>VBSM01002217.1:25665685-25713746 GCA_008086735.1 Cheirogaleus medius | reverse complement strand
TCTCTCTCTCTCTCTCTCACCTTCTTCTGCCCTAGGATATCAGAACTCCAGGTTCTTTGCCCTTTGGACTCTAGGACTTACATCAGTGGCCTCTCAGTGTTAGGGTGGAAAGGGCTTAGTAGGTGCTCATGGCGAGGGTGGAGAAAGATTTCTCACACAGAGATTAAGATCTAAAAATAAAAAAAGTTTATTTTTGTAAAGCTGGTGGCGGGCCCCCCTCCCCTCCCTAGATCAAAAAAGAAAAGGCTCACGAACATGACCTGCCAAGGACAAACTGCCAGACCCCGCTGAGAAGAACCACACCCAGATGTCCACCTGGATAAGAAAGTTTTGGCTTCTGGATTCCGCAAATACCATCAGCCCCTCCTATTTCTCAATGACCACCAAAGGTCACCATGGCTCTTCCCGCTAAAAGTCCCTAGCCCACCCCAGACAGTATAAAGGCTCGCAGCCCTCCAAAGGGACGTTGACTTCTCGGGTCCCCCTCTCTTGGGGCCCGTGAACCTCACCTGGGAGTGCTCAATAAAGCCATGTTGTTTGGCCCCACTCTTTCTCTCTCTGTTTCTTTCTCTGCTGGAAAACTTTACACTTTTATCCTCTCAGAAGGATGGAGAGAAAGAGAGCGAGAAAAGTGGGGCCGGAGGAGGGTGGGGTGGGGAGGAGAACAGGGGAGAGGGGGTGGCATCTCAAAGAAAGAGAAGAGAAGGGAGATGCCAGCTGTGAACTAAAATACAATTTTAAGGCTCACCCCCCCTACCACCACTGGCTGACTAAAAGGACCCCCTAGTGGCCAAAGGAATATCCTAAAACTAAATTGCCTGCCAGGAGGAAGGAGGTCAGACATGCCTCATCATGCCAAGCTCCCTTCTTGGGGACATCCTTTGTAACCCATTAACAGGCCCAAGGGTATGCAAGACAAACCTGCAGGTCCTCAATTTATACAAAAAAATCTATGTCTGGTGGCTTATCTCTGATACCAGCTCCTTATGTTGAAACATTCCAAGCCTGTAGACAAAGCTTCCTGTTTTTAACCAATGACAAGCCAAAGAATCTTTAAACCCACCTATAACCTGTAAGCGCCCCCTCCTTCGAGATGGCCCACCTTTTTGGGCCAAACCAATGTATGCCTCCCACATATTGATTTATGACTTTACCTATAACCCCTGTCTCCTTGAAATGTATAAAACCAAACTGTAACCCAGCCACAGCGAGTCCACTTGCTCAAGGCTTCTTGGGAGTGGCTCCGGGTCATGGTCCTCAAATTTGGCTCAAAATAAATCTCTTTAAAATTATTTTACAGCATTTGGCTTTTTTCTGTTGACACAGCCAGCAGTGAGGGCAGGTGGCTTGCTGCTTTTATGGGGAGGAAGAGAAAATAGTAATTGTTGTGAAGTAATGCGCAGGCAGTTGCAAGACATCAAGTCATCCATCTTTCTTGCTTCTTCTCTGTTCCATGAGACTTGGTTATCTCTAAAATGTAGTCAGGCCTATCACAGGGGATGTGATTTTTGCCCCTGAGATATGGTTTTGGGCAGGAAATGAAGGCCTAGAGTATCCCCCTGCTGTCTGGTCCAGGAGCTTCTCAGGATCTCCTTTAGGCTATAGAAACACATTCCAACGTTGTGAGCTGGTGAATGTAAAGAGAAAGATTTGCATTTCCTTTCTGGGTTTTTTTTTTCCAGGTGTTTGTGAAAACAGAGTCCTAGCAGGTTGCCAGGCTAGCTTGGGAGAGAAACTAGCAGCAAAGGGTAGGGAGAGCTCAAGTGTGATCTTTAGCTATTATTAGAAAATTGGGAGATTCAAGGCCACCCTAACACTCAGGTTCTCGGGTCTTCACATTGGAATAAGAGTTACATCATCAGCTTGCCTGGTTCTGAGGCCTTCAAACTTGGACTTAGCTGTGCTACCAGCTTCCTTGGTTCTCCAGCTTGCAGACGGCTTATTGTAGGACTTTTCAGCCTTCATAATCATGTGAGTCAATTCTCCTAATAAATTCTCACTTATATGATCCATCTATTAATATATGTATATATCCTATTGGCTCTGTCTCTGGAGAACCCTGACTAATATACCCATTAAAAAATAACTCCAATTCTTTCCTTCTCCCAGCCCCTGGCAATCACTATTCTAGTTTCTCTTAGGTCCGGAGCCAAGAGAGAGACACACGAAGCCTCGTGTGTAGCAAAATGCTGTTTATTTTGAGCATCTGGGTGCAGATGGGTGGAGGTGAAAAACTGTCCATGAGAGAACAGAGGAGAGTCTTGGATTTTGTAGAGGGTTTTTTTCTGGGGGAGTAAGTGGGCTAGAACAGCTGCTTGTAATTAATTCTTTTGCAAACAACCAGCTCCTGAGACCCCTGTCCCAGTCACATCCATCCTTCAGCTCTGGCGTCATCCCTATCAGGAGAGCTAGGGAGGGATAAACTTCATCTCTGTCAGGGAGGACGGGGGAAGGAATGCTGGCTGCAGCTGTCTGTTAGATTTACAAAGTCCAGGGACTCCCCAGACTCCTGAGGCTATTGTTTTACAAGCCTAAGTTTTGTATTAACCACATTTTGTCCTATACATACTTTTCAGGGCCCCACCTGGAACAAATCTAACACTTTCTGTCTCTATGATTTTGCCTACTCTAAATACTTGATACAAGTGGACATGCAGTATTTGTCTTTTTGTGACTGGCTTATTTCACTCAGCATAATGTCCTCAAGTTTCATGCATGTGGTAGCATATGTCAAAATTTTCTTCCTTTTTAAGGCTGACTAATATTACACTGTATGTATACACCACATTTTGCATATCCATTGAACTGTTAGTGAACACTTAGGTTGCTTTCATGTTTTACCCATTGTAAATAATGCTGCTATGAACATGAGTGTGACAAATATCTTTTTGAGTCTCTGTTTTCAATTCTTTTGAGTATATACCAGATGTGGAATTTCCGAATTATATGATAATTTTTGCACATCTTCACCAACTCTTATATTCTGGGTTTTTGGGAGTAGTTACTATCCTAATGGGTATGAGGTGGTATTTCATTGTACTTTTGATTTGCCTTTCCCTAATGATTAGTGATGCTGAGCATCTTTTCATGTGCTTATTTACCATTTATTAATATATATCTTCTTTGGAGAAATGTCTGTTTACATCCTTTGCCCATTTTGAATTGGATTGTTTATATTGAGTTTTAGGAATTCTCTAAACATTCTGGACATTAATCGTTTATTCAACATATGATTTGCGTTTTTTCTCCCATTCTATGTGTTTTCTTATTACTCTGTTGATAGTGTCTTTTGATGCACAAAGTTTTAAAATTTTCACAAAGTTCTATTTTTTTTTTATCTTGCTTGTGCCTTTTGTGCCATATTCCAGAAATCATTGCCAAATCCAATGTTGTGAAGCTTTCCCCCTATATTTTCTTCTAATAGATTTATAGTTTTAGGTCTTACATTTAGGTCATGATCCATTTTGAGTTAATTTTTGTATATGGTGTTAGGTAAAGGTCCAACTTCATTCTTTTGAGTGTGGATATCCAGTTTTCCCAGCATCATTTGTTGAAAAGACTGTCTTTTCCCATTGAATGGCTTTCGTACCCTCATAAAATATCATTGACTATATATGTGAGGGTTTATTTCAGGACTTTCTATTCTGTTCCATTAGACTATGCTGTGCTTTGAATGTCCCCTCCAAAACCCATGTTGAAATTTAATTGACATTGTGATGATATTAACAGGTGGGCCCATTAAGAGTTGATCAGGGCATGTGGGCTCTGCCCTCATTAATCGATTAATGCCATTATCTCAGGAGAGAGTTCCTGATAAAAAGGATGAGTTTCTCTCTTGAAAATGTGCTCTTGTGTCCTTTTGCTGCACTAAAGCCCTCACCAGATGCCAGCATCATGCTCTTCTACTTCCCAACCTTCAGAACCATAGCCAAATAAACTGCCATTGTTTATAACTTACCCAGTCTTAGGTATTCTGTTAGAGCAGCACAAAAATGGACTAAATCTTTATGTCTGTTTTTATGCCAGTACTACGCTTTTCTGATTACTGTAACTTTGTAGTAAGTTTTGAAATCAGGGAGTTTGAGTCCTGTAGCTTTATTCTTTTTCAGAATTGTTTTGGCTATTCAGATTCTTTGAGATTCCATATGAATTTTAGTATATTGTCTTCAAAAAACATCATTAGAATTTTGATGGGGTTTGCATTAAATCTGTAGATTTCTTTGGGTAGTATTGACATCTTAATATTGAGTCTTGTAATCCATGAACATAGGATGTATTTCTATTTTTTTGTCTTCTTTCATTTCTTTCAGAAATGTTTTGTGGTTTTCATTGTACAAGTCTTTTACCTCCTTGGTTAATTCCTAAGCATTTTGTTCTTTTTGGTGCTATTGTATATGGAAATATTTTTGTAGTTTTCTACCCAGATTTTTCATTGTTAGTGTATAGAAATGTAACTGATTTTTGATTTTTGCATGTTGATTTTATATCCTGCTACTGTGCTGAATTCATTTATTGGTTCTAACAATTTTTTTTGTGTGGAATCTTTAGGGTTCTACATATAAGATCATATCATCTGTGAATAGAATGATTTTACTTCTTCCTTTCTGACTTGGATGCCTTTTATTTTTTTTCTTTGTCATGAGATTTTTTAAATTTCAAAATATTAAGGGGGTACAAATGTTTTAGGTTAATGGATCACTTTTGTAATGCTCTGGTTAGGATTTCCGGTCCTGTGTTGAATAGGAGTGGCAACAATGGGTATCCTTGCCTTGTTCCTGATCTTAGAGGAAAAGATTTCAGTCTTCACTGAGTGGGATGTTTGCTTTGGGTTTTTCATACATGGCTTTGACTATGTTGAGGTAGTTTCCTTCTATTTCTGGTTTGTTGAGTGTTTTTATCATGAAAGGGTGTTGAGTTTTGTCCAATGCTTTTTCTGCATCAGTTGGGGTGATCATGTGGTTTTTCCCCTTCAGTCTGTTAATGTGGTGTATTCCATTGATTGATTTTCATATATTGGACCATCCTTGTATTCTAGGAATAAATCCCACTTAGTCATGAGGTATAATCCTTTTTGATATGCTGCTGAATTCCATTTTTCTAGTAGTTTGTTGAGGATTTTTACATCAGTGTTCACAAGGGGATAATAGGATATTCATTTGCAGTGCTCATTTCTTCTAGTGTCTTTGTCTGGCTGTGATATCAGGGTAATGCTGGCCATATAGAATGAGTTAGTGTTTCCTATTCTTCAGTTTTTTTGGAAAACTTTGAAAAGAATTGATGTTAGTTCTCATTTTTGATAGACTTCACCAGTGCAGCCATGAAGTCCAGGTCTTTTCTTTGTCATGAGATTTTTATTTCATTTTAAAATATTAAGGGAGTACAAATGTTTTAGGTTACATGGATCACTTTTGTAATTCTTGAGTCCAAGCTACAGGTGTGTCTATCACCCAAATATTATTCACTTTAGATAGGTTTTTGCCCCTCCTTTCCTTCCCCTTCCCTCCTGGTTGATTTCTACTGAGTTTTACTTATCATGAGACTTTTTATTATTGATTCAATCTCCTTACTAGTTAGGTCTATTCACATTTTCTATTTCTTTGTGGTTTAGTCTTGATAAGTTTTGTGTTTCTAGGGATTTGTCCATTTCAGCCAACTTATCCAATTTGCTGGTGTACAATTCTCATAATATTATCTTATAATCCTTTTTATTTCTGTTTGAGTCTTCTCTCTCTTTTTCTTAGCCCATCTAGCTAAAGGTTTGTCAATTTTGTCGGTCATTTTGAAGAACCAACTTGTGGTTTTGTTATATTCTCTATTATTTTTCTTATTCTCTATTTTGTTTATATCTGCTCTAATCTTTATTATTATTTTATGGTTACCTTTGGGTTTACTTTGTTCTTATCTCAGTTCCTTAGCTTGTAAAGTTAGGTTGTTGATTTGAGATCTTTCTTGTTTTTTAAAGTAAGCATGTATTGCTATCAATTGTACCCTTAGCACTGCTTTTGTGATATCCCATAAGTTGTAGTATGTTTTGTTTCATTCTAAGTATTTTCTAGTGTTTCTTTTGATTTCTTCTTTGATTCATTGGTTAAGAGTATGTTGTTTAATTTGCAAAAATGTGTGCATTTTCCAGTTTTCCTTCCGTTATTGAAGCATATCTAAATGTACATATTTTCTCTGTAAGGTGTGTCACAGCCTTCTTGCACTTTGAAACATTAAATAGCACTTCAGTCTGGGCACAGTGGCTCACACCTGTAATCCTAGCACTTTGGGAGGCTGAGGCTGGAGGATCGCCTGAGCTCAGGAGTTCAAGACCAGCCTGAGCAAGAGCGAGACTCCGTCTCTATGAAAAATAGAAAAATTGACCAGTCACAGTGCCAAGTGCTTGTAGTCTCAGATACTTGGGAGGCTGAGGCAGGAGGATTGCTAGAGCCCAGGAATGTGAGGTTGCAGTGAGATATAATAATGCCATTACACTTTATCCTGGGCAACAGAGTGAGACTGTGTCTCAATCAAATAATCAATCAATTAATACATACATATATACATACATCAACACTACATTTGGAGGCTATTTTAACCAGCAAAATCACCAACAAAAGGCACCAAAATATGAAAAACATGGCATAAAATAGACAATAAAAGGGACACTTGTTTACAGTATGGAAGCTGAAACAAGAAGACAGTGTCGGCCGGGCGCGGTGGCTCACGCCTGTAATCCTAGCACTCTGGGAGGCCGAGGTGGGCGGATCGCTCAAGGTCAGGAGTTCGAAACCAGAGCGAGACCCCATCTCTACTAAAAATAGAAAGAAATTAATCAGCCAACTAAAAATATATAGAAAAAATTAGCCGGGCATTGTGGCACATGCCTGTAGTCCCAGCTACTCGGGAGGCTGAGGCAGAAGGATCACTTGAGCCCAGGAGTTTGAGGTTGCTGTGAGCTAGGCTGACGCCACGGCACTCTAGCCCAGGGAACAGAGT
Source organism: Cheirogaleus medius (assembly GCA_008086735.1). Taxonomy (NCBI): domain Eukaryota; kingdom Metazoa; phylum Chordata; class Mammalia; order Primates; family Cheirogaleidae; genus Cheirogaleus; species Cheirogaleus medius. Next base: position 25,706,765 of record VBSM01002217.1, on the reverse strand, counting down.
GAGACTCTGTCTCAAAAAAAAAAAAAAAAAAAAAAACAAAACAGTGTCACCTTGTTCAATCTCAGCTGGGAACTGTATTTCCCAGAGAGTTGAGGTCAGTTTTCTGGCAGCCAAGGGGAGCACAGCTCTCAACACTCATTGGTCAGTATAAGATCATCGTGCCTGTTACTTTCTTTTTGCCCATCTAGATCCATTTTTCACACTTCTTGCCTTAGGCCACCTAAGGACTGTGTCACCTGGGCCTCCTTGCTCTCTGGCTTCTGGTTGGGTTCTGCCAGTGGGAGATACTGTATCCCTGGACCCTTCCCTTCTCCTGAAGGGCTGGGAATGGTAAGGCTTCCGAATTCCTGGGATCCTCACTGTACCCAAGAGGTTCCCTAAAGCCTGCTCACATCATTGTAAATAGTCTCATCACTAAACCCCTCTCAGTGAAATCCCTTGAGGATGAGGGTCTCTTTTCTGCAATCACTTTTCCCTTTTTTCAGAACAGTGCCCTGGTCTCAGTTATGCTTTATTGTTCTCCATGCAAGAAATCCTGTTTACCTTTCTTTAGAAAATAATCCTCCAGACTTCTGTCAGGGTGAGGGAGGGCAGTTGCCCCATACTATGAAGTGTAGGGTAGAGGGGAGAGGATCTAGGGAGCCAAGTGTGTCTGTGTTTTCACCCAATCTTCCTTAATTTAGCAATCCCCCTCCTCAACCCAAACCCCTACCCTGCCTTTGCTCTCTCTCAGATCCAAAGGCTCCTGGTACTGAGTTCCCGAGTCTTTTGGGAATTCTGTGGTATAACTCAGGCTGTTTTCCCCATTGCCAGTTTAGGGTTTTAATGTTCTCAGCCAGTTAGGATCTATCTTTCATCTATCTCTTTTTTGTTGTTGTTATTTTTTGTTGTTTTATTCATCTGTCTGTTTTCCAAAATGTTTCTGATGTCTTAGCTCCTATTTCCTGCACTGACCTGGCTAGTTTATGCTTGTGTGTAGGACAAAACAAAAACAAATTACAGCAGTAAAAAGGTTTGCTGTAGTTTTCATGTGCTTTTTATAGTAAGTAAAATTAGGTACATGGATTCTTCTGTCTTAACCTGGAAGCCTCCACTAATACTTTTTAAAATTGAGCTTTTGATGAGCATACTTGGAGTGTAGGTATTCTCTATACCAGAGAAGTTCAGATCAATTAGCCTTACCGATCAGCAGAGTTAGGAGGAGGGCTGACTTCCTCTTAGTTGAGGAGGATGACTATGACAATGTCTGAAGAGAAGGTTGTACCACTCCTACATGGACGTGGGCAAAGTAAACATCATATTAATAGAATGTAATTTCTCACCAACTTCCATGCAACCCAGGGGAAAATGTGCAATTAAAACCTCAAATTGCCATACTAGAAAGGTGCATCATCGAAGTTTGCTCTTTGAGGTGGGAAGGTCGCTTGAGGCCAGGAGTTCCAGACCAGCCTGAGCAACATAGCGAGACCTTGTCTCTAAAAAAAAAGTTAGCAGGGCATGGTGGCACGCACTTGTAATCTCAATTACTCAGGAGGCTGAGGTGGGAGGATTGCTTGAGCCCAGAAGTTTGAGGCTACAGTGAGCTATCATGGTGCCACTGTACTCCAGCCTGGGTGACAGGGTGAGACCCTATCTCTACTAAAAAAAAAATTGTTCTTTGGAATTTGGTCCAGTGATATACTTTATGATAAAAAGATCAAGTTAGTTTAAGAAATGTATAGACTATATCCTCCTCACCTTGGACAGTCCTAATTACATTACATATTAAAGGCTGTGGGGAATCCAGTGATTATGTGATTTTTGTTGCCCCAGTTTTCTCCAATATTATTTTACTATGTAAAATTTTGCCTCCCATAATACATAATGTAATTAGTGTTATATATTAATTAGAATACAGTTTGGAAAAAATTTCCTTATTTTAGCACAGAATAGTTTTAAGGAGGTACAAACAAATGACATGTTGATCATAAAACACAAACAAAAGTTAAAATAAAAAAAAATCTTCACAAAACACTTTAAAAAATTCCTCATGAACTTTCTGTGATAAAATACGTTTGAGTTGACTTGCATATATGGGAGTTAGCTAAACACTTGGTGAACACCTTCCCAAAATGATGATTTTTGGAATCTGGAATGATTGATATTAAACCATCCTTTCTTGCTACAATTAGAACTCAGTTACTAACCAGTTACTAATTAAAGCCATGACTAGATTTTCACAATAAAATAATTGTATCTGCATGAAAGAAATAGTGATGTTTCAGTGATCAGAAGGTTAAAGGGTGGGAAACCTATGTGACTTGTAGTGTGTGCATGCACAGCATTTTGGGTTTGACCTTTTCCACTGGCTGTTATTTTGTCCACATGTTTACATAAAGGAGTAGGGTCCACGTATTTACTTCATTAAGATAACATAGTTTGCAGAGCTATCTGTCCCTCAATTAACTGGACGTTTGAGTTTTGTTTTTTCTACCTAATGTTATTTTGTGTAAACAATTACAACATAGAGGCACAATGTTCACGTATTTCTTTTATTAAGTTACTATAGTTTGTCATTTATTAAGCATTTGAGTTTTTTACAAATTTTCACATTTTGGTAGAACAGTGAGATGATGTAAACTTTGTTGTACACATTGCTTTTCATGATTTTGGAAAATTTTCCTTAGAGTATAATTTGAAGATGAGATTAAAGACGATAAATTTTTCTGGTTCTAATATTTTATTGCCAGATTGTTAAACTTTTTAAGAAGTCAGAACATCACCTTTTCTGGGTTACTCTGACCAGATCCTAACTTAAATTCCTGAAAACATAAACCTCATTAACAAGGTCATTATGGCTTCATCTAGAAAACAGAATCCAGTAACATGAAGGAAATTCTGTTATATTTTTTCTTTACTTGCAAGATGCTGGGTTTTGAAGGGAAGAATGAATATCTCAATTATAGAAATAATGAGAATTATGGCCAAAGAATTGGTGTCTCATCCCTGAATGGTTATTATCCCTGAGGTCTTTATGGTCTTCTAGAATTGATTTATGGAAATGTTTTTGTGCACCAGTTTTTGAAAAGCAGTTCTTAAGGTCCAGCAGGTTGGTGTGAGGTTTGGCCACTCCAGATCTAGGGATCCAGCCCAGAATAGGTTTTGTTTCTTCATAGGTTTCCATGTTCAAGCCCAACTGTTCTTCTGGTTTACTTAAAAAATGATCTAAAGCCAAGCCTTCTGTGTCCAATTCATTTTGTAAAATACTAGGCTTACTAAGGTTAACAGGGTTTGGACACATATCACGTAAGGGAAATTTAAAATGGTCATAGTGAATGTAATCGTTTGGTTTACAGTACGGTGTGAGTTGGGGTTTTAATAGCTGTCTCAAGTACAAATCTTCTGTTTTTTTAGTATCTGTGATTTTTGGGAATGATTTTATGTTGTAAATACTACTTAGATTTTTTGTTGGGTAATAAGGTGGGTGTGTATAGGTAGACAGCAATTGTTCTTCTTTGATCTTCTCTTCAATATCCTGGTCTTTACGGGTCACACCAGCTGGTATGTTATCTCTAAGTGCCAGCATTTCTGTAGTACTGGGTACAAAGGTATGAAAATTACACAAAACTCTAGGGGTACAATCTGGGCAGGCAGGTCTTTCCTGGACAGTAGCCTCCAGAGGGCGTCGGTTCTGAATCAATCTGGCAATTCGTCCTTCCAAGGGTCTGGCGGGTTTGAAGACAGGATGGAATTTTTCTTGCTGTAGTTGTGGGATAAAAAGGAGAAAAATAAATCAATTAATAAATATGGCATTACAAGGATATTTCTACAAATAGCAGGTCAAAAGTCATACCCATTTCACTGTCTGAGTACACGTGAGGGGTGCAGGAGTGTACGTCACAATGTTCTTTGATGTTAATTTAAAGACATTGAAATTTGGGTCCAAATAAACACATTGTTCTCTCTCACTGGTTTTAGCTAATATGGAAAGGGCATATGTTTTATTTGGCTATATAGAAACTCTTCTATGTAGGACTTCTTTGCTTTTAAACTTCAGAGATATAAAGGAATCACTGGAATAAAACTTCTGCCTATCACCAACAGATGACATTGGCGGTTGTGTGCAATTATTTAAATCTCAGCCAAAGCCTTTTATATTAGGCCAAGGCAAGGATTCTTAAACCTTGGCTGAATCAGAATCCTCTTCAGAGCTGACATGAAATTCCTAAGCTCCTAAGACCTTCCAAGATTGTGATTCAGAAGATCTGCAGTGGGTCTCAGGAATATGCATTTTTAACAAGCATCTCAGGTGATGCTGAGGCCCATAATGTGCCATGCTTTGAGAAACGCTGGTCAGAGGTGTCATGTCTGTGCTTCTTTTTGAGATGTTTTCTACATATTACAAACTCATCCATGTCTGGTAACCGTGAAAGCAGTGAGTGTATTCAAAGTGCTATATATATGCTGGGTGGGGGAAAGAGAAAGGAGTTGACTGGAAAGGGGCATGAGGGAACTTTCTGGAATCATAGTATTCTATATCTTGATAAGGGTTTGGGTTACAAAGGTGTATGCATTTGTCAAAACTCAGTGAACATACACTTAAGATTTGTGCAATTTCATTGAATGTATATTCCACCTTTTAAAAAACTGAAGCCAGGTGCAGTGGCTCACGCCTATAATCCTGGCACTTTAGGAGGCTGAGGCAGGAGGATCATTTGAGGCCAGGAGTTTAAGACCAGTGTGGGCAACACAGTGAGAACTCTGTCTCTATAAAAAAATGTAAAAAATTAGCCAGGCATAGTGCTGTGCACCTGTAGTCCCAGCCACTCAGGAGACTGAGGCAGGAGGATCACAGGAATTTGAGGTTGCAGTGAACTATGATGATGCCACTGCACTCTAGCCCTGGGCAACAGAGTGAGACCCTGTCTCAAAAAGAAAAAAAAAAGAAACAAATATCGGACTCTGGTTGATGATACGCATGCTCGATATTTAGGGGTGAAGTATACTAATGTCAATAATTTAGTCTAAAATGCATAAAAATAATAAAGTTTATTGATGGATGGTTAAAGAGACGGAAAAATGGATAGGTTATGTGATATAACAAGTATAGTAAAATGCTAATGGTAGAATCTAGGTGGTGAGTATATGGGTGTTAACTATAAGATTATTTCAACTTTTCTATATGTTTGAAAATTTTTATAATATTATGTTAAAGAAAAAAACTAAAAAAGGATGTATGTATGATGATGGAATTGTCAGCAGAGATAATAAAAATGAGAATGGTGAGAAAATAACTGTAGCTTGGACTTTAAAAAAATGGACTTAGGAATATCCTTTTGGTTATAACCTAATCTGTTCATAGTTAGAGGAATTTCCATACTGAGTTATTGTTAATAACAAATTTGTTAAACTTTTGCTAATCAAGTGTGAGTAAATATTATGAAGAAAATAAAAAACTCTCTTTGACATGCTTTGTTAAATTTATCATAAACAACAAAAAGATAGGGCTTATCAAATGTCATAATTTGATAGTATATCTTTATGCCAGAAGCAGTTTTTAGTACCTTTGATTTACACTACTACAATATAATATTTCATATGCATTTTATAACCACTAAAACATGTTTTCCCAGAGTCTGTTATTTATGTTTTAGTCAGAAACCAGCAAGATTCACTGAAACTTTCTTTTAAACTTCCAACTATTTTAGGTATATTTTATCTTGTTAATAAATATTTAAGTGTTGATTTACTTGCACAAAAATTTTGCATATAATATACTTGACAAGCATCCTTTGCATAACTGTACATGTATTTCTTTGTAAAAATGATAAAGCTGCTTCCTGAGGAGCTAGACCCTACAGGGTCAAATCAGTGGAAATCTGGACAGTTACTGAACACACCTTAGAGAATGCTCCTTGCAAGTAAAACATAAAACCAATTAAAAACCCTTCAGTGAATGATAAAGCAGTCTATGCAGTCTATGGAACCACTTCTGGTGTTATGATTTTATATCACCCTAGGAAATGCTGAAGCTAATGTACAATGGATACGTTCAGCTCAGTCTTTATAAAGAGTTTAAACTGAAATTATCTTACAGTTGTTTGGTATATGTCTTTCCATAATTTACATCTTTAAAAATATTATTTTTTTTCAAAATTTTTAGTTGTAGAGAATAAAATGTAGGTCTCAAATAAAACAACATATATGCAAACTATTAGGTCATTTCATTTCATTTATATAATTAAGCCAACAGATTATACCTTCTCTAATTAAAGGGCTTGATCATTTCCAGGCCATTTCACATGATCAATTAAAAAGTTTCTATTCATATTTGCAGAGAATTTATTGGCTTTTGGTTGTAATTTAGCCAACTCTCCATTATTGTGACTATCAGGAGGAAGCATTCATCTCTTCAAAAGCAATGGTGACGTACAAGATATACAAATATACAAAGATCCACAGAATTTATTATGAATCTCACTAAATTACTAGTTAAGCTCTATTTCATAAACCAACTCCTTTGTGAGGTATTTTAGCAAGAGCAGCATAGTGGAAAATCTGTTAAAAACACATACACACATACACACACAGTGAAGAGGAAAATAAACCTTGTTTTTCCAAGTAGTAGACAAGGGTATTCAAACCAGTTCAAATCAGTTCACAATTAACTTTTAAAATGAGTTAAATTTTCCCTTTGCTAGCTTAGTTGCTAATATTCATGACATAAAAAGTGGGCAAAGCAAGAAGGAGCCGAACACCTGCATACTTTCCCCCTAAATAACTGAGAGTTGACTGCAATTACTTACAGGCTCTGGGTCAAATCCTATTTGTCCAGTTAACTCTGCTACCTCCTTTTCATGGAAATCATCCAGTTCTAGAGGGTTCATGGGCCCCAGACCTTAATGGAAACATTGTCTTATTATTTTGTTACAGTAAATGAAGAACGGCACTTAAAGTTGTCATTTATAGGAAAGCTTACCCATTCCTTTTGTAACATAATTAGAACCAATAAAATGAAAACCAACCCTACCTCCCAGTTACTCATGAAGAGAAACTTACCACCCACCTTAATTCCTATTAGTACTTAGAAACAGGGAAAAATATTAGAAGATGAAAGCTTGTAATAGTATTTGTCAAAGATTACAATTTGTTCCAATTTTTACTTGTATTAAAGCGAACTCATACCTGTAAAATCATTAGTGTATGAAGTGAGCCAGTGGGACCTCTCAAGATTTCTTTGTATGTTGGCATCTTTTGCAGAGTTAATACGGTCCCACGAATTTAAAGAAGAGTTAGGAGCGAAGGTTTTAGGAGGCTTCGGGTAGAATACTGGCTTGTTTTTCTCAACACATTTAGGAAACTAGAATATGAACATAAAGATTATTGCTATTACAGTCATCTAGTAGAATAAGGGCTGATTCACCATCTCTGCAGGAAAGAGGCAAAGGATATTCTAGGCTGAAGTCAGATACTGTTTTTTCTTCATTAATTCCTAATATTCTATAACTGTAACCATATTTAAACACAATATTTTGTCAAAGAAATGGTAGGGTCTTTTCTAAAAGTCTTGCCTTAGCAGGGACTCTGATAACATATACTGGAGAAATGTCCCTGGATATTCTACCTCCAGTGAAATTTTATTGGAAATACAAAGGGCCCTGAGGTACTCTTTTGGCTAAGGTTAGATAAAATTGTGTGCCTCCTACTTTTCCTTCCCTTCCTGAAATGAAACCGTTTGATGTCTTTTATGAATTTCTGATGAAAGTTAAGTCACTGAAATTCAAATAAAATTTTTATTCTTTAGACATAACTATGGCATTTTATTTTGTATTTTCAAAAGAGGTATGCTTGTAAACATGAATGAATGAATGTTTCACTGAAGTCTTTTTGGTTACGTAGAAATTCACCTTTTCTCAGTACCTCTCTTATACTTAATAAATATTTACCAAGCACCTATATGTGCACGGTAGTGGCAAGAAACAGGATGGATCAAATCCTTGGGACAAATCCTGCCATCTGGGAGCATATTGGCTAGTAGGGGAAATAAGGCCTGAACACAAATGACTATAAGATGAAAAGTAACACTTTGTTATAAGAGAGATTAAGACAAAATTATCTGGAAGTTCAGAGGAAGGAGAGATTTATTCCATGTGAACGGGGAGGTGGGGCTAGGAGCAGGGAGAGAGGGAGGAGATGAGAGGCCATGTTAGGCCACGCCACAGAAACTGGCACTTGAATGACATGCAGAGATGTGAATACCAAAGCAACAGCAGGAGCACAGGTATGGATGGTGGTGGCGAGTATGGGACTGATATTTCTTGAACATTATGCTGCTTGTTGCCCTCATAGCCAGGCCCACCCTTAACATTTGCAGGGCCTGGGGCTAAAGTACAAATGAAAGTCCATATTCCATTTGTCTAAATAGTTTAATTTATACATCAAGCAAATAAATTGTTAAATAAAATATTTTCCATTCTCCTACTTGTTCGAGGATAAAGAAGACAAAATACCTTTGTAACAACCTGGAAGACCAGGTTCAAATTTAGACTTGTTAGACCACTGTGAGTTCTGCATGGGGTCAGGAAAAGCCAGCCATTGGCTCCTGGCCTGAGCACCCCTCTTGCTTTCTTCCTTACCTGCCCTATCTACCCATCACTCCCACTTTCAGCAAACAGCCATGTCCTCACCACTCCTTTGGCCTAGAGGTATATACTGGTTGGCAGCACTGTCAACCGTTGGCAGGAGGGGCCTGAAGAAGATCCCCCAGGAAGGCCCTGGGACTGGGTTCAAAGCCATTTGGCCAGGGAATTCTGTGGTCCAAGATCATAGTCTGGAGAGGGAGACAGGGGAGCATGGGCTCCAGATGGACACATCCTCTTGCTCCCATAAACTCCCTGTCCCACAGGGAGGGGCACAGTCAGGGGAAGACTAGATCTGGGCCCTCTAAAGCATGGGGTCCTTTAAAGTTTCTGGGCCTAAGGGTGACACTGCTCATAGCAACCCTGTGGGGTTGGAGTGATCCCTATTTTACATATATAGAGTACTCATGGTAGAAGGCACTTGGAATCTGTCTCAAGAAGTATTAAATGACCACCCCATAGAAACCTGTAGCAAATTTGTGGCTTACTTATTCAGGGATAAAGAAAGCCCCTTTGTTCTCCTAATCATTATTATTTGCAGACCCAGCTTACTTGGAAATAAGAAGGATTTTTTTCAAATATCGTTCTAAGGGGCTGGAGTAATCTCATGTCTTATACTGGCTGAATTAACAGCAGTGACCAAGGACACGAGGAAGAAAATAGGAAATGTGAAATTTTACTGTAGCCTATGATGTCTTTGAAGTGGTTAAAGAGCCAGGAAACACTGGAAGGGGGAGCTGGTCAATTTTCAGTAGGTCAAGGTGTTGTTACTCTGAGAGGAGAGACAGAGAGAGGGGCTGGTGGCAATCCTTCACTCAGTAGGTGTTCAATTGGGAGAGTCTGTATCTGATATGGAAGATAAGTGCAAGGCGGGAAGGAATTCCGGTTCCTGAGATGCTGGTTTCTAGGCAGACAATCTAGTCTACAAGGAAGTGATGTTAGTTGTTTTGAATTTGGAACACAATCTTAGAGGAATAGTACTATATAAATTGTGGTTATATTCTCAATATGGCTCATAAAGTATATGTAACTCATAACTTAAACATTTACTGAATACCTATTACATGCAAAACTATCTGCAAGGTTTTGAGGGCTCTGTGCAAGGCACCCAAACTCCATAAATTGCCATTAAAATAACAGAAAGTAATATGGTAATATGGTTATAATAAATGAAACAAAAAAATCAAACAGTTTTTTGTTTTTAGTCTTGAATGATAGGGCTTAACCAGGTTTAATAGAGGAGCAAGAAAAACTTTATTGCAAAGACCACATTGCCCTTTGGAGAGACTTTAGTATTTGGGGACACTTGTTCTTTACTGGATCATATTTCACTTAATTCTATTGTATTAGCACCCTTTTTACACTACGAAGTTATGATTAGGCACTTTGTTCATTTACATATGGGATGAAGAGAGACATAGAGAAAGGGAGCAAATAATCTGGCAGAGATATTTTTTTTAGCATCTAGTCAGGACTTAGAAGTTTGACAGGGGATGAGGATGCGCAGTTGGGGAGGGTGCTGCCTGGGACGGAACAAGGGAAAATGAGGAGGGGGCGAGGTGGGAGAGGGGGAGAGAGTGTGCCTGTCTGCAGGTGGGAGGCGGGACACAGGGTGGCAGTGAAGATGGAGAGGTGTGCTGTGGGTATCCAGTTATGTGGTAAGATGTACTTTGCTAAAGGAGGTGCCTGCATGCTCACCAAATTCCCTCTGGCCATTTGAGGATGGGTGTGGATTGTGGGTGCTATTGTGGAGAGAGAACTGTCTCAGGACTAAGGAATGCATCTCTAGGATAGCGCTGAGCATTTTAGATAGGAAAGATGGCAGATGGTTCAAGAAGGAAAACTGCTCTCCTCTGTAAGGGTGATACAAGTGAGCTCGTTTTCAAAGGGAAGCCAAGGGTCGGTCCAGATACCTAGGTTTACGGAAAACTGGGTTGTCAAGAACATCGTGTTAATACGTAGGCTCAGCTAGGCTTTGAAAATGGATTTGTTAAAACATTTCAAATAGTCTAAGGTTAGGGAAGTTTACGGCACTTCACCCATGTGATTATACTGTACCTTACTCAGAAGTTTTAGAGCCAGGAGCTGAGCCACTTTAAAATTCACACTGTTTACCAATATGTTATGCATATTTTCTTATTGGCTCGTATGGAAAATACTAAAATATGGTTCCTGGAGTTTCTTCTTTTGCAGCTAGGTGATACATTTTTGAAACTGCTTATCAGGTTATTGGTGTTCCTCCTCCTCTCCTGGCACAGGGTAGAGGAGGAGGAGAGAGAAGACTATTAGCTATACATAGAAGCTACAAGGCCTTAAAAACAAGGCATTCTTGGTATGGGTCCCATCCTCAGCCAAGGATGGGTCTGCAGCCAAGGTTGAGAACAACTGCTCTAGCAATAGGAAAGGTAAATATCATCAAAAAAACCTCCTCTAATAAAAACAGAACATTGCAGATAAAGTTGAAGACTCTTTGACTACCTCCCCCAATTAAGTGGCGAAAGGCAGGAAAAATGTGAGGACAAGTACAGGGCATTATCTTAAAGATTAAAAAAAGATGAGTCATGAGGTACTTCCATCATGCTCAGTAACAATTTTATTTTTATTTTTTTGTCCAAGGAAGTGCAAAACTGGATTAGGGATAGTGATGAGCCAGAAGGATATCCAAAAGTTTGAAAATGAAGACCAGTTAGAACAGATTAAGAAAGTGGGATTAATCATTCGTGAGAAGAATCATCAGATCTGTCAAAAATATTTATGTCCAAAGTGCTGTGGGGGATATACACATAAAACAGTCTCTTCTCAAACAACCTGTCATTTAGTTGATGAGATATAAAATGCATGTGAAAAGGTATTGTTTCCAGTATGGGTGGTAGAAGTCAGAAGAGGAAGAAATCACTTCTGCTGGAGTAATAATGCGTTATAAATTATAGTGTTTTCTAGTTTTCGAATCTTTCATTTGAGCCTTATATCCTGTGAAATCTGTAGGACATATTTTACTGAAATTATACAGATAAATTGTATTAATTAAAACACAGAGAAGGGAAGCAATATGCCTACTATCACTTAGCAAAAGGCAATGTAAGACTAACCAGCACATAGGTCTCCTGACCTGGTTCTCTCACCACACAACAGAAACAAGGAGAGTTGAGCTGAGCCTTGAAGAAATGGCAAGTGTTTGGCAGAGAGGCCCTGAGTAGAGGGCATTACAGGAAGGGAAATGGCATGAACCTGTTCAGGGACCAGCAGGTGGAGCCAGGTTGCAGGGGAGAAAGTGAGTCTGGCTCCTTAAGGGCCTTCATACCTCACTTAAAGCATTGGGATTTACACTCAGGCAGCGGGGGAGCTGTTCAGGGTGGGTGCAAAGGGGTGTGATGTGAGGAAAGCAGGATTTTGATGAGTAGGAAGAAACTGAACTGCAGAGTTGGAGCCTTTGGCTATGAGAACATGTAATGATGGGATGGCTCCAGAATAACTCCTCACATTTCTGGGTTGCTTAGATAGATTTTGCTTAAAAGAATGAAACAGATCCAGTAAGGCAGATAATTCTTTAAGGATTCTTCTTGATGTTTAACTTTAAAAAATAAACAGGAAATTGCTTACTTCATAGATGACTATGTGACATCGCAGTGACCACATGCTGGCCTGCCATAATGAGTTCCCAGGTAAAATTAAAATGTTTACAACCTTCCATAATTATTATTTGCCTATCTCATAGATGGTTGGATGCAAGGAGATAATACGTGGAGAACACTTGCCACTGCTTCTCACAAACCGATGGTCAATAAATCTTAGCTATGATCATTTTCAAATGTTTAGATATTTTCCTTCATGATTTAAAAATTTCTCTTTTTATTCATGTGGAGATATGGTATAGAGGTTAAGAGCAGAGACTAGAATCTCACAAACTTGAGCTCTGTGATCATGACAGAGTCACAAACTCTCTGGAGTCACAGTTTCCTTATCTATAAAATAGGAATGATGATACTAACCTTGTGAGATTATGGTAAGGGTTGAATGACATATTATATATTAAGTGGTTAGTGTGTAGCAATTGCTCAATAAATGAAAGCTATTGTTTTATTTTTAATTTACTTTGGACTTGACACAAATGTACTAATAATGGTTGAAACAACAGCTTGTAAATCTTTCTGAAAACCTACCATTCACTCTTTGGAGTTGATAGATTTTGAGTCATAAGAATAGGGTTGGGGGAACACACAGTGTGTGAAACACAGTCCGTCCCCACCATCTTTCTGGGGGGAACTTTTTTTTTTGTAACTGTGGAAATGTTCCATAGCTGCCAAAAGTATATGTAATCAGCTAAGAAAATTGAATTGAAAAATGTGAATCATGGTCAAAATCTTCCATTTTTCATTCAGCTAGAAAATAAAAACAATCAATTTTTTGGATTTTTATAAACTTATTGAAGAAAAATATTTTTTACTTTCTTTAAACACACATTTTAAAAGATACTTACGTCATAATATACACCCTGACCTGGCCAAGTCAATGCTTTCTTCTTTGAATCCATGGGAAAATCAAGCAGTTCATATCTGTAAGGATGACCTGAAAATTTCAGGAAAAGCACTGTTATCCTGAATAAATAAGCACAGTCTTTTATCCAATGGGATTAATAGGTACAATAAATAGAAATGAGATAAGGTAGAGATGAATGTCGGTGCACATATTAGCTACATAGTTATAGCTTATGAGATAAATCCCACTCCTGAATTCTTGAGTCCTCATGTGAGCAGTGTGTGGCCAGATAGAGTGAGAATGAGTCTTCAAGCCTAGTGCTCTCAGCAGTAACTGGGACATGACACCAGGACTCCACCTTTCTTGTTAATGACAGAGATCCTTAGGTAAATGATAAATCTTTGCAGATCCTCTTTCTGGTCTCTGCAGGCTCAGCAAATACATTTCTATACTTCTTATTTTGGTTTTTCTCTGCCTAAATATTAAGAGTTTTCCAAAATTGAATTAGTACTTGCTTACTCAAAAGGTAATGAATGAGAACATTTTAAAGATAACAGCATCTTAGATTTTGGTTCATAATGTTATAAGCTTTACAACACAGAACGGCTTTTTTCCCAGGATAAGTTTCAAGTTAAAGAATGTTCTGAACACCCATTCTCATACGTAGTGAGAACAGAAGCTGGTATTTATTGAACATTTACTATGTGCCAGTCACTAAGTGTTTTTTATATATATCATCACATGCATTTTTCATAACCTTACTATGAGAAAGGTACTGTTTTTCCTACTTCAATGAATAGGGAAACTGAGGCACAGAGAGAATAAGCAATTTCTCCAAGATCACACAGCTAGTAGGTAGAGTTCAAACTTAGGCAATATGGTTCTAGAACCTGCACTCTTAACCTACACTTCTTATTTCTAATAAAGAAGAGTTAAAATAAGTGGAAGAGTAGAAACCTAAGCAGTACTAGTTTCTGGAAAGATCTTTTTATAAGGGTTATTATAGTTATCTTTTTAAAATCCCGTAAGAGTGACTGAATGGTAAGAGAGAGGCAGATGCTTGGAAGAGCAGGAAATTAAGAAGGCAACTTTCTTCTTCAGTCCCTTATCTACAACTGTACTGAAAAGTGTTTTTAGGAAGTCAACACATATTTCTGTGATTTCCTGTTAACCATATATATGCACTTCATATAATTTCAAACATCCTCATTGAGGATTGAAAAATAATTTACTTTGATGATTTACCTAATAAGATCATAAAAATTTCAATTGTTTAGGTATCATATCTTTTTTTTTTTCCCAAGAGATTGGGGTCTCACTCTGTCCTCCAGGCTGGAGTGCAGTGGCATGATCATAGCTCACTGTAACCTTGAACTCCTGGGCTCAAGTGATCCTCCTGGGACTACAGGCTTGTGCCACCATGCCCAGCTTTGGGTATCGTATCTTGCAGTTCTTTTGCACAGTACCCCTTCTTCCTATTCCAATATATAGTTATGGCACTCGACACTAAACAGTCACTCTACTTGATGTAGTTTTCACTACTTTTTATCAATGCTGCCTGGTCTGAGAGGCGATGGAAAAGTTCAGCATGGTGCACACATACTGGAGTCATTATATGTTAACAGGGAAATACAAATAATAACTGCTAACATTTATCTCTGTAATCCATGAAGTAGGCACTAATATTTCCATTTTATGAACCAGGAAGTAGAGGCAGAGAAATTCAGAAGGTTTCCCATGGTCCACAGTGAGTGAGTGGCAGATTGGGAATTCTAGCCATGCAGTCTGACTCCAGAGTCCATGCTCTTAAGCACTCTGCTATGCTAGCGCTCAAAACACTGCTGTCTGCTAATTAGGTATTGAGGTTGAGATTATGGCAGTATTCTGTCCTTGCATTTTCATGTGCAGAGGAACTGCATTATAGGACAATTCTTGAGTCTCACCTACCTCACAGCCTAAATGCATTCAACGCATTTTTACTTTGGACTACCATGTGCCTTTTCTATTGCTTTCAGCTACACTCTCTATTGGTCTTTCTCCAGAGGTGTCCTCTCTGTTTTCACACCTGTGTAGGTCTCCTCGGCAATGACCGAGGTGTCTAGTGTGGGAGAGACTTCGTGACTGGTGTTGGGATTGCTGTCCTCTCTGCTAAGACACATCCATGAAGACGCCAAGGTTTGAGACTGGGAGAGGATGCTCCAGGGTGTTAAGAGGAACTGAACAAACTGCTCCCATTACTTTCTGAGTCTTATTTCAAGGGAGATCTTTCAATTTAATCACTGCTGCTGCACCTACATCCAGACTCTAATGATTGAACCAAACATTGTTCCTTGGGCTGGCCATCTGAGCTAGGATGGAATTTTTAAAAGCTAAACCATAAGAGAGAGAAGGAAGGAAATAAAAGCAGAAAATACAGGTAGAATAAAAACCAATTCTACAAAGTTTGGTTTCTGATTTTACCAAGGGAGGTTGTGTGTAAAGTAGAAAGGTCAGGAGTGTCTGCAGAGTCTGATTTAACTGGTCTTCAGTGGGGTCCCAGCTGATTGTAAAGTGCAGCCACATCTGAGAACAACTTTCCTAATCTACTGATGAGTCACACGTTTGAGACTTGAATCCTTTGTGCTCCTTGCTTTCTTTAATTTTATTATGAATAAATCCCCCAAATAAAAAGAATTGATACAGTTCTGATTTCAAATCACATTTTACCTCTTGTCTTCAAAACCGTTGTATCATAACCCTTGGTTGGCACAGTGGGAGGGAAGGGCTGCTGGGTGCGGGTTTTAATGCCAGTGTAGAGGTCCTTAGGTGACGTGAAGGTCGGGAACATGGCGCCACGAGGAGTGTGTGTATGGTAGGGGTGTTCAACTGGATATGGTGAGCAGATCTCTCTAAGATTTATTGAGCAAACAAAACAAAAAGAAGAGAAAGAAGTATGATTGAAAAAATTAATCATCAACTATTTATTGGGACCCTTTTTTTGTTGCAGAGACTGTTCCAATCCCTGGGAATATGACAATGAGCCACACAAAGTCTCTCTACTCATGGAGTTAGCATTCTGCTGGAATGTATACTATAAAACATGAGCTTTTCTTAATTTTGCTAGAGAAAACTAAATTTTTAAAATAAATCATACCTAATTATCAGTGAATAACTTCAATAATTGCTATAAAAATGTAAAGCAGAAGATATATGCAGTTTGTGTTTTTAGAATAGTATAAGAAGAATTTCTAGTTGCTTTTAATTCCTGCTCTTTGTTTTAAGAGGATCTCAGGACTTTATTTTACTGAATTGTTTTGGGCATTCGGTTTCAGTAACGCAAAGTGATCCCTAACCATCTTGGACTGAACTTTCAACCCAGGCTATTTGTTCTTTAAGCAATCAATCAACAAAATATATTGCCTGTTTATGCACACAATACTGTTTCAAAATCAAAAAGCCAAACGTAGCTAGTACACTGAAGGAGAAAAAAAGTTAAGAAAACCACAGAGATATCATTTTCCTCTCACTTAGAGAACTGGCAGAGGTTAAAAAACAACTAACCAATCATGTGGGAGCCGTCTAAATTAGAAAGAAATTAAGATTAGGAAGTCCACGGGATACAGAAATGTTGTTTATAATTAGAAAATTAAGTAGAAAAAAGCAAGACCAGTGTTATCGGTTGAGTCATACCTTCCCCATCAAACCCATATATTGAATTCCTAACCCCTAGGGCCTCACATTGTAACCTTATGTGGAAATAGGGTCATCACAGATACAATTAGTTAAGGTGGAGTTTCTCTATACTAGAGTAAGGTGGGGCTCTAATTCGGTATGACTGGTGTCCTTATGAAAAAGGAAAATTTGGATACGGACAGACACACAAGGAGAATGCCATGTGAAGAGAAGGCAGAGATCAAATCTGCAAGCCAGGAACCCAAAGATCGCCGGCACACCACCAGAAGCCAGGAGGGAGGCGTGAAACAGATTCTCACATCCCTCAGAAGGAATCAACCCTGCTGCCGCCTGGACCTTGGACTTGTAGCCTTCCACTTTGGAACTTACCCACCTATAAGCAGAAAGGTGAATCCAAGAAATGCAACCCAACAAAAAAGGCTTTACATTTCATACTGCTTATGAAGAGAATGTGAAAAGTCCCCAACAAGGGTTCTTCACATAGTTATTTTTTAAAACAAAAACCAAAAGAACCGAGACCTTAATTTTCATAGCCTTTTGAGTCAGTCATTGCTTTAACTGAAACACAATTTTAAAATGTCAATTTCGTATTTTCAGTTAAGACTGATAGAGGACTCCAGCAGCAAGGAGAGCACCTCGCGCTCGGATCTTAGTTTCCAGCACCAGTCTCCAGTGAAAGGAACCAGGGTTTCTTGGAGTTACGGCTGATTCTAGGAGTGGGGCAGGGAATACACAAGATGAGCCTGGAGTATCTTAAAGTGCCAGAGAGTGAAGAAATGCTAAAAGCGAAAAAAAACCCAAACACCACACAATGATGGGGGAAATGTCAAAGGAATATAGGAGTGAACTAAAAGAGCTCCTAATGGCCAATCAGAGTGACAAAATAAAGTGATACTGGATTACCGCCTAAGTACCAAAGCATAAAATACATCCACAAGTCACGGATATAAATAAATGATTAAATAAATAAATAAACAAATACATGGAGTAGAATAGATAAATCTTTTATGCAAAAGAATGCCAAATAATTTATGTAGGTATTCTGCTCTCAAGAAGGGGGAGTACATTTCCAGACACTTTAAGTGTGGGCTGCACTGTATTCTTCTAAAAAATAAAGTGGGGAAAGGAGAGAAAAAAGAGGAAGTGTATAGTGGAGAAACCTAATAAATACTACCTCTGCCAGGAGATCAAGGTTAACATCAACAGTGATAAATCATGTTGATAGCATGTACTCTTGATATGATGTGATGAAAATGGCACTATACTTCTGTGGACTTCCTTCCCAAAATACATCACCCTAGTCTAATCGTAAGAAAAACATCAGTCAGACCCAGTTTGGGAGCATTCTATGAAATATCTGATCAATGATCTTCAAAATTGTCAAGGTCATCAAAACAAGGAAAGCCTGAGAAATTGTCACAGCCAAGAGCAACGAACCTGAGGAGACATGATGACTAAATGTAATGTGGTGTGCTGGATGGGATTTTGGAACAGAAAAACGACATTAGGATAAAACTGAGGAAATCTGAATAAAGTATGAACTTTAGGTAGTAGCAACGTATCAATTTTGGTTCATTCATTACGGCAAATGTGCCATATTAATATCAGATGTTAACAATAGGGGAAACTGGGTGTGGGAACTCTCTGTATTATCTTCCCAATAATTCTATAAATCTTAAACTATACAAAAATTAAAAGTTTACTTAAAAAAAGATTTACAGGGAATACCATTGGAGAGAAATCAAAATAATGTTACCTTGGAGTTACATCAGCCTCTCCTTCCAATTGTTAAAAAATAGCTTTCATGAAAAGTCTTATCCTCACACTTGTCTAAGACATATGGAATGTCAATATGTTTTTTCTTGATTGTAATAGGGAAGGAAAATATAAGTTGAATACTTACCCTACTGCTGAATTAGGTGGTTTGGGTAACCTAGAATAAAAACAGGAAACAAGACCCGATTTATATTAAGGGCTTTTTATGGCTTACATTCCTATTAGGAACTTGATTAAGAATAACATTGTACCCTGTTTTCAAACTACACTGTCATTAAGATAGTATGTATATATGTATTAATTAATTAATTAATTAATTAATTAAGAGACAGAGTCTTGCCCTATTGCCCAGGCTGGAGTACAGTGGTGTGATTCATTGATTGCTCACTGCAGCCTTGAACTCCTGAGCTCAAGTTACCCTCCTGTCTCATCTTCTCAAGTAGCTGGGACTACAGGCAATTGCCACTCCACCTGGCTAATTTTTTTAGTTTTCTTTGTAGATATGGGGTATTGCTATTGCCCAGGCTGGTCTTGAACTCCTGGCCTCAAGCAATCCTCCTGTCTCGGCCTCCCAAACTGCTGGCATTATAGGCGTGAGCCACCACGTACAGCCAAGATAATATTCTTGATTAATTTTCTGGATCCCTGAATATTGATAAGACACAGAGATCTGATGGTTCCATGTCTCAGTTGTCTACTGATCAATGTTTTCATTCCATTTATTCTAACTTCAGTCCTGCTCACCATCCTTTTTGCATTTCTTATTTGTAGCGAAGATACAGGGCTGACTACTTCTAATGAGGAAGAGCTGTGGCTCTTACTGAGCTTCACTCTCATAATTAGGCAGTAGGCAAAGTGCTCTGAGAGAGCCTGACATCACATGTGTAGCGAAATTACATGACCTGAAGCGACCTGAGTGTGGCCCAGTTGGAGAGGATATGCAAGTACCACATTGGACTTTGTCCCTTTGCCCAGGGTTGCTGAACTCTCATGATAGTAAATGTGGCCCAGTTGACAGAGAGAGGCAAGAAAAAACCTGACCAAGCTTCTGGAGGCATGCCTTCTGAACCAGTTCATTCCATGGTTGTGTATTTACAATTACTCTGAACCTTGTATGCCAAGAAATAATATTACAGCCCGGGAAAAAAGTCCACTAAAGAAAGAATTATTCACTTAAATTTGATTTCCACAATTAGCTTCAGCCCATGCAAATAAGACTCTGAAAGATTTCAGGCATGAAAAATTGACAGAATGTTATCAATTTCATAGTAAAAATCAGTAAAATTGAATACACTGTTTAATTTTTTAGATGCTCCTCCATCTTAGAGGACTAGAAAGTGGTATGTAAGCCATATAATTTTATTATCCTAGAATGTATGATAAATACATGATTCACATGAACCACAAAAGCTTATACCTTTTTCCAAAGTTATTTTGCTTTGGAAAAGAAAAAAAAAGAAAAAATCTTTATATCTTTATTTGGACTCTATATTGTTGAGTTACATAGATGGGGTGGGGAGGTGATGAATATATGAATCCAAGGAATCTAGAGTTACTAGATTGGCTACTATATATAAAACCTTAAGTTGGTATCTAAAATTGTTCTCATGTGGCAAATTTTGCTACAGTATTGATAAGTGTATGCATAAAATTGACTTGATTAAAAATGAAAAAAATAAAAGAAAATCTTAAAAAAAATCCAAATTTGAAAGGATAAAATGAAAGTAACAAATGCTCAGAGACACCACTTCTTTGACCCAGACTAGTCCGTTATTGTACTGCCGTCCTCCACATCTGCTTTGCAAAATTCACTAATTCCAAAGGAGAAAGCTCAGGCGATCACAAATTTTGTCTTTTTGGCTCCCTCTAGTGGCTAAACTCTATATTAACTTTTTACCTATAAACTAACAATTCTTAATAAAGTGGTATTTTCACAGTTACTTCAATGCTGTGTTTTCTTTTTATCTGAAAATGAAAATGTGTGCTTTTGTACTATACATGACAAATGATTTAAACGAAGAAAAAATTTAATATATTGGAAAATAATACCTTTGAGCGAAGGATAAATGAATAAGCATTCCTTATCCAAAAAGAGATTTAGAGAGTAATCTTATTAAGTTATTTGTAGATGATCATAACAAACTCAGTCTCTGAACACAATTCTCATTGAAAATTTGTTGAGGGCCACTGTGGCATTTTCTATGAATCTTTTGTGAACTGTAACATGTTCTTCTTAGATTGAGTAAGTAGGTCAAAGGCAGGGAAATAGACCAAGATGATCCCTTTGAACACTACTATTCATTATCTCCATTTTTTCTTGACTTGTTTAAATGCTACAAACTAAGTAGAAAAAAGTGAGACTAGTGTTGGCTTATGGTTTATTTGCTTTGTTTTTTGTTTGGTATTGGTTTTTAGTATAAATGATCACTATTAAAAAAGGGAAGAAATTGTTTCTCTAAAAGTCCCCATTTGGGGGCTTTTTATTTCTCATATAATTCATTTCCCTTTAAAAATGTTATTTGATCTTATATAAGGAAAAGAAACCCAGACTTACAAAGAATCATTTCCATAGATGTCACTTTTTTTGTTTTGTGTCAAATAATAGAATTGTTCAATAGGAAGCTTTCTGAAAAGAAAGAAAAGGTTAAATTGAACATCTTTTTAAATTAACACAGTATAATGGAGAGATAGTAAAAGACAAATAGATTAATACAACTATATATAGAAATTCAGTTTATGAAAAGTATATATAGAAATTCAGTATATATAGAAAGAATTTTAAATCAGTGGAAAAGGATGTATTTTTCAATACAGGAAAAATTCACTATCCATTTGTGAAACATTACATCTCTATCTTATACTATTCATAAAGATAATTTCAGAGGGATTAAAAATCTAAAGAATTAGAGGAAAATCCTATATAAATATTAAAAGAAAACGTATAGGAATATGTTTTTTCTTGGGTGGTAGGGAGGACCTTTTAAATAAGATTTTTCTTTTAAAAGTCAAAAGCTGAAAGGAAATTTGATAACATCAAATTAAAACTTTTGCAAGAACACCACAAAAGTTCAAATAAAACAAAAATTGGAAGAAATATTTGCAAAGATAACACATAATGGATTGATATCCAGAACATAAGGAACCAACAATAATCTATAAGTAAAATACAAGCAATAAAATGGGCAATTAATAAATACAGAAAAGGAATACAAATGGCTATACAAAAAACATAAATATAAGGAAAAGTACTCAGTCTAAATAGTAACCAGAGAAATGCATTCTCATAACCATAATACTCTTTAAACTCATTAGATGGGAAAAATACAGTTTGATAATAAAATACAGATGTCTGAAAGTGTGAGGAAATAGGTATTAATACTTTTAGACCCACTCTGAGAATATAAGTCATTTGGGCTACATCTACTAAAATTAGAAATATTCATATATTGTGACTCAGGATTTGCCCTAGAGAAACATTTGTGCATGAGCTCAAGGAGCCTTGTACAAGCATATTCCTTACAGTATTGTTAATGTAAAAAACAAAAGAGAAAAGAACAATACATGAATGGCTAAGTAATCTATGATGCATCCATAGCATGGAACACTCTGAGAAATTAAAAAGAATGATGTAGCTCTCTATTTACTGACATGGGACTCTTTCTAGGTTGTAGAGAGAAAAAAGCCCAAGGTGCCTAATACTATGTATCAAATTATTCCACACATAAACAAAACACCACCTTATATTTTCAATGGATACATGTATAATTGTGTAAATGCATAATAAAAGGTGGGGAAGGAGACATGCCAAAGTGGTAACAGTGGGTCCTTCTGGAAAGGAACGTGGGATTGTGGGTGATGGTCAAGAGAGACTGCACTTTATCTGTAATGTTCTCATATATGTTGTGCTCAATTGTCACTTGTGGCTGCCCAATATCTTTTGAACACCCAGTTATAATTTTATAGTGAGTATGCTGTGAATCTCTACCCAACATGGATTTCAAAAAATCTGGTTTTCCCAGCCTCTGAGTGGCCCTGGAGTGTGGGGGTTATTTGTACCCTACAACTGAGGATGTTCTTAATAATCAGGTAGATAAAACGACCAACACTGTGGATGTCAGTCAGGTTTTTTTCAGTCACCTCTGTGCTTGCTTAATGGCTTCGTAACAAAGTTATCATGGGGGCAGGGCAGAAGTTATGTATGGACTCAGCAACATGAACTTCCCTGCACCCAAACTCACCTGGCTATTGGCACATTTGAGTTTGCCAGCAGAAGAGACCAACCCTAAGCACTTAATAGGGTGACCTATCCTTGCGTGTACTAGTCAGCCACCTGGTGGCAGGCTGATTACACTGGACCCCTTCCATCATGAAAGAGAGAATTTATCCTTACAAGATGAGACAGTCCTTCAAAATATGGATTTCCCTTCTCTTCTCACCATGCTATTGACAGTAACATCATCAGTAGACTTACTGAATGTCTTGTCCCCTGCCATCTTAAACAATATTACTTTTGACTAAGGAGCTTGATTTACCACAAAAGAAATTGGGCAATGGTTGGTTGAATTTGAAGGATTCACCATACTTACAGAATATTACGTTTTGCCATATTCACAGAACATTAGCATGGCCTACTAAAGG
The DNA here is from genome assembly GCA_008086735.1 of Cheirogaleus medius. NCBI lineage: Eukaryota > Metazoa > Chordata > Mammalia > Primates > Cheirogaleidae > Cheirogaleus > Cheirogaleus medius. The sequence goes on along the minus strand of VBSM01002217.1, from coordinate 25,683,585 downwards.
TTTAGTTATGGCTGAGTGTTGTCCTAAGCAGTGTGGCATATGCTCTGAAGCAGTGACCCCCATAGCCACTAGAAGCCAAAGGGTGGAAGTGGGATTGGTGCCTCTCACTGTTGTATTTACTGTTACACTTGAGAGAATTTCCTTCTTCCTCAGCCACTTTGAGCTTTGCTGGTTTAGAGGTCAAGGGAAAAATGCTTCCACCTACATTGGAAGCTGAACTGATGATGATGTGGTCATTTGGGGCTCCTTATGACTCTGGATAAAATAGGCAAGAAAGGATTTTACCTAGTAGGCTGGGATGACTGATCCTGAAGATCAAGGGCCAGATGTTTCCTGCAATACAATGTTGGGGGGAGGGAGGATTTCTTGAACTGGAAGAACCTTTTGGACACTTAGTATTGTCTCTAGTGGCATAAAGTTAATGGAATACTGCAGCAGCCTTACACGGGCAGAACCACCAAGAGCTTAGATCTCTCACAATGAAAATTTTGGGTTGTTTTACCAAGTAATGACCTTCTACCAGCTCAGGTATTGGCTGAGGGCATGGAAACGTGGAATAGGTAATGGAGGAAGGAATTTATGACACCAATGGTGGCCTTATGACCAGCTGCAGAAATGAGGACCATAGTCACTTCCCATATTTTCTTCCTTACTGTGTCTTGCATATTTTTATATATGAACTACTTTTCTTTTTTCTCTCCCTTTCCTTATTATTTAATATAGAGTGTGTTGGTGATGGTTAACTTTATTAAAGTGCACAGGTTTAGACTATCAGGACAACTGAACTTGAGAGGAATGAACACCTGGAGCTGGATGCAGGCACTAATGAGACTTTGGATCTCCCCTTCTGGGGAGGTGAGTGCATTTTCATTTGTATGAACGATTGTTGCATTTTCTTACATTGAAGGAGCAGTTCTCAAACTTTGCTGCATGTTGGAATTATCTGAGGGTTCCTGTTAAAATGCAGATTCTGTTTCAGTAAATCTGGGACAGAGGCCAAGATTTTGCATTCACCATTTCCTAAGTGGTGCTGATGCTGCTGGTCCATGGACCACATGTTGAATAGAAAAACATGTTATTGTCGTTGCTATTGTTTAGAGTGAAGTCAACCAGCACTCATGACTATCTAACATCTTTACAATACCCTCTCTAGATTTTGCTAGTTTCCCACATTTGGAACACCACACTTCCCCAGAAATTCACTTCCTGCCTTCCTAGCAGCCAGGGTGCAAATGTGCCCTAAATTCTGCCAATCATCCACATCTGCACCAGATTTTGATTTGAACATGAGTAGCTTGAGAAAACAGGCTTCATGTGGGGGCTTCCACACTGCTAATAAAGTGGCAGCAGAGGTGGCCAGTTTTAACAGAGACACTTTCCCTGGATGAGGCCAGTCCTGGGAGTGGCTCTGACTACTCTTCCTGGAAACTGAGCAATTAGCCTATTTCTCTGGCCTCCCTACATTTTGTGAGATAATCTAATATCCTCTAATAAATCCTGCTCTTCATATACTAGCCAGAGTGGATTCTGTCATTTGCAACCAAAAAACCCTAACACATAAAAATGATTAACTTGTGTAATTAAAATTTAAGTTTAAAAAGAACAAAAGTGGTTTTACTGGAAAAATTAACTTTAAAAAAAACAAAAGTAATTTAAGTGAGATGTCCATAAGGCACTTAGCACAATGTGTGGCATACAGTACTTGATAAATGCTGTTGTTTTAAAGAGATTATTTTATTATTTTTATGGAAATGACACATCTTCATAAAAGTTTAATTACAGAAAAGTACACACAAATACCACCAGGTAGAATATGATTCTATATATCTCTGTCTAAAAATAGACATAAGGAAGTAAGAATGGAGAGGTGGACAGCTATAGTCAGAATTAAAGTTGCAAGAGTAGGATCAAAGTTCGTGGTATTTTTAAAAGAAGATTAAAAATTTTAAATTTTATTAGCACTTAACAGATGAAAAAGTAAAACTGAAGGAATTCCTGAACTGTAGATATGTATCTTTTCACTACACAGGACCTTCAGATCTGTATAAAATTTTGAAATATTTTGAAAACATTTAGCATGTCAGGGTCATTATTATTTTTTAGATAATATTGACTCTCAAGTATGAAAGATAAAATGATAAATCCCTGTGAACTGAAAATAAAATCCTAAGCCCTCTGCTAACTACATGACTCTTCTCAGCCAAGGGGACCCCAAAAACACCTTAAAACTGAGTTTCTAGCCATGATGGAATGGGAGAGACAAAGCACAATTCCACATGAACATAATTTCCTTTTCATAACTATTCATGACCCCTCCTTTAGCTTGTTAAATATTTATATATATATTTGACCGTCCTGCTCAGAATAAAATCTCGTTCCTTTTGTCCATCTTTGAAGCACATGTGCTTGGCTTTTGGCCGGAGTTCTGCTTACCAGCCTGTTGGAATGGCCGCCCAACAGGCTGCTACCCTTCGTGAGAAATAAAGCTTTCCTTTTTCCAAAATATTATATAAACCTCGTTAATTTTTTTTAACAACCCAATACACTTGCTTTTGCTTTCCCTCCCTAATCTCCCCATTTTGGTTTTTTGTACAATCTTTACTTTGCCAGGGTTTGTGATATTTACATTTTTGTACAATAACTTTCCGACTCTTGGATTCAATGCCCACCACCAGCCCTTTTGTTACAGCTTCTCTGTTCTTGAGTTCTTTATTTTGATTCAATTTTTGGAATGTTAAATTTATTTTCAGTTTTTTTCTTTTTTAAAGAAGGGCTCATTGGGTGCCATATACTCCAAATTCTCTCATGCTTGTAGCCTTCGTGCTTGATTAGCCATTTTGTTGCAATAATATCTTTGGGTTACATTTTCTTTTCCTCAAAACTTAGAAGATTTGTCTTCTCGCATTGGAAACTGCTGTAGAGGCTTGAAGCTAGCCTCATTTTTCCTCCTTGTAGCTGACTTGCTTTTCCTGCTTGAATGTCTAAATTAGTCTTTATGAATTCAATTATGTGACCAGGTTATATCTCAATGCCAATAGTTCTATACCAGTGTTTCCCATTCTATGGTATCTTCTTTTTATATTCAGAGTCAGTTCATCCTTAATTTCATGGGAATTATCTTGTGTATCTCCGAATACTGTTTTTCTGTTCCACTTATTAGATGCTGTACATTTGGGACATCAGTTTTCCTTATTATGAATAATTATGCCTCCTAGCCATCATTTTGTTCTTTTTATTGCTTTAATGCTGTTATCTTTCTCTTTTGCCTTCTCTGTGATTTATTGTCTGTATACTATTTTTTATTTATTTATTTATTTATTTTTTTTTGAGACAGAGTCTCACTCTGTTGCCGGGGCTAGAGTGCCGTGGCGTCAGCCGTGCTCACAGCAACCTCAAACTCCTGGGCTCAGGCGATCCTTCTGCCTCAGCCTCCCAAGTAGCTGGGACTACAGGCATGCGCCACCATGCCCGGCTAATTTTTTCTATATTTTAGTTGGCCAATTAATTTCTTTCTATTTTTTTAGTAGAGATGGGGTCTCGCTCTTGCTCAGGCTGGTTTCGAACTCCTGAGCTCAAACGATCCGCCCACCTCGGCCTCCCAGAGTGCTAGGATTACAGGCGTGAGCCACCGCGCCCGGCCTATTGTCTGTATACTATTAAGTCAACTTTTAGTCACTTCTATTTCTTGCGTTTTCTTTTTTACTATATTTGTAAGTGTGGTTTTGTGACAGTGATGTGTTTCTCATTTTTTCTTAACCTTGCAACCTCCCTTTTCATAACATTCTATTGCCTAATTATCTTGTCTTTTATTAGATTCATATAACTATTTAGTCCTTTTATAGGGAATCTGCTTTTATTATTTTCTTGGTTATGTTTTCTCTTAGACCTGATTTCTTCATATATATAATATGTATGTGTGTGTGTGTGTGTATACATATATAAATTTATAAAGAAAGTTCATAGAGTTTTTCCTTCCAAATAGGATGACCTACTCATTCTTTTAATCTTCTCTTCAAATTGGAAAATTCTCAGGATTTTGTTGACACACCTTGCCTCCGGAATAGCTGGGACTACAGGCATGCGCCACCATGCTCGGCTAATTTTTTCTATATATTTTTTAGTTGTCCAGCTAATTTCTTTCTATTTTTAGTAGAGATGGTGTCTTGCTCTTGCTCAGGCTGGTATTGAACTCCCGAGCTCAAATAATCTTCCCGCCTCGGCCTCCCAGAGTGCTAGGATTACAGGTGTGAGCCACCCACGCCTGGCCTTTTGCCTGCTTTTTATCACATCTTTACTGAGGCTTAGAGGTCATTGGAGGCACACGTCCCTGTTAATGTTTGTCTCTCTAGCTGCAGCTTGTCTTTCCTAATTTATTTCTTTTACATGCTTTAGAACAAAACACGAGTTAACCAGATTGCTAGTAAACTAGATAATCAGGATTGTTAGATAAACCAGGGGTAAATCTCTGTGCCAAGGTTTAATAGATTCTGCTCTGAGTAAATTTCATAATCTTTAGAAAATACTCTTAAGGTGACATTTGCTGCTCAGACTTTTTTTTTTTTTTTGCTTTCTCTTTAATTTTAACCTGTTTTGAATAGAGTTGCTGAGTGACTGCAAGATTTATAAATTATTATTGAAGTATTTTAATACTTGAAAACAATGCCCAGCAGTATAATATTGATGAACAAATTACAAATCCAAAGTTCCCCAAACCAAAAACATCTGTACCAAATTAGGCCAGATCTTTGTTCAAGTAGAAGCATTTTAAATTTAGTCTCTCTTTCTCTTTCTGTCTCAGGAATATTCCCATTTAGTTTGAGGTAAGAAGTTTGGAGGCGGATTTAAGTTAACAAAGGATTCACAATAGAAATAAAGAAAAATGGATGGTAAAGACCTTTATGTGAATGGCAGAAAGTTTATTTACCTTGGACAGGTGTCTCCCCCAAATCTATAATGCTGATGTCCTTTGCCCATGGCGAGAGGATGTTCGCATTTCGGCCTGTGCTCCTCGGGGAGTGAAATTGGCATTATCCCCCCATATTCCCTTTCAGCGCCCCACGGAAGCCTACATCGTTGCAGCGAGTCCCTTAATTCCCGATACCTGTGAAAGAAGAGAGACCTTTTTAAACAACTTCAGCAACATAACATATGCTTAACTGCATAAAATTCCTATTGGTTCCTAAGTCTTTTTAGATCACATTTTCAGAACACAGAATTCTCAGTGTCAGGCACATTATGATATTAATATATTAATAGATACTGGTTATTTAAGCATCATGGGACTGCGGAAGGAATGATGTTAAATTCCTGAGGACCTAGAGATTATCTTTCTTCCCAACAGTTGTAGCGTGTTTATTTTTTTAAACAGCTTTATTGAGATATAATTCAAATGTGACACAATTAAATCATTTAAAGTGTACCATTCAATGGCTTTTAAATTTTTTCACTGGTATGTGCGACCATCACCATGGTCAATTTTAGAACATTATCATCATCTCAAAAAAACTCCTATATCCTTAAGCCACAATCCTTATTCCCTCTACCCTCAGCCTATCCCTAAGCAAACACTAATCTACTTTCTGCCTATAGATTTGCTGATTCTGGACATTTCCTATAAATAGAATCATACAATATGTTGTTTTTTGTGATGCACTTTTTTCAGTTAGCATTATGTTTTCAAGGTTCACCCTGTCGTAGCATGTGTCAGTACTTTATTCCTTTTAATGGCTGCATAACATTCCACCATATGGATATATCACATTTTCTTTATCCATTCATCAGTTGATGGATATTTGGGTTATTTCTACCTTTTGGCTCTTGTGAATAATGCTTCTAAGAATTTTTTTGTTCAAGTTTTTGTTCAAGTGCCTGTTTTTCATTCTCCTGGGCATACACTTAGGAGTCGAACCACTGGGTCATGTGGTAATTCTATATTTAATTTGTTGAGGGATGGCCAAACTATTTTTTACAGCAGAGGCTCCATTTTACATTCTCACCAGCGCTGTATGAGGGTTCCAATTTCTTCACATCCTTGTCAATACTTATTATTTTCTGTTTTAAGAAAATTTTCTTTATTGGCTGGGTATGGTAGCTCACATCTGTAACCCCAGAACTTTGGGAGGCCAAGAGAGAAGTACTGCTGGAGGCCAGGAGTTTGAGACCAAGCTGGGCAACATAGTGAGACCCTGTCTCTGCAAAAAGTCAGCTGAGTATGGTGGTGTGGGACTGTAGTCCCAGCTACTCGGGAGGCTGAGGCAGAAGGAAAGCTCCCGAGCCCAAGAGTTTGAGGTTGTAGTGAGCTATGAAGGTACCACTGCACTCCAGCCTGGGCAATAGAGTAAGATCCTGTTTCAAAACACACACACACACACACACACCAAAAATTTTTTTTTATTATGGCCATTCTAGTGAGTGTGCAGTAGTACCTCATTGTGGTTTTTTTTTTTTCCTGAGACAGAGTCTCACTCTGTTGCCCAGGCTAGAGTGTGTGGCATCAGCCTAGCTCACAGCAACCTCAAACTCCTGGGCTCAAGCAATCCTTCTGCCTCAGCCTCCCGGGTAGCTGGGACTACAGGCATGGGCCACCATGCCCGGCTAATTTTTTCTATATATTTTTAGTTGGCCAATTAATTTCTTTCTATTTTTTTTTTTTAGTAGAGACAGGGTCTTGCTCTTGCTCAGGTTGGTCTAGAACTCCTGACCTTGAGCGATCCTCCTGCCTCGGCCTCCCAGAGAGCTAGGATTACAGGCGTGAGCCACGGCGCCTGGCCTTCATTGTGGTTTTGATTTGCATTTTCCTAATGGCTAATGATGTTGAGCATTTTTTCATGTTCCAATTGGTCATTCATATATCTTTTTTTGAGAAGTATCTATCACTTTTAATCTGGTCAATTGTCTTATATTTGAGTCATAAGAGTTTTTTATATATCCTAGATACAAGTCTCATCTCATATAATAGGCAAATATTTTCTACTATTCTGTGCATTTCTTTTCACTTCATAGTGTCCTTAGAAGCACAAAAGTTTTTAATTCTGGTGAAGTTCATTTTATCTATTTTTCCTTTTGCTATCTGTGCTTTTGGTGTCATTATCTAAGAACACAGTGCCAAATACAAGATCATGAAGATTTACCTCTGTGTTTTCCTCTAAGAGTTTTATACATTTAGCTCTTGCATTTAGGTCTTTGATTCATGAGTTAATTTTTGTATATGGTATGAGATAAAGGTCTAACTTTATTCTTTTGCATGTGGCTATCCAGTTGTTCTAGCAGAAATTGTTGAAAAGGCTTCTTCCTCATTGAAAGGTCTTGGATTATCTTTGGATTTCCAAATATAAAGAGATTGTAAAGGAATAAAACTAATATCGTAAAGGACCTACTTGCTCCTAAGTTCTATCTAGAGCTCCTATGATAATGGTTCTCAAAGTGTGGTCTGTAGACTAGTTGCATAAGAGCTTAATTAGACATGCAAATTCTCAGGCTTCATCCTAGGACCTAGGAATCAGAATCTTGAGGATGGGTGTAATGTTTTAACAAGCCCTCCAAGTGATTCTTATGCATGCTAAAGTTTTAGAAGCACTATCCTATTCAACAGTTACTGTCTACAGTAATCAGGTCTCCATATCTCAACCCTTACTACAGTATTATTCAGTGGACTGAAGACATGGGAGTTTCCTAAATTGGCTGGTAGGGCTTGATCTGATCTTCAGTCTGGTAGCTCAGATGATTTTCTCTGCTCTTTCTTAACAAAGGACTCTATCTTGTTCATTGTTGTAACCATGCTTCATCCTAGTGCCTGACATACAAGAAATGCTCAGTGCATATCTACGGAATGAATGAATAAGGCCAAAGAGATGGATTCGTTTCCTGGACTGCTTTCTAGGGTGCAGGAATGAAATTCTCTGGCAAGGGAGAGAGCCTCATAAAAACACTTAAGAATATATCTGGCAAAAGATCTGCTTCCTAATTAGGAAGGACTTAATGATTTCTAGTTTCCAGCAACAGCAAGCGGGGTTATTTGGACCAAACTTGCCACTGAAAACAACTAAAAATGCTGGGAGGAAAAAACAAAATCTTAAAAAAAGTCTGTCTTGTTGACAAGACAGAAAGGGGTATGAGTGCCACAAAGAGGATAAATAGGAATCCAGTAAGGTAAACACAGAAGGCACTATTGCACTCCTGCGGGCAGTGCCAATTCCGGCAAATTTACATATTTAAGGGCCTTGCATGGTGAGGGATACAGAAATCAGCCAAGTGATGAATCAAAAGGAGACTATCTCCACAATAAGCTGGGACCCTAAAAGGTTTCATTTCTCACATTAAAGGTGATTCAGAAGTAAACCAGCTCTAGAGTGGCCCAAGTTTGCATCCACCTAAAGCTTGCCCTTGGGTTGGTAGTATGTGGCCCTGGATTGGTATTATGCCCTTAGGCATTTTGTAAGACAAATAGGAATCTTTTTAGGAGGAAGGATTCTTGACGGAATCAGAAGATGGGTTCCAAAGGATGAGTAAGAGTTATCTAGATGGAAGAGAGGGAATACTGGGGTGGAGGAGGGATAACATAGAGAAAGGCCTAGAGATCAGAAAGGTTATAGAATTGAAGATTTCTGACAATGTCGGCTTTAGAATCCCTTTAGGGAAGAAACTACTTTTGCTTGATGAAATATTTTGCTAAGCCATTGGTGTATGCATAGAGACTCCACAAGCATGAGTGTTGGGAGGAGCTCAAGCAACCTCAGACTGATTACATGGTTCTGCAGTGGGAGGGACTTGTTTGTTTTTTGCTCTTGAGAGAGGAAGAGGAGAGGAAAGGAGAATAAAGGAAGAGGGAGAAGAGAGGAGGCAGCAGGGTGGTTAGGATGCTGTGAACTGCACTGGTTGAAAACCTCCCTGAGAGACCCCTAGTGACAGCTGAGTTAAAGAACTTTTAAGAATATGGAAGTTATGGTTAAGAAGGGATTTTAAGTTCTATGTAGGATGGCATGCTGTGACTTTCCCTCCCGGCCCCCAGCAGTTCAGTGAAGTTTACCAGGCTCACAAATGCTGTGTGGAGGAGGTCTTTGGAGGAAATTGACAAACAACTGAGTTTTGTGTCTGGATTGGTGTGTTGTTGAACAGAAACAGCGTAAGTTGAACCAGGAACTCACAGTCATAAGTAACCATGAGACTTTCAAATGCCACCCCTATCCTCAACCTGGATTTGGATAAATTCTGGGGAATTCCACAAGGCATGGAGTAAAGATTTCAGTGGAACTTTCCTGGATCTTAAGGGCTGAGAAAATAGAGTTGAATTTTGGATTATTTTAGTAGAGCTGTATAGAATTCAAGAATTTGGGGCACAGTAGAGAAGAGCCATGGTAACTGCAGAAACAAGGACAATACTGTGGGGCCTTCTAAGCCCTGTGGGCTATACTATGAGACCAATGGGGAGCCAGTCAGAAATGGCAGAGAGCTCAGGAGAGAGGCATGAACTGTGGAGCTACTCTTTCCTTTGTACCAGTATGGTGCTTGGCTTAATATAACTGAAGAAGTAACACCCAAGACTGTCTAATAAATGGAATGTATTATTTTGTGAAGTCACTAGATTGAGGGTTGGTAAACTATGATCCATGGGCCAAATCCAACTCACCATCTGTTTTTGTAAATGAAATTTTATTGGAATGCAGCAAGGACCACTCGTTTATGTGTTGTCTGTAGTCTATGGCTGCTTTCACCCTACAATGGTAGGAGTTGAATAGTTGTGATAGAGAATGTAAAACCTAAAATATTTACTATCTGGCTCTTTATAGAAAAAGTTTGCTAACCCTGCACCAGCTAGTCAAGGAGAATCTTGGGGACCACTGATCTGGGTGCTGTAGAAGGGACGCTGGCATTCAGTTTGGTCCTTTATGGCCCACCACCAGCTCTTACTACGATCAACAGACATGGTTGGGGGACATGACAAGTGGAAAATATTTAAACACACTTGATTAATGACAACCTAAGCTTTAATATCTAAGTTTGTAAAAGTTATATTCAAATAATAAATGAGTCAATTTTTCAACATCTGACCCCTGTATATTACATGTCCCTGGAAGATGAGCCAGTAGAAAATGTTAATCAATCATCTGGGCTGGCATCCACCTAAAACCAGCAAGTTTCAGAAAACCATTTAAAATAAAAGGCAACACATAAATAAGTCAAATTTCTCTTTTATTTTAGGGTCTCATGCCCTACCCTCCTTAGCTTTAATACTCACAGCATTGTATAAAAAGAACCAAATTAAAACAAAGATTGAAATTTTTAGGATGTAATAATTTTAGAGCTTAAATAAAACTCATCTCCATAACAAAGAGAATAATCGAATTATTGGTACTATGATCTGTAGCTACAAAATTGTATACTTGTTTTTGAGAAAGACACATTCCCTATGGATGAACCAGTATCCCATTTTAAAGTCCACTATACAGAATTTTGAACATCAAATCCCAAATTCAGGGAGCTGAATTTAGCCAGTAATTACTAGGAGGCATGATTAAAGGAAAACTTGGAACAAATATAACCCTCATTTCTTAGTTGGCAGAGAACTAATATTTAAAAAAATATTCAAGAATCAGAAAGCAAAGAAGTGAATCCAGAAATAAAATAGGAGACTATAAGGCACCTGCTTAATTGATATGTTTGTTTGCCTAATGAGCTTTCGAATTTGCTAGAGCTAAGGAGAAGTCAGCTGAATGGAAAGAGGATGAGAATCTGTGATGATTTTGAATAGCTGTCCTCAACACTGTTAAATTTTCAATGGAAGAAATACAAAAGAATAATACTCCCTGTTTACTTTGTTTGCAATTTTTTTTTGAGACAAAGTCTCACTTTGCTGCCCGGGCTAGAGTGCTGTGGCATCAGCCTAGGTCACTGCAACCTCAAACTCCCTGGCTCAAGCGATCCTTCTGCCTCAGCCTCCTGAGTAGCTGGGACTACAGGCATGCGGCACCATGCCTGGCTAATTTTTTCTATATATTTTTAGTTGTCCAGCTAATTTCTATTTTTAGTAGAGACGGGGTCTCACTCTTGTTCAGGCTGGTCTCGAACTCCTGAGCTCAAACGATCCGTCCGCCTCGGCCTCCCAGAGTGCTAGGATTACAGGTGTGAGCCACTGCGTCTGGCCTCCCTGATTACTTTGTATTTTTAAAGGAAATCAAGTGAGATTATCTAAAATAGTGGCTACTATAATTGTTCTAAAATATGTACTTGAACAAAGTAAAGTATAACGATTAACTTGCTCTTGGTCAATAGGTAAGCCAGAACCATAATTGTGGCTTTCTTACCGTTTTCAGTGCTTTTTGCTAGCCCAGTAGTAAACTGAAAAACTTCTAAAAAATGCAGATTCTCTTGCCCCACCTCAGACCTAATGAGTCAGAATATCTACAGCTGGATCCTGGGAATCTGTATTATTAGAAAGCTCTTCAGGTGATTTTGATATAAGACCAGTCTTGTCTATAGACCAATCCTGGATAACGATGGAGCTAGAATACATTGTCCATTGTGAAATGAAAAAAAAGTAGGCTGATGTGAGGAAATAATTTTGTATCAGTTAAAATTGCCAAATTAGTGCAAAATAAATCAAGATATTTAAAAAGAGTGTCCCTTTAAGTACATCCATGTTTAGAAAACTAAGCTGCTGAGAGCTAACATATGCTAGGTATCATGGCCATTCTTACCATTATAAAGGGTAATCCATAAAAACTAGGAACTTTTTGGTTTGTATTGTTTTATTTTGCTTTTGAGAGGCCTTGTAGTTTGAGTTGGGAGCCACAAACCCTGACCCTCACCTGAAAAAGTAAGCCTCAGCAATGATAGAGCAGAGGTACCATTGTTATCCTGGTGACACTTTCCAGAGCAGTTCAATGAGTTATACTGAAAGCAAAGAGAATCTTCTGTAAGCTGTCTGGATACTTTTTAAGAGGGACTTAAGAGGAAAGGTTCTGAGAACACATGATCAGCCTGGTTCTCTCAATCTGAAAATTGTGAAAGGGAAGAATTCACATGAAATAAAAGGGAAAGCAAGTTTTAGGTAGTAGGAGCCAGGAACATGCTTGTACCTAGCTATAGCTTCAAATAATACTGTCTTGTAGTTTATAGGTAGCTGACCTTATGTTGTGTTTAATTTTATAACCAGATGATGAAAAGCTACATTTTCTCAAAGGTGCTTTTCTTAAATTTCATACCAGTTAAGGGGTTTGGGAGCCAATAGTAACCAAGCATAGGACCATTTAGGTAGAAGGGGATCAATAATTCAGTGAAAAGCTTTTGATGAGTGCTTTTTGAGGCCACAGTGAATTCAATCAGATATGGCAGCCTTAAGTTCTTACTCAGATTACTTTTGGCCAAATATAAAACCTCATATTGCTGTTTTTGAGCCAGGGACAACTGCCTATTCCCAGATCACACATGCTCTGCTAAGCGTTTCATTTGACTCATCTGCCTAATGTGTCGGCCCTTGGAGTTGAAGAGGAATTTAGGGCTGACAGCCACTCTTGTGAATCAGGTTAACAGTGGAGGAGCAGGGGCAGCAAAGACTGACTCAGAAGTATAAGTAACATGAGCCCTTTACCCCCAAATATAAAAATATTCCTTTTAATTAAGCAAAAATAGCAGTTTACATATAAAAAAATTGAATATGATCTTTACATTTAAAAAATTGGAGAGGGCATATATTAAGATGTTAACACATTGGTTATTATTTCTGGTTAAAGGAAGTACAGAGGTTTTCTTTCCTGTGCTTTAATCTCATAATTTTTCTGTTGCCAAAATGGATACTTAATTTTTTTATTTTTTTTTTATAGAGACAGCGTCTCACTATGTTGCCCAGGCTGGTTTTGAACTAGCTTCAAGCAATCCTTCTGTCTTGGCCTCCCAAAGTCCTGGAATTACAGGTGTGAGCCACCATACCCAGCCCTTGTTTTCTTTATGGATGTGTATAGTCTTTAAATTATAAGGAACATGTGTTAATTTTACAATTAAGGAAAAAAAACCTTTTTCTTTTTTAATATAAAGAGCATATTTATAAACTGAAAAAGATCCATGAAAGATTAAGATGATGAAAGTCTAGATACAAGAAGAAAGAAGAGCAAAATCTGTGAGAATCAATGTTTAGTCTGGCAAAGACAACTCTCTGAGAGGCCAGAAGTGTTGGGAAAATATGATTGAGGAATTAATGAAATGTGGCTCATAAGATCATTATTTTATTGTATAACCCAATATTACTATATTAAAGACAGAAACAGGAGTTTGCAGGGTTTTGCCCTGAAGGAATGTGTGAACTCAATGGTTCACTTATTAGAGGCTGCTAGCATGGGAGAGCTCTCAAATTTCAGGTAGGGATGTTTTCCAGGAAGGCTTCCTGGTATCTCAAAATCTGTGAGCTTCCCTGTGTCTTGAAAGACAAGGCAAGGCAAATATGGCCCACAGGATGGGAGCCGGAGACAATGAGTGCCTTTGCCCAGAGATGCGCCCTGGTGGTTATAAACAACCTGTTTTATAGAGATGGGCTTCCTGCTCTCTCCTGTCTGTCTACCTTTAAGTCCACCATAACTAATCAAAGAAATATAGAGTCACTATATCTCTTTTGTTTTACCTTTGTTAATTGACAACTACCTTTTAGAACTTAGAAGTTAGCCCCTGAAAGACTTTGTACCTGTTTGTTCACTTGGATAGATTAGAAGCCCCTTGAGAGGACTTTTGACCCTAACCCACTACCTGTATCCCCTAGCAACTGCATTCCCTGATATGCAAATATGTTAACCTGATATCTGGTAATTGATATCTGTGATTATAAAAACCTGTATGAATCTAACCATATTGCTTGCGTTTGTGGAGATACGCCAGTCTCCTAGGTATTCCCCACTGTGTTATATCTGATCTTTATATATATATAAAACTATAAACTATACCTTAGTCTCTGTGTATTCTTTTATTTCTCTCTGTTGCCTATCAGTTTCCTTATTCCCTGTGGCGACCCCTATCTTAGGGACTTGGCTCCGTGGGGAGAAGTAGCTGATCTCCTTGTGGGCCTGCCTCAAATACTCTTCCCCAAAAGAAGAATCTTCAAACTCTTTGGAGAGCTGCTAGCGTAGGGTTGATGAATTATTTTGTATAGTTTCAAAGGGAAGAACCAGAATCAGCAGGTAGAAATTATAAAGAGGGAGAATGTTCTCATAGAAAGAAAATTATCTGACAATCAAGAGCATTCAAAAATGGAATGGACTGCTTGTGTGGTAGTGCTGTCCCGTTTTGGAAGCTAGGTAACTTCCTGTCTCATTTCCTGAAGATAGACTCCTTAAATAAGAGACATGACCAAGTGAACTTAAATAACATAAAACAAGAAAACAGCCACACAATCTATTTCTTTTACTGTCCAAGCGTTTTGAGATTTTTTTCCCTCAAAATCAATTCAAGTAAATACAATAAAAAAAGTTGGAACTAAGATTTTGTCAAATTACTTGTCTGTACTTGTTATTTCATATGTAAAATAGGGATGATAATAGTACCTATATGGTTGTCATGAGGGTTCAAAGAATTACCACATACAGAGCACTTAGTACAGTGCTGACACATAGCGATCACTAGATGTTAGATGCAATTTTTATCATAATGTGTAATTAATGTGTTACAGGGAATTTGGTAAAGCAGAAATTTCAATTACTATGTACAACAGGTTCTGCGAGTATTTTTGAGTAAATGGTAGTAGGGCATGTTAGGAAACCACTACAGTAACCTTTATAAAATAAAAAACTCTTTGATTAAGACAGATTAACTTCCAAATGTGGGATAGAATTCTACAGTGCAGCGGATGAAATTGATGTCTCTATTTTACTAGTACACAGCCACTTGCTTCTCATTTGAGTTCCTAAGAGATGTAGACACTTTAAGGCTTAGTTAATTGTTAGGTTTTGCCTTCCCTATGTGACAAACAGAAGAGCCCCAGAATGATAAATGTTTTTCTTCATGTACAAAAATACATTAATATATTCAAATGCTTTCTTCTTGTTTGCTTTTTCTAGTTTCGTTTTACCTGTCCTCTGAGGCAGATGGGCGAGTAGTTGTTTGTAGTGGAGTGTGCAATTCATTAGAGTAAAAGGTGTTTGACAATATGTCAGATCCTTCCAGCTCCCTGCAACAGTAGGGCCTGCCATAGATTACCTCCATGGTCCTTGGCTAAAAAGACACAATCTGGAAAAGAAAAGGAGGGCACATTTTGTTTGGGAGACAAGGCAGGCAAGAAACACGTTTTGTACTGCTAAACTGTTTAACTCAACGCGACAAAGAAATCAGGGTGTTCTTTACTCACCAAAGCCGGTATGTGGACTCTATGATGTCAAATCAGTAATTAATAAGCGACTTAAGTTCTGTGGAAGTAAATTTCAACGGAAACAAATCCACAAAGTGGAAAGTGTTTCCAAGCAGAGTCTAAACACTACTTGGTCCATACAAGCCTGCTACTTCGCAGACATCCACTTCTTGCCTCAAATTTAACCATAACTATTCAAGAAAAACTCAGCTTATTTTTACGCCCGTGGTCTTTCTGAAAATTAAAGAGACTCATCAACCAACACAATCAAGAGGTGTCCTGAAGGCTTGGGGGATTCTGGACAAGGATCCCATTGTAGAGAGGTGGAGACCAAGTGGTGTAGTATGAACGGGACCCCAAAGGGGATTCCTGGCTCCCGACTGAGTGGGTGAGAAACCCACGCCTCCCTCGGACTTGGGGGTAAAGCTGAGGAGGCTCAAAGGTTGGGACCAAAAGTCCCGGGATCTGAGGCCGAGCCTCCGAGCCATCCTTCCCCTGCCGAGCGGCGCCTCGGGGGTTCCAACGCACCTGGGACATCAGCCTGGGAGCGCCACTGGACGGCACCTCCGCTTCCCCTCCCCAGAGCTGGCGGGCTCTGCGGGGCTTGGAATTTCGCGGTCTTCCGCACCTGCGGCCCCGGAGCGCTGTTGGCAGGTGCGGGTGAGGGAGAGAGAGGGACCGGGGGCGGGCCGAGGGTGGGGTTGAGGGTGCCTGTGACGGTGACCGTGACCATGGCACTAGGTAATGCAAGCCTGAGGGGCGGGGGCCTCTTGGGTGGCGGGCGGGGAGCCGCAGGCCGCTCTTCGAGGTCTCGGGAAAGCGAGCCCAGGAGCTCGGGGACCGGCAACAATGGGAAGCGGGACCGGAAGTGAAGAGAAAGAGACAGGCGCCCAGTCAGACGGTGAAACGGGCCCTTCCGCCACCCGCCCCCTGGCCCCGCCCCCTTCACACCCGGCCCCGCCCCGCCCCCAGGAGCCCTCTGGCGGCGGAGGCCGCGACTTCAGGTTCTCCTGCCAGGGCTGGCTGGTCTGGAGATGTCCGGGGGCTGGGGCGTTCTCTCTGTGGACTGGGAGGAGGAAGAGCACTGGTAGACTGCGGGGAGGCAGGAGCGTCCGACCTGTCCTCCTCTCCGACTCACCTTGCGGGAATGGGGGATAGAGCGGCCAGGTTGACGGTGGGGTCTGCAGCCTTCTGCAAGCTCAGCCCCGGTTTAGCACCCTGAGTGAGCCTCTGCTCTTCCTCCCCTGGTGGGTGCGGACGTGGCAAAGGCCTTTAGCTGCCCTGTCCCCAGGGGCCTAGCCCCACCTCGATTACCTGAGGTCACCCCAAAAGAAACGAGTGCGAACCACGGTTCTGCACCTACATGGCCATGAGCTTCTGTGATGGCCGAGGAAGGAACGGGAGGTGGGAAGGTTATTCTTTGGACGTGCAAGGCTAGAACTGAGCAGAAGAAGGTGGGGGCGAGAGTGACCAATCTCTGAGAAGGGAGGTACGACGATGCTTTTGCCGTTCTCTGCCTATTTTACAATTTTTTATTAACCGACCGGTAGATATTCATTTTGTGCAGCCTTCTAAGCGCGTGTTTCCTGGTGGCGGAGGAAAGGCGTATTGGAGTAGTAGGCACAGTGGTGATTTTGTAGTCTCGGTGTATTTCTCAGTCCAGGCACCTCTCCCAACCCGCGGGTAGTTACTACCTACCAAACCTGACCAAGAAGATCCTTCTGGAGACAGAATTGTGAATTAAGTGACATTGGTTTTTATCTTTGACACCTTCACACATCTTTTTTTTTTTCCAATTTCTGGTAGGATTTTTTTTTTTCTTTTCATTTTTTGGTAGAAGTCCGTCCTAGCCTTTTGCCCCTTTGCTGCTCTTGTGTGTCCAGGATCTCCCATTAAATTCCTCATCAGCCCCGCCCATTTCATGTCCCCAGCCTTCCAGTACTTTCCATGCTTCACCTTTTCCTCATGTTGGACCTTCCTCGTGGTTGGATTCTTCCTGGAAGGAATAACTGAGCTTGGCAGATGTAATCAGAGGAATCTGATGAAGATGTGTCACTAGCCGTGTGTCTTTGTGGACGGTGGTAACGAACGGGGAAGTTGTGGCAACTCCAGGTTGAATGACCAGGATATGTGGTGATAGCCTCCAGGTTCTAGTGGGTTTGAATTTTTAAAAAAATTTCTAATTAATTAACTTTTTTAAGAGGCAGGGTCTCAGTCCCTAGCACAGGCTTGAGTGCAGTGGCACAATCATAGCTCACTCTAGCCTGAAACTCCTGGGCTAAAGCCATCCTACCCTCTTAGTCTCCAGAGTAACTAGGAGTAACTAGAATAACTAGGCACATGCCACCACAGCAGATTAATTTTTAAAAAAATTTTTTGTGGAGACGGGGGTCTCACTATGTTGCCCAGGCTGGTCTGGAGCTCCTGGCCTCAAGTGATCCTCCCTACTTGGTCTGTCAAAGTGCTGGGATTACAGGCCAGAGCCACTGCACCTAGCCTGAAATTTTATTTTATGTCAAATGAGTGTTGTCGCGCGCCCCTCGCCAGCAAGGACCACGCAACACTTGGAGTTCTTCTG
>VBSM01002217.1:25606862-25659688 GCA_008086735.1 Cheirogaleus medius | reverse complement strand
GCCCATCAATACATGAGTGGATTGATAAAATGTGGTATATGTATACCATGGAGCTTTAAGAAACAATGGTGCTATAGCACCTCTTGTATTTTCTTGGCTAGAGCTGGAACCCATTCTACTAAGTGAAGTATCCCAAGAATGGAGAAATAAGCGCCACATGTACTCACCAGCAAATTGGTATTAACTGATCAACAACTAAGTGGACATATAGGAATAACATTTATCCGGCATCGGGCAGATGGGAGGGGAGAGGAGGGGATGGGTATATACAAACATAATGAATGTGATGCCCATCATCTGGGGGATGGACACGCTTGAAGCTCTGACTCTGGGGGGGAAAGGGGGGAAGGCAACACATGGAACCTAAACATTTGTACCCCCATAATATGCTGAAATAATTAAAAAAATTAACTGTACACCAGCCTCAGGCAGGTCCTTCAGGAGGTATTCCAGAAGAAGACATTGTTACCATAGGAAATGACAGCTCTATGCATGTTTTTGCCCCTGAAGACATTCCAATGGGACAAGATGTGGAGGTGAAAGATATTGATGATCCTGACCTTGTATAGGCCTATGCTAATTAATATATGTGTTTGTGTCTTAGTTTGTAAAAAAAATACTGTAGGCAATTCTAACACGATGCTAAGTAGTTGTACTTACCATTTAAAAAGTAAAAAAAAAATTTAAATAGAATAAAGCTCATAGTATACTCTTATGCTATGAGGATATAAAGAAAGAAAATATTTTTGTGTAGTTGTACAATATGTGTGTGTTTTGAGCTAAGTGTTATTACAAAAGTATCAAAAAGTTAGAAAAATTAAAAAGTTTATAAAGTAACAAAGTTATAGCTTTTTCAGTCGGGCGCTGAGTGGTTCTGCGGATCATGTCTGGTGGCTCTGCGGATTATAACGGAGAACATGGCGGCCCAGAGGGAATGGCCCCCGATGGTGTCATCGAGAGCAACTGGAATGAGATTGTTGATAACTTTGATGACATGAATTTAAAAGAGTCTCTTCTTCAGGGCATCTCTGCTTATGGTTTTGAGAAGCCTTCAGCTATTCAGCAGAGAGCTATTATTCCTTGTGTTAAAGTTCCAAAAGGTAATTCTGACACTTGGAGACTATATGGGAGCAACTTGTCATGCTTGCTTTGGTGGAACAAATGTTCGAAATGAAATGCAAAACTTCAGGCTGAAGCACCACATATTGTAGTTGGTACACCAGGAAGAGTGTTTGATATGTTAAACAGACGTTACCTTTCTCCAAAATGGATCAAAATGTTTGTTTTGGATGAAGCAGATGAAATGTTGAGCTGAGGGTTTAAGGATCAAATCTATGAGATTTTCCAAAAATTATATACAAGTATTAAGGTTGTGTTGCTTTCTGCCACAATGCCAACTGATGTGTTGGAAGTGACCAAAAAGTTCACGAGAGATCCAATTCGAATTCTGGTGAAAAAGGAAGAATTGACTCTTGAAGGAATCAAACAGTTTTATATTAATGTTGAAAGGGAGGAATGGAAGTTGGATATACTTTGTGACTTGTATGAGACACTGATCATTACACAGGCTGTTATATTTCTCAATACAAGGCGCAAGGTGGACTGTCTTACTGAAAAAATGCACGCCAGAGACTTCACAGTGTCTGCTCTGCATGGTGACATGGACCAGAAGGAGAGAAATGTTATCATGAGGGAATTCCAATCAGGGTCAAGCCGTGTTCTGATCACTACTGACTTGTTGGCTCGTGGGATTGATGTGCAACGAGTGTGTTTGGTTATAAACTATGACCTACCTACCAATCGTGAAAACTACATTCACAGAATTGGCAGAGGGGGTCGATTTGGGAGGAAAGGTGTGGCTATAAACTTTGTTACTGAAGAAGACAAGAGGATTCTTTGTGACATTGAGACTTTCTACAATACTACAGTGGAGGAAATGCCCACGAATGTGGCTGACCTTATTCAATTCCTGGGATGAGATAGTTTCGAATGCAGTGCTTGCTGTTGCTGAATAGGCGATCACAACGTGCATTGTGCTTCTTTGGGAATATTTGAATCTTGTCTCAACGCTCAGAACGGATCAGAAATACAGATTTTGATAGGAAAGTGACATTAGTCGTGAGCTCTCATGAGGAAAGTCATTGGCTTTATCCTCTTTAGAGTTAGACTGTTGGGGTGGGTATAAAAGATGGGGTCTGTAAAATCTTTCTTTCTTAGAAATTTATTTCTTAGTTCTGTAGAAATGGTTGTATTAGATGTTCTCTATCATTTAATAATATACTTGTGGACTAAAAGATATAAGTGCTGTATAAAATCAGCCAATTATGTTAAACTAGCATATCTGCCTTTATTGTGTTTGTCACTAGCCTGAATAGAAAGGCCTTTAAAATTGATTTTTTTAGAAAGCATTTGTATGCATTTTGTTTGGTATTGTATTTATTCAATAAAGTATTTAATTAGTGCTAAAAAATAAAAAAATAAAAAAGTTATAGTAAGCTAAGGTTAATTTGTTCTTGAAGAAAGAATTTTTTAAAAATATAAATTTAGTATGGCCTAAGTGTACAGTGTTAGTTTCTAATGTCCCAGGCCTTCACATTCACTCACCCCTCACTCACTCACTCACTCACCCACTCACCCAGAGCAATTTCCAGTCCTGCGAGCTAAATTCATGGTAAGTGCCCTATACAGATGTACCATTTTTTATCTTTTATACTATATTTTTACTGTACCTTTTTCTTTGTCCTTCTGTTTCTAGTTCCTTGCAGCATAATGCTATGCTCTTTATTCGGGATCTTTCTTCTTTTTTTAATGTAAGCATTTATTGCTATAAAATTCCCCCTTAGATCTGCTTTTGCTGCATCTCATAGGTTTTGTTATTGTTGATATTTTCATGTACGGACTTGAAACCTCTGAGATATATCTTAAGGGAAAAAAAATCAAGGTATAGAACAGTTGTAGGGTATGCTACCTTTGGGTGACAAATGAAAAAAATTATATATTATAAGTTATACACTTACATTTCTTATATACTATAAAAAATTTCTGGAAATATACTCAAGAACCTGACCACATTGGTTGACTCTGGCCAGAGGAACTGGTAACTGGAATTGAGTGGAGGAGAGAGATGTTTCACTATATTCCTCTTTGCACCTTTGGAATTTTGAACCATATTGCCTATTTGGTGCAGGTTGGGTTTTCTGGAAGCAGATGCTGACATAGAGTTTGAGGCACAAGATGTTTATTAAAGATCAACACCTGAGGGAGGAAGGGAAGGATGCAGGATTGGGCAGAGGGAGAAGTCTCTCTGTGATGAGGGTCTGATAGAACCTTGGCTGACCCTCTGTGGAGCTGTGGGGCACACATGGCCTGTGAGAATAGCCCCAGGTTGGGTGGAAATGGCCTGTATACCCCTTCGTCATTCAGGTATTGGAAGCACTGACCTGGGAAGGCATTAGGTGGGCCAGGTAGCTCTCTGTAGCTGAGGAAATTCCTGCTAGAGCTGACAGCGTGGGCAGCAAATCCTGCTTTGAAGGGAGGTCTAGGTATCATATCATGTTTCAACAATAATGTAATTTTTCTTATCCCCACACTTTGTTGAGAATTTGGATGGGTATAAAATTCCAACAAAGTTGAGAGGTAGGAAAATTCATTTTCAAGTGAATAAGTCTTCAGACAACTTACCTTCCCAGCACACTTTTCTAATTGTTTAAGTCAATAATTTTTCTCCCTAGTCTATAAATTAGTATTCAAAGGCAATTTTTAACTGATGCAAATAGTATAATCATGTTTTTTAGAAGTTTGGGGCCAAATAGAGGAAATCATAAACAACTTGAAAGTAGTTGCTTCTGGAGAATAGAAATTGGGAATAGATGAGATTGGGACTTGGGATGGGAAACTTTTGAGAGTGAAAGGGGGCACTATTAATAATTACACTGGGATAATAGGTAAAAATTGTGCTATGGACTGAATTGTATCCCCCTAAATTCGTATGTTGAAGCCTTCACCCGCAATGTAACTATATCTGGAGATAGGGTCTTTAGGAAGTAATTAAGGTTAAATGAGGCCATACCAGTGGTGCCCTAATCCTGGATGTACTGTGGCCTTATAAGAAGAGGAACAGAGAGAGAGCAAGAGAGCTGTCTCTCCTTGTGCATGCACCAAGGAAAAGACTTGTGAGCACGTAGTGAGAAGGCGGCCATCCACAAGCCAGGAAGAGAGCCCTTACCAAAATCTCGACCATGCTGGCATCCTGATGTCAGACTTCCTGTCTCCAAAATTGTGAAAAAAATAAATTTCTGTTGATTAAGCCATATTTTATGGCAGCCTGAGCAGACTAATACAAATCAGAACCGTCCCTGGAAAACTGGGATGATTACTCACTCTAATTAAAAGGCTTGTAAAAGTCTTTCAAATTTTTAAACTTTATACATGTGTTTCTTTGCTAAGGATAACTGAATCTTAAAAGAAGTATTACAAGGTTTTAGAAGTTAATTAGTAAAACTTCACATCCCATGCAGAAAGGGCACCTGTGATATTCCTGATGTATACCTATCCTTGAACACCTTTCTATGGCTGATATTAGTCAGATCTATTACTGGGCAGCTATAATTGTTAGAAGCTTCTTTTAAATTTGCCAATTTATAACTTCCACCCATAGGCAATAATACAGGAATTTCTTTCTTCTGTGCTGAGTCCTGCTTTTAGAAGTGCATTGCTTTTACTAGTCTGCAAAGAGTGACACTTCTACCCTGTCCCACTCCCAGCTTTTCTGTACCACTGCACTGTATTTATTAGTGTTAGAGTGAACAGTGCCCACAGACCTGAAAAGTGAGCAGAGCAGTTTTGCTTAGATTAAGAAACAAGACTTCAGAAATGATTTAGTGTCTTGGGTAAAGTCATGCATAAACCTACAAGGTAAAAGCTGTATCAGGTTTGATTGGCAAGAGAGAGCCTCATGCATCAGAGTAGTCACCACCTTCGGTGATGTATGGCCCCTGGCTCCCTGCCTGCTCCGTCTCTCCGTCAGCCTGCTGCCATTGCCCCCTGGCTGTCCTATGATGTAGGACATGGCTGAGATTGACAGAGAGGGAAGGTTGAAGGGGCAGTAGTTAAAATGTCACCCACCCAGACTGAAATCCAAATGGCTTAATTTACCATGATGTGTTTTAATTAATGAGAGTGAAAAAGCGAAGAGGTTGTGGTTTCTAATCAAACAAAGTAATGCTTTAGTTATTGAAATGCAAATGGCTTCATTGGGAGGGAAACAAAAGTTAATTAGGTCACAAAGACAAATTAAGAGGAAACCAAAAGTATCTTTGCCACAGTTAGATCTTTGTCACAATTAGGGCTTGTGGTAAAAGAAAATACATATGGAAATTGAAGATTTCAATGTACATATGTTAGCATTTTATAGCTTTGCAACTTTGGTGACTATTTCGGTATATTCCATTGCAAATATTTTAGTGTAAAAAGAATCTTGCTTATTCTCAATGGGTGTCATCTGTTTTGCTCTGTGTTAAGTGCTCTCCCTTTCCTCGAGGATGTGCTGATTCCCTGGTGCCAATAAATGATTCTTAACTCGTGGCTAGAATTAAGATGCAAAAAAGATGCCTTCTATAAACTGTTGAATTGAGGCAATTGTATTTGACTTTAAAATTTAAAAATTTTTGATACTCTAATTTGATACCCTGATTTGATGAATTCACCTTGTATGCCTGTATCAAAACATCACATGTACCCATAATAATTAAAAATTGTACAACAGTTATGTATCCATAATTAAAAATAAAAAAATAAAAATTTTTATAGTCACTAATTGAGCTTTAAGTATACAGTATATTGTACAGTATAAACAAGAGCTTACAGACTTTTTGTTGTGGTAGTGGTGGTTATTGTTATTTTGGTCTAATTCTAAGAATTTAAAGTTAGCTATGTACAAATGTGGAGCATTTTCTGCCCTCTAGTGGTTAAAAGTAATTTTGCAATATTGGTTACGTTTCAGGGCTTTGTATAACAGAGGAAAAGCTACATGATATTTTAAAAGCAGTTTGAAAATTATGTTGGCGCATTGCTGTAGCTAATTACTATTGTTGCATATTTTAAGAAAAAGAAACAATAGTTTTATGTTTTATTAAGCACACTATAGTAATGCTTAGAAATTTGGCAAGAAGTAAAATAAATTTTGAGATAATTTTTCTTCGGGATTAAAATAATATTTCTTTACTTCTGCAAACAGAGTATTACTTTGACATTAATCTAGTTATAATTTAATTCCATTCCTGATTCTAGTAGTGATTTTCCTGTTTAGCTTCTTTCATATTTTAGTTCCTATTTTAGGAAGAGAATAATGGGTGGTAATAGTTCCCATTTCTAAGCTACATATAAGATTATATGTATTACATTTGTGTTGCATTATGAGAGGAAAATGCTATGATATTTTATGAGCAACTATTTTTATTAGTTATCCTTGGGCATCTATTTGACTAATTATTATTATTACATATTCTAAGAAATTAAGTGCAAAGGTTCTAAATTTTGACTGCAATATAAAAAGACCAGGGAAATAGATGAGAAGCAGAGTAAAAATGGGCTATTAGGAAGCATGTGGAGGAGCCCTGAAGGTCAAAGAAAAGTGCTATAAAATAGCATATGAATGATTGTTGACTCTTTCTCATTTTTTAGGAAAATTAAACGAATCAAGCTTTTCATTTTCATTACTGTTCTGAAATTAAGATCTCCCCATATCTGACTGCTAACAGAAACCTTTGCTGTCCCAGGTATTTCCAAAGAAGTAGCTCTTATCCCAGGTGAATCTGATATATTATGAGATGGTGAGATGACAAAAGTGAAACTGCCCTTTACAAATCAATAAAGGGGTGCAAGGTGGGAACTGTGGTAAAGGCCTAAAACTCTATGCACAGGCCTAGCTAAAAATATTAATAATAACCAGGCACTGTCCCCTTGTTTGATTCTCTATAATTGCTACTCTGGAGTCACATAGCTGATGATCATAAAGATTCTTAACTTTCGCCATAGATAACATTATCCTTGTGAAACCTAAGGCTAGTTTTTGAGATGTCTTCCAGGCCCTGCATTCCAGTGGAGCTGCTGACCTACCCAGACCAGTGGCCCATACCGAGGACCTGACTCAACTGGTCTTGCTACCCCCACCCAAGAACCAACGAAGCAAAGAAGACAATTTGTACAACCCTATGGTTCTGCCCTGACCCCAGCCAATTAGCAGACCCAATTGTCTAGCCTTTTGCCCGCCAAACCTGTCTTTAAAAACCCTTTCTCCCAAATTTTGAGGGAGATGGATTTGAGAAATTCCTCCCATCCCCTCTCATGGCACCTGCGTTATTAAACTCTCTGCTGTAAACCCTACTGTCTCCGTGTATTGGCTTCCTCTTGAGTAGCGGGCAATGAACCTGGGTGGGTGGTAACACATGAGTTCAAGAGAAAAAAAGATTAGCAACAACTATCCCCTTTTGGAGATGACAAGCTTGAAAGGAATATAGGAAAAATTTAATGTTCTGGTGAAAAACATGATATTCTTAAATAATATGAGTCTGTAAGAGTCAGGGCATCTCTAAAAAGCATGAACCTTATTGTTATATCTCCCTGATTTTTAAATACTTCTAACAAAGGTGAATAAAATGTGCAATATCTAGTAAACATTTCAGGAACTCAAGGCTACTTAATAAACAGTAAGTTGAAATAAACATTGGATATAATAAAGAGGGGCGAATGCTCAACAGATAATATTTTCCTAATTCAAGCCTGACTCCAGGAAGCAAAGTGATTATATTTTTCATAGATCACCCAACAAGGTGAGATCAGGGTGAGGGTGAGAGGGAGGAAAAAGCTACTATTAATATAATTCATGCCAGTGGTCAAGGGCATAATTGGTTCTTTTTTCTTTTTTTTTAGAGATAGGATCTCTATTGCCCAGGCTGGCAGGCATATGCCACCATGCTTAGCTAATTTTTATATTTTTTGTAGAGAGAGGATCTCCTTATGTTGCTCAAGCTGGTCTTGAACTCCTGGCCTCAAGCGATCCTCCTGTGTTGGCCTCCTAAAGTGCTGGGATTATAGGCATGAGCCACTGTGCTCAGGCATATACTTACTTCTGATTTATTTTAATTCCTTTGCTGTTTTGTCCCAATGCACGAATAAGGTCTATATCAGATTGCAAACATCCCAGGGACTACAGACTTATCTAGGCAGAAGTTTACCTATAGCCCGTCTTTCCCCACTCCACTTGCCCTGGCTGCAGACTACACTGGCCGTCTGTACCACTGCACTTCTGCCACCGAAGCAGAAAACATATAGTTGGATTTAATCATCAACAATAGGACTTCATCTGGTACAGGAAAAAACAAAAACAAAAACAAAACACACCTCATTAGTTGCCCCTTGAGAGTCTAAGGTAAAAGTGGTCCAGTTCTTGTCCTTCACAGTCACTCATTACTGATAAGGTAGGCATCTCCTTACCTGTTCAAAGGTAGATGCCTTAAGGAATGACTAAGTTAAAGCTCTTCAGGAATACCAGTTCCTTTTCCCTTCTCCCCTTCCCAACCTTCTCCTCCTTTCTTCCAAAATCTGTATATAGTGTTTTAAAACACTGAGGATTTATTCCTGGGCTTCAGAGCACTCATTTTTTCCGTATTTAAACTTAATTCAACCAATATTTCCTGAATGCTTAATATGCTGGAGGGGCAGATGGCAAATGGTTGTTTGGTAGTGAATAGGGCAGTGGATGGAAGAAGAAAAGCATAAACTTTTCAGTCAGACAGACTTTGGCTGAACCTACTTGTTAGCTCCCATTTTTTGAGAGAGTTCTTTCTGAGCTCAGTTCTCATGTATAAAAATGAGTATAACAGAAGTAGCCTGAAATGTTAAAACAAGTGTAGTTATCATAACAATAAATAATCACTATTATAATTGAGCTGGGGAGGGGATACAAAGATGATTAGAACAGTCTAGTGCAGTGGTTCCTAGTTGGGGATGATTTTGCCCCCTGGGAAGCATTTGGCAATGTCTGGAGACATTTTTGGTTGTCACAACTGGGGAGTGGACGGTCTCATTAGCATCTAGTGGGTAGAGGCTGTGGATGTTGCTAAGCATCCTATGATGCAGCAGGCAGGCCTCTACAACAAAGAATTATACAGCCCCGAATGTCTATAGTACCACTGTTAACCCTGGTCTAGTGAAGGAAAACAACTAAAATGTTCTATATTTTATATAACGAGAAGGTGAGCTTATAGAGGCTGTGCAGACCCACGTATTTGTCCACCCAATATCCACAATCTTTTTTATTTTCCCCCACATAATAGTGGTTGGGTCAATGTGCCTGATCTCATCTGCAGATTGGGGTGGCCAAGGCGGAAGTAGTTGCATGACGCTCCTTAAAGGAGCTTTTCTGAAAAAGAGCACCCCTTTGTTTTTACTGCCTGGAAAGGGCCGTGCTGGCTAGTGGAGCCAGTGCTCAGGGTTGGGGAGCAGGATGGCAGGGGTCTGGATCCTGGATGATTGTGTGCAATTCCCACACCAGCCCAGAACTGCTTCCTTCCAGACAATTTTGTGTGAGAAAAAAAAGTCTCTCTTAGTTAAAACAATATCATTGAGGTTTTCTGTTATATGCAGCAACATCCAACTCTGACTTGCATCTCAAAGGATTTTGATTGGTAGAAAAGAGGCCTTTGAGCTGAAGGAATTAGCACCAGGCTAATTGCAATTAGCAAAGGCTCAGGAATGTGAAAGTGCGTGTTTTCAGGAAGTAACACGTAGCTTGGTATGTTCCTTAAATAATACAACTTCCAAAGGAAGAGTGTCACATACTGTCCTCAAGAAGATCTTTAGGGGGGAAAAAGGAACAAACACAGGGAGGCCAACATCGTCACCTTTCTTGCCTATTTCATTTCATTCACATGTCACTCATGGTTAGCTGAGACCTGGGTTAGGACCGATCCAATGAGAATTTCCTCTGGGAAGGGAAGTGTTGAAGGGAGGAGAAGGGGTATGGAATGGAATATTTGGGGGATGTGCCTGAAAGCACACTGAAAGGACGAGCACACTCACCGCCTCACGTCTATTTCTTGCTACTGTAAGAAGCGTTCAGGCTAAATTACTAGAGTGATTCCAGTTGTTTTGGCCTTATGTTCTCAGCACTTAAATGACCAAACAGATAACAGTATTCATCTATAAATTGAGTTAGATATTAAAATAATTCCAGAAGTAATCTTCTATTGCAGTGATTCTTCAACCTTCATGAACTCCTTTGAGAATCTACCCAAGAATTATGAACTCTCTCCCCAGAAAAATGCACCTATATGGGCAATGATTTAGAGAAAACATCATTTTAGCAGCCATGAGCATTTATTTCTCTTAAGAAGAGATCCATCTTTGTTGCAAAGGATGTCAAAAGTGTAGTTTTAACCGAAACACCAGAAACTAATAGATATAAAATTCCAAAGCCAGATCATCATTTGCAGACTTTTTGAAGGAAGTTGTTGGAAACCGGTTCCCCTAGTCCTCAGTACCCTCACCCACTTGGAGACTATAAAAGGACAGAGTTTGGGATTGCGAGAGATTTCTCTGGAGAGTTGTTACCCTGCTGTGAGTACCCGTATCCATGCCCAGGTGTCGGGGATTACTGTGTCCCTCACACTTCACCAGGGAGGGGCTTCCATATGATCAGGAAATATGTTCCAGTGGTTGAGAGAAACAAAAGTCAGAAAGGCTAAAGAGGCAGGGGGAGGGGCAAGGGAGGGGCGGGGCCGGGCAGCCATGTTGGCATCATGCCGGGTGTGGAGGGTGACCTGTTCATGACCAGATTCTGCAGGGAGGGATTTGCTGGAGCGGTTTCCAGTCCTACTCACGAGGACCCCTGGAAGAGAAATGGGCATGTATGGAGTGGGTTTCTGTCTCCCAGGGCTGAGGGCTGGAGCTAGGCTGGGGAGACAACAGTTGCGGGGAGAGGGTCCACAGTAGTCCGTGGTACCCTCTGCTGGGTGTGAGGCTATGCAGCCCGGTGAGAACGGTCAACCCTTCCCTTCGCCTCTCATCTCAAATTCCCTTCTGTCCTAGTGGAGTCCAAAAAAGCAGCCAGGGAGAGAGGAAGCAAGTGAGGCTGGAAGAGAGAAGTCCACCACACTCCTGTTTCAGAACCAAGGCGTCAGCATGTGAAAAGCGGAAAATGAAAGAATGAATAGTGGAATGCAGATTGAAATGTTGATGACAATGGCATTGAGACTGTGTTTTTGACTTGGAAAGGCCAAAGTTCTAATATGACTTGAAAAAGCAGTGGGCAAGGTGTGGTGTGGTGGCTCACACCTATAATCCCGGCTCTTTGGGAGACCCAGGCAGGAGGATCGATTGATGACAGGAGTTCGAGACCAGCGTGGGCAACATAGCTAAACCCTGTCTCTACAAAAAAATTTTAAAAAATTAGCCAAGCTACTCAGGAAGCTGACACAGGAGGATTGCTGGAGCCCTGGAGTTTGAGGTTGCAGTGAGCTGTGATGACGCCACTGCACTCCAGCCTGGTAAACAGAGTGAGACTCTGTCAAACAACAAACAAACAAACAAACAAACAAAAGGGCAGTTGAAGATCATGGCATCTGGGTAAGTTTCCACCCCGGGTCAGTGGAAATTTCTGCACAACCTTTTCCTCACCCTTTATATTTTAAAAGGGCAATGGGACATAAAAATAAATGTGCGTTTTGACCACACCTCATAAGTCACCCAGTTATAGTTTACACCCCCTGTGGGGTGGGAGCAGAACTCCAGGCCTGTGTGAGGTTGGCCCTTGGGTTTCATGTAGAAAATGGAAGCTGCTCTGGTTAACAAACATGGGGAGGAATTGGATGTGGGAGGAGCTAGCGTGGCCCAGTTTGGGGGAAGCAGGACAGGCTACAGGATACGCAGGACCCCGTGCAAAATAAAAACATGGGACCCCTTGAATTTCATGACAACAACATCAGCATTTAACCAAGCATGGGGCTCTGTGTGACTGCAGGGACTGCACACCGTGAAGCCACTGTGGGGTGAGCGGCAGAGGGCAGAGGAGGAGGGGTCATGCTGGTGGTCCAGTTAATGAAAGACGTGAGAGACATTCCCAGTGAACTGCAGTAGGATGTGATCCCCTCCTCCTGATCCTACAAATCCTCAGCAAAATCACAAACTCCACAGGGACTTACGTGCATGGACTTGTTGTGGAAGCTGGGTGGGGCCCAAGCAGCGTAAGCCAAGTAGATAGGGGACAGCCGCCACCTGGTTATTCAGCAAACATTTTCCACAAATGCAGGGCTTTAGGTTAAGAACCCATGTTCTATGACAAGATATTTCCCTATACTATCAGGAGACCAAGTGGCCTTAGTTTATTTATTATTGTAGCAGGAGGTTGCCTGATGCTTTCTCTATTGCCCAGAGTTGGTGACTGGAGACCAAATCTGGAGGTGCAGAGGCACTAACTACCTGACATTATAAAGAAAACCATGGATGGTAGGAGCCAGACACCCCCTTTGTGGTTGGCTGAGCAACGGCAGAGCCAGAGCCGTGCCCTTCCCAAATATGCAGAGGGGCGAGGTTGGCCTCGAGTGGGCCTGCAGTGGCAGCCTCTGCCCCTAAATCCATGGAAGAGGGGTTCCTAGAAAGCCACTGGTAGAGAGTGGGGTCGTGACTGCATGCTGGCATGCCACCTCTGACCAGCTGTTTGCTTAAGGCCCGCCTCGCCCCTCCTAAACAAGGCAAAGCAGGTGGAGACAAATGGGGGGCAGAGGGGCACCTGCAGCCTGCCCTTGGTACAGCTGGGATGTCTGCATTTTCTATGCCTCAAGTGTGCACTGAGAAGGTCGCTGGCTTGGGCCTTTCTGGCATTAAGGGGCTGGGGGAGTGCAGATGAGGTGAGGGTAGTTGGGAGAGATCAAGTAGCACCCAGGTCCCCCAGCTTGGTGACGTGGGTGGCTTCCCGAAGAAAGCACTTGTAGCAGCTGCAACTTTACATGGAAAGGAGAAGACAGCCTCTCTTGACCCCCCGCCCCACCCCACTCTCGTCCACCTGCATACCCTAGGTAACATAGGAGAGCAGATGGTTTTCCAGGGCCTACTGTGTTTTCTCCCACCGCTCTACCTCTGAGGTGAGAGATGGGAGGGCGAGAGGAAGAGCAGGCCTCGCCCCTTTCCCACTTTGGGTCCTTCCAGCCACCAGCGCAGCCAGCGATGGGGGAGGGGACTCTTTTGGATATGAAGTTGGTGTCTTCAGCTGGACTTGATGGAGTTTTTTAATATCAAGAAGTGACCGAGCAAGTTATAGAATCTATCCGGGGTATTGTTATGGGATCTCTACCCAGCAAGGGAGGGAGATTCAACACGGCCCAGCTGGGGGCACGATGTGAGAAAAATAAAACCATTTCCTGTGTGCACCCTGTGGAGTGGAGACTGTTCAATAAACCAGTTACATCTGATTAAGGGCTTCATATTCTTAGGCCTAAAGTCGAATCGCTGTGCATTTGTGTTGTGGTGTACTGAATTTATAAATTGTTACTTGAAGAGTGGCCAGCTGTTTTCTGCAAATCGAAAACTTGAGATGTTAAGTGAAGGAAAAGGAGACACAACGGAGGCACATTTCTGATAGAGGAGACACCAAGAGAGGTCACTAATAGTTGTCTTTTTCTTTTATCTCCCTAAACTCTAAGAGTTTCCTTTATCTTGTAATATTACACGGAAAGAGGTCGGGTTTTACATTTCAGTCTATTATAGATTCACTGTTGCTCCTCAGCCTTTTGGCCAAGATTAAGCATGTGTCACAGATTCATTAACAGTTGAGTCAGTGGGAAAAAACGTGTCTATAAAAACATGTTTATGAGTGATTTGTTATCCTTGTTCACTTATTTGTCAACCATGTTATTCTGTTAAATTATTTAATTTTCATCATAATGTTTGCCAGGCTACTCTTCTACTTAATTTTTTAAAATTAAGTGTAAATGGCCGGGTGAGGTGGCTCATGCCTGTAATCCTAGCACTTTGGGAGGTTGAGGTGGGTGGATCCTTTGAGCTCAAGAGTTCGAGACCAGCCTGAGCAAGAGCGAGACTCTGTCTCTACTAAAAATAGAAAGAAATTACTTGGACAGCTAAAAATATATGGAAAAAAAAATTAGCTGGCATGGTGGTGCATGCCTGTAGTCCCAGCTACTCCAGAGGCTCAGGCAGAAGGATAGCTTGAGCCCAGGAGTTTGAGGTTGCTGTGAGCTAGGCTGACACCACGGCACTCCAGACCAGGCAACAAAGTGAGACTGTCTCAAAAAAAAAAAAAAAAAAAAAATTAAGTGTAACTGTGCCCATGGTTTTTATATAGGTTAGTGATGTGGTTTTTCTCTCTTTCACTTTCTTTCTCTCTCACCAGATGTTTCTTAAGAAATTGCAATGCTCTTTTTATTCAGACAAAAATTATTTCAACTTTATTACAAGTATTCTTTACATTTTTTTATAATTTTCAAGATACTAGCTGTACGGACAAGGAAAAATTGCCATCAGTGACACATAACTCATCAAGCGGGTGTAGCCACTCTTCCTTGTCTTCACTACAGAGCTGTCTGGATTACAGGCCACAGCTTTATACCATCTTTAGGGGAAGGCTCCAGATTTCTTATTTTTCTTGTTTCAATTCTGCATCATCTATTTTCTTGAATACCACTCTCCTAAAATGAAAGCAGTACAAAATGTTCTCATCCATCAGTACAATAGCATGCAAGAACATATGAAAATACAAGCCATGATCTTAATTGCCTAATTATGCTTGAGTTGAATTGTGTTGCACTTGAAATGAATGAGATATGGATGGGATGCTGAGTTTGTGATGTGCACTCAAGCTTGAAAACTTACCATTGAGTCATCTCTCTCCCTCACCACCGCCTTACTCCCAACAGCTGATTAGTTGCCAAATTCTGCCTCTGTATGACCTCCCAGGACCTCAGCAGAAATGTCCGTGGTTCTTCCTCTCCTGATGGATGATACCGCAAGTCCTCATCCCCACCCTGAATGTCTGCACTCTCTGCTCTGACTCTATCCAATTCACCTTCTTTCCTCTCCTCATCATGTACTCTTTTCTCTTTCCAAACTGAGCCTTGGCTGTTTTTGGCTCACCTTACTTTCATGCCTTTGCTTATATTCTTCTCTTTGCCTGAAAATGACCTCTCTCCTCCTGGGAGTCAAAGGCAGAGTCTCACATTTGGAGATATGCTCTTTTTTCTGACCCTTTGTAGGACCTTATTAGTGCTTCTCTTATTTCATTCATTCTAGCAAATATTGAAGGCTTACTATGTGGCAGACACAGCTCTAGGTGGATATGGCACTGCAATATACATTATGGGATTTATGGAACTGAAATTCTAGTAGATGTGATGGACCCTAAATATATGTCAGATGGGGATAAGTACCATGGAAAAAAATAAAGCAGACCTTCCCAGTTCTGAGAAGGTCTCCGATAAGGTGGTAGTCTGCTACATCACATTCTACTTTGTATCAAGAAGAATTTTTTTTAAATATACTCTCTACTGGAAAATAAGGTAGCTTATTAATTTTTTAAATCTCTTGCAGTACCTTGCACTCTGATTTGAACATAGTACATAATAAATACTTGTTAATTAATACAAAGAATGATAATAACAGGATGTATTTATAAAATGAGATCCAGAAAAAAGAAAAAAATTTGATTAAAAGTTAGGGAAGAAAATCTTCTGCATTTGAGACCTGGGTTATTGAGATGGTGTCCTTGGTACGTGAGGACACATCTTTCGTGTTGGAGAGGTCAAATGTCAGACAATAGTCTGTCATTGCATGGGCTAACGAATAATGAGATTGATGCCCATATGCAGTATAGGGAAAGCCATCTCATGACTTTACACCTAGAGCCATACTTGTTATACCTGACCTTCTAAAGGTTCTCAATTTATAGGTATTTAGTTCCTTGTGTGTTTGCCTTTCTCCTTCTAAGAAACTTACTTCCCTAGAAACTTGTTTTGAAAAGATGTAGTCATTTTAAAAGTTTCTGGACTAGCTTTACACAACTACCCATACACGTAGGTTTTCAAGTATTTACCTTGGTTGTTTTTGTTCAGGATGCTGGATTTCTTGGTACTGACAGGTCATAGAGTAAAGTAACTCATTGGCAGAGGATGAATGCGTGGATCGTTGGCATAAATCACTCAATGTCTTAGAGACACTTTTAGCTGTTGTCGTTCTTCCAAACCTTTGGGGCAGATTGGGAACACATCTCGAGATGCTTGCCTTCACATTCCTTCCAAATCTTAGAGGCAGGTTGGCTGTCACCCCAGTGCTTCTTTCTTCTTGTATGGTCCTCCCAAATCTCAATGGCAAGTTGGCTCCTGAGTGTGGCATTTTGTTGACTGCGGGTGTACTCATCTTAATGACATTTTTTGGTCCCCAATCTTTTAATTCTTCAAAATTGAGATTCCTTTCCTTTTCCCCTTTTTGGTGTCCTCTAGGCTATCATTAGAAATGACCATTACAATAATATATTATTGTTATAGGCAATAGATTTAAAACCCAAATTAACTTAAATCTAGGCTTTAATCTGCAGGATTGTTAAAGCTATAAACAAAGTTTGTGTTCTTATGTGCAGAATTTTTTAATAAATAATTTGTATTAAGCTTCTTAAAGCAATCTACTTCCTCTGTCCCTAGACTATTGTAAGACAACTATAAAATATTAATAAAATATATATAGTAAATATAGCAATGAGTTGGAGCAGCAGGAACATAATGAAGTATTGAAATGAGGCAAAGTTTATTTTATTGCAGTTATTCTCTTCCAGTTTTTTGATTCATGTTTACAAAATATTTTATTTATTTTTATATTTTGATTTTAGAGAAACCTCCCACTCTCTTTTCATGTTTCTTGTTTCCCCCCTCTTTAAGGGTCAAAAGTGATAGAAACGTGATACATGGAAATAGATACTAGCCAGATTTGGGGGTACAGTTGTAGGAGGTCCCCATTGCATTTTTTTTCATGCTCTCTTACTTAGAATTTCAATCTAAAAGCATTTCTCAAAAAACCAATCATATTTTTATTAGAATATAAATTACATTTTTAGTAAAGAACCTATTGGTTTATGAATTACTATACCACAAATAGACCAACTTTATAGGAATCATTTACAATACAGTGAGATATTTAATTAGATCTAGTTTTACCATAAAAGTTTGTCCATATGAAGATTTTTAAGTGATTGTTTTCTGATTGTAACTTGAGTAAAATGAGTAATACACACTAATTTCAGCAAATTTGGAAAATATATGAAAACATAAAGAAGAAAATAAAAATAACTTTCAGTTTCACCATCTAGGGATAGACATTTTTACTTAGATATAGATTTACCACAAACTTACCAGCTTGTACTTGCTAAGCAGAAAATAAAAATTTTGTATTTTTTCATTTGTAGTTTAAAACAATTGAAATGTCCAGTTGAAATGCATCCAGATCTTATTTCTGCAAATATTTATTACAAATGTGCACTTGTGAGTCCACTGAAAAGTAGTAATGCACCTATGCTTGGTAAGTATCATACTCTCTACTTCAATTGTCATTAGTGAGGCTAGGCTGTTTGCTGTCATGCTCGATAATACAAGTTATATCAATACACTGTCATAGGAAGGCTGAAGTTTGGCAAAAAGACAAAGCACAAACTAACTTACTCTTTAGTCCTTATAAAATCATTAGACTTAGGACAATTATTATATAATTAATGCTAGTTATGTTAAATAGATTTTAAAAAACTTACCTCAGAATATTTGTCATAATTTTCTTTGCTGTGAAGATTGGACATCATTAATTCATCTGCACACAAGTTTGATGTTAACAAGCTTAAAGTGGCTAAAGTCAATAAAATGAATCGTTTTGATGAAATGATTTCCATTTTTGTCCAAATCTAAAATTAAGTCTCTATATGTGTAGCCCAATGTCTACAAGAAGGGAAATTGTGGTGTTTTTATATCATCTAAAAACAAAGGATAGTTTTTTTTTTGACAGTGAAATCAATCCCACACATTTTATGTACTAATATTAATTAGAGTGTATAACTAAAATATGCATGTAACGGATGTGAGTAATTCATTCTGGGAAGACAGCAATGTTTGTGCTTGCAAATCCATTAACTTTGAAAATAATTGTCCTCATTATGAAAGAGCTTCTAATCAGGTAAGTTTGGGGTGATAGTCATTAAGATTCCAAACAAACAGAATGCTTCATTTCTATGAGCTTAAACAAAAAGTCTTTTGTTTTTGGTGTTTGTGTCAATTCTTGAGGAAAGGAAAAAAAAAAGTATTCAATACACGCTTGCTATGTTTTCTTTTTAAAATTCACCCAAAAGGCATAGTCTTTTCGAAATGTCACACAAAATTAAGAATGTGAAGAGAATTATAAGTCACATAATACCGTAATAAAATGCCATGAATTAATTTTTTGTAAATGCTGTTTGGTTATTAAAAAGCTTCAGGAGTAAATGTCAGCTGTAACGTGAAAGACGTGCACAAGAGCAAGTATTCGATAGGCATTTTGACAAACTGGCCGGCTCAGGAGAAGCCGGAGGCAGTTAAGGAGGCCCTCTGTATCTGCCCTGTGGGTCTTATTTGGCAAAACTGCATAAATCATCAGGATTTTATTTCTGTCAGGATGCCTCCTCATCCTGCTTTCCCCCTGAAAGTCCTCCAGAACACTAGCAGAGGCTTGGTGAGGGGCACACATGCTAATTTTGTCGCTGGCAGGGCCCATTTTACTTAGGTCATCTTGCATTGCCACATGCATACTGACCTCACTGGCATTAGGGAGAATTTACAGAAATGCCAAAGTGAGTCTCTTTCGGGCAGCTGACTGGTATTCTTAAAGATCTGCCTCATCACCGGGCTGCCTACGTTCCAGAGAAACCTTTGCTTGTTCCCGTCAGTCCCTTCAACCCTCTCAGGAGAAAAAGACCTTCCATGGATTTCCAACAGTCCAGCGACCACCAGACACAGACACTTAGAGGTAATTCACAAAACGTCATAAAACTGCTGAGCTGTGTCAAGAATTGTGGCATCTCTAGCCTCTCTCACCAACCTACTGTACATAATTTGAGGTACGAGATAGCAAAGTGAAAACCTGTCTCTGTATTGAAGCTCTTCAGATCAAGTCAGGACGTTGAAAAACATCGGTGGGTGCACCCTTGTAGTGCCTTCACGTCACTCTTGCCTGCAGCCTCTCTCAAGGGATTTTGACATCATTGGCTTCATTTGTTTTGGTCTGTGGTAGCCAAGGCTCCCCACAGTATGAGGCAATTAATTCAATTCATAGTCCAGTGTTAATTTTGTAATGCTGTTATTGGATTATTTGGGTTTAATTTCCCTGAGGATTTAATACATTTCTCTCCCAAATTGTTCTTTTGCAAACTGCTGATGGAGCTTCCTTTTTTTTGGTGGTCAGTAGATCCAAACTTTTTTGAGAAATAGGTGAAGCAAGGGATAAGTTTTGTTGACTGAGTTCACGCTTCCAGAAAGAGCAGGAAACATCAGGCTGGGTCTCTTTCAAAATATATTTGCATCTAGTTGTCATTTTCAAATAACGTGAAACTTAAGCAGTTCACTAGTTTTCAGTGCTGCTGCTTAGGGTGTTGGCACATCGATTAGAGGTTTTCGGATTCCAGTCAGCATAGGAAGAGCTGATATGACTGATTGCTCCCCTGCCTCCAGCTGGTCAGGCTTCTAAGTGTGGAGTGTAATTAGAGCTATTGTATTAATATAGGCTTTGGCTCTTTTCAACCATGTCTTCCTTTAGCTTTGAAAATGTTAACAGATACAGAACAACATTACCTGACATACACAGTATGAAATCACCATAAATCTTTTGGTGAAGTGTGCTGCTAGCGACATACACACATCCAAATTAATTGGTTTATGGCTTCCTGATGAGACATATGAGCACACAAAAAATTAACAAAAAAAACTGTCTGACTCCCTGATTTGTGGCATTTAAATAATACATGCTTCATTTAAGATTTTAGAGGCCTTAAGACTACACACTTCTTCTTCCTTCTTCCTCCTTCTTCTCCTCCTCCTCCTCCTCCTCCTCCTCCTCCTCCTCCTTCTTCTTCTTCTTCTTCTTCTTCTTTTTCCTTTTTTTGAGACAGGGTCTTGCTGCATTGTCCAGCCTAGAGTGCAGTGGCAGGATCACAGCTCACAGCAGCCTCGAACTCCTGGGCTTAAGCCATCCTGCTGGGACTCCAGGCATGCAACTGTGCCTGGCTAACACTGCTCACTTCTAAGCCCATTTCTCCAGCCTGTTCACTTTTCCTGAGCTTTAGACCCCCTCGATACTCAGCTTCCCACCAGACAGTGCTGTTTGGATGTCCCACAAGCATCTCAAGTCCAGTATGTCCAAAATGGAATTTATCTTTTCAACACCTATTTCTCCTCCTGTGTTTTCCATTTTAACGAATAGTACTGCATCAGTTAGGGTCCAATCAGGAGACGGAAAACACATAATCCTTTGAACAAGGAAATGATTAATATGAAGAATTATTCATTGTAATACAGAATTAACTATAAAGGGGTAAAGAATACACTTGGGATAAGGGAGAGTATCCAAGGAAAGAATAAACTGGTTGGAATTCAGACGATGGCAGGGAGGTTTGTTGGGTTGCCCCAGGCCAAAGCTTGTCTGCAGATTCAAGCAGGAGACATCCTGCTTGAAGGATTTCTGGGGTGCAGGTGGGCCTAGGTTGGGAAAACCATTTCTGGAATATCTGTGAGACTCCTGGCAATCTTCTACTGACACTCGATGGGGGTGGGCACCGCTGGGTGTCCCCCACGTGCACCGCTGACAGCCATGCACACAGAAGCAAACTGAAGCACATTTGAACCAGGAAGAGAAGTGCCTTCCTGCTGCAGTGATCCCTCCAGTGCCTTCTATTGACAAACCTTAAAACTGTGCCTGCTGCAAAGGAGAAATGCATACTGGGTCCATCTCCCTTATCTAAAAGCATGCATTGAAGGGTAGATTTGCAGCTGAGAGGCAGTAAATCAATGACTGGCACAATTACTGTCATCCACCCATTTATCTAAGCCCAAATCCTCTGCAAGATCCTGGACAATATCTTCTTCTTTTCCTCTCACATCCCATTCTATAGTTGATGAACAATTGTGTTGTTTCTAGTTTTGGGCTATTATACTCAATAATGGTAACAGCCAGTATTTTTTTGAGTGCTTATCATGCTCCAGGGACTGCTCTTAGCACTTTGATAATTCACTCACTTATCTTTCATGATAATCCCATAACAAGGTACTATTATTGTTCCTACTCTACAGAAAGGGAAACTAAAATGCAGAAGAAATAAGGAACTTTCCCCATGAGTGTCAGAGCCAGGATTTGAACCCATAAAGTCTGAATACTTAGTGACCATGCTAGTCTGCCTGCTCAAGTCTGTTCTCTTCCAACTTTTAAGTAGCTCTTAAATCTGCTCACTTCTTTCCACCCCCACTGCCATTACTCAATTTGTCATTTTCTCTTGCCTAGATCCTGTTCTTGGTCTTCTCCATTTTTTTCTCCACAGTGCAATCAGAAACATTCTTATAAAACACGATACATTTATGACTTTCCTCTTTAAGACCTTTCAGTGATTTCCCATTTCTCTCAGAATCACTCAGAGAGCCCACTCTTCATGATCTATACTCTGCTTATTTCTCCGGCATTGACTCTCGCCACACCCCACCAACTCTCTGCTTTACAACACACTTCTTTCTCTTCTTGCAAATAAATGAGCTATCTCTTGCCTCCAGACCTCTGCCCATGATTTTGTTGTGCATCAAATATTCGTCCACTTGCATCTTTCCTTCTTATACCTATTCATTCTTTGGGCCTCAGCTGAGCCATCCCATGTTGTGAAAAGTCTCTCTTGACTTTCAGGTCCAATAGCTAGCTCTTTTTTATCCACTAATCATTGCTCTTATCACTCTGACTTGCCCTGTCCCCTCCACTGCTCCGAAAACTTTGTGACAGAAGGACTTGCTCATGCAGATCATGGCAGTATTCCCATTGTCAATTGCACAAATGCTTAGGAAATTTTATTTCTAAGTGAATGAATAAAGTTTTCATCAGTGTTGGGAATAGAAGTTAAAAGTGAAGCTATTTGTTAATTATTTTTCTCAGTTTTGGCCATGGACAAGAGTTTTCTCTTTACTGTGATTCATACATTATTAGAGCTTAGGTTTGTGGCTTGTCCTGAAATCATAATGTCTTAACATTTCTTCTGTTGGGGAGTCACATTTAAGGCTTTTCCAGACTGAGTCCCATACGTGGACAGTTAGGTTTAGGACTTTGTAAGGCTCTAGTGTACCTGCACTTCTAGCAAAATATGTCAAATAGGATGTTGTTTCTGTGCCATGGGCTGTAAGTTTCTATTTAATTCTTTATGTAGAAGGGGCAGCTCACTCCACAGATTGATCCATGCTTCCTAAGGCCCTGGTAAGGTCTACCAAGAAGGTGGTTAATTTTAATATCCAGAGGAACCTTGTTATAGAGCCTTCTCCTCAATCCAGCAGTTTACTTCTAGGGCACTTGCCTTTTTACAACATTTATTTCTTCCTTCCCATCTAAGCATAATCTGATTGTTATAAAGAAGAATTTATGGACATTAGAGTCTTATTTTGCATTTCATGTTTGCACACTATTTTGTAACCATTTGTTAACTAATTTCAGGCCCTTTTTAGAGGTGGGTGGTGGTATTACTATATAATTCATTTCAGCATTATGTGCGGCAAAGAGAAAGAAATAACTTACCTTTGTTCCAAATAAAAACATTCTATGCAAATTGTATAAAATTATTATTAAAAATATATGGTAGTACCTTTGTTTCAAGATTTATGAGTGGCTTGTTATAATGAGCTTGTCATATTTTGAGAGCCGAATTCTATTTACTTCTCTGCTTTTTACTATGACAGATTACAATGCCAGGGCCTCAGAAGGTGCTGATGTAAACGTGAGATTATTCCTCCATGGAGTAAAAGCAGTTGAAATTCAATTCTAGTTGAAGTAACTTAAAGAATCAATTTGTGTAATACAAGAATAAACATTAAATATTTATAAAAATTAATTCACATGATTTATTCTAGAAGGTTGACTCAGTGGCAGGGACCCTATATTTAAAGGACATATTTTAGAGCAATATGTAGAGCGAACATTCAGTAACAGTATTAGATCTTTCAAACGATATGGAGTGGTAGTATTTTTTAGATTTTTTTAAAGCAATTGTGCAAGGCTGATTAGGAAGCAGCCTCTCTACAGCACAGCTTTTCAATTCAAGCTTTTATGTTTTTTGCTTCATTTTTTTATTGACATTTTTTTCCTTGCAGGAAAAATGTGTGATTTTTACTGGCCTGGCAGGGGATTGTGGTACCTCTTGCCAAATTGTCAAGAAAACTCAGAATTTGGTACATGAGGGACAAAGACCAGATGTTTAGTTAAAACAACACATAGCTTTTGCACAAGTGTAGGTAATGGAAACCAAAACCTTTACTGAGATTTTTTCTTTCTTTCTTTTTGGCCAGTCTTGCTTTTGATATTTTTAAAATAAGCAAGCAGCCACGTTGTCATTGCAACCTGGGCAGGACAATTTAATTTCTTATGAAATATGTGCTTTTTCAATATTTTGAGTTTTTATGTTTTGTTTGATTTTTTTTTTGAAGGATGTACCCTAAAATATAGAATGTGCTCTTCAAGTCCTAATTTGCTTTAATAAAATAAGAAGATTTAAGACTTTGAATAGCTTAGGAAGGACCTAATCTAGTCCTTAGCCTGCTCTTTCCCATTAGCCTGGCCACATCTTCACTGGGGAGGAAATCTATTGCTTAAACCTACACTGATGGGGTTTGTGGAGGATGTTTGCAAGGACAACTGTTTTCCCATCTCTAACAGGAATAAGGGCAGATGTGTAACTAATCAGAATGAGCATCATCAGTAATGTGGACCCTCCCAGATGCTCTTTCATCTCTGATGAAAGGGGACTAATGGAAATATGCGCATGAATGGGTTGTTGTTGTTTGTTTCTTTGTGTAGGGGGTCCTGTTGTTCCTATGCCGCTCAGTGCAATTGGTAAGAGCTTCTAGCAGCTGTGCAATTGCCTAGATTCTGAGCAGCAGCTGGCCTAGCTTGGACCACACCTTGTGTTAAGACACGGGCACTTTGAATTTCTTTGTTTTGTTACCAGCCCTTTGGCTTTGGCAAGGCCACCTGGTTCTCTGCTCTACCTGTGAGCACATGTGAGCACCTCATACCCAGTGGCTGCCTCTATCACTTGGGTCACAGTGGCTGGCCTTCAGCACTGGGAGGAGTTTATACTTGCCTTCAACATTGGTTTTATTACACTCCCCAAGAGGATATGTCCATGATATAGCCAGGAATTACAGCATGGTAGTTCTGCTTGTTAAATTCAACCAATTCCATGACAAATAAAACTCATCCAATTCCTAGCAAGCAAACAGGAAAAACCTTCTGC
Source organism: Cheirogaleus medius (assembly GCA_008086735.1). Classification (NCBI taxonomy): domain Eukaryota; kingdom Metazoa; phylum Chordata; class Mammalia; order Primates; family Cheirogaleidae; genus Cheirogaleus; species Cheirogaleus medius. Next base: position 25,635,147 of record VBSM01002217.1, on the reverse strand, counting down.
CAAATCATTACTGTTGTCTTCAGAGGAGCACTTAAAAAACATACTTTTAAACCTATAGCAACAACTTTGTGTATACATCTAATTAAAAGAGGATTTTTATAACCATCTTCTGATTCTAAAAGATGAAATCTAGAGCGAAAATTTCTGTACTAATTGAGGTTAAATGAGCTAAATAAATGTAAATGTAATCGCCATTAAATACTTGTTAAATTAAACCAAAGCTAGCCTGAGGATGCCTCCGTGATTGAGTCCTTACATAACGGACTGCAACCTCACTTAGTACATAAACCAACTGGAAGCCTATTTTAGGAGTACACTCTTATAAGAAACAGCTGAGCCAATCACTGCAGCTGAGCTGCAGTCAGTCTCGGGTGGCCAACTCATCAGACCACGTTCAAATAAGGCCAAGGTCCAGCTATCACCAATAGGGCTGGCTTTGTACCTCACCTAATGTTTTTCTGTCCATAAATGCTGCCTGCCCATGTTACAGGCCAGAGTTCTCTGAACCTGTGCTGTTTTTGAGGGCTGCCCAATATGCAATTCGTTCTTGCTCAATTAAACAACAAATTTAATTTAATTTGTCTAAAGTTTTTCTTTTAGCATGCCTATTGGATTTAGTTCTATACTGGGTTTTAAAACTTACCAGGTTTATAAATTGGTGAGTTTAAGAGATCAGATATTTTCCTTTTGAGAACCTATAATAAAAATAAAATAGATAAAGCTGGTAAAGGTTTTAGAGCATATTTAGATGCCCAAGCAGGCATACCAGTTCTAGGGACAATAGCCTATTTTAAACATATCCTCAAATGACTCAGTACAGTTTTAGAATACAGGGTGTTGGCCGATGAGCTCTAGTAGAGATGTCTCTCTGATTCATTGTTGGGAGTAGTTAGTGACTCATGATCTAGAAAAATCCAACTTGGGGAGTGATGTGGATCTTCAGTGAATACTCCCTCTGTCCCTGCCTCATCCCCCGACCTCTAGGTCAGGAGCAGTGGAATAGCCCTTTCTGTGTTTTCAAATATAATACTTCAGGCTGATTTGTTTATTTAAATTTGCCATTCCCAAACTTCCCTTAATGTATATCTTAATCTGATCTTACTTGGGTAAATATCGAGGGAGAAGGAGTCCCAGAATCCCCGGGGAGCCCCTGATATCCAGGAAAAGCAAGGCATGCATGGTGAGCGATGGAATAGGAGAGGAATCGTGGTGGGCTCCTCTTGGTGCTCTCTGCCTCCTGGACAGGTTCCTATTCTTGTCAATGTTTTGTAGATGAAGCTTTCCTATCTGCACAGCTGCAAAACTAGGCTCTCCTTTACCTAATATATCACTCCTTGGTTGTACATTATTGAAATTTCTAATGTGTTTAAGCAAAATGGGGAATTTGTTATAAGGATATTGGGATGTCTCATGAATGGGATTGGGGCCTATATAACATCTGGAGCTAAGGACTCAAATCACCATCGAGACTTTCTCTTGGATTCTCATTTCTTCTCTCTGCATCTGTTTCATTATCCCCTCCTAATACTATGTAGATGTTTAAACTTCTCTATTTGTCAATAGAGTTTACACATCCTCAATTTTGGTCACTCCATGAAAAACTGCCTTATCTTTCTCTGGTCCAGATTCAAAGTGCCAGGGAAGGAATCTGATTGGCCCAGTCTGGATAAGGTGCTTCTTCCTGAACCAATCATCTGTGGCTGGAGGCGGGCCACATTGCGCTAACATAGAAGATTCTACAGTGAACCCAGGAGAGGAGCAGGGGGCAGGTGGCGCTACTGGGAAGACGACACAAAAGGTATTCAGTACAGCTAGATAGAGTGTAAGGGAGGATCTGGACTCATTGCTCTCTGACTCCAATTCCCTGTGCAGAGAAAAACTACTTCCTTAGCTGGTGAAAATCTATGTTCTGACTTTCAGTCAGAGGGCGACTTAACCATTCTGTGTTGCTGCAGGTATTTCTGCGTTTCTCTGTCACGGTGCTCAAGGAGTCTCTGTTCTAGCCTGGTGATACCAGTAGACAGTGCTTTCAGCTGGGCCATCTGGGTCTTTGTTTTTGCAAGCAGGTGTTCTTGTGCGATATTTTTGTGGCTCATGTGGGGCTTTGATGGTACAAAACCAAAACAAAACAAATTCTAGATCTTTCTTCCCCAGGGGCAGGTGAGGGCACAATTCCCAGCTATTTCTCCATATATCCATCAAAAGCAGTGCCAACTTTGAGAGCCTGTAAGATTCCCTTTCTCCCCTGGCAGGTGAGAGCCCTGGCTCAGGTGTTTCTCTTTGGCATTTGGAGGCGCTCCTGTTTCCAGCGTTAGGCTCACACCAGATATGAAGAACTGTCCTGAGAGTTTCAAGACCAGATGGCTTGGTCCCTAAATAGTCTTAAACTCTTTTCATCGTGGACCTCTTTCCTAAATGTTTTACACCCTTTATTTTGCCATGATCATACTGGCTTGATTCATTTCTTTCCACTGAGTTTATTAAGGTAGAGTATGTTCTGTGGCCCAACATAGAGTGGTTTTTTGAGCAAGAAAGTCAATTTTTCTATTAAGTTGGCAGATTTGCCATTCTCTGCCTGATACTTGGGTAGTCTTCCATGGAAACAAAATCCAAAATTTCCTTTTTTTATATAATGAACTATGTAGAGATCAGTAAGGAATGTTTATTTGGGAGGTACTAAAATATAAGAGTCTTGTGTATAATTCAAAATATAAGCATATATTCTTTTGGTAATTAGCTTCATTGCTCTCTGTCAATTTTTAAACAGTATTTACACTAAATTAGAAGTAGTAATAACGGGACATTTTAGTTTAGTCATACAAGCATATCCATCTGCAATAAAATATTTGCTTTCAGTGACAGAAAGTATTTTAGAAGTGTTCATTAGAACAATTTGATAACTGCATATCCATTATTAATAACCCAAGACAGGGAATTACATGTTACGTGACTCATGTGACCAATAAGGAAGCCACTATTTCCATAATTATAAAGAATTCATATCACATCTATTTTACTATTCTGTATCATTTGACCCATTTATGGCTCATTCTGAAAGAGTAAGATTTAAAAATTTATAAAGTTTTTTGAATGAAAAATCTGTCAGGTAATTTCTCCCTCGCACTGCTAGTGGTAGGTGCTCTCCGTCTGCAAGTCTGAGGCCATCTTGTTCCACATCCCTCTCCCCTAACTGTGTACTGGCAAAGAAAGTTCCGGATGCTGTGCGTTATGCTGACCCCTCTCCCTCGTGAAGAGAGCCTGACAGGCGAAACACGTTCCCGCTCTGGGAAGCCTTCTGAGGGGTAAATTGTGAAGAGAGTTGGAGTGGAGCAGGGCGATGTGGGTTGACCACATTCTGGAACAGAGGAAAGCTGTGGGGTGAAGGGCAGCCACTAGGTGTCCGTGTGCTCTCTGTTCAGTGGCCAAAAGTTTCTGAAGGGCCACTTGGTGAAAAAGTTGAGCAAGTGCTCAGCAGGGCTGGCCAAGTCCTTAGCCAGGTAAGCTCCCAGGAAGTGTCCTGCTGGGTACTGGTTCCCGCTACTGCCGCTGCCATCATTCCCATAGTCTTCCAGAGTTACGACTGTGTGTGTGTGTGTGTGTGTGTGTGTGTGTGCTTGCGTGCGGGTGGGAGGAAGAGGAAGTGGGCTCCAGGCGGGAAGGGGAGGAGAGCATAATTTGGAAGGACGGCAGAAGATGAGCTTTTATCATCTAGGTTTTCTTTCTGGTAAAGAAGAGAGGAACAGGCCTATTGCATGATTCTTGGCCTGTTATTCTTTCCCCCATCCCCCACCCCCAATCTCAAAAGTAGTTGAATTTGGAGCATCTTGAATTTGCAGATTCCCAAATTATTGTCACCCTTGAAATTCTGGAGCGGCATTGTTCTTGCTCCACCGTGAGTTCCTACGGCCCACGTGACCCTACTGCATCACCCTCTCTCTCTTTGGACTTGCCTGTGAACAACAGTTGCTGAAGTGATTTTGATGAAATGTGACATGTGCAGACTGTGGCCACCGCCCAAAGAATCTGAGCTACGGTATCCAACATTTTACAGGCTACAATATATAAGCCAGCCAGCATTTATTGCTTGTACTAACAGGTCGAGCCAAGTTTCCGAAGCCTACAGAGCAGACTTGTTACTGCTGCTAATTTTACTATCAGCAAACGAAAGGGAAACAGGACCAAACGCTGAACCAGAGCGCTTGTGAGCGCCACGTGAACATGGGTAATCTGAAGAGAGGGTAACTTTCTGTGTGCTGAAACTGAAAAGGACTAAATTTGCACAGAAATAAAATGGAAAAAAGATGTGATGTAGAAAAAGTTATAAGCAGAGATTCTGTGCTGGCCTCTCAGAATGGCAATGATTTATATATTAAGGCAGCCACCAGGGACATGTTAAAAACTCTATGGGGAAATTTCCAATATGATGGATAGAACTTTAATATTAATAGAGGATTCATCATGATAATGTAAGTCATAGATCTAAATCTCCTTTCATCAATAGAATAGTTCTTTTCCAGCCTATTATACAGGTAGTACGTTTTAAATAGCGTCATCTAACAGGTCTGAAGTCTTTCTTTATCTGCAGTTTCTGAAGTTCTGTTCACAGGAATAGTGACTGACTGAGTCATTCGTCTTTTCCTCTGTAATCTAGGCCATCTGAATTTTCCCCTCTTACTTTTTATTAATATTTAGCACTCCTTAAAATATACTTAAATTGTACTTTTTTCATAAATGGAAAAAAAGCATAATTTAACATGTACCATTTCACATACATGAAGTGGGTGTGGAGGGATGAATTGATTACTAATCTATTTTATTATCATTATACAAAGAAGAAAAGTACTTTCTGGGTTGGTATTTGTTATAGTTATCTAATATATAATCACCAAGTATATGTATGTGCATTGTTCAGCATCTTGCTCTGGGTTTTCTAGTCTTCTTGTAACACTGAAAACCAAACAAATGGTGACATTTCCTCTTTAGAGTCCTGTAAGGCAATGACAACCTTTTTGGAATAAAAATGATTGCAATGCTGTTATTAGTAAGAAGAAATAAGACTTGCCTCATACTTTTTTTCAAGAGGGACTCATGTGAACATTGATTAGTGGAACATACAATCACTTTTTCTTATCTTAGTCTAAAACATGCGTGAAAATAAGTTCATGAATATGGACCACAAATACAGATATAAAATGTGTGCACAGAAAAGTAGATCCTCAAGTTCTATCAAGAAAAGAAGGGCTTTCCTTAAGCCTGGGAATCACTGCATTCTGTGTCTCTTTTCTAGATTAACAATGTGTACCGGCTCCACTCCACTCCAATTCTGTACCCATGGTGTAAGCCACGCTAGGTTTTGGTTATCATTTCGTGTATTTGGGATGTAAAGGTTCTGAGAAGTCCTGCTGTAAAGAAAACTGTTTAACGTTGTGGAATCTAGCCTTTCCTAAACTTTCTTTTGACCGTAGAGTCCTTTTTTTCAAGTAACATCTATAAACAATTGGGAAATGCTGGCCTAATGAAGGTATTCATAAACTTGGCCTCTTTGCCATTTTCAGGGTTTGATTTTCATTGGAAACTTGGTGGTGAACTGCTATTCATCCTTTGAGTCCTGGCTCAGATGTCACTTCCTCTGTGAAGATTTCTCCGCTTGCCCTGAATGGATGTGCAGTCTTTCCCTTTTGCCTCCTACCCCCAAAGCATTTTTAAGCAAATCTATCTTAATTTTCGGATCATTAACTAATTTATTATTTTTAATTTTCCCCTTCTAATCTATGACCTTTATTAAGGAGTACGTTTTATTAGTAGTACCCTATGGAGTGCCTGGAACATTGAAAGAGCTCAACAAATACCTGCTGCAGGAATGAATAAATAAGTAAGTAGAGTGTGGGAGGTTAAGCAGAAAGATTATCTTTCTGGTGTATTGAAATGTGATTAATGAATGAACCCTTTTGAGTTAAGTACTTTTTCCATTATAGTGACTAATTTCCATATAGTTGATTGGATTGAGATAGACTCTGATGTGAAATGGTTAATCATTTAGTCGGCCAAAAATACAAGATTGACTGTTATTCAGTGTGTTTTCCACCTTGTCTAGACATAAGTGGTATATATAAAAAATTCTAGCACCTGTTCACAGCAGAGTCATTTTTGTCTATACTTACTATGAGTCCATAACTCAGAATTTTCCTTAGTTTAAACTGTTAAGGGAAAAAATGGAATTTATAGACCCTTTTACCTTTCATTAAGCATTCCTAGCATTATAGATTTATAGAATTATAGATTTGACTATATTATGCTTTTATCTTTTTTATTTATAATACTTAAATTTTTGTCTGATATATTCTAGATTTCAGGCTTACAACTTTTATTGTGAGTGGGTATGTTTTTCTTACTCTTTTCCTTCCTCCTTCCCTTTCTCCTTCCCTTCCACCCTTCCTTCATTTTAAAAAATCTTTTACAAGATGTGCTAGAATAAAGATAATAATCTCCCTCCCTAGCTCTACCATACTCCAGTTCTATGCCCATGTAATGACCAGTGTTAACACTTTGGTACATATCACTTCCTATATTTGATTGGCATAAATTTGGGAGAATGTAAGGACCCAGGCTGAGATGGGGTCTTAGCTAGAAGGCTACATTTATAACAGCCTTTTCTACATTTCCTCGTTCTCTTTTGAAGATGATTCACAAACTCATAACCTAGTAAGGACATTAAGAGAAATTAATATGCCCAGAAATTTAATTATGTTTCTGTCTTAGAGGCTAGGTTGGCAAATAAGGTAGGGTTAAGTCAGCTCTTTGAGTCAGCAGTGTTGTCAGAAAGTAAAATAAAAAGAGATAGCATACCTGATTGCAAGAGGAGGAGGAGGGAAAAAAAAGAGTTAAGCTAGAAAAGTTGTTAGCTTAGGGTCAGGAGCACCCATTATTTCCTCCCTTCCTTTCCCCCACCCCAGAATTTTTTAGCAATGAAGGCTACCACTGCAGCCAAGTGACACTCAGGGATACCCGTGGAACCATGGAAAGACCTAAAATGAAGGCGAAAGGGTGACAGTAATTGAGGAGGGGAGGGGAGAGAAGAAGATAGACAAGAGGAGAGGGAGACCATGTGATGTAATAGGACAAGTTTCAGTTTAGAAATCAGGGAGTCTGCATTTAGTTTCCAGCTTTCTGAGTAACTTTGGGAAAGTTATCTAGCTCATCATTTCTTCGTGCAAAAAATTTGTGGATTGCTGGATAATCTCCAAAGGCTCTCTACCTCCAAAAGTTTATGTTAGTGATGTGAGATAAAGAATTTAAGAGAGCTGGGGAAAAGAGATATATGTGGAATGTGACTAGCAAAAGTCATCCAATTGAAGTGCCCCTGAACTCATCAGTTCACAATTGCTGAATTGACAAACAATTGCTTGGGGGCAATTCTTGCTTCCTCAAATCTAGGGGACAATTGACTAGCTCTAAAAGTGTCCGTTCATTAGCTGGGGTGGAGATGAAAACCTGATTAATAGAGAAAGGAATTGTTATATACAACCCCTACCATGAAGTCAATAGATTGTAGGCAGTAGATAGAGTCCTTGTTAACCAGTTAAGTCTTGCACCTGCAGGCAGATTCACCCCAGGAAACCAAGCATGGAAATGGTGATTGGATCTTTAAACTTTTATCTTTAGATGGGGTAATTTTGACAGGGGACAAACTCCTTGGCTATATGCCAAGAGTTCCTGGGAGCCATTCTCTGGAGCAGGGTTTAGTCTCAAGACTATTTGAAAGCCAAAACAAAGAGAATGAGTTTCACATTCTCAAACAACTGCTCTGACGTTTGAATTCCAAAGGTGTTCCAGAAACAGAGCTCACAGACTTCAACCCTTGGTGATCAGAGTTCTCCCTGCAGCCCATTTCAGGGTAAGCTTGGGGACAGTCAGCTGTGGAATGTTAGACGAGTAGAAAACTTTCCAGGGCTGTAGGTTGTTAGTTGATTCCCCAGAAAGCCGTTCTGCAAAGCTATTCTTATTTTTACATATGGCATATCTGAAAAAGGAATTATTTAGTGATTGCAACATTTTTTGTTTTATGTGCCTCTGAAGGCAAGATATGTTTTGTCCTCCATCAAGTCTTAAAAAATATATTTATCCTGGCATCTTCCCATTTTTCTTTCCACATGGAAACTCTGATATTTTTAAGACTAGTTGTGAAATCATTCCTAGGTATGTACATTATATGGAGATCTTAGAAAAACTTCGAAGGACAATGAATATAAAATGATAGTTCTTTTATGTACCAGACGTTACCAACCATTTTTTTGTTGGGCTTTGCTTGATTAGCAAAATGTAACAAAATGTGGCAGGTATGCTTTTTCTAGTGGGGCAAAATATTGAAAACAGTATGGAAGCTAAGAAAAAAATGAGAATTTGAAAAAGTGATCTCATGATAGCATCATGAAAGCAATGCTATCTTATGGTTAAATAAAGCATGAACAATAATTTTGGATTAGGTATGTTCTTCAATTATGCATTTGATTTTGGTAATAAAAGACGCAGGCTTTGCAATAATGTTTGGAATTTAAATACACTGTTTCTTTTTCCCACTCTTCAGGAGAGCACTTACCAATGCAAAAGTTACCTCTAACCCATTCTGTCCATTAAAAATTAAATGCTTTTACAGTAAATTATTAAAAGTGCTAGGTTGGCTGCAAATCATCAAAGGTACCATAAACCATTATGCAAGCAAGCAAGTGAGAAGTCTGATTAAATCTGAGGGATCAGAAGGCGTATACATCCCTCGATATTCATCACAAATTTGAAACTACAAAAGCTACCATAAAATGCTACATTAAATTACTTTAAAAACTCTTCCAGGATTTTCAAAATTCAACAGTGACTTGCTTTTTCAATTAAGTATGAACTCAGAACCTTCTACCACAAAGAACAGATACAACATTATTTAGAAGTTATTTCCATTTTCTTTAAACCTGCAGCAGAATTAACCCCATTTTTCCAACTGATGTAGCTCACTTAATGGAATTGAGTCACTCTAACAGAGTTTGCTGAAAAGCCAATTATTAATTAAATCCTCTTTTCCCACAAAATGTCTTTACTATCATTTTATTACAATGACAAAGATATGATAGGCCCTAAATGTTGCAACACCATATTGAAGATGTTAGAAGTATTTAAATAAGATATATTTAAAGAAAAAAAGTCAATTCGTTGTTTTGGTTTAAATGAGACAATGTATACCAAATGTAAAATACCTAGCATAGTGCCTGGCACATAGATGTCACTCAAAAAATGGAGGCTTTTATTGTTGTTAACTCCATTTTTCATTTGAAAAACACAGGCTCCACCAAGACTAACTTGTCCAGTGCTACCTGGATGGCGTGAGCCCAGGGTGGACTGATTCTGAAGCTGGCAGCCCCAAGCATCACTGGCCTTCTTAGAATGTGACTGTGCAGGCACCAGCTAGCTACTTATGCATGCACAAAGTGGTCTATTGAGACAACTCTTTGACAAATGAAAAGATATAGGAGAAGGAAAAATATAAACATGGAGGTAACATTTAGTCAAATTGTAAAAATAGTGGAGAAGAGGAATAGCAGTCAAAGTGAGTGTTTACAGTTGGATTTTAGAGCAGGGTCTACTCCCAAGTCTCCCATCCATGGTTCACCTCTGCCAAGTGGGGTGAAGATAAATCATTCTGCAGCTCAGCTGGGATTGGTTTGGGTGGCTAATGAATCTGAATAAAAAAATGAAACGCAAACATTTGAGGGCCAACCAAGTGTTAGGTAATTTCAGCTGTCAGCAATTCTCAGATTCTAGCAGGCATCAGAATCACCTGGAAGACTCGTTAAAACACAGATGGGTGCGGGCAACTTCAGAGCTTCTGCTTCAGTAGGTCTGGGTTGGGGCCCAAGAATTTTCACTGCTAAACAGCTGGCAGGTGATGCCCATGCTGCTGTTCCAGGCACCCCACTTTGAGAACCACTGATTTTGGTTATCTATCACCAGAACCCTGCAATGTAGGTGTTAATTAGCTCCATTTCATAGGTGAGAAAATGGATGAATCACCACTCAAGTTTGGGAAACTTGTCAGAGTGATGGTTTAAATCCTGATTAAAGAGAAGCTGAGAAATTGTCTTGAAAGAATCTTCAGAATTTCTCCAATAGCTGACAGATGTGCAAGACTATAGCTGTTCATCTCTACTCTCCCACTACCCTCCAGAAAGAAGGATGTCATCAGAATGAGGCAGATTGGCATGTACCCAGCACTGCCTGGTCCCAGAGTCAACAATGAAAACTGAAGTCATTCTCAGAGATACTTGCACGTGTTAGATGGGAAAACTGAGGCATAGAATGGTTTAATGACTTCTCTGATTTTACACACTGTATGGGTGGCAGCATTAGGATATCAGATGTCCTGAAACCCAATCAAATTTTAATTATAAGAGGAAAAATTTACAGCTTCTATTTGCTATCTTGATTGCCATCTGCCATGCCTACTATCCAAAAATGCAGAAGCAACATAATGAGGTAGAATCAGCATTCATTTCTTTATTCTATACTAATTGAGCATCTTCCACATGCTAGGCACTGTTGTTCTAGGTGCTGGGGATACAAGAGGTAAACAAGATAGACACAATTCTTGTTTTTGCATTCTAAAAATCAATGAATAAGTTAAGAAAAACACAGAAACAAATAAAAACAAAAACAAAGCCAGGAAATTTAAGAGAGTGATAAATACCACGAAGGAAATGAAAACCAGATAATGTTGTAGAAAATGACCACAGAGTGAGATATTTACACACATAGGTTTAATGGTTTACTAAAGATGCATAAAAAAGCAAGAGGGATTGACTACTAGCCAGAGGTTGGGTCTATCACATCCCAGTTATTAACATTGTGATTTTCTGGGTGGTTTTTTATCCATAACTATAACTCAAGATTTCCCCTCCAAAATTCTCTAGAAGTTGTTTCGGGATTCTCAGGGGAGGAATGTTCTTGTACTCACATGTAAGCAAACTAAAAAAAGATGATAATATACATTTGGAAAATTATGCAGGTTTACATTTTGAAAACAGATTAAGTAATTGTATGTGAGATTATGCATGTACACATTTAACAAAAGATTCAGACATGTATTTTAAAGCCAGGGACAACAATCATAGTAATTATTGATTTAAGCAAGAATTAACAAGGTTGGTTGAGCTGATGTGTGTGCACATCTCTTCCCAACTCTGAGTTGAATGATATAGTGGTAGCTTCAAGTGAGCCATGGTGGGACTATTTAAACCAGGAAATTGGCAAATGCTACAAGGTAGGCCTTTTACAGTTACTATTTTTTACCAGAAGGCTGGTGGCTGTTGGGAGAAACTCTTCCATAGGTCTCTTATGCTTCTACATGTCTTACTGGGTATGTCAAGAATGTGCCCTGACTTCTCTTTACCCAGGCTGTTTCTCAGGGTTGTATCTTCAGGGAGCAACTTTGAAAGATGAGACAAAGAACAGGCTTGCTCACTGTGTTTCATAAAAGCAGTGGATTCTTGAAGTTCAAGGTTTTTCTCCTATAATGCAACACACCAAATACCCAGGTATTCATCTGGGCCTTCTATGTTGCCCTCATGGGACTTGGGGACAAGGGGAGCCAATGTAAACATACTGATGCTCATGACGCTTGCTGTGCTGTGAGTAATCAAGTCTGTTGTCTCTGACCCAAGGGTCTTGTGTTCTCTGCAAGCATCCATAAAACAGTAACAGGTTAACTTAATAGCTTATAAAAGTAGGGTAAAATAAAATTTTAGTTCTGACAGTTTTGGTGACAAGGATGGGATGCTGATGGAGACAGAGCTCTCTGGAAGAGGAAGAACAGTGACTCTGTAAATCAGGTTCAGAGAGATGAGAAAACTCCCTGGGATCTGGTGGTGCATGTTCTTGTCCAGGTGGCAGAGGGAGGGATACTTGTGTGGCAGATGAGGGTGGAGGAAGGATTTCTCACTGCCCTATCTGTTGATAAATGTGAGTTGAATTAATGCTTAGAGGTTGAGCTGCAAAAGGTAGGACTAAACAATCCACCGAATGGTGCTTGGTTGTTGCTGGTTGCTCATTCTCTCTTCCTGGTGGGCAGAGGCAGGAATGTTATCAGGACATCTGGTGGTCAAGTTCCATGGCCCCAGCTGAAAGGTAATGTGTCTGTGGTGACAGAGTTAGGAGTCCCCAAAGCCAAACAACTGGTGTCAGCAACAAGGACCTTGCTGTTTATATAGTGCTTTCCATGAACCAAAAACATTGGTTTAGACGAGCTGCAAACATCCATTAAGCCATGAGCAGGAAAAGTGAACACAGAGCATCACCTAATAGTGCAGAGATGCCACAGTCATGTACACAGCTTGCCCACATCTCAGCTTGGCCAGTGAAAGGATGGATGCTAGGCAAAGGGGTCTCCAAAGGCCCCCGGCGCGGCATGGTGGAGCTGTAGCAGAACAAAAGGGGGCCCTGGGCCCTGGTGCTCACTAGACACCAGGAGTTGTATCAGGAGGTAGTAGTACTGAGGCTTAGGTACTGATCCTGGGGTGAGAGGTCAGAAGATACGTCTCCTTCCTGCCCCTCCTGCGGTCTCACCATAGCCTCATCTCCCTGCTAGCATTTAACCCCTGCCTTTTCAGCTGGGGAAGAGCATAGTCTGGAGACTGTTGCTGTAGACCCTGATGTGTGCTCAGGTCAGTTCCTTGGTGCCTGAATTCAACTTGTGGGATTTGGACACAGTTGGAAGTGGGGAAGCAGGGAAGGAAAGCTAATGTGGCCTACTGGGTAGGGCTTCTGGGCTAATTCAGTGTCCTGTAGTGGTTTCCAAGGCTGAATGCATAATTGGTAAAGATGTTTTATATGATTGTGAATGTCCATAAATGTCAGAGGGAATTTTCCTGTTCAGGGATGATTGTGTGTACTGTCTGGCAGATCCAGCAGAGACAATATATAAACCCGGAGAGGGAAAGGGAAATCTCAGCTTTGCCTTAAGGGCATGAAGACAACCAGAGTATTGGGGGGGCCATTATTCAGTACAATGGCTCCCCCTTTCTGACACAGCCACCAAGTATTCATCCCACCCTTCCTTTTTTCCCCCCTAAAAGCAATTATTAGCCTGCTGCTAAGCTATCTTGAAACTGAGAATTATATGAGTAGAAGCTGTGACTCTCAGGCTAAATATTCTCAATTTGGAATAGGTCAATCTGGACTCAGAAAAACAAGGTGGGAAGGGTCCAACAAGCCTCTTTTTGTCAAATGGAAATGATATATTTAAGAGTGCAGCTCTAGTGGCATCTGAGACGCCTCTGAGTTTTACATGAAAAAGTGCTAGTCATCTCTTTGGGAGAAACTTTAGCCCCCACTCCGCTGCCTGAAACAAAGCTGCTGGCTCAATGGGTCCTTTGATTCAAGGAGGCTTATCTATAACCCTGGGCTTAGTTCACTGACGGTTCAACTAAGGTGACATCTGATGGTGTCCACTGGGTGGCAGCAACTATCCAATCCGACTGACAATTCTGGAAGACCAACCGCAACACAAGGGGCTGAATTTAAAGCCATCACCCTTGCCTTAGACAGTACTGCCAAAGACTCCTGACTGTATGTTTGTATGTGGAGGAAAATGGGCCATGAAATGTCTCACCATTCCAGGTGGGGGCTACTTTTTCCCTAATGCCCCAGTAATTATTGGCAATAACACCAAGGACCAATGAATTAGTCTAAGCTGTTTTGTGTGGGTCAGTATAGATAACAGATTGACTTTAGACTACATCCTGGCTGTGGTAGATGGAATAATGACCACCCCAAAATGTCCACATCCTAATCCCCAGAACCTGTGAATATGTTATTTTACATGTTAAAAGAGACTTTGCAGATGGGATTAAGTTAAGGATATTGATATGGGGAGATTATACTGGGTTATCTGGATAGGTCCAGTATAATCACGAGGGTCCTGTAAGAGGAAGGAGGAGAGCCAGAGATGAGAGTGAAGATGTAAGGATGGAAGCAGAGGTCAGGGAGGAGAGAAGATGCTTCAAAGACGGAGGAAGGAGCCATAAGCCAAGGGACATGGGAGGCCTCGAGAAGCCAGAAAAGGTAAAGAAACAGATTCTCCCCTAAGGCCTCCAAAAGGAATGCAGTCCTATGGACCCATTTTTGACCCTTTTTATTTTTATTTATTTTTTTTTTTTAGAGACGGGGTCTCGCTCTTGGTCAGGCTGGTTTCGAACTCCTGACCTTGAGCTATCCACCCGCCTCGGCCTCCCAGAGTGCTAGGATTACAGGCGTGAGCCACCGCGCCCGGCCTTTGACCCTTTTTAGCCAGAACTTTTTTTTGAGACAGAATCTCACTCTATGGCCCAGGCTAGAGTGCCGTGGCGTCAGCCTGGCTCACAGCAACCTCAAACTCCTGGGCTCAAGCAATCCTTCTGCCTCAGCCTCCCGAGTAGCTAGGACTACAGGCATGTGCCACCATGCTCAGCTAATTTTTTCTATATATTTTTAGATGGCCAAATAATTTCTTTCTATTTTAAATAGAGACAGGGTCTTGCTCTTGCTCAGGCTGGTTTCGAACTCCTGACCTTGAGTGATCTCCCGCCTCGGCCTCCCAGAGTGCTAGGATTACAGGCATGATCCACTGCGCCTGGCCTCAGAACTTTAAGATAATAAATTTGTATAGCTTTAAGTCACTACACATTTGTGGTAATTTATTACCAGTACAGATTTTGGTACTGAATGTGGCATGCTGCTATAACAAATACCTAAAAATGGTGCTTTTTGATGGGCTTTGAAATGTGTAATAAGTAGAAGCAAGATGCATTTTGAGGAACATGATAGAAAAAGCCTAGATTGCCTTGAATAGATTGTAAGTATAATAGAAATATTGATATTAAAGACTTTGCCTGTGAGGGCTCAGGAGGAATCGGGCAGCACGGTAGAGAAAAACCTATATAGTTAATATTTTAGAGAATACATAAATTGTTATGAACAGACCATTGGTAGAGATATGGATGCTAGAAGCACTGCTGATGAGGGCTCAAAAGGAGATGAAGGACATATTATTGGAAACTGAAAGGTGATTCTTGTTATATGGTAGCAGAAAGCTTAGCGTTAAAAGCAAAGTGTTGAAGATGCAGCCTCGTTTCTTCCTGATGCTTATAGTAAAATGTGAAAGGAACAGAGATTAAAGGAAGAACTGTTAAGCTAAAAGGAACCAGGACTTGATAATTTGGGAAGTTCTCAGCCAATCCATATTTCAAAAAAATGCTAAAATTAGGAGATTTACTGTCAAGAAATTGTGCCCTGAAGAGAAAGCCAAGGGTGTGGTTGGACAACTTTTTGCTAGTGCCTTAGAAGGATCAAAAGACCAGAGTATTCAATCACACAGAGGGCTCTTTGAGAGATTAGACATGACTCATGGATCCCGGCTTAAGCTGTCTAAGTAGAAGCCAGAAATAGAGATGGAGTTATCTTGGAAAGATCTGTGAAGGACCCTTTTGTCTAATGATATGAATCTCCATGACATACGCAGGAGACCCACAAGGTTTTTGAGAATGTTCTATGAGCAAAAACATTGCCAGCTTGGATTGAAAGGGACAGAGACAGGATCAAATGAAGGAAGCTTACAGGATCCCCAAATTCTACATGTAGGAAGCAAGCTAATAAAACTACTCATCTGCAAACACATGATACCCTTCAAGAAAAAGCAAAAATGACTCCAAGAGCAAAGCCTCAGGCCGAGAGGATTATTCCCAGGTCTTGACGCCTAGTGGAATTTGCCCCACTGGATTTCAGAATTGCTTAGGACCAATGACTTTTTTTAAACTTTCATTTTCTCTCTACAAAATACTTTTTATTACATAGGAAAAAACAGTAACTACAGTGGATAAATCTGGCACCTTAACCAAGTGATCAAAGCTAACATCACTAGTTGATGGGACAAATGGAAATTGTGTGCTGCCTAATAAGATGCAATGAGAAGAACACAGCATTACTTCTGTGAGATTCCTGTCAAAAATACAACCTGGATCTAATCTTGAGGAAACATAAGGACATACTTAAATTGAGAGACAAACTATAAAATAACTATTCTATATTCTTCCAGATGTCAAGGTCATGAAAGGCAAAGACATACTGAAGAATTGTTCCAGAGTAAAAAGAACAGAAGACACATGATTTTGGATTGGATTCTTGGGTAATATAATTTCTCTTTTGCTATAAAAGATATTAGAACAATTGATGAAAATTAAATAACGTCTGTAGATTACCTAATAGCTGCAGATCAGTGTTACTTTTCCAGATTTTAATAACTATACTATGGTTATATGAGGACTTGTACTTGTTTTTTGATAGAGGTACACACTCAGGTACTTATGTCTATAAATTTCTCACAGTTCAAGGGGAAATACACACACACACAAATATATATTTGCATATACACACTGATAAACAAATATGGTAAAACAGTAACATTGGGTGAATCTGAATCAAGAGTATATGGGGATTATTTGTGTGTAATCCCAGATGAAGATTGTTTATTCCCATTTCAGAAAGTGCTGCAGCCTACAAGTGTATGGCACAGCGTTGCACTGACTAGAGTGAAAGCTAACCTATTGTAACAGTATTAAAGAACAAAGACCTCTGTTCTAATTCCCACGGCAGTCCAGAACCAGTAGGGCCCATTGGCTCTGTGCAGTCATTCAGGGCTCCTTCTGTCCTGTTTCTCCCTACCCCTTAGGGCACTGTCCTTCCTTCCCTACATTGTCGAAGCTTGTTTGCAGGCCTGTCATGTTCCAGCTCATGACAAGGGCTAAGAATGTGGCAGAGCACATGTAGAATGTTTTAAAGCCCAGGCCACACGTCACTTCTAACCCATATTCCAGATGGAGAACTTAGTCACATGACCATACTTAGTTGCCAGGGAGGGAGTCTGTGGTGGGGGAGGGGGTGTGGGGTCGAGCTGGCCATATGCTCAGCTGAAACCCTTTTCCTGTGGAAGAAGAGAGGATCGCTTTGATGGACAGCTATAATCTTTGCCACAAGTACCCTGTGTAAACCTCTACTGTTAAATGTGTAGCATAGTTTTTATTTATTCATCTTTCCGCACCAGCCCGTGAGCACCTTAAGGACCGAGGACTGTGCTTCCTCTTCTGAATTCCCATTATCCATCTAGCTCACTTCCCCTCACACGCAAAGCACTCACCGTGTTTCTGTTGAAGAACGAATGAGGCAAGTTATGTGTGTGGGTCTGGGGGAGAGGACAGGGCCAAAGATGAGTGCTACATTCACCGCCTAGTTCAGAAAGCAAAGCTGGGCTTACCTAGGGCAGCACACACCAAGCTTGAATACGGCATTTGGTGAAAAGCTTTGCTGTGAAAAGATGGACTCATTCAGCCCCACCCCCAAAAGGGCACAATTCAAATGTGACTCTCCAGTTTGGCTCAAAAGAAACAGTTGCCTGATTGTCACCAGGTGACCTCACTTTTCTCTGCAGTCATCAGCATGGGAAGATGTAAAACAGGTGAACCTGTGAACTTAACACTAGGTTTTAAACAGAGGTAGAGGATGTAAAAGTAGTTTTGAAGCATATGGGAGGAGCTGCTTATACAAAACCTGATTTCCCAGCCACATGGTGGGATCAGAGGAGCAGGGGCCACAGACCTTTGTTCTTTTGCAGACCCCACCCTCCACTCCCTACAGAAGGAGAGTTTCCAGGTGGCCTAAGTCAGCAGAACTGAGCTGGGCTCCCCGTCCTGGGCTCCTGGAGACAACAACAGATGGCAGATAGGCAAAGCAAATTAATCAAGCCACCAAATGTTCTCAGATTTGGTTTTCAAATTCACTGGGCTAGTTACACACGGCCACTGTTGTTATTGTGCATCATATTTATTTGACAGCTTTGTCCAGCCCTTAGATTTCTCTCACTGGCTCGGGCTAAAGAACATATGCCTTGTTATTTCAATTAGCATTTTCCAAAGTTCAAGGGAATTCTAAGGCTAAAAAAAAATGTATGCCAGGAGTTCATGTACAAAGGCCATCCATGGGGCCCTTTAGTGTCCTGATGCAGCCTAAAGGGGCAAGTCTTTCTGAAAAACGGGTTTTAGAAAAGCTCCTTGAACATGGTACAACATGCCCTGTTAGGATTCTTGTCCATCTCTCTAGAGGAGTAGGTCATGACTTTTAAGATCTCTTCCCATCCCTTCATCTCTTTGCATCATCCACATGAGACCCAGGCTTAGTGGGGAGCGGACTTCACTATATGCAATCAAACCACCCATCCATTGTCTGAGGCTTTCTGCCGTGAGTAGGCAGCCAAATGTCAATGTGGCATCAAACTGCAGAGAAAGCAGGGACAAGGGCCAGCAGAGAACAGGGTGTGGGTTTTGCTCACAGGGCATCTGGATGCTTTGTGTCACTTCTTCAGGATGTTTTTCACATCAAAAGAAACAGCCTTCTGGGAAGAACTATCTGGGGGGCAATTTGGTCATAGCACAGAGGTGAGGAGAATGGGAGACATCAAGGGATGGGAGCGAGCAAGGCAGGCACATCCCCAGCAGGACACAAAGGGTGGGTGGCAGGGACAACCCCGGAAGCCCTGGCCACCTTCACTTGACATAGGACGTATTGAAACATAGATGTGGCTGGAAGGGACTTAACCAGAATTTTTGGCTTACTGCTGGGAAAGTGAGGACCGGGAAAACAATTGCCATGGTATCCATGAATCAGAGCTGTTCTTGAGATGAAAAATAATACATTATTTTGTTTATATACTACTTTTCAGTTCCTAAAGTGCTTTTAAGCTCTACTCTTTGGGGATACGTGGGGGATTATTAACCCATTTTAGAAATAAAAATGCATAGAGTTTGAGACCTGCTAGTAAATGGTAAAGATGGGCTAGATCTAACTGGTGTGATTGAGAAGTCCAAGACCCTCCTGAGCTGCTCCAGAACATGTCCCTTAACTCCTCCAAAGTGTAAGAAGTTCTGACATTAACCTGTTAGCATGGATTAGTCATCAAATTAATTTGGTTAGCTGTCATCTAATGAATAGCAGAATCCTGGGAAAATCAAGCACTGATCAGATACAATTTGTTGGACAGGAGGGCGGAGGGAAAGGTCTAGATGCTCACACAGTACTCACACGGGCAAGATAAGTCCAGGATGGAGCTGAGGGGGGCCCCCAGGGGCAGTGTGAGTGCACTGATACATCCACAGGGCCATGGGTTAGAGATTTGGGTCAGTAGGTACAGGGCAGAGTGCATCCATGAAACTGGTTTGGACACGTTTTAGCTCTTCCATGATTTTGTCTAACATAGGCCCTGTTTGGAATACTGCATTTAGCACAATGAAGGAAAATAGAGTGAATACTTGGAAGAGAAGTTCTCAAATGTAGCATGGATAAGAATAACTTCAATTACTTATAACACATCCATATTCCAAGGCTCTATCCACAGGATTCTGGTAGTGTAGGTCTGGGGTGCAGCCTAGGAACCTGTATTTTCAAATAATCATGCCAAGTGATTCTGATGCAGGGATTCACAGATTACACTTAGAATAATACTGTTCTAGATTTTCATCCAGAAGACAAACAATGGGCATTTGGTGTAATACTTGGAATGGTACTTAGTTCTTCCCTTACCTGTGAATGTTTTGTGCCAGATCTGGGGCAATGAGTGGGTGCTTTATGGCATTTCTATCTGCTGCTATGGAAGAGAGGTTTTCCCACCACCATCCTGTGCAGTCTTTAGCTTGAGGGGCTATGGGAGTCCTCCTGCATTTTCCTCAAATAGTATGTCACACGAGGAACTTAGGGGGCTTCCTGGTGTGATTGAAAGGGAGCAGAAGCTACAGAGTTTACAGGGAAATTGAGCAGGAAGCCAAGTCTCCAATGCATCCATTAGAGGATGGAAAGAGCCAGCACACTTTGAGTTATGGGGCTGTAATTCCATCTCGGGATCTGGCAATAGCATAAACCACTTGAATTCTTCCTTGGTAGTTTATGAACACTTCACCCTTTCTACCCTCACCCCACCTCCTGTCTTGGAAGATTAATAGCTCTGTAAATTATAGTTGTATAAAAATATATGTATTATATCTCAATATGAGGCTTTCATATGGGTGTGGAAATGCCCCCAACTTACATCTCCCTGGGTGACATGTCTTGCTTTGTGCACTAATGCAGTTTCAGTTTTGAAAAATAAAAAGGGGCTTCGAGACTGATAAAATCTCCATAAAAGGCTGTGGGTTTTGAGTCAGACTATTCCGGGCTAACAAATAGCAAATGCAAAAAGCACAGAGGCAAGAAAAAGATGGACATTGGGAGATGCCCCAGGGAGAAATGTGGCTGGAGTAGAGAACTTGAGTCGGTTGAGACTATGGGGTGTGTGTGAGAGACAGAGAGAGACATATAGACAGAGACAGAGATCTTGACTGCACAAGGTATTTGGACTTGGAAAGTAATATACCTTTGAAGATTTATACCTTTGGAGGTACATATAAAGAAATACACCTTTGAAGATTTCTACCTAGGGGAAAGATATGATGAAACCGACATCCAGGGTGGATTGGTTGCTCAGGATGGCCCTAGGGATGACCCACAGCCTGAAACAGAACCATAAGCCAAACAGGAAGTTTTACCTCGGGCTGTATTTGCATAATGACATTGTGTTTTGATTACTTAGATTGTGTGTGATAGAAGTCTTGGCAGGAGCTAGTGGTGATCATCGGCATGCTCATCAGTAGGTAGGCGTCCTTTCTGCTTTTCTTTGAAGAGGACAGGACAGAGGAACCCACTTGGTCTTCCTGCCTCTTGGTTCTCTATGAAGCTGTGCTTACGTCCAGATTTTTTGATCTGCGGACGTCATATCCATATCCTATTCCAGGGACAGAGCACGGCCAGTGAAATCTAGGTCTCCCGATTTCTGTCATGGTATTATTTCTTAAGGTGATTATTCTCTAATTATTAATTGAAATTGTATTGTCTGAATTCCTTAAATCAGAGTCTAGATCCTCTCCCAGGACAGGGGATGTGGGCCACTAATTAATTCTCTGAAAGGAAAGGGGAGGGGAAGAAGTAGAGGGGGGAAAAAAGAAAGAAAACAAAAGGAAAGAGAAGAAGAAGCAAAGGGGGGAAGTAGGACAGAGGGGAGAGAAGCAATAAAGAGCAATTCAAAGATAGGATGGTGGCCCAAGGGCACCGCTACTGCAAAAACGCTGACCTAGAAGCGAAAGGAAGGTGTCCTGAGATGTAGGAGCAACCTCTCACTTTCACCACGTGGGGGCAGACTCTACTTACAAAAAAAGCAGCAACTTGCAAAGGCTGTGGCAAAAGCGATCCTCTTGGTGCCTAGAGGATTCGGTACTGACCTGATCGCTCATTCCTGTCGCGCCCTTCGGGTCCCTGAATAGCTAGGTCCTCATTTCTGGGCGCAATGTCTGGGTGGATTAAAAAAAAAAAAAAGCCGGCTTGGCTCAAACTTAGATTTTCACATCATGTGGAGTATAGAATTACAGTTAAACAGATACCACGTTATAACAAGACACTTTGCCTTCTCGAGTTATTAGTTAAAATGTGCGAGCATTCAAGCTTTTATGCTGGGCTCTCTTTTCCGTGTGTCTTTCTCTTTGCTGCGGAAGTATTGCATATACATTATATATGCGTTATTGTTCTGGGAATTTCACAGCGTTGGAAAAGCACTCTTTTTAATATGTTCCAGCTCACTTTCAGTCTTCGCTTCTGTTATATTTTTAGTACAAGGTGATAAGAGTACATGGGAATGTGTATGTCAGTTTCTCACCCCCCCCCCAAAAAAAAACACCTTATAAGCTCTGAGCCTTCGTGTTAAAGGAATATTTTTATTTGGAGAATGGTTGAAAACAACCAAATTACTGCAGCTAGTTCTGTGGTGCTTAAAAAGCAATCATTGCAAGCATCTGATTGCTTCTGAGCATAATGCGACCAGCATAGTGAAAACAGTGAAGTGCGAACTGAGATATTAAAGGGGAACTATTTCCGCCACCCCCCAAGTTGTTAAGTATTATTATCCCTGAAAATAGCATTCCAATGTCCATTTTGTCTTCCTTTTGCTAGAATTTGCCCTTTTTTGAACCATATAGAACAAGTTAACTCCAGTGAGTATGTATGCTTCCTAAAATAGACTTTCTAAGTAGCCAATTAAAAAACGGAATCTCTTAAAAATAAAAATATTCTCTTTGAAATGGTGATTGGGCCTCTGAGATAAAGAATCCCATTTACAAGTTTAAAGGGAATAATAAGAACTTTCTACCATCTACTGGTTGAGTAAGGGCTGAAGAAAATGCAACTTGGCTTTTCAAAAAATAAATGAATAAAGGGATAGCAAATTGATTGAACAATCGTGAGCAGTTTGGCTCCATTAGTCTCATGCTTTTCAATGTGTCCCAGTTAGCAATAAACTCAGTTTATGTGCGTATACAAGGCAGTGGTTTTATTCAAATTGTCTGTTAAATTTGGTGGCACAAGAAGAAATGAAGCAAAGCTTCTTTTCTGTAGCAAGGTCTTGGGGCCCACCCTTCTCATCCTTAAGTATAATGAGAAGAGCATTACCTCCACTTAAGATTTACATAACTTTTTATGAAACACCATCACACTAATTTAGTTGATGGCTCCTTTAACATTATAATCCATTACAGTGGCGGGGAGATGATTATTTCCGGATGTGGTTTCCTTCTCTCCATCTATTTTGCAAGGGGCATGCTGATGTTATGAAGCCCTTGCAGGGGGAAAAAAAAAAGAAACTCCTTCTAAATTGATTTCTTTTTCTTAAAAAACAGGAGAACTGACTATAAAGAATGATTTACTATCAGTCTCTGCTTTGCAGCAGTGGAAAATTGGGAGAGGATCAAACATCCTCTCCAATTTGGCCACCACCTTCTTGGTTTAATAGTGTTTTTAAATGAAATCTCTGACAGTCTTCGTCAGGGCTATTAATTTGTACCTTGCAGAAACGTGATACAAAATTTTCTGGAATACGGACCTAGGAGGAGGTTTTATAAGGAAGAAATATGAGGACATCTGAAATTTTCTCTGACAGTTGATGTGATCTCTTATCTGATAATCAAAGGCTTTGACCCAAACTTTGAGATTCCCTCTGGGTTAATTGGTGTTAGTAGACAAGGTCTGATTGATACAGAAGGGACAAAACTCGTGAAGCCTGTTTTTTGCAGCCAGTGTAGGGCCAAGACTGTGGCTTTCTCTTGTTTGACTCCATTCCTTGAGAGACTCGTTTGTTTTTAGTACCTAATTCTATTGTTCGTTCTTACTAACTTCAAATCTCAATGTACTTTTAGAAAAAAGCTAACCAAAAGTAATTTACTTGGAGAACACTAAGTCTATATCTATATATGAGATCAAACATTTCCAACCTTCCCTTGATATTTACCTTTAAATAACTACTCTTTTTTCTAATGCTTTTTACTTGTTTTTGTGACAAACAAACAGCAGGGGATGTCTTTGGGCTAATTTTATGGGACTATTATGTCATCCTGCTGGGAGTAGGACTAAGCAGAGCTCTATTTCCAGCTTCAGTTTCAGGGGGAAACTAAACCCCAAGGGAGAATCAGACCTATGTAGACTTCTCAGATGAAAAGTAATTCTGGTGTAGGAGTCCCTTGCCCTCCACTGACTGGGAGGGCCCTGGCTATGAGGAGGGTGACTGCTAGTACCCTATGCACAGGTGGCTTCAAGTGGTCTCAGTGCTGCTACACAGCCGACCCCGCCTCTCCCCTCATTGAGAAGGTTGAGTGTGGGAGTGAAAAGGATGAGAAACAAAAAGGGAAAGGAAAGAAGATAAACGAAGTGACTAAAAATCCTCAACATAAAAGTTGTGGTCACACAGATAATTGTGAGACTTTCTCAGATCTGGTGTTTCGTCCACACACACTGCAAACCCAGCCCGAAGCATCTGCCAAGCCCTGCCTGCTCTCAAGAGCAGTGCACGTTGGCCTTTAGAGGGAGGACTCCTTCAGCTGCAAGTGACAGACACCCAATTCAGACTTCTTTTAAAAGGAATTCCAGGGGTGCTTCTTTTTCCCGATGCTGTTCCCAAGTCTACTGATCTCTGCATCTCTCACCAGGATTTGTTTTTGCCTATTTATTCTTCCGACAGGTCAGCAACATGGCTACCAGACACCTGGGACTTATAATCAACCACTGTAGAGACCCCAGCATCCTGGGGGGGGAATGTGAGGTCAGGTCTGGGTCATGTGTCCACCGTGGAGTCAGGGGTGGGTGAGGTTAGCTTCACCCAAGCCATAGGGAATGGGCTTTCAACAGGAAAAATAGGTTCTATTACCAGAAGTACATGAGGCAGTGGTTCTGGGCACCCCAAACTCAAAGATGTCCAGTACATAGTCTTTATCTATCCACAGCAAAATGCCAGGATCAATACTATATTGCCATTATCTCTTAGTGTAGGAGATAATGCTGCTCTTCAGGAAACTGCTGCTGTTGCTTCTTCTTTGCCTTCTCACTTGAGTCCAGGTTGAACCTGTACCTTGACCTCTGCCCATGGCCTTTGGCTTCTGCCTTTGCCCTAATGTGGGGCTTCCATCATAGGACATGATATACATCTTATCGATATTTCTTAACACCCATGGACTCCTTAAGTGTATGGCCTGATACCCCCTTTGGCTTCAACATGGGTACTCCTAGAGTCCCATAGCTGTCTTTTATAGTACTTTGTCCTTGCTCTATGGTGACCCCTTGCCTAAATGGAGCACCCTTGTTCATGTGTGGC
This sequence comes from Cheirogaleus medius, assembly GCA_008086735.1. Classification (NCBI taxonomy): domain Eukaryota; kingdom Metazoa; phylum Chordata; class Mammalia; order Primates; family Cheirogaleidae; genus Cheirogaleus; species Cheirogaleus medius. The sequence goes on along the minus strand of VBSM01002217.1, from coordinate 25,610,369 downwards.
CAGATTGGCCCAGTCCCTCTTGGCTTCTTCTTGTCTGGTGTGTGTCAGAGCTGGGCCTGACCCGGTAGCAAGGGAGATGACTCGTTGCACTGCAGAGAGCATGCCAGTTTCGTGCACAGACTGATCCCTGGCCAACATACTCAGTTACTAGCCTACAAATAAGGGCTGCAGAAACATAAGGGCATGAGCCTCTAGCGGACAACTTTATACATATGTGGTGGGTGTACTTTTCCATTTCATATGATTGGAATGTATTAGGAGGAAAAATAGTCCCTTCATGACATATTTATATCAGCAGTCATGTTTTCCTGGAAATTGATTTAACTTTTAATACCTCAGAAAAGATCTGATATAGAACAGCCAGAGAGGACTATATTTCCCATTTTTCAACAGCAAAAGGTTACAAAATGCCTTTCCCCACTGACAAGTGTGTATTGTTCCCCACATTGTGATTGCACGACAGTTTGCTCGTTCACTTGTTCCTTCATTTATTCACAAGCATTCAAGTGCCAGGCTCTTCGTAGCATACTAAGGATACAACGATGAATAAGAGTCTACCCTGCTCTCAAGGAGCTCTCAGCTTAGTCAAAGGCGAATAAATACTGAATTCAAACACGGTGGGACAGAGGCTCTTTGGTGCATCTATCTGGGACGTCAAACAGGAGCTCAGAGGAGACAATGTTGCAGAGTGAGCTTGGAGGTGGGCAAGGTTTCAGTAGAGAGGGAGCCACTGAGTTGAATCTTGTAGAATAATTCATTAAGTGGAAACATGGAGAAAGTATATTCCAGGAAAAGGAATATTCCAGGAAGTGTACTGCAGGAAGGAGTGTGTTGGATGGCACAGGGTTGAACTGTCACAGTAGATATGAGAAAGAGTAATTAGGTGCAATAGCACATAGGGTATATTGCAGGGAAGAGAGGGGTGGCAGGCAGAGGTCAGATCATGCAAGGTTTTAGAAATTGTATTGAGTTTGTATTTTATTCAGAGGAAGAGAGAAAAAAATTAAGCTAAATAAGAGTCTACTGTGATTAAATTTGCGTTTTAGGAAGATCACTCTAGTGCTAGTGGAAATGTTACCTGGAAGGGAGTGAGAATGGAAGTGGAAGACCAGCTGAGGGGCTATGGCGGTAGTCCAGGCCTGGGATGACCAGGGCTTGAACTAGGGCAGTCAGGGTGGGCTTAGAGGCAAGGGAGCAGATTTAAAATACATCATCAGACTATACTTTCAGGCATCATTTCTATAGCTCATTCCTAGAGAAGTTTCTCTGAACATGTAGATCACCAGAGACCATGAGGAGGAGGCGCAGCATTCTGAGCGTGAAGCCAGTTCTTGGTGTTGCTTCACTGTAGCTGCTGTTTACCAGCAATGATAGTTCTTCTCTTTCTCGGGAGGGTAAGGGGGAGAAAAATGCAGTCTGAGTGGAAGAGGAAGAAGAGGAGGAGGAGGAGGAGGAGGAGGAAGAGGAAGAAGACAAAATATATTGAAACGTATCAAAAAATGGCAAGGATTTAGGCTAAATGTTTGGCTTTAGTTTTGGGTGATGCAGTATGTGGGGAAAGCCCCTAAACCAGACTGGGAAATATAGACTTAGTAATTGTTTTGGAAATATTAATTTAGTTTTATATTCATCTAGTTGGAATTGAGGGAGGGACATCAAGTATAGATGTCTAGTATGTGGCTGATATATGAAGCTGGAGCTCAAGAGAGAAGTCTGAGCTAAAGACATAGATTTGAGAGTTGTTTGTCATGGGAAGAGTGGCTAACCTGTGGGGGTGCATGAAGTCATTTAGGGAGGACACACATAATGAAAAGGGAAGAGGGCCAAGGACAAAGCTCTGGAGAATACCAACTCTTACTGAGATGCAGGAAGAACAGTTTAGACAGGGAAGTCCAGGGCAAAGGAGCCTGAGGGGGCACAGAAATTTGGGGTATATTTCAACAAGAAAGGAATGGTGACCTGTGCTGTGGGGAAGAAGGTGAGTTGAGACTGATTGATTATTCAAGGGATTTGTCAAAAGAAATTTCTCTGGTTGCTTTGCCTCAACAATGTCAGCAGAGTTGAGGGGAAGAAGCCTGACTGCAGAGAGACAAAAAGTGAATGGAAGGTGGGGAAGTGCAGATAGTGAATTTAGAGAATTCCTGTTGCTTGTTTAATTCTCAGTTCTCTCTCCTAGATTGTACTTGGGAGGGAGCAAGAGCAACATTGATCTTGATTAACATTTTAATTCTAGTACCAAATGCAGTGCCCTGTCCATAGAAGGCATTTAATATATATTTGGTGAATGAGAGGAGAGACACAGTGGGAGATAAGGGCATTAAGTACAAGGGAGACTTTTTATTTTCTTACATAAACTTGGGAAAAAAATAGAACAGCTTGAAAATATATACTAAACAAGATTTCAGCGAAAGTATTAAAGGATAGACTTTTGCTGTGGATATTACAGCATTTATTTGGCATTTCCTCTAGCTCTTCCTAAAAATCATCCAAAAGCAAAAAATGAGTATGTAACTCCAAAACACGAACTCCACTTTGATGAAACTAAGGAACTGTAAATTTCCAAAACAATGATAACAGAGAAGGGGGAATTTATGAGACTGGGGAGAGAGAATGTAGAGACTACAGGTCTCCAAGAGCCAGCAAAGGTAAAGGGGATACTCTCTGAGGTGCAAACCCCAAACCCAAGCCCCCATTGCCACAGGGTCCATACCCAGGGCAGGGGTGCTCCTGGATGCTATGTGCTTTTACGAATCGGAGGAGACAGAGCCAAACGAGAAGTCACACAGACAGGCTGTAAGTAGTGGAAATGGACACTTCCATCGTATCAGGGGGGAAGAAAATTGCTATTGTGAAAAAGAGCCACATCATCACCACTCACAAAAACCCTGGGCAATGAGGACATTCCAGCCAGATTGGCACATGACACTGGCCCCTTCCCAACATACACCTGCCAATAGTTGGTCTGGAAAAACTCATTTCTTTCAATAATGAAAAATCAAAAAGTGAGAATCCATATAACCATAAACCATAGGGAAACCATAGGGAACCATTCCTTCCAGGATGAAGGAACAGAAAAACATGTCAGGCAAGGCATACGCAAGAAAAATGTTTCCTTGGAGCAGATGAATAGTACAACCAAATATATTGTGTGAATTAATATATTAATTAAAGCAGTGGCTTTATGAAACAAGAACTTCAGAGATGCAAGCACCCAAGGGAGATAGAGTGAGATAGAGGAGAAGATAAAATGTAAGTAGGAAGAGCCCAAGAAGGGAATGTAAGAAAAAGGTAAAACCATCATAGAAATTTGAAGGCAAAGTTGGAAGGATCACAAATGAAAATAGACACTGCTAAAACATAGTAAAGAACATAGAGGATCAACTACAAAAAGAAAAATGAAAAAGCAAAAGAAAATGTTAAAAAGAATGATAGAAAATGATAGATGGAAGAAATAGGTCAAGAAGATTCGATGTACACAACAGGTCTTTTTTTTTTTTTTTTTTTTTT
>VBSM01002217.1:25540430-25606708 GCA_008086735.1 Cheirogaleus medius | reverse complement strand
AGTAGAGACAGGATCTCGCTCTTGCTCAGGCTGATTTTGAACTCCTGAGCTCAAGTGATCCTCCCACCTCAGCCTCCCATAGTGCTAGGGTTACAGGTGTGAACCACCATGCTTGGCCCACAACAGCATTTAAAAGATGCTCGACCTCCCTCTTAGTAAGAGAAATGCATGTCGAACATACATTGAAAGAAGGACGTCTATTTCTAGCAGCATCAGGAGGACACAAGTAGATCCTACTCAAGGACAGCATGGATATTGCTTAGTGGTTTGAAGAGGCTGAACATCTTTTTCTATGAGACTGGAGGGAAGAAAATACAATTGGTTCAGATACAAGAACTTCATCAACTTTGCCTTGACAAAAATACTTTCTCTGTAGAGAGGGAGTCAAGCACATCTGCTAGGGTAAGTAGGGTGAGTGGACAGGAAGGAAGCAGCCTCATAAGAGCACTGGAGAGTTGGGAAAACATCCGTGTGGAATGGAAGAAGATGCTCTCTGGAAATGTAAAAGGACTGGTGAGACGTCACGTCTCTGAGTTGCCGATGTGGACAATGTGGTCTCCTACAGCAGGCTCAGCTGCCTGCTTGGGGAGTGAGGAAGACAGAAGTTGGGGGTCCCAGGGTAGAGCAGGTGAGAGACAAAGGGGCAAGAGTGCTGGCAGGGAAGGGCTGAGCAAAAACGGAAGTGTCAAATGAGGTTGGTGATTTTTGAATTTATTTAATTTATTGGATTTATTGGATTTCAGAAGTTGAATATTCCAAGTCACAGCCCTGTAGGAGAGGGGAGGCTCCCGTATGCCTTACTCTTCTTTTATCAAAGTAGAAGACGTGCTGATAATCTGCTCGGTCAGATTCCATGGTACTGATTAGGCCACATTTACTCGTGGTGCAGTAAATTTGAGAAAAGATGTCAGTTCATAGATATGACTTACCCTCTTCTCTCTCTTTCACCCAAGTGACCAAAGTAGTTAGCTGACCAAGCTTTATTCTGAAGGATCACTGCCCATCTTTTCTTCTTCTGTCTTCCTGGTCTATGCAGCTTAAATTGGTGAGCATGGTGGGCTTACGCCTGTCTTTTTCTTCCTTGCATTTGCCTGGAGTGAGGAGAGATCCACGTTACAGGGTGGGCCTCATACACTGCTTTAGTCTGAAGCTTACTAGATTATGGGAAGAGGGTGCTCCCTAGGCTGCAGCCCAACCCAGTGTGTTTGCTTCGCAGGGTTTGGGGAAAAGCAGTCAAGACCAGAGATTCTTGGCAAATATCTTCTCTACGGTGTGGACAACTCCCTTGTCTCCAATATCCAGCAACAAGAGGAAAGAGTCTAGAGTGTGACTTTGGGTACGGGACTCTGCAGAGAAGAGTGGCTGAAGGCCTTTGAAGTAGAAGAAAAGATAAAGCTCCACATCTTATTCTAGGTTCAGCAATGTCAGAAGCACTTTTGATTCAAGCTTGTAGTAAATTACTTCTGCAGGGAGTTAACAGTTTTTAAAACAGTCATCTCAAAATCTAGAAGATGTGTTGCGGCTTTTATAGTTTTGAAAAGCAAAGGGCTTAGGGCTAGGTGGTAACTGAATAATAATAATAATAATAATTTAATAAACTAGTAAGTTCAGTAACACTTTACATGAGTATTAAAAAAGCAACTCTGCACTATTACGATTTATAGCAGGAGACAAAAATCTTGACATTGGATGTTTATGTAAACATAAAGGTTTACATTTTAGATGAGTAAAGATGAATTTTGCAGTAAAACAATTTGTTACAGGGGAATACAAATCTCTTTACAGAGAGATGTAACAGAGAAAATCTGCATGTATAAAAGAGCAGAGTAGTCAACTTAATCTTACTTGGTGGGTGGGCATGGTGGCTCATAGCACTTTGGGAGGCTGAGACAAGAGGATCACTTGAGGCCAGGAGTTTGAGACCAGCCTGGCCAACATAATGAGACCCTGTCTCTACAAAAAATTTAAAAAATTAGCTGAGCATAGTGGCATATACCTATAGTTCCAGCTACTCAGGAGGCTGAGGCAGGAGGATCGCTTGAGCTCAGGAATTCGAGGTTACAGTGAGTTCCAGGTTAGAGTGAGCTATGATCATGTCACTGCCCTCTAGGTTGGGTGACAAAGGGAGACTCTATCTCTTTAAACAACAACAACAAAATTTAGTCTTTATGTCCCTAAATCATAAATATTATTTCCTTGTAAACATAGATGATGGATTTACAGCACAGTGTCTGAATAAGCAAAATATTTAAATTTATATCTAAATGACATTTTCCTTTCTCAAAAAGGAGTCTGTATTTCCATGGGGTCGGGGGTGGGGTTATCTACAATCCCTTAGACTGGAATGGGATCGAGAGGATGTGAGCTTCTAAATGAATGGGCCGTGAAGACTCCATAACTGGTAAGTGGGGTGAAACTTTTGAATATAGAGATTAGGAGTAAAGGTTGGTAAAGAGATTAGACAATTTCTGTATAGTATCTGCCTCTTAATAAGCAGTCAATAAATGTATGTTATAATCACTGCTTTTATGTCCTTATTGTTTTTTAAGAAACAACTTTAGTGAAGGCATCAGGAGTTGAGTTGTCGAAGAAATTTTGAGCAAGTTGCTTTTCATAGATTGTGTGATTTGTGAGGGCAGAAGAAGAGAAAGATACCATTCACTAGGAGTGGCTTAGCCATCCTCATTAATCCGATTCTGAGACCCAGTCAGCTCTAAATGCTGGCACTCTGCTCTGGGCTGGTCAATCTATCTGCTATCCATATATCTACCTACCTACCTATCATTTTTACACTAGCTGTATTGAGATATAATTCATATACTATAGAATTCACCCATGTTTTTTAGTATATTCACAAAGTTGTGTAACCATCACTATAATCAATTTTAGAACATTGTTATTGCTCCAAAAAGAAATATACCCTCAGAAGTCACCCCTATTTCTCCCCAGCCATCTCTTTCCCCAGCCGTAGGCAACCACTACTCTCCTATAGATCTGCTTATTCTGGGCATTTTATATAAATAGGATCATATGATGTGTGTTCTTCTGTGATTGGCTTCTTTCCCTTAACATAATGTTTCTAAGGGTCCTCCAATTGTAACATGTATCATTATGTCATTCATTTTTTATGACTAAGTAATATTCCATTGTAGGGCTATACATTTTATTTATCCATTCATCACTTGATGGACTTGTTTACACTTTTTGGCTACTATGAATAATGCTGCTAAGAACATTGTGTACAAATTTTTGTGTGGATGAATGTTTTTATTTTTCTTGGGTATATACCTAGGAGTAGAATTGCTGGGTCATATGTTTCCTCTGTTTAACCTTTGAAGCACTGCCAGACTGTTTTCCAAAGTGGCTGCACCATTTTATACATTCCGACCAGCAGAAGATGAGGATTCTAATTTCTCCACATCCTTGTCAATGCATCATTTTCTGTGCTATTGATTATAGCCATCCTAGTGGATGGGAAATAGCATCTTATGGTTTTGATTTCTATTTTTCTGTTGGGCAATGATATTGAGCATCTTTTCATGTGCTTACTGGCCATTTGTATATATTCTTTAGAGAAATGTCTATTCAGATCCTTTGCCCATTTGAAAATTGGGTAGTCTTTTTATTATTGAGTTGTAAGAGTTCTTTATACATCCTAGACACATGCAAGTTTGTTATCAGATACATAATTTGCAAATATTTTCTCCCTCTGAATTTATTTTTAGTTAACAGCTTTAGCCACTGCAGAAAGCCTTCTGAAAAGAATTAAAGAAAAAAAATGCTGGGATTCTATCTGTGTTTATGATCATGATGTAATTCTGCCATCCAGGGGCTTTATATATGTGGTTTAAGTTTAGGCAGAATAAAAAATGCACTTGCTGTATAAAAAAGTGAATCACAAATTTCATTCTGTTTCCCATTTGGTAGTAATACAAGAGGGAGAGGAAATTTGTTTGTACCATATGTAACCTCCTATTAATCTACATTAGCCTTAGTGTTTCTATCCATATTTAATTTTTAGGAGCTGATTTAGAGTGACTCTGATGGAATAGCTAGACTTTGTGACTTTGACCCTGATGGAATAGCTAGACTTTAAAAGGCATTTGAAAGAATCTCAGCACAGAATGTAAGATCTGACCTTTCTAAAGTTCACCCCTTAACTTATTTCCCTCTAAGGGAATTGAAATTCTTGTTTACTTTGGTTTTTCAATATATTCTTTACATGTTTAAATTTATTCATTGCAGATTATTTAAAATCTAGGTCCTCCCCAAAACAAACCTCTTTATTTGTTGTTCATCTTAAGAGTGTCACAATGGAAGTTTTAACAATGCCAACCAAAATAGCTCCTATGATTCACCTGTAATTATATGGGCCATGGCAATTTAAATAAGAAATTTAAATTGCCAAGGAGATTTACATATTAAAAATATTGACCGACACATACAGTTATTCATCTGCTTTTAGGATAATTCATGAAGTACCAAGAACCATGGAATGTAAGAACTCAGAGATTGTTTACTGCAACACTTTATGAGTTGTAATAACACCAGTATGTGTATATTAATATATGTGATTTTATACTCTTCTGTATTGTTCAAAGATTATGGAATTAACGTGTGTTATTTTATAATTCAATAAGCAATTATTTTAAAACTTGACCTCTTATTATTATACAAGTAGTACTTGTTCATTGTAGAAAACATAGAAATTACAAATAAGCAGAAATGAGAAGATAAATTTTAGTCATAATTCTACCACATAGAGATGACCACTGTTAACGTTTTGGTGTGGATCTATCCAGAAAAATTAATATTATATAGTTATACTGGTTTGTTACCTACTTTTTCTGCCAGCAGTATGTTGTGAATATCTTTGTATATAATAAACATATTACATAGTAGAGAAAATAACCTTCAAATCCATGTCCATGCTTGACAATTAAATTAACCTTGTGAGGTAGGCAGGGGAAGTATTATTTCCTCTATTCTATGCATAAAGAGATGGTGGCAAGGAGAACTTAATTAGCTTAAGTTCTCAAGTTAAAAGATAACGGAAATGGGACTACTATTTGCAGACTCACACGCCAGTGTTCTTTTCACTTATATGTTGGTAATAGGGTCATGACGCTATAGAAGCTGAATCATTAAGATAGGAAATTACAGCAAATCTTAATTAAGGGCATTCCTGAGTCTGAGTAAACAAAAAATATTGGATTGAATTATGAACTATGGTTGACAGGAATTGGATGGCTTTTTGGTGCCTCATTAGCTGCTAATTAATTGCTACCATGTAAATACCTGAATGATGCAAATATCTTATGAATAATGGAGAAAATACTTTATAAATAAAGGAAAGAACAGATGTGGCTCCACACATTAGATAATAAAATGATTATCTAGAAACTATCCAAGAGTTTGGAGAGGTGAGCTGAATCTATCAAGATGATGTGTAACAGATGAAAGCAAAGTTCTCCACTTGGGACCTGTGCTTATGTGTAGAAACCTTCATTAGCTTCTCTCCCTGCTAAGCTCAGTTATAGTGGCACCTGGATAGGGTATGTGCAGGCTGGTGGCTGCTGTGTCTGTGCAGAAACTGGCAATAAGGATCTGCTCTGCAGTTACAACATACTCCTGTCTGCTACATGTACAAAGAGTGAGGTTGGCTAAACTCTGTTCTTGTATCTATATCCTTCTTTGCACCTAGAAAGGCATTTGAATTAATGCCATCTTGTTTAAGACATAGCCCAGTGGCAAGTATGACAAAGATACATGTGTGATGAAGCCATCGAAAAAGGTCAACGGGAATCCTTCTTTAATAGGAGAATATCACTGAAAACAGACATCAGCAAATTATGAGCTGTTGGTTAAATATGGCCTGCCCTCTGTTTTAGTAAAAAACCCTTCTGTTGAAAGCGTAGTCATGCCCATTCTTCACTGTATTGCCTATGGCTGCTTTTGCACTACAATGGCAAAGTTGAGGAATTGAACAGAGATTATATGGGGGTTAAAGCTGAAGGTATTTACTATTTGGCCCTTTACAAAAAATATTTGCCCATCCATGATCTAGAGTAAAGATATGGGAGGGAGAGGAGAGCTCAGCTGCACTTTGAGTTCCAGGCATCATAGTTTAAAGAGAGATAAGGGTCAGTGAAAGTATGCCTGGAGGAACTCACCATCAAGGTACAGGAACTCAAAATTAAGTATCATCTAGGGTGATAAAGAGATTGAGACATTTTAACCTGGAAAAGAGCTTTGGAAATGTGGGAAGTGTAGGGCAGTGGAAGATTCTTAGCTGAATTTAAATGCTGGAAGATTGTTGAGTAGAAGGAGTTTATAGTTCCAAAAAGGACTATCAGTGACAGTTACAGGGAGACCATTTATATTTATTGGATGTTATAGCAATGAGGAATTAAAACATGTAACAGTCTGGCCTAGGAGGTAGGATCACCTTGTCAGAGTCCAAAGTATTCATGGCTGGGCTGGATGATTATACACTGGGAACATTAAAGAGGTGATTCAGGACTAATAGTCATCACAATTCTGGGGATGTTTACTATCTACCATCACCTCTTTATACTCATAACCTCTAATACTAATAATAACCTTATACGATTACGAACCTCACTTTGTGGATGAAGAAACAATTCAGAAAGAGTAAAACATTTGCCCCAACTCACAAGGCTAGTAAATACCAGATCAACAGTCAGAATGGTTATTGGAGAGGAGGTTAAGAGGTTTTAATAAAAATTTCTTGAGATATTTTTAGAAACATAGAAAAGGACAAAGAATAATATAACTAACATAGATATTTCTACCACCCAAATTGACAATTATTAACAATTGTCAATTCTGGGTTATGAAAATCTCTATGATACATATTTCTAAGTTAGTTATATTAATTATATAACTATAATTATGTAATTTCAATCATCCTTTAAAAACTATATAATTAATATACACCCTGAAATGTTATGCTTTTAATAATATTTGTAAACACTATCTTCTTTGGGATCACCAGGATCTCCATTCTTCTTGTGTCTGTTGTAGCTAATAGTCTTAAATTCTCCATGGAACTCTCTGATCACAAACTGATTTTGAGGGCCCTGAATTTTTACATATATATATATATATATAGAGAGAGAGAGAGAGAGAGAGAGAGAGGGAGTTTATTTTCATTGACAGTTAATTATCTAACCTTTGTCTGTTCCTGGTACTCCTTTGCATGGCCCTGTTCTAACTGACTCAGTAAAAGGAACAAGATCTTGCCTTATTAACCAAGGTCCCATCTTGCAATGAAACATACATTTTATTTAGGGTGCATAGAAAATTGGAAGTGATTGATTCAACGTTTTCACATCACAATTTTATTTTTTTCTTTCTTCCTTTCCTCATTTTACTTCCCATTTTTCATCTTGAAAGAGTTGTATAAGCTGTACTTGACTGGTGGTCAAAATAGCTGACTGAAGTTGTTAATGTTTTCAGAACCCATTTCCTCCCATCCTCTGTGCGATCCTGCCAAATTGCTGTGCTCTCCAGACACAAAATGATTCTGGTTAACAACTCTACCTTAATGATATGGGAAGTGAGAACATACTGCTTTTCCGAAGATGAACAGAGCAGTCCCAGCAGAGAACTCAAAGTTATGGGTCATTTTCTTAATGAAAATGTTGATCAGATTAAACTGCTTGTTTCAGTGACTTTTACTCTTCTTGTTGATGGGGAATTGTGCCTCCTGCTACATAATGGCCCCCAAATGTGTTCCTGGGAGTCCCACGAGGTAAGGGGGTTTCACATGCCTTCCCAGACAAGTAGCAGCCTCAGCTTTCTCTCTTTCCTTCTCCTCGAATACCCTCGTTCTGGGGTATTTCTGGGTCCTCCAAGCACCCCAGTCTGCCGGTTTATTCTGCCCTTTCCTTTGGGTATGACCTTGGGCACCACTGCTAATGACAGGGAGCCTGTGAAGTGCCGAAGCTTCATGTGATCTGTGGCAGAGTTGGGGGGCACTGACTCTTCTCTCTGTCCTCTCTATTGAGGCAGCACCAAAGTCACTTGTGCCCAATACCCCTCAGAGATTTTGGAGAATTTACTTGTATTAACTTGCTAGGGCTGTCATAACAGCACACCATAACCTGGGTGACTTAAGCAAAAGAAATTTATCATCTCACACTTCTGGAGGCCAGAAGTGCTCAAGGCATGAGCATGTTTGGTTTGTTCTGAGGGTGGTGAGGGAGAATCTGATCCGTGCTTCTCACCTGGGCTCTGGGGGTCTTCTGGTAATCTTTGGTGTTCTTTGCCTTGTAAAAGCATCACCCTGATCCCTGCTGTTGTCTTCACATAGCATTCTCCCTGTGTGCAGGTCTGAGTTCAAATCCCTCCTTTTTATAAGGATACCAGTCATATTGGACTAGAGGTCCACCCTACTCCAGTCTGACCTCATCTTCACTACTTATATCTGCAACCGCTCTATTTCCAAATAAGGTCACATTCTCAGGCACTGGGCATTAAGACCCTATCATAGGAGTTTGTGATGAGGTGGGGTGTACAATTCAACCTATAATATCAGTCCAGGGTTTAAACTTTTTTTTTTTCTTAGTAAGAAATAGACATTTTGGTCACAGGGCTGTTGATAAGCATAAAAAAGATAACACAAATGAGTACCTTTCCAGATGGAAAGACACGATTCAGACAGTAGCTATTATTAAGGAATAAAGTATTTATGTCTGCACGGAGTGTCCCATCAGAGGTCTGCATGGAGAAGAAACACTATAGAAAGGTCTTCAGGCCCCTTTTCCCATTGGCACAGAAAGATGGGGAAGGTCGCTGCATTTTTATCCAGTCGGAAGTTGTTGGTGTTAAAAGGGGGCTGGTAAAAAGCACTCCTAGTTCTCATCTTCCATCCACATGGAGGATTCGTTACTGGCTTTCCCCGAAGAAAATGAACCGAAACAGCCTTTTCATTTACCCTTTCAGCTTTGGTTGTAGTCTCCTTGGGAGTGGAGCGGTGAGTAGAGAGTCACAGAACGTGGGAGGAGCTTTAGAGATTTTCTATTTGTGATAGATCCTGGTTCAGCACTTTTGATATGGTCATTGTTCCCTTGACGAGCACACAGGGATCCAGAGAGGTGAGAGGCTGTCTGAGGTCCCACACGTGGTTGGAGAGCGTTTGCTTCTTCAAGGTTCTTCATAATGCCATGCTTTAGATACGAGGGCCTTTTCTTAAATGCTATTGGTCAGCTCACTTTGCCCTCCTCTAGGTTCTTATCAGTCTGGCCGTAGGTCATTGTGTTGTATTGATGTATTTACTTGTCTGTTCCGCTGACCCAGAGAACCTTCTGAGGCCAGGGCATGTGTATTCACCTTTGTAGCTCAAAGCCCCAGAACACCGATTCTCAAACTGTAGCTTGCATCAGAATCACCTGGAGGGCTTGTTAAAACCCAGATGGATGGGCCTGCTCCCAGATGTTCTGGTTCAGCAGGTGTGGGTGAAGGCTGAAAATGTGCATTTCTAGCGAATTCCCAGGTGTTGCTGATACTGCTGGTCTGGGGTCCACATTTTGAGAATGTCTGACCCAGAACAGTTGCTGGCATACAGTAAGTGCACAATAAATGTTTTTGGAATGCATGAATGAAGGTGAAAAAGATTATCTTTTATGTGATACTAGGAAACCATGCAGAGAAAGCAGAGGATTGTTTATCTGCCCCCTCTGATTCCCCAGGGGGATGAGGATAAAATGAGATTATTTACTGAAAATACTTTGAAAACTGCTACAGCTTTCACCAATTCTGTCAATGCCTAATCTTTGTTAGGAGAGTGGGTTTGGGGCTTGGTTAGTGTGGAAACAGAGGAGACAAACCTCAAGTTTCCCTACCTGCTATTTTGGGGCAAAGGTAATATAAAACACAATACTTTCTATCTCAAAGGAAACTGCAAAAGCTGATTTTCTTTCACCTTTTACCAGTACAGGACTTTTCAGTTTAGTCTAGCAGCCCCTTTTAGGGAAGAGCCGACTTCTCATAGTTTTCTAGACTAATAAAATCAACCATAAATACGGCCATAAACCAAGGGAAATAACTGGCAGTTGGTTGAAAAAAATTGAACCCACTTGATTAAATGCCAATTAAATTTTAAAAATTGCATTCATGCAAATCACATGTTCCAAAAAAGTTTCCATTAAAGCATCTGATTAATTTCATGGAAAAATAGGAATATAGTCTGTTTTGAAAAGTAATTAAATATAATTATATATTGATTACTAGACCTAATAATGCTGCTATGTTAACAATTCATTTCCAACACATGCTACTCTGAAAATGAAATGTTTCCTTGAGTCTGGTTGAGCCATCAGCATCTCTGATTCTTGTTTTCCCAATCAATTGAAAATTGGGGTGGTTTCAAATGGATCCGCTGCAAAGGAAGGAGTATGGGATCAGTGGCCAATCTACTAATTGAATTGTGGAGAAAAAAGCCATAATAGCCAATCGTTAGTGGTTCTTGAGAGTGAATTGGAGGCTGGGCTTTTGGTAGAAAAAGGGAAGAAGTTAATGGGGGAAAAAAGGGATTAAAAATTTAAGAGAAAGAACAACATCCTGATGGAAGCCAGGGAACTTGAGGTCTCAAATGGAAGGAAACATCTTAGAATGAAGAAGTGGGTCCTTTTCTTCTGAGACATGAGACAGCAAAAGTGGGCAAAAAAGTATGGTGACAATTTTTCCTGGTGAAAGTTTAGGGACCTCTTCTCCTCACTTGGAGGAAGAACCCAAAGTCCAAAGAGGTAAGGAGGCCTGTTCAAGGTCACCTTACAAAGGTGGGCTCCAGGTCTAGCATCAGGTCACAGTTCTCCTTCACCAGTGCCATCATTTCCACATCCCTACAACTACATTGTGTTTTCTTTGCACATCAAACAATTGTTTACTGAGATATGGCTGTGGGAAAGAAAAAGGATAAGAAAAAAATAAAGGCAAATTCAATTTAGATGAGAAACAATTTAAATGCTTAATTGATTTGGGGGGAGAAGCCAAGAACAGGTGGTGCTCTAGTCTGCCAGGAATCTTCAAATGAGAGTCTGGATGTCATTATTTCGTATTCAAAATGAAAAATGTAGAAGTCTTTGAGTATAAAGATACATCATAGCATGTAAGGTGCTTATATGAAGACATCTAATTTGGACTGAAGAGAACATCCACTTTTTGACAGGTAAAGGCAGATTCCAACTGCATAGTCAACATTTACATTGACTCATATAGGTTGTATCAATGGTAGCAGGGAAGTTTTCATGTGGTTGCAAAATGGCAACCTGGAAGAAAATGGCTCCATGACCACCTTTCCAGCTGTGATAGTTGATCTTGGGGTGCTAACCTGACTGGATTGAGGGATATTCAGACAGCTGGTAAAGCATTAATTATTCCCAATGCTCAGTAGGCACTTGACCCTATCCCTCTTCTGCTGAAAGGTAAACCAACATTGTTTTGCTTTTGACTAAAATGATTGATATTCTCTCTCTCTCTCTCTCTCTCTCTCTCTCTCTCTCTCTCTCTCTCTCTCTCCATTGACTTCTCTGGTTCTGAGGCTTTCAGACTCAGCCTGAGCCATGCTACTGGTTTTCCTGACCCTCCAGCTTTCAGACAGCCTATCGTGGGACTTGTCAGTCCCCATAATCCAGGTCAGCCAATTCCCCTAATAAATCCCTCTTCACATATTTCACTGTATATCCTACTGGTTCTGTTTCTCTGGAGAATCCTGACTAAAACACCAGGTGTACCAAACTATTATTTGTACCCTAAAGGCAAGACATTCATGGTCCTCCTTTTTTGACCTTCACTCCAAATCTCTCTTTCCCATTAATTCTCTCTAGTGAAGGACCACACCTATATTTGTACATGTTGTGTTTATTACTCATCCCAGCAAGGGACAATGTACACCATGGCAACCCATGGACTATTTCAGTAAGTGGGTATTAGTAAGGATCTATAGGATTTGAGCTTTAGTTGGGTAAATTGGGGACTGGGGGTTCACTCTGTATTGAATGTTATCTGAAAGCAGGAACAATTCTATGGTTGGATGTCTCAATAAATCTAATCTGTAGGGAGAGCAGCAAAGCTAACACCATGACTGGGAAAGAAGCAGCAGTCACTCATTTTGCTGGGGGAAGGGGATTTTGGGTATTGTGTGGCTTGTTTTTTGTCTGTGTTCAGATATAATTATTGAGTGGCCATGTTTTGTCTTGTTCCAAAATGGCCACAGAGTGGTCTTGTCTGATCTTGATCTTCTGTGCAATTGTTTATGGGCAGCAGGAGAATGCCAAGGCCCAGCTAATCATACCAGTTCATCTCCTGGGATGTCAGGGGCTGCTTTTCTCTTTTTTGGTATGAATTTATTTAGAGAAAAAAATGGCAAAGTTGCAGAATGTAATTTCCAAAATTGTGAGTGTGTTTCTCCACTGATCTCCATGTCAATATATATAACTGACCAGCGTGTATTTTGGGTGAATTTATGCACTGTGGAGCCCTTGTACTAACTACTTTCACCTTTTCACATAGACCTCCCTCCTTTTTAACTGTAAAACCTAGTATGTGAATTTTGGGTTAAGGCAGCTGCAGAATGAGAATAAACAAATTAGCACCTGAAGGCTGGACTTAGCTCACCAGCATGTTGCCTAAAACTGTGCTAACCAGCCCTAGACTATACTGTAATGTAGGATTCTTAAATCTTTGTAATTCTCAAATAGTTCAGAAGGTTTGAGTGTTGAGGTGAGTTAATAATTCTAAAGTATGATTTAATGGTTTTATATTGCTCTGGTGGTGCCTAAAACTTGTTTATTCATTTGCAGTACCTTTCAAGACACTTGATAATAGTGAGTTCTTAAAATTGTGAAAAGCAGTAGGTAACAAAAATAGTCATTTTTCTTATTCCCTGTCTCATGGACTGCATTTCAAAGTCCTGATCTCCTAAAAATTTGAGAGTGGCCCCCGTGTAGAAGCAAATGTGTATAGAGTTGTCAATTATCACTGCAAGTAAAAAGCCTTTTAAGAAATCATTAAGTAGCTTATATTAAGTTACATAATTTGGATTTAAGCAATTTGGGCCCCCCAAAATTGATGATTCCTTTGACTCTGTAAAAAGCCGTATTTGGGCTCACCCAGGAGAGAAATGATTCAATAGACAATAGACCAGATAGCAGGAAGCCTGGGTTTCAGTTCTGGCTTTGTCCCTAACTTGGTGACTATGAGTAAGTTGCATGATTTTTCTGAGTTTTAGTTTCCTTGTCTGTAAAATGACCATACTAATGCTTGCTTTTCCTACCTCAGAGTTACTCTGTCAAGCAAGATCATGTTTATTAATGAAACAAAAAATGCGATTTCAAGTTACATGTGCCTTCAAGGAAGTAGATCCTCTCAAAGAAAAGCTAGCAATCTGTCAGTCGGTCTTCTGTGTAGGAGAGCATATTAATAGGTTTCTGAAATGCAAAAGTGAGTTTGGGAATAGAAAACATACAGAACCAAATTGCTCTGCATAAGCTGTAAGCCTTTTGGAGGCAGTCAGGGAGGGACATGGTGTTAAGGAGAGAGATGGGAGGGAGGGGGAGAGGCCCAGAAGGAGGGGCCTGATGGAATTTTCAGGACTAGCAATGTGGAATGAGACTTAAATTCGTTTGTTTGTAGTACAGCTGTATGTCTCTACTATGACCTTCAGGAAAACTTTTTCAAAACACAAGAGTTCAGCTTGAACAACATAGCAAGACCCTGCCTCTACAAAAAATTAAAATGTATTAGCTAGGTGTGGTGGTGCATGCCTATAGTTCCAGCTACTCAGGAGGCTGAGGGCAGTAGGATCACTTGAGCCCAGGAGTTTGTGGTTGCAGTGAGCTATGTGATGGCACCATTGCACTGTGGCCCAGGCAACAGAGCAAGACCCTGTGTCAAAAAAAGCAACCAAACAAAAAACCCTTATTTTATACTCACCTTGCTTGAAATGAAGGTGGGACTGGGGCTGGGTTGAGGAGAATCTAGGAGGAAAAAAACAGCAAAAAAGTGAAAAACAGAACAAAAATTTAGTAAAGGCAGGAGAAAACTTGAAATGGAAATGACTGTAAGAACTTAAGTCCCCCCAGGAGCACAAAGAGATCTTGGGCAGGCATTCCACAGAGTAAGGAATGGGAGGTTGAGCCAATTTTATGGACCTTGAGGGACGGAATGGCCCCTAATGATAGGTGGACAAAGAATATATTAGTAAAAGACTAGGAAAAAAGTACATGCAAAAATGTAAGATGTTACCATAATTTGAGGGGTTAAATAGATAATTCAAACCACAATATATTAAGAAACCCCAGTGCCTTTGCTTCTAATATATAGCTAACTGAGAAAAGTTTAGTTCTAACTTTCTGTCTTAATACTTCCAGTCAAGAAACAATTTTGCAAGACCTATAAGGAAAGCAAACGTATGCCTCCTTTTTTGGTATCAAAAAAGACAATATGATATGATTCTTTGATATTCATGACTATAAGAACAGATTCAAAACTTTAAAATTCAGTTTGTGTTTTCTATTATATTTGTCAACATTCATAAACTGGGCTGATGTTTTAAACCTGACATCACAGTTGGAGTTAAGCTTGCATATCCAGCATGGAGAGTTCTGAGGTTCCCAAGGCTTTTCTTGAGGCTTGATTGGCACATATTCTCTAGTACCTGAGTGAGGGGTAGAGGGATGTAGGCAGGGGACTTGGGACCTTTGTTTCATTTTTCTTCCTTTGAACACTGCCTGGAACAGGAAAATCTCTCTCCACAGCAACCTCTATCTTTGCTACTCAAAGTGTGGTCCGAGGACCTGCTGCAGCAGCAGTACCTGGGAATTTGTTAGAAATGCATCATCTCAGACTTCACCTGAGACCTGCTAACTAGGAATCTGCAGTTTAACAAGATCCCCAGGTGATTCTACGCACTTTGATGTTTGAGAAGCTGTCATCTAGGAAGTGTTATGAAATGTTTCTTAGCTGGCAGCCTATGGAAAAGGGAATGGATGTTACTCCTGCCACTGGACGTTTCATCAGGGATCTGGCTGGGAAGTCGATGTGGATTGAACAGTTTAGAGATAGACAAGGAACAGTAGGGACTTGGTCACATTTGGGGCCTCATAACAGCTTTGAGAAATCCTATGTGGTTTCCCAATATGCTCCTCACTGAAAAGATTAGCAATTGCCCACCAGGAAGCCAGGTGTGGTTGATATTCCCATTACTCCGAACAGAATTTTAAAGCTGACAAGGAGATTTTGAAAAGTAATCTAGCTGTTATGTTCCTAGTGAAGGGCTGAGGGGAAAAAAAAGTAACATTAGCTTCTGAGGTCAAAAAAAGTGTCTTCTATTTCCTTTGTATCATCTTAAAACTCCTGGTAGAGTGGGGCCCTCGCAAAGCGAGCACTCGATAAATGTCATTAACAGTGATTTGTACCACAGTGGTAATATTTTTAATGCAGCTCATTCCAGCAAATGTTCTGCTTCTCATGTTAACTTTTATATACCCAGCAACCCAAAACGTACACTGCTGAGTGCACAGAATATTGGGCTCTGGCTAAGTGTGATTAGATATTGATTTCTGAGCCCCACAAACATTTAGTGATGCAGAAACTGTTGGGCACTGGATCATTATGGACTGTGGGGCTGACGTTGGCAGAATTCCAACAGTCACAGTTTGTGGAAAAATTCTAGAGTGGCTGTAAGGCCCAGGCTATGGGTTTGACCATTGTGTGTGGCCCTGACCTGTGCCCTGGTCCACTGTTTCTTGTCCTAGCCACCTGTCTTTGCAGGTGTATGCTCTTGGTCACCAAGGGGACTGAACAAAGTAAGGAGATGTTTAGTGCAAGGTCATCCTGACTGCTGGAATAAAACAACTCAAATGTATAGATGAGGTGTCTGTAGTGAGGAATAGTATAGTTTTTGCTCTTTTATATTTGCTGTGGGACTTGCTATCAGAGAACCATGAAAAAATTTCTATTTAAAGCTCAAATATATGGTGTTGAGAATAAGAAGGGCTAAACTGCTTGCAAATTGTGGAGAATTTAAAAGTGGCTATACATTTTTTTGACATTTCTTCCTGGAGACATGGGGTCTGTGTCCCCTCTTTTTGAATCTGGGCAGGCTCTGTGACTACTTTGCTCAATAGAATATGGTGGAGGTAGCATTTGCCATTTGCTGGGCTCAGTCTTTCAGAGACTGGTAGCTTCTACTTCCTGTCTCTTGCAACCCAGCCACACAGGGAGGCTTCATGTTAGGTGCTACAGAGGACAGTCCTAGCTGAGCTACCAGCTAATAGCCGGTGTTAACCAGCCATGTGAGTGTGTCATTGTGGATGTCCGATTCAGTCGAGCCTTCAAATGACACTAGCCACTATCTGGCCACAGAGAACCAAGGGAGAACCAGCTAGGGGAACCAGGCCACTCTCAGAACTCAGAACAGTGCATTGTTTTAAGCCCCTGCATTTTGGGGTGGATTGTTATGTAGCAATGGATAAGTGAACACAAGTTACCCTGTTTATAGTAGGAGGCCACTCTAAAGCCATGAGAATCCATTTCAGACATGGTGCCAAGTCTCATGCTTAAGACTCCCTGTTGCCCAGTGCAATCAATTGGCCCACCTAAGCTTGGAACATTATATCCCTTAAAGTTCAAACTTTGAAAGATGTCTTCTGAGAAAATCTCATGCTTTATTAAATTGTCACAGAGCCCATCATAATGGTGAGCCCATCAGGAGTTCCTGGTTCTGTTCTCAAATCCAGATTCCAAAGCAGCATATGCATACTCTGTGAGCTTGTCCACTAGTCACTCCACGTGGCCAGTTCCTCACTCAGCTCCTCTAAGTAGGAACTGTTCTGGCAGGGAGTCAGTCAGAGCACCAAACGGCGTACATAAAGTTCTTATGTTATTGCCTTGTCTTCTGATAAATGGAATTCCCAAGGACTCTATGTTGAAGTCAATATTTTATTAGTGTTTCTCTTCCTACATCTTATCTGTTGGAAAATTGTCAGTTCGTGAGTTATGACACAGTAGCAGCTGGGAAAGCTTTGGCAGGAACATATTTACTTCCAAAGGTAAGTACTAGTTCCATGTTGCTCTGTCCTAGCTCGGGATCCTCAGTGCTGGCTACACGTTAAAATCACCTGGGGAGTCCTCAAAAAAGTAAAGCTACTCATGCCTATGTCTCATCTCAGAGTCATTAAATCAAAATATCTGAGGGTGGGGCCCCAGCATTGGTAGTTCAAAATTCTCCCCAGGTGATTCACAGATGCAGGAAGGCTGAGAAGCACATCTAACCTGATGACTTACTGTATTTCCCAATAGTGGATCTGGGGGTCCAAATCTTACCTGTTCTTTATGGCCCAGCTCAAATATTTTACCTATGTCAGAGACATATATGTATCCGTCGTTGGAGCTCAATAAATATTAAATGAATGAAGACACAGATGGATGTTGAGAAGGCCAGCCTGCTTTGGCATGGCCTTCCCTTAGACACCAACTCTGCTTCTGTGTGGATGGAGGTGGGGGTGTCTGAGTCTGTGTTCCTCACTTGGAACTGTCCCACAGCCATCCTCCCTCCACCGTGACAGAGCAGAGCTGCCATTTCTCCTGAACCTCCCTCTCTGGTTGCCCCCTGTTGCAATTTCTTCTCTTCCTATTAAGTTTTTTTTTCTTTCTCAATTAAACAAGTCATCTTTACAAAGGTCTAAAATACCTCCTTTCCACTCTCCCAGGCACAGATGGTTGTTAAAGGGAAGATGGATGCTCCACGGTGTGCTGTGGAATGAAAACCTTTTGAAAGTACAAAGACTGAGGCTCTCTGCTCACTGGCAAAGGTCTAGCTATTTACTGAGCTAAAATGATAAATATTCCAAGAGCAAGCTCTGAAGTCACCAAGCCCCATAGTACTCTTGCAGTCTCTGTGGTATCTACACTGATGAACCCACTAGTTGTAAATCTTAGCCAGCAGAAGAGCCAGTGGATAATTGTTTTGGGTTTTAGGGCCTCTGCTGAAATGTTACTGGTTTGCAAGGTGCCAGTAATCGTAGGATTGACTTCAAAGAGATACATCAATGTGCTCCTTTTTCACTTTTTTTATGTAGCATCCTTTGACAGATTGCTATTTATTTATTGTTTCTTTTGCTCTAAAACACAAGTGTTTAAAAACTTTTTTTTTTTTTAGAATTCAGAATTTTAAGAGGTTATTGGGAAAGTCCTCAGATTTGCCTGTAATTGAAGAGTTCCCCTTTGAAGTTCAAATCTTTCTTAGCTCTAATTCAAGAGGGAGTTATGATTCTGTGATGGACTCATGGCATTTCTTATTGGGGATATAAAAGGTCAGATTTTAATGCCTTTTTGTGATATATGCATCTGGCCCAAGATCAGGCAGTTTTGAATGATGGAATTTAAATCATAATTTAGTGAAGGGGTAAGAAATGAGAAATTACAGCTTGGCGGCAATGCCTGAGCTACACCACACTTCCTCAGCACCCTGTGTGCGGGTTTGTGGGTTAGAGCTGCCGCAAAGCAAAAGCTCACTTTGGCTCATGTTGCAGTGATTACCTGACATCCTGCCTTGGAAAAATAAGGACAGCTCCCAAGGTGTAAATCCTTGTCTTTCGAACATCCTAGACATTCAGATGGCTATTTATCTATTACTTCCAGTTTTGTTCAACTGGCTCAAAATTCTCACCGTGTCACCTCCTTTTTCTCTCCACAATTTTTGGGCACAGAAAGATCCCTACCCACTTGCTTCCTTTTTGTGTGTATATGAAATAGGACCGATGGGAGACCAAATATACTGGATAAGAATTCTCTCTTCTATGTCTAAGAATCACCTTCTCTTTTGTTTTATGTGAGTCAAAGAATTGATCCAGCTAGCAGGTATGAGTCATACATTTGTTAAAAATAGGTAATGTGATGTGGTTGAACAGGCACTGCCCCAGATTTAAGTTCGAAATCCTTATTAGCATGTAGGCCAGTTTCCTCATCTGTTAAGTTACTTGTTAGCCTCAACTTTCTTACCTATAAATTGCCTGCTAGTAAATTGCTTTGAGGCTAAAATTAAACTATAGTCTCTTTGGAATTGTTCTATTATCTCAGTTCTGGGGCATGCTAATCCAGATAGTGGTACCTGATAATGCCCCTTATAATGAATTCTTATGTGACTTTAATTTTTGCCTGTGGGCTCATTCTCAGCTGGGATTATTTCTGGTCTATGTGCATCATATGTGCTTTAATTTGTGGGAATACCTTTATAGAGAGGCTTTATAGTTGCCATGTCTGGGTGTTTTAAGGGTTTCATTTGTCCAGGATGAATTTTTATAGTAATTTATCAGTTTAAAATTCCAACACCATGTGGATATAATTTATTGGGAGTCTATAGCTACATGTGGCACAGACTGGGGCTTGGGGGCCTACTAGATCTGAGGCTTCTTTACTTCTACCCTAGGCCTCCTTAGGGAGTTCTCCTGTTCCCCCCTACACAAAGGAGGCTGGGCTTATGTAGGAGTTTAAACTCTAGCATCATACTTCCTGTGCATCCAAGGCCTCATCTCTGATTTTTCATGGGGATTTCATGATTCTCGTCCCTTGCCGTTAGGACCTATAACCATGTCTGGTATACCCCTGGGATTCTGCTGCATCAGCTCATGTGCTGTGAGTTCCTTTGTGGTCTTTTGATACCTAGAAATTTGACTTTATATCTTTTGAGTTTGTTTTTTTTTTTTAATTGTAGTTTATCTAGTATCTCTTTTGTCAAGAGGATCTTCTTAGCTCAATTTGCAATGTTGCTGGAACTAAAAATCAAGTTTGTATTCTTTATAAACACTTTCTCTTGGTTAGCCATTTTATTTTATTTCATGAAGCCACCCTCATTCACAGGCAGAAAACTGCTTCTCCAACTGATGTACATGTGAATTTCTTGAGGATCTTGTTCAAATGCAGCTTCTGATTCCAGTAGGACCAGGAGCTGTAATTCTGCATTTTTTTTTTAGTCTTTGGTTTGCCTAAATAATTCTGCATTTTTAACAAGCTCCTAGGGGATGCTGATGCTCCTGATCACACCTGAGGTGGTGAGGTTTTGAGCAAGACCAGCAATAATCATTTCCCTATTGCCAATTTATCAGTTGCTGGAATTTATCTGGTGTGGTTGCTTTACAAAAATCTCTACTCATTTGGTTGCTCTCAAAAATGAAACTTTATATTGAAAGCAATTTGAAAAATATAAAGAACTATAAAACATTTCTATATTTGGAAAAAATCCATAAATTCAAAATGGAAGTAAATATAATTGACCTTTAAAGTCCTTGAAAATACCCAGACGTCCCCATCAGCTTTACCAAAATCTCTCTTATACCCCATTTTCCTTTTATTAAGCCCATTTTTACTCAAGCTGAAATTGCAAGCAAAGTAATAAAAGAATTAACTTTCTAATTTAATTTAAGTTTTCTTTGTATAGTTACTTATTAACATTAATATTAATTTCTTTATTGTTTTGTAAGGCCAGTAGCCTAGAAACTTATGGCTAACACTGATGCTAGAGAATGGAGTATTTGAGTTCCAAACACTTGGTGCATCAGGGGAATCTTCAGAATCTATGGAATTGTATGACCAAAAATTCAAGTGAAGTTACAAGATTCTATTGTCCTTATGTAGGATGAGAAGCATCTTCCAAACTTTCTCCAGGTACCGCGAAATGTAGAGAAAAGCAAATCAAAAGCTGATGGGCATCCTGGCTGTTCTAACTTTGCCTACTTACATGTCATTTTTATGGACTAAAATGCCAACAATTTGCACGCCCTGACAGGTGGAAGTTAAGCCACGTTTTCAGGACACAAACAACAAACAGGAAGACAACAGCTGTCCCTGGGAAGGAAGGATCAATAACTGATGGGTACCAGAAAACAAATTTACATATGAGTCCCAAGCCAAACAAATGGGTTTCTCTTGCAAATCTGCATTTGGAACAGAAAGGATAAGGAAAAGTTTTTAACTTCCTCACTCTACAGGGCACTGCAGATGGAGACCTGGCAGAGCTGACAGTAAGAATTCTTAACTTTCACCAGCTTTTTGTCAGCTGTAGCAGGATCCCATGTGCAGGCCCTGGAGTGAGTAGGGAGGGTGGTGGTGGTCTCAGCTGTCCCTCGTTGGAAAGGAAAAATTTATTTTTCTCATCTATTAACAAAAGATAGATTAACAAGAGAAAAGCATATAAATTTATTAAATATAAGTTTTATGCGACATGGGAGCCTTCAGAGATGAAGACTCAAAGATGCAGGGAAACCTGTGTACTTTTATGCTGTTTGAAGAAGTGGCTAGTCACAGAGAAGTATGATTGGACAAAGAATGTATGATCTAATGGTAATAAACTGGGGTGGGGTTGGGGGGAAGCAGGAGGAACTCAGAAAGGCCTGTTTGTTCAGATTCTCTGTGTCCCTGTGTCTTCAGAGATAAGGATATTCCTTTCTTCCAGGTATAGTGGGCTGCCTCTCACGTGAGGGTCTGTGATATACTTCAGCGGAAGATGAGAAAATTCATTTCTAGGTTTTATGGCTTGCTTCATGGGACAAGGGCTGGAGAAGGTCAGAGAGTTCTTTCTGCTTCTGCACTTTTCTCAAATGCCAACATGCCATATTTTGGGGTGGTGCATCTTGAACCCCATCATGACCAAATCCGCGTGACCTTCAGAATTAACCAGGGGCATAGAGAAAGGTGTGAAACCTGTTGGCTTCTCCCATAGGCTTACAGAAAGTTGGGGGTGACCTTACAACTGTGGGGCCTGGTGGGAGGCCCTTAGAGCCTCCAGAAAGAACTATCTTGACACCATCTTGATTTTAGACTTCTGGCCTCCAGAACTGCAAGAGACTAAATTTCTATTGCTTGAAGCCTCCCAGTCTGTGGTAATTTGTTACAGCAACCCTAGGAACCTAACGCTGAGGGTATAGCAGCAGCACTAATATTTATTACATGTTCTAAATAAGTTTTGCATTCATTATTTTATTTCTCACGATCATGTTATATAGTAGGTACTATCATTATTCCCATTTTACAGGTTAGGATGCTCAGGCACAGAGAGGTTAAGTAGTTGGCCCAAAGTCACACAGCTTAGAAGCAGCAAAACTGGATTCACACTCAGGGTCCCCTGCCCCCTTTTGTTAACCTTTGAGGTCTTCCTGGTACCTGTCAGTATCATGGTGGTCAGGGAGCCTGCTCTGTGGTAGTTTCTCCACTGGCCAGCAGGACCAGCACCTTTTTCTGCATCATAGCTGGTGGTGCCCAGTGCTTTAAGGCTGTGGTCACAGGGTTTCTTGAAAGTCCAATAGAGGAGAACATACAGCCTGGTGCCTGAAAGTGAATCATCTAACCTGAATAAGCAACTTAAGTGGGAAAGTTGTACTCTCCCAAGTTGCAGAGGTATAGGATGTGAAAAGCATTCCTTCTGTTGAGAGCACAGCACTGCGCAGGGGCTCTCTGGGCAGAAATGCACCATGCAGTTTGGCATTTTCTCAGGAACTCAGTGCTGCGAGAAGAAAATAGAAAATGTGAAGGTGCAATTCAGTTCTTGAAGGAACAGGGGATTTAAAAAAAAATCCTGGAAAAACACTTAAAACCCTGACTAGCAGAAAGGAAAACCATTAAAAGCATCTTAAAAATCAAACTATATATTTCTCCGAGGATACTCTGTTCTGGAGCAAGCAATCCAGAGAGGCAGTAAGGGCCTGAAGCCCTTTTAAGATGCCCTTTGCCTGGGGGGCCTGTGGGAGGGAGCAGGTTTCCAGGGCCTGGCCAGTCTGGGAAAGCTTCCAGCGAGCAAAGCCCACTTGGATGCTGGCAACACTTCTGCTGTCATGGAAACATCTACTGGGGGCCAAACCCAGGCGGATTGTTTTAACTTCATCATTGCCTTGTTGAAGGGGATGGGGGTAGAGAGAGATTGACTTTTCCAATCTTTATATTAGAATCATTAGTTCAGAACCTTCCATCAAATTTTGTGAAAGCTGGTTTTTCATAGGTGGTACTTGGCCTCCTTGGTTTGTGTTTGAGGATACAGGGTCCACTGCCAGGGGACATTTAACCCAAAGATCTCTACACTTGGCCAGAACTGAGCAGTGGCTTGGGGGCTTTATATTTGAATGTTTTTTGGAAGAAATGGAACCTCCCTAAAAAGAATAATAATAAATATTTATAAAGCACTTAAGAGTTTATTTGCATTCACCTGCATTATCTCACATAATTTTCACAACCTTGTGATGTAATTATTAGCTTAGTTAAAGGATCTGAAAATCAAAGCCTTGGAAAGAGAGACTCATCAGACCAATTTCCTTACACTGAAAATACTATTAAATGAGATTGTGTGTATAAAGCATTAAGAATGTAGCCTGGCATATAAATAGTACCCAATAAATGAAGCCACCTGTCATTTCATCCTGCTTATTTTTGCTGTTGCTAATTACCACCTGATAGAGTTGGCATTGCAGCCCACTTGCTGACTCCATACTGCCAATTTTTTTTTCTTAAACATGAGGCTGTTCTTTCCTACTTGACCATATTTCTTTAGGATTTTTTTCTCTATTTATTTGTTTATTTTTGAGTTAAGCCAGTTAACATGTAGAACCTACAGATTATAAGAGCAATCTGGATGCAACATGCTACTCAGTTGATCACCAGGTTGATTAGGGGGATCTGGCTGGACAACACTTATATTGCAGAGCAATATAAAATACAAATATAAAAAAGATGGTCCTTTCAGATAGAGGACTGCGGTCAAGTAGAGTCAACAAGCAGAAGGCTCTGGTAAGGCAGTAAGACTAGAGAAGAAGGTGGAGCGTTTGAGAAGCTCGCAAAGATTTTCTTGGATGTGCAATGGGCACACAGGTGAGTCCCTTCATATCTTCAAAGGACATAAAATTTATACATACCAACTCTGGTCCGGGGGGATGTGTTGGAGAGAACAGGGAGGTCTATAGTTCCTTAGACTCGGGCTTGAGCATGTGTCCAGACTTTGACCCTTGCGCAGGAAAAAGAGAGAAGCTGGTGTGGAGGATGTCTTGACTTCCATGTCTTCTGGATGCTCCTACATTAATGGTTCTTGTTTTCTCAGCTGTTAACCAAGAGGACAAGAATCCCCATTTCCCTTGAGCAGAAGACTCACTCTATCTTGCAGATATTTGTGAAGAGTAGAGTGGAGTGTGGATGTTGTGGAGAGAACAGCTGGTCTGACCGACACATTTACGACGGTGACGTGTGACTGTTGACTGCGTGTTCTCCCTGCCCACAGAGGGGGTGCCATCTGCAGAGTCTTAGGAAAGTGTAAGAAAGGAGAAAAGGAGGCAGTCACATTCCAGCCCACTTAGAGACAAAAACCAAAGCTTGTCTCTGCAGGGGTGCTGAATTAGATCCCCTACCCAAGTGAGATGGAAGGAGTCTTCAGTTAGATTTAGCTGACTTGCACAGCATAAAAGAGTGAAATCTTGGGGTTAATATCCTATCAATTGTGTAGGGCCAAATAAAGTGCCTGACATTCCAACTCACATTAGCCAGTAGAAGTTGGAAGGGCTACATGTAGAACACTGAACTCTAGACATTACTTTCATGTTGTAGAGATCCAGTTTCATGCGCAAAAGCCCTCAGCGTGCAGGAGGCAGGCTGGAGTGGGAGAAAGACAGCTGGGCCTGAAGTCAAGGGCCACATGAGCAAATTCCTCAGCTCTCTGAGTCTGTGATTCCCAAATGCATAAAACAAGAGCACAGCCTTAAAGATCCTCTAATGTCTTTAGCAGTTCTTTGATTTCAAATCCTAAATCCATTCAACAGGACCCTTATTAAATTCTCTTATTACAAGTGAAATTTCAGCTATGGAATTAAAAAGTGAGGTCCACTGTGGCCCTAAAGTTGGTGATGGCTCATAGCCTCCCAAAGTGGGTAAAGGTGTATTAATTTCTACAATGTGCTACAATATAACACATTTGCCTTATTATCATCACAAAATAAACCATGTAACTCAGTTATCTGGGCCGACTAACTGATTTTATTCTCTGGACAAATACTTACTGGGTTCATAGTATGTATAACATGCTATAGTCATTTGGTTCAAGCAGTAGGAGGTGAACCATGGGTCACTCCATAATGCTTCAGGAGCTAGTTAACTTCAGGAAGACTAGAGGTGGTTTCCATCCTCACCAGCCACTTGGGGAGTATGCCAAGGTCGTCAAGGAGGCCTTGTGAGCGTACCGATGACTCAGCTGAAAATGGAGCGGCGGGGGGGGGGGGGGGGGGGGGGGGGGGGGGGGGGGGGGGGGGGGGGGGGGCGAAATGGAACTGGATGTCAGGAGACCTGGGTGGCTTGTCCATAAGGTATATGACCTTGAAGTCACCTTCTTTGCTGCTCAGATTCCTTAGCTGTAAGTGAAGAATTTGCTTGAGATGGTCTCTGAAGTTGCTTTGGCTCTAGGAATGTTAAGATCATAAACCCAACATTACTCCTGGAAAAGAGCTCAGAAGACATGTTCTGGGGGTGCAGGTCAGCAATATTGTGTTCACACAGAAGAAACACACATATCCATGCTCGGAGCTTTGTGGAGAGAGAAGACCCAAGGCCCAGCATTGCTAAGTGAATCTTCTGAGGTGATGGTCCTAAATTTGTAGTTGATGCCTTCAACTCTGAGATATTTTACCACTCAGATCAGCAGAAATGTTCTTTAAAAATGGAGGATTTCCACAATGAGGAGAAGTCAAAGTTCATAGACCTGAGAGATTGAATCCATATTCTTGTAGGAAATAGGCAGTGTTTGCTACTTCATAATGATAAATAAAAGAGTTCCATCTCTGTTGGGTTACTGGTTGACAATATACACATGTGTGTTTCAATAGTAGATATTTACCTAGAAATAGCCAAGGTTGCATTCAGGTTTACATGAATGAAAATAGTGCCAGTTCCTAGTTTTATGCATGCCAAGGAAGGAAAAAAATGGCCATTTTTATACTCCTGTACATAAGGAAAATTATATTTTCTGAGAAAAGACAGGTTATTTGAAGGTAATGTTGGAAATGGTGGTAGGAATAGTAGAAGGGGTAGTTTTTGCACTCAGAGAAACAGAATTTAGTTCTTTATGTTTCTGATGCTTTTCACAGATGTGACCTATTGGTTTTGACATCAGATATTTGTATTTTGGTTTGATTTATAGAGTGGCTAATTCTGAGGATGGGGAAATCAGGATGGAAATTTTGGAATATCAATCACCATCTTCATCTGCTTCCTTGTCTGGCATGACTGTAATTTGTGGGCTGTACATGTAAATTAGACATTTTCTTCTTCAACGAGGAAATTTGAAAAAGTATTGCCTGTGTGTATAAACAACACCCACATCTGCTTTAAGGAGAAATGATAACGTTTTAAGTTTGTCTTTTATAAATAGGGGCAAGCTTTGTCCTCAGTTATTTATACCTGGCTCCCAACAACTTTGTTTAGACTAGAGTTTTGCCTGAATATTTGAAGGAGTAGTCAAATATAGTTGACTCTTTAGACCTCACCTTGATGTTTTACATTCTTTGTCTTGGGTCTGAGGCGAGTTGCTGGGGGAGGTAGGCAAAGAGTAAGAGTTGGGTGGTGATGGGAGGATACAGGAGAGACTGAGTGGGGGTGCCCCCTGCTCCCCTGGGACCCCTGGATCAAGCACTGGCTTGGATATGACATGACCATAGGCAGCCAAGTCCCCCTGAGGAGGTCCTTCTGGTGGAAAGAGTTGAGAGTAGATCTTTGAAGCTCTGGGCCTTGGGGCTCAATTTTAACAAAAATGCCCCCTCCTTTGTTCATTACTATAAATAATCTATCTGAAATTCACCCTAATGTGAGAGATCATTTAAGATTTGGCTTGCTCTGCTTATTTTTTCAGTGTCTTCAGTTTAATAACAACAAATCGGCCAGGTGCTGTGGCTGATGCCTGTCATCCCAGCACTCTGGGAGGCTGAGGCAGGAGGATTTTCCTTTTTTGGGAAAATGCTCATGTTTTGTATGGCTTCGGGTTTTCTTGGCGTCCATAAATACATGCATCGAACAGCAGGCAGTGGCTGGTTAAGAACACAGGCTTTGACCCAGATGCCTAGTTGTAAATTATGTCTACATTGCTTAAGCTGCGTGACCTTCTGCAATTCATATAACCTCTCTGAGCTTGAGTCCTCATCTGTAAAATGAGGCTAGTAACAGTACCTATTGAAGAGGAGAACAGTCAGATAATTTGTATAAAGTGCCTAACCTGGTGCTTGGCATCTGATAAGATCTCACTAATGTTAGATATTGTTATTGAATAGAAATGAAATTTGTGTTTGCTTAGTTTTGAGCTGCAATCTTTGACAGATTGTTTGGATAAATCCACTAGGTCAGAGATTGGCAAACCATGGCCCATGGGCCAAATCTAGCCCACTACTTGTTCTTGTAAATAAAGTTCCATTGGAAGACAGTCACACCCATTTATTTACGTACAGTGACAGCATCAGAGTTGAGCGGTTGTGGCATACCTCGCAAGCTTAAAATAATGACTATTTGCCCCTTTCATAAAAAAGTTGGCCAATCCCTGCACTAGACTATTGACTCAGTTGAGTTCTAATTTTCCTTCTGTGGCTGACTTGTTGCCTGATCTTTATACATTATTTAATTGCTTTGTTTTCCTCACATTTAAGAGGAATGGCCAGAGAAACTTGCTTAGACATGTGGCACATGTCAGACCCTGGAAATGAAGTGGTACACTACCATCATTGCGAACTGAGCACGGGGGTCAAATTCTGTGTACATAATCATGCCTATGGGAATGTGAGCCTGGGTGATGGAACATGCTACAAGATGCTTTTCATGTGGGCCAAGGCAGGCTTAATTTCCAGCCTATTCTGGCTCCTAACCCCCAATCTCATCTTTACCTAATCCTTGTACTTTGTAATTATTTTTAAAAGGAGAAAAGCTGTAGAAAAAAATGAATTGAGTATAGCAGCCACATCAGATTAAAGCTTATTTTATATTGATATTCTCAAGATCTCTAGTAAAACTTCAAGAATTGCAGACACAGATATCTCCCATACTTGACATTTTAAGACCATAGCTGAACATAAAAATGTGAGAATGCAGATTATCCTAAAAATGACAGTTTTATGATAAAAGTAATCTATTAAAAAGTCACATGAATGGCTACAGCCATTTGACATTGTTAACAATATAATGATGTGGTAAAATGCTAGAGGAAGGATTATGTCAGTGTTTGATGTTTTTATAAGTTGCTGCTGTATAAAAATGTCAAATAAGAATAATCTTATACTTGACATTTTTCATTTGGTTTTCACTCTCAAAATAGCTCTGTGAGTTCTGGTTACCTTTTTGCTCACACTTTTGGCTTTTCCCTTCCCTAAATAATTTTCTATGCACACCCATTTTACCACTTTATTTTCTTTTGATTATTTTTTTCCTTCCTTTTAAAAGAGCTTTTGGTATTCTAATATATTTCCTTACAATCCTCTCCAATTTGTTCTTAATATAAAAGGAGAATGACTTCCTTAATTTTATTTTTGGTCAGAATTCTGAAATAGTATCCCCAAATATTCTTCTGGCCACGTTCACACAGCCTCTTCTCTTCACTTAATTAGATAAGAAGGTACATCATTTTTTTTCATTTGGAGAAGTAAACTTGTTCCTCCCCTTTCCCCCTTTATATATTGTATTTTCCAATTCTTTTAGAATTTCTAGTCTTCCATGATTAGTTTTAGCTACTTGGGCCCTTTCCTGGCCCAGTTCTGCAGACAGGCACTCACACTTACACTTACATAGAGTCTGAACAGTGTGGCTGGTGCTCAGCTCTGTTTTGTTTGAGATGGGCAGGAGTTTTATAGAAGGACCCTCTAAAGGGGAAAGGAGAAATTGGGAAAAAGTTTAGGTTGGTGCTGTGGGCAGTTCAATAAACAATGATAACAGGTTTTGGAATAGGCTTGCATGTCTGCTGTGTGTGCATACATGCGTGCCAGAGGATATGCACATATGTGTTTAGTTGGTTTGGGATCTTTGATAGTCTTTGGCTCCTGAAAACATACGTACAGACCCTGCATGCTCAT
Source organism: Cheirogaleus medius (assembly GCA_008086735.1). Lineage (NCBI taxonomy): Eukaryota > Metazoa > Chordata > Mammalia > Primates > Cheirogaleidae > Cheirogaleus > Cheirogaleus medius. The sequence continues at coordinate 25,577,615 of VBSM01002217.1, read as the reverse complement.
AAAGAAATGAGAATACATTTTAAAAATGAACTCATGCATTTAAGAAAGTCAAAAGGTGAGTTTGCCTCTTGGTTTTCTGAAGCCATTGAAGGTCATCGGGCCTCAGTTCCACCAACTTCTTTCCTTACCTCCTGCAGATTTCGTCTTTACTAATCCTGTCCTTTCTTTCTGCCTAAGTAAGTGCTCTACCTCCTGTCCAAGCTAATCCCTCCACCGCATTTTTGAGCCCATCGTCTCCATGTCCCGCCTGAACTTCGTCCTATCAGGAATATCTTCTGTCTGTTGTGTTTTTGACCCTGTCCTTTCACCGGCTATAAACCTGGCTGCTCTGTTTGGAGCCCGTGTTGGTGTCAGGTTCTTCGTGCCTCAGTGGCCTCCTGCTCGGCCGACACCTCGTCCTCACACCATCCCCTCCTTCAGTTGTTCCTGAAGTTCTGTCCTTAGTCCACTTCTCATTCTTCACCTTTGTGACTTCGTCTTCTCTCATCTCCAGAGACATTTACCCATCTGCCTCCGGGATTCGAATTTGCCAGGTTAACACTGTTCTCCTTTTCGCAGTGAGATGTGTTGATCATCTCTTGTGCAACCTTAATGCGTGCAGAGAAAAGTCCATCAGTTAAATGCTTCGGGGAAATGCTATTTCTGTGACCTTACATAAATCTTACACTTTTTTTTAATTTGCAGAGATTTTTTTTCCTTGCTGTTTTATAAACAAGATGTTTTGAGAATTCTTCTCTCAGCAGGTTCCAAACACAAACTTGCATTACTATTCTTACAAAATAATAAACAGCTTTGAGCTATAAAACCTTTCAAATTGTTTTTTCACAGAAGGGATTTGCATGCTGACTCATTCCTACTATATTTATAACCTATCGCCAAACCACTGCTAAGGCAGGGTTTCTAATAAAGCTATGGAAATTACATGCATTGCAATGGGGCAGAATACATTTACATTTGTAGTATTTTAACATTTCCAAATTTATTGCAGATTACCTTGTTTGTGCATGTCTGTGCTTTAATGGTTTTTTATAGCCAAAAATAGTGGTTTATGATTCTATTCCCAGTAGAAATTTATTACAACTCCACCACATGGAGTGTTACATAAAACTAGACTTGTAACATGGGTGGTTTTATTATTGCTTAGCAAGATCTGCTGTACATTATTGAAAATTAGTGATAATAGAAATGTCAAAGAAGAGAAGTTTGGTTTACAAGGGGAGTCTTCATTTTATGTTTAAATTGTCACAAAGATTTTAGATTTTGTTTCAAGATGACAATGATGTATCCTTTGACAGTTAGAATATCAGATAATAAAAGTGTTCATTCCCTCTTTCCCTGTCTTGCTCCCAGCTTCCCTCATGCTGATATTTGCTAAAGCAGGAGATGGGCAAAGGGGGTGGTACTAACATCAACCTCCTACACATAAGTCTATCTTCCCGTAAGGGTCAGCGGCACTGGTTTCTGGCCATCTCTGACAGCCATAAGCCATTAGAACTTTCCATGAGCAGTGATTATGGAAGCTGTTGCCAGAGCACATAGATTCTTTTTGTTTTCTTTTTTTTCTTTCTTATATACAATTTATCTGGCATCCTACTTGAAGGATTTAAAGCACCTATTTCCACTAGCATTTGTGGCTCAGAGAAAGTATTAATATAAGGGTGAGGACAAAAGCAGATTCACATTTATGTCAATCAACACTTTGCAAAGGAGTTCCCCAAGGGTAACCTAGACATGAATTCTGGGAGACTTCATTTTTGGCCAGTTCCTAAACCTTTGCATGATGAGTGAGTCAAAATACACTTTAAAGTATTTTTAAAAAAGTATATGAAGGTAAAAAACATCTTGTCTCACATTTTCTACAAAGAGCCTATAATTATTTTATAGTCAGGAGAAATGCCAATATAATTAACAATATTACGGAGTCAAAACATTGTACACGACGCTTTCTTTTACTATCTTTGATGACTGAGTACAGATCTTTGAAAACCTTTTTACTATTTTTGCTTACCTCCGTGTCCCCCAGGCGGGAACTGCTGTCACACGCACAACCACATTGGAGAATCAGCAGGAAGTGGAAGGAGAGGTTTTCAACCATCAAGGGTTGTGAAGAGTTTATCATTGTGTTGTGTGAACTGAGTCTAATACTCAGAATATTTGAATCAAGGCCATGCGTATCTACCCATGCTAAAGGGTTTGTTGTCCAAACCAACTATGTTTTTTTTTTCTTCTTTGTTATTTTTTATAAAAATTTATAAATCTCTTCCTTCTTTTTTTTTTTTAAAGCTTAAAGAGCCATCTCATCCTACAGACCAACTATGTTAATGTTCTAAATATGAAAACTTTGCAGCAGGCTTTGCAAATATATAAAGGTGTTGTAGAAAAAAACTTAATTCATTATTTGTCCCCTAACTGGTTTTTAGGTATAGTCCTATTCCAACGGAGACATTTTGGTGATGGGACTATCCGATCTCTGAGGATATTTGTAACTCCAGCCTGATCAATTTGTATTAAGTTCCAGCAAAACTTTAGCCACCTTTAGTACAAACAGCAAATGGTTCATTCTAAAATTCGAAGTCCGTGTGTGAAGCACATTTTATACCATCTAGACTGCTGTTGAATTTTTGAGAGGTCTGTAACATTTTGAAAATTCATGGGTGTGAAGAGGTTGTTTTGAGTGCCTGAAATGTCTTCGAAGTATGACATTTTCTACTTAACAGTTGTCTTTGTTACTTATCTGACTCTAGCCTTTAGAATACAAAGCTACAACTTTTGCCTTCCGCAAGGTTGAAGATTTGGTTGGCAGTTTTTAGCCAGTCAGGCAATAGGGACCTACCAATAACTGGAAATTATTCCTATAAACCTTGTTGAAATAATTTTTATCACAATAGGTAGAACCACACACTGAAAACGCATATAAATTAAGAGCTTAAAGGAGTGATTGGCTGGGAGTTAACTATGGCTGGAAATGTATCTCTTCAACCAGTCGTTTTTATATTCTACAGATATTACCACTTTGATTCTTCTTAAACCAGTGATCAAAGCTGTTATTAAAATGTTCAGCAATAGTTTCTCATTAGGGTACCAGGTTAATAAAAGCAGAATAGTCTTCAGTGCAATAAGCTTCCAAAGTGGATCCATTTTTCTACTTGGAAAGTCTTCACTCTTGTTAATATACTAAGGAGAAACCACGGACTGAAATGAGAGTATGAGAATATACCTTGGAGGGAAAGCATGTGAGAAACTGAATAGATTGACTTTACCTCACTCTTAGCCGTGGACCCATCTGGAGTGGACCACAGCTATTTTTAGGCAAATGAATTTTTTTTAATAGAAATAAAACTGGTTTTCAATAGGACTGAACACACCAGTAGCATCTCTCTCCAAACTTCCTAGTTCTGAGCATCATTCACTTCTCAGGGTATGTAATTTCCTATTGCATTTCATTTAAATTCGTTATTACAAAAACTCAACAGCTCAGGGGCTCACGCCTGTAATCCTAGCACTCTGGGAGGCCAAGGCGGGAGGATCACTCAAGGTCAGGATTTTGAAACCAGCCAGAGCAAGAGTGAGACCCCCATCTCTACTAAAAATAGAAAGAAATTAATTGGCCAACTAAAAATATATAGAAAAAATTAGCCAGGCATGGTGGTGCATGCCAGTAGTCCCAGTTACTCAGGAGGCTGAGGCAGAAGGATTGCTTGAACCCAGGAGTTTGAGGTTGCTGTGAGCTAGGCTGACACCACAGCACTCTAGCCTGGGCAACACAGTGAGACTCTGTCTCAAAAAAAAAAAAAAAAAAAAAAAAAAAAAAAAAATCAACAGCTGAGTGTGAGTGGCATCATATCCCAAACCAGGCATAGAGGCACCCAAGAAGAAACTGATCAAAGCAGAAACGAGCAGACAGATGTGAGCCAATGGAGTGATAGCCAGAAGGGGACATAATAAGGCAGATTAAAGTGTGTGCTGACAGATTGCACGTCAGGACTGAAAGAAAAGATTTATGCATGAAAAAACACTAGTAGACCCACATAATTTTGGGGGCAATATATTGAAGTAGTTGATATGAAGGAAATTCAAAGTTTTTTGCTGCTTTTGGCCTGACACCATCCTCCTAATATTGTGCCTGGTATCCTAGAGATTATAAACTTGGGGATAGGGCAGGAAAACTACAGAGCAGATCCATGTGTGGGGAGAAACACTGCTATAAATTATACTTTTGACTTTCTTGTGTATTTCTTCGCATGACTAACTTTTGGTCAAACACATGCTTCGCAGATGCCTCTGCATAATAACATGAAATACTTGTTTTGGGCTTTTTTTTCTGCTAAGCGAATGACAGAATGTTTGGTTGAAGAAGTCAATTATCATCATTTCAATTGCATCTGTACAGCCTTTCCTGGAATAAGAGTCTGTTATAATAACAGCATATATGTTGATTCTTCGAAAATGTATAAAAAAATTGCAAAATGTGCCATCAATTTTTAGCAATAGGTCTCTGGTGGGAAGTGGGAATATATCAAAATCATGTGTGTGGTTTTTGTTTTTCCTAATCTACAAGCCACTGCCCTTTCCAGAGAAAACCATGTAATATCTAGATATGTGGCCAGAATCTCTGACGGGTGGAATCGGGTAGGGTGTGGTGTGCACACACGTACACGTGCAATTTGAAAGAGCCCTGTGGGTGACACTGATACTTAATCTCCTATCGAGGACAACCAGTTTATGTTTCTCAATTTACAAGCTCAACAATCCAGAGGCTATTTCCTCCCATGTGCTCTCTGTAATTTGGATTAATTGACAAAATATCCAAACAGATCGGCTTAGTAACTAAGAGTTAACTTAGTTAACCGAGAAGCCAGCATTCTCAAGGATTTTCTGAAATTGTATAATTTAAAAAATCATTATAAAAACACTTTATGATACTTATGTATAACAAAACAGAAGAACGTTGAAGAAGTGTCATTTAATTATCACTGATTAATAGGTTCAACTAGATACCTTATTCCCAGTCTTTATCCATTGTCATCACTGCTGTGCCCACCTCTATCTCTAGCTTTTTTGGAGAACTATCAATAGATTGAACATAGAATTAAAACATTCCAGAGTGCAGAGGACTCTAAAGATTCTTTGGAATTTTACATCAGCTTTGTATCAAAAGCTTTGGAAAATGACTTCCAAAATCTTTTGATCTTTGTCATAGCCATAACAAGACTTTATTTTATTTATGCTCTTAATGAGTGAAGACAGACTTATTTATTCTTTCCAGCATTCCTGATCATCCTGCTTTCTAACTGAAAGCCTGAGTTGTTTTTGGTTGTTGTGCATCTTTTATAGCCTCATTGCAGAAATAAGAGGAAGAAATGTATATAATAACATGAATGTATATAGACTCATAACTTTTATTGTAACAGTTTCTGTGTTCTAATATCTGACTACACATAGGTATTTTATTTAACTTGCATTGTAAATGTAACACGCAAGAACATTTTATTATTTGTTGTGTTTCCAATTGCAAACTTAAACTAGGATTTAATTTTTACTTTAAGTTTTAAGCAGATTATAATAGGATTTTAAACAGCAAGATAAGTAGTTTCTGGGTAAAACTGGATTTGGTATTTCATTCTAGCTTTTTAATTTGTAGAGTAAATAGCCTCATATTGCTCTATAAAGTGTCACTAAGACGGAGAATTTGTACTGAGCACCAAGTGTGTACTTTGGGACTATGTTAGATGCTTTTCATATGTTCACGTTTATCTCTCTAATAACCATATGAAATGTTATTATACCTACTTTTTAAATGAGCAAACTGAGAATCAGAGAGGCTAAGGCACTTGCTCAAGATTCCAATAGTTTTTAAATGGCTGATCCCTGGTTTATTATTATCATCATTAATGATAATAATTATAGCCATCATTTTTTGAGTACTTTCTGGATGTCAAAGATATTAAACTTTTTGCACACAGTTATATTTCACTCAGGCATCAAAGGAATTAATATCCACATTTTATCAATGAGGACATAGATTACCAAGGCTAAGTAAATTTTCCAAGGTCACATAGCCAGTGACTGAGTAGGGTTTGAGCTTTCCAGCATTGTAATGCAATACCTTTTTGTGTGTTTCCCAAACTATCCTTATTATTTTTATTAATAGCACTATTATTAGAATAAGTGACCAGTTTCCATAGTGATCTTGAAGGACATTTTTCATTAAAATGATAAACTATGGCATACCTGTTATTGTTTTTTTAAAGTCCCATTATTTTGTAGTTGTACCTTCCACATGCTTCTGTTGCAACCTATATTGGTTGGAGATCTGACAGTGGGTTATTTTTTGGTGATCAAACATGCATATATGTAAATACAAAATTAAGAGTTTGCTTTATTCATCTCCTTTCCTTCAAACGTTGAGCTGAAATTGAGACACTGGACTTGATAGTTTGTTGAAGTCTGCCATTGCTGTCCAAGATTTCTTTGGCCAGCCCTTGAAAGCCTTACTGAGTTTAAACTATTCCACAAGCATCAGTCAAAGCACAGGAGAATCATGGGAAAGAATGGTGCTTTTCCTGCACAGCTGCTCTGCAGAAGGGGGATCACAGGGCAAGGCATCTCCTCTTGGCAAATGCTGCTGGAGAGAGAGGGCTTTTCCTTCCTCAGGAGAGAAGCCTTCCTCTCTCCTCACATGCTTAAGTGGTGCAGGAATGTCACATTACTTGCATTCTTTTGATTCTTTTCCTGACTTCAATTTTGCTCTGGCACTTGTCTGAAAACAGAGCTGTCAGCACCTTTGTTTTTTTCTTCATCCTGTTTCTCAGCCAAGGATAAGTAATAAGAAGTTTAAATTCCCAAGTGCCAGCATTTGGCTTTGAAATAGCAGTGGGCAATCGTTAATCCACCTCCCCCCATTTTAGGGTTCAAATAGAAATTTCATCTGGGTTCTTCTCTCAGAGTTTCCTCTGGCTTCTCGTGGTTTCTGGGTGATGGCCAGAGATGAAGGCCCCACCCAGGCTGTTCTACGAATCTGAGAGTTGGCGGATCTTTCCCTACTATTGACTGTTAGTGATGTACATTCCCAGCCTTCTCTTGATCCTGCAAGGATCAATCTCTTGTTCTTATGATTGAGATGCTCCTGAGATATACAGTAATATCAGATGCCTAACACTCTAGGAGAGAAAAGCTTCAACACTCAGAGAACTTTTGTATGTATTAGAGAAAAGTACCCAGAAGCCTAGACAGAATTGGTACTTTCCGAGCTAATGAAACAGACTTTCTTTTTCACAGATCTCTGAGAAATACTGGTGAGCTTTTCATGTTCTTTGAACATGGAGCCCATTAGTAATGTGGTAAAAAAAAAATCATAGTTATTGAGTCATTAAATAATGTATTAATAGTGTTTCAATGAACAGACTTTCATTTAAAAAAGACCAATTTATGACATCCACTCATCCTATTCATTCAACAAAGGCTTTTTAAGCACTTATTATGGAAGCAGGTAGAGTATTGTGGTTTAAAAACACAAACTCTTGAATCAGACAACCTGGTTTCAAATCCTGGTTCCTCCATTTATGAGCTCTGTGATCTTGGGCAAATTACTTAACCTCTCCTGCCTTAGTTTACTCATTTGGAAAGTGGAAATAATGATAATATGTGCCTCATAGAATTATTTCGAGGATTAGGTATAGCACATAGTAAGTTCTTGACATGTAGAAATCCCTGAACAACTGTTGTTATTAATTCACTGTGCCTGTTCCTAGTTAGTTACAACTATCTAAGGAAAGGTCCCTCACCTGAAATTGTTGATAATGTACTTAAATAGTCAGAATACAGACACAGAAACACAAACAAAATACAGAGTTAAGTAACAGTATGGAATCTGTTACATATGACTAAGTATCAGTGATTTCTCATGTCTCTTTGAGCTTTAAGATTCCAATAATCTTAAAGCTGGAGGCTTCATAGGAAGATGTGATTTTTGTGCCTGCATAGTCAGAGGAAGCTTGAGGGAGGACGGGGACTCGCACGATCTCAACCCAACTTTACTCTTTTCCCATCACATTCTGATTTCCTCCTCCCCCAGCCACCTCCTGACCCATAACCTCATCCGGTTGAGCTTCTCAGTGACCCGTAGCAAGTCCTTGCCTTTGCACACACGTTTATGTCTTTTTTCACTGCATTTTATTTTTTTCCCAGTTATGATAGAATCAGGAAGCGTGTTGAGTGATGGATTGTTTGCTTCTAAAAAAAGCCAGACCTTGTGACCCTCTCACTTCCCCAGCAGACCCCTCTCAACCAGCCTCCACTAGCTCATCTTGCTCTTGGACTCCACCTCACCTAGCCCCTCACCCAACTGCCCTCTCTTTTATCTTGACTTTTAAATATGAAAGGAGGGGTTCCCAGAATCTGAGAAGTTTGCAATATGAAGTTCTCAGCATATACAAGTAGATTTGGAATCCATCATGTTTCATGATTTTTATATATGTACGCATCTATCCAATCAATCTGGAAATAATCAGATTGAATCCTGATATGTGCTCAGCATACATGGAAATACTAATGGGTACAATTTCTAGATAATAGGATAAATGTCATCTACTTTTAGGATGAAATGTATATGATCTGTCAGACTGAATTCTTATTTTCAAATGGTAGAATTAAAAAAAATAAGTTCTTTAGGGTCTTGGAAAAAAAATCTAGCCAAAGAATAGCATTTCTGAATGTCAGCGCTGGACAGTATCCCTTGATTAAAAGAATTAATGGCATGGGTGTTATTTTTCATTGCACAAGCCTGAGTAGGAGGCATTTAACTGGCTAACAAGTAAAGGCACAGGGAGCCTCCAGCATGCTTCCACGGTGCCCACAGTGCAGGCGGCCACTGCCTGGACCACCCACCATCACTAGGAGACAAGATGAGGAGGAGGATCTCAGACTGCATTTGGCAGCCCTCCCCACTCTGAGGACACAGAGGATCTTGAGCCATTGGTATTATCTCCAGCCTTCCCCAGACCCCAAGAGTGCTCTTAAGCTGACTGTGAATTTCTGAGAAGTCCAGATGCTGAGCTTTTCTAGAAAAGTGTTCACAATCTGTTGTGCCTGGCTAGTTCCATTTAACATCACACAGCTTCCCATCCAGTATGGGATCCAGGGGGGACACTGATTAACTGTGTGACCTTGGGAAAGTCACAGTCATCGGGCTGCATTGGACTCCTTCCAACTTTAGGCTGCCTTGCTTCCCATCCACACACATATCTCCCTGTTCCCCCAAACTCTTTCCGCATTGGCTCCTAGTGGGAAATTCTGCATATTGTGCTTAACAGGCTGTTAAATTACTTTAATTAAAGTGTCAAGGGATGAAATTGAAGATTACTCAGACCTGCCACCCTAACTCTTCCCTAGCCAGCTAGAGAAGGCTTTTGCCAAGAAGATTCAGATGCGCAATATTTAGAAAGTCCTGTATGGGTTAACACTGAGACACTGTATTTCATGGTATTTAGATGCAAGATGACATGGGAATGGGATGAAAGTCTATTTTTGACAGACTTGCTAGAAGCCAGAAAATGATACCTTCATCAAATTCAAGACTTCATGAAGAAAAGCCATTGAGAAAGAATGAGAGAGAAAAATGTGGAAGAAAAAAGTTCCAACTTTGATCCCTCTTCCGCTTGGGCCACCGCAGCAGCTCTCTTTAAAAGTTGGAGTTTGGTTCTGATGTTGGACCAGAGAAACTGGTGCAACCTGCTATTTCTAGGATGCTTCTAAGTTTGAAGAAATATGTCTTGGAAGTACTACATTGACTCAGATTGTATTTTTTATAAGAGAAGCAAATCCTTCAAAAATAGTTCAGGATTTTTGTTTGTATTGGTCAAATACGGCAATAGCAGGAACAGGAAGAGTTTATGAAGACAAGGTTGAAAGTACATATTTTCCAAGACAGACTAATGCACCAAATTAGAAAACACATGACCAAAACTGACCCTCTATGTAGATAGAATTGGCAGTTGTCTACAAGGTATGGAGTGAGTAGCTCTCCAAGAGCTCCCTCCTTCCAGAATCTTCCTAGCCCAGGATCTTCATCTCTGAAAGTTTGCTCATTTGAGAGTATGTTGAACATAATAGTTAAGAACGCACAATATAGAGCTGGATTGCCTGAGTTCAAAGCCAAGTTTTACTGGTGTGATCTTGGGAGAACCACTTAACATCTCCACGCCTCAGTTTCCTTTTCTGGGAAAAGTGTAACCTAGTACCAATTTCACTAGTACTGTTTTGAATGTTGAATGAAGGCTTAAAACAGGACCTGGACTTCGGGAAATGTTGTGTAAGTTTCCAATTTCAGCATAGATATCTGAACTTGGAACTTTGTTTAAACTTCAAATAACCCAAGGAAAGGTAAGAACACAAAATTATTGTCAGTCATTTAGAGCTTAGCATGAATTCCTTCCTTCCTCTATTCTGAGAGGATCTGGAAATTGTGAGGACCTTGGGAAGCTAGAAACAGGAGAGGAACTGATGTAGGTTAAGTGAGAAAAGGTGAAGCGAATGTTTGCCTGACTCAAGATTTTGCTTTTGAGCCAGCTCTGCCTTTTGTGTGTCCATTTCAACTTCCTTAAACATTCTGGTTGTAGATTCTTAACTCATTATTCCTTATAATTTTCTTATTATTCAACCAGTGCTGGCTTTTATGATGATGGTTCATAGAGAGTCATCCCTTTGTGTAGGTAAGAATTAAGAGGTACTCTTAGCACCTATGCTCTTATATCCTTTGTCTTAACATTCAGACAGTCAGTGGACATTGTTGGCTTATTAATCGTGCTCCTGTTGGCTTCTCTTCATAGGTGAGTTAATTATAAACATCTTTGCTCTATTTTTTTCCTTTAAGGAAGGTTCCCTACGGTCATGGTTCTCAAACTTGAGCACGCATCAGACTTACCTGGAGGCTTGTTAAAACACAGATCGTCCAGCCCCACACTGGTTTTTGATCAGGGATGGTGGCCTGAGAATTTGCATTTCTAACAAGTTCCCAGGTGGTGCTGATGCTACTGGTTCAGGGATCACACTTTGAACACCACCGCCCTATAGCGGAGTATGCGCCATTAATTGCACATTGGAATCATCTGGGGAACTTAAACCTTTACTTCTTGGGTCCCACCCCCCAGAGTTTCTGACTTATTTGCTTTTGGGTGTGGCCTGGGCATTGGAATTTATAAAAACAAGGCAATACTTTTAGGCATAGAGGGTTAGGGCCGAAACTGTCGTGATTTAGGGGGAGAAAGTAATTTGCTTGTGTGTACCCAAGATTTCATCTCAAAGGCAGATCACAGAAGGGAGGATAGAAATAGGCTCTTTTAATTAGCTTCCAACCCCCTACCCCTCCAAATAAAACCCAGAAACTGTTTTCTGGTGAGGATGACTGCTTTGGCCTAATGAGTCAAAGCATTTTTTTTTTTCTGGCCACCTTTGGGATCCACAGGAAAAGAAATTGCTACTATAGTAACGGGAATGCTGTGCACAGTTAGTCGTGGGGAGCAGTGGGATGAATAAATACTTCTGTTTGTATTTTAACCCCACGGCCTTTTCTCAGCCATTCAATGTGCAGTGGCGGTCCCCTGCTTTGTAACTGCAGGAACGGAAGGGCTCATGCCCACTTGCTTGCCATGGTAACCATCAGGAAAGAAGTGAGGTTTTTGTTCACTCAGGGCAAGAGTTTCTGGATCAGCTAGATAGAAGTTGGGCTATAAAAACCATTAATATACTGTGGAAAAGGCCGATAATTATGCCTCTTGTCAGACTCTAGGATAGAGCCCGTGTGAAAAAAGAAGTTTAACTAGCTATGGCCTTTACTTTATTTGATAAAGTGTAGTTTACTTTCTACTTGAGGTTTTTATTGACCATAATAATTCTAATTGAAATAAACATTTTGATTACAGCTCTGTTCTGCAACTGCTTAATAGGGAACTAAAATAACTTTCAATAATCATTTTGTCCAAATGGGATTCATTTAGCCTGACAGTTATTCCAGGCATTTATTGGCATGCGGCAGGCTGGGAGGGTTTCCGAGCATAATTACGGGAACATTTTACACTGGGGTTAACCTTACCAAAATGACAGACTGAAAAGTAGTGTAAAGGAGCAAATAAAACCCATAATCTGCCATAGGAACTCATAAATGAATCCCTTTTCTCTACTGTTTCTGATGCCCAGGGCTCTAGTTAAAATTAAAAGGAGTTTTCTGTTGAAACTGACAGTCTGGCTGCAGGAACACAACGGAATGAGGGGACAATGCAAACCTGGTGCTTTTGGGCAAAGGGGAATTTTATAGTTACTTACTCAGTGTTATTTGGGTTCAGCTGGGGGGACCTGGGCTGTGGGTGGCCTGAAGGGACAAACACCTTCTGTCCAGTGAAAGCTCCAGGCCCCATCCCTCAGCCCAAAGTTCCCTGGTCTCTCTCCTTCTTAGAGGGTCAGGGAGATTGAGAGGCCAGCGTGCTTCAGGCATTGACCCTTTTCAACATCCTTCCAAAGTGCAGTTACCTATCTCTACTTTGCAGGTTCTGTTTTATCTCCTGGAAGTCTTCTCCACTTAGCCTCTAGTCCCAACCACATGAGACCTTTGCTATTTGGAATTGGAAACCAGCATACTCATGGGTGGGATAACAGATGAGGCTGCTGTGGCCTCTCAGAAGGACATCGAACTCACCCTGTCACAGCTGAGATGAATCAGATTATTCATTGTTGCCAGCAGGGCTGTGTTCAGTCTGGTGGGTGGTTTAGATGGGGCACAGCAGTGATCTGGAACCTTCTTAAGGGCCATGGGCTCTTCTGACTGGAGATTGGGTGGAATCCTTTAAGAGGTCCAAGGGTGACCTTAAGTCCAACATAATTTAATACAGTTCATTACCATCATGATGGGTGCTACTTTTTATATCAAATGCTATCTTTGAAGTTTTTTGAAAATTGGAAATGTAGGCCGCTGAAAATAAATATTCTTGAGTGATAAAATGATTCACCAGAGTTTCGGTAAGGCAACAGAAATTTGCTGCAGTTGATCTGTGTTGGTTTATTACAACCAGCTGCTACTTTAGGGAAAGCCTTTGCTGTTCCAGCTAGAAAGGGAGAGGAGGACCTTTGGCAAGTGTCTGGGCAACAGCTGCCACTTCCAAACTGCCTCCGTGATCACACAATCCAGGGTGCTGCTTCTGTCTCCAGGATGACTCAGGGTCACCAGGAGAGCTTTGATTTAGTAGGACTCCACACCTGCAGCCACTCCACCTCTCTGGACTTTTTAGTTACCCAGGCCAACACACCTTCTTTGCTCTTTGAGCAGTTCAATTGGGTTTTTGGTTACTTACAACTAAAGGCAACTAAACTAATAAATGGACGTTTGGTGTTATTACACTAAAGCCCAGGTAAGGTAATAAGGTAAACTTATACACTTGGATTGGGAAACTGGGAAGAGCACTGTTGCCTGCGGGTAGCAGGTGATTCCTCTCTTCAGGAGGTTCATGTAGAGCACAAGTCACAACAATCCATTTGGAACCCATTAGATCCCAACCCTGTTAATGCTATTCTATAGACATTGAATAACACCTATTCTATAGGTGTTATTTCACATGCCCATCCAATGAGGAGGAGCTGCTTCCTCTTATGTACTTCTGTAGCTCCTTCTAAGGCCAGGAATTACCCTGTATCTCATCTCATGACTAATATAGACTAATTCAGTTAGCATCACTAGGGAAAGGAACATTTGCACTAATTTGCATTATAACTTTCATTTTGCAAAGCATTGGATCTCCTCAAAGGCAAAGACTGATAGGTTAGAATTCTAGATAACATAAATGTTTTTATTTGCCTCAACCTCCATGTAAATAAAAATAGGATCTAGTAGGTGTGGACAAAAGTGGTTAAGCTGCACTCCCACATAAAGGAAGTATTTCTATAGAGCATACACTGAATGCTTCATTGGAGTCACCTGGAAGAGTTTGCTTGTGCTGTGACGAAGGTCACCACACTCTCTACTCCTAAAATTGTCTATAAGCATCTTTGCTTTTGTGATCCTGAATGCAAAATCACCTTTTGGTTTGTTTTATAGCCTTCCCTTGTTGTATTAGAAGCTGTCAGGGAGCATGTACTTGAAAAAAAGAAAACCCAGACTTTAATCTTTTTATAAAAGTCTTTGGTAGGTAGCTACCTCGTCCCATAACTTCTCTGCAATACTCTCCCTACCCTCACCCCCAAAAGCAAAACATCACTCCTTCGTATTTTAGAAGAGAAAATCAAAACACATTCTCTCCAGGGGAATAGTTAAATAGAACATGAATTGAAAATTTTGCTTTCCACCTGCAAAACCCAGGCTGTGTTTTCTTTATGCTGTTCTAATTAGAAATTGTGTCTTTCTTGGATAATTTCCTTGTCTACCTCTCTTTGTGAACACAAATTTGACAGAACTGGGGCAGACAGAAAACAGAGGAGTTTATTACAACTAACATTTATAGGAACACATACATCTCTTTCACAGGAAGGATCATGTCCATAAGTTTATAGAGGACCAAAGGTGTAGGAAAATCTACTGGGGGCTGGAGAAAGAGGATCCTGTTCTAAGCTGTGTCAAAAATTAAATGGATAAAATTATATAATGAAACTTCAATTCTAGAGGTTTTGGACCGAGGTGACTTTATTGTTATTTAGGGAGTACAAGTGGTTTTGTTGATATATAGATGAATTGTATAGAGATGAAGTCAGGGCTTTTAGTGTACCCATCACCCAAATGGCTTTTTTAATTTTTTAAAACCTTATAGCAACTCTATGCCACTTGGGGAACTCTGGAACACCTCCATGAATGCTGCAACTTTGAACTTCCATAATTGCGACTGTAGGGTCTAATGACTTCCTTCATTTGCATTCCTCTGCGGTTGTTTGGAAGTCCCTGATTTCCCACTGACTTGATTCCCATCCTGGGCACATCCTCACGCCTGGTCAAGACAGTGTACTTGCTGCAGGACATGCTACTGGGTGGCAGCACCACAGTGTCATATTTTGTGTGGTTCTCAGTACCACACATGCTTTTCGTTTTTGTTTTCTTTTATGCCTGGAGGGGAATATAAATTGATCATTGAACTCTTTTCTGAATATTGTGGTGTTTTCTTTCTTATGGTCCTTTGATTTTTAAGAAGAGAAAGATGAATGCCAATCTATTTTCAGTAGAAATGCAACTACAAAATAAATGGCTACCTTGTTTGAGATGAATGAGTGCTCACTGGTGTCTCAGGGCCAGCCACAAGAGAACGGACAGGTTGAACTCCACTCTAAGCAGTACTCCTTCCTGAATGCTTCCTTCTTGTCTTTGATTCTCCTGCTTGTTGGACACCAATCACTCCCTTCTTGTTCGGGGTCCATCTCTGTGGTTTTCACTGTCTGAACCCTTCCTGATTCTTACCCCTGCTTGTCATTGTTAGAAGTTGAATTATAGTGCTTCAAAATCCATATGTTGCAGTCCTAACCCCCTTGGCTCAAAACATAAACATATTTGGAAATAAAGTTGTTGCAGACACAATTAACTAAAGATAAGGTCATACGGGAACAGGGTGGGCCCCTACTCCAATATGACTGGTGTCTTTATAAAAAGGGGAAATTTGGACATAGAGACAGATACAGGGAGGTTGCTGTGTGAAGACTGGAGTTATGCTGCTACAGTACAGCTAAGGAACTATCAAAGCTCAGAGAGAGGCCTGGGAGACAGTCTTCCCTAGAGCCCTCAGAGGAAATGTGGCTCTGCAGATACCTTGATTTCAGGCTTCTAGCTCCAGAACTATAAAACAATACATTGTGTTTAAGCCACTTAGTCCTTCTTACTTTGTTATGGCAGCTCTAGCAAATAAACACAGTCTCTCATCATCGCCACTCCTACAAACACACACACTCTCCCCAAACTTTAGCTTTCCTGTATTCCTTGGTATCAGGGCCTTAATTTACAACAGCTTAGTTAACTTATACATCTCTAAGCTGTGACTGGACAACCACGAGGGAAGGCTCCCATGCTGTGCTCTGCTGCAATCCATATCTAAGGAATGTAAACTCAGTGCAACCCATTGCATTCCATTACTGAGGCAGCTACCCCCATTGCAGAGCATCCTGCCCTGGGAAAAGCCAGCAACTTCTGCAAAGCAGACTGGAAAGCCTTGGGTTTTTCTTCTCCAACCACATTTCCATTTTAGCAGGTCCCATAGTGTCTCAGACTAAAGAAGTCAATAACGTAGACATTTCTGCTTTAGGGACAAGCCAGTGGGGGCAGGGAGGTATTATATTTTGGGAGAGGGAAGACAGTTTCAGGTGGGGCTGAGAGTGAAGGAGCTGAGGCTGGGACTAAAAGAACTTTTTTCATATGTCCAGCAAGTCACATTGTGCAAGTGAGCAGCTGGAGGCTGTTCCCTCTGCTGAAACCCCACTCTGTCCACATTATTGGCATCAAATCCCAGCCTGCTCATGGAATGTCCTGCAGCAGGAACAGCTTTCTGTAGTTTTCTTTTCTTTCACCCAGAGGAGTTTCCTGAAAAATCTGTTTTCACCCACTGCAACAGATCCTCGACCTATTTATAATTATCCTCAGATACTTTATTCACACCCACGAGAATCTGCAGCCCCTCTGCAAACCGTGCTGTTAAAGGTGGGAGCAAATCCAGTGGGAATGCCTTTTGCTCACAACAGCACTTTGTGGGGCTCATGCCTGGAGAGCGACATTTGTCCCTGGAAGTGAACTGTAAATTACATCACAAATTAACATTTTAAAATTAAAGCTGGCATTTCTGACCTGCCTGCTGGCAGCCATGATCATGCTGAAAAGTGACATCATTTATGACACTGGCAGTTAAGAAGCCCAGTGTTTGAGGTCGTAAAACAGTTTCCAGGCCTGATTTAATATCGATTTTGCTGTCAGGCTAACTTTACTTTAATATTTAAACAAATGTTTAATGTTTAAACAGCTTGGTTTTGTTTTTTATCCTTTTTCATTTTTCTGTCGCTTTAACCCAGTGTTATCTACGTTGTGGCAATTTCCCCTTGGGCCAGCTTCCATACTGTACTGCCCTGTCTTTAGCAATATTCTCTGATTTATCATCCCAACATATATCATGCATCTAAACCTTTTCCTTTGAGATGGAATGACCATCCTGTTACTATATGTTTATAATTCCTGTTATATGGATGTTATGATATTGCCTTGTTATATAGTATGGCTATATTGTTAGACCCATGGGGACAAAGACCTTCCTGTAAGCAGAGGATAATTTCTCACCTGAAGAGTTAGATTGTTCATTGTGTGCTGCCAGTAGCTTTGGGAAGAGGCACATTGGACCCATAAGAAGGAATTGAGAAGCCATGCTCACAGGGGTCTGTGGATTTGAACTAAAGCAGCCCCTTATTATATAAAGTTTTTTGGGGGGGAGCAGATGCTATTTGGTTTCTTTCGTACAAAAATAAAATAGGGAGCTTTTGTCAATACTTGGTTACGTAACTGTAATGGAAGCTGCTTGTATCTCAGCACCAAGTACTGATACTAGGAATCACAATGGGTGAATTTCAAGAGGAAGGTGAAATTCATGAAGTACACAATCAGGAGCCACTTCCTAGTTGCTCTTCCTTCCATTGCCATATTTAGACTAACTACTAAATCACCTAGCAAAACCCAGCCAGAATGGAATAAAAGAGGTAAGTTATGATATGTGCAGGGCAAAGGGTACGGTATTTTGCTTTAATAGGGAGTCCCTTTCCCCTTGCATTCTTAACTTAGACATCCTGCCTATTTCTTCTGGGGTTTGTGGAATTTCCCCATTTCTTTTTCTGCAGAGATAAAAGGGCAGCCAATTTTTGAACTGTGTATCGTGGGGATTATAAATCTCTCATTTGTCTACTCTCATTTCCATCTGATGTATTTTTCAAAACAATAGTCTGAATTCTGTTTTTTAAAATATTATCTAACCAGAGACTGAGTTTGAAATTCCAAGGACCAAATGGGCTTCCTGTGGTCTAAGATACTCCTAATTAGTCTGTCTCTCCTGGTTTTCCACTCATATACATTATAAACATATAAGGAAATTCCATGGCTTTTGAATAACCCCCTAAATTACAATTAATATCGTTCTGAGTGCTTTATATAGAACTAGCAAATCCCAAACCACTAAATCCAAGGATGCTTCATTTATTAGAAAAACATGGGAATTGGTTTTATGAGGCTGGTCTTGATCTGCAATTCAGTTTTTCATATGCCACCCTCTAGGGATCCTCTGTGCCTCATCTTTGATGTTTTCGAGTGATTTCTGCCTCTTTGTGGAAGTAAAGGTAATGTTTTTAGCCTATCTAGACAGTCTGCCAAAAAGATTTTTGATTTTTTAAGGCAGCAACCAAGAGATAACCTTGATCCTTTAGTCATGTGGACCAAAGCAAGTGCATATGTGTGTAGGAAGGAGGTGGGAAGGGATGTGGGGAAGACCATTCAGACTAGGCTACACAACACACTGCAGTGCCCTCCCCTGCCTGTGGTTTTCAAAAAGCCATTTTACAAAGAGAAGTCCTGAACAACACACAGAACTACTTGGTGGGGGTGGGTGGGAGTTCTTATTAAAAATGCGGATCCTGAGCCTCCTGCCTAGACCTAAGGGGTCAGAATTCCTGGGTGTGAGGCCTACACAGTTCTTAGAACAGTGGGTTTAAGATCCACTGCAATAGGTCATATCATATCCATTCAGGATAAGTTAAAAGGAAAGCATTGACTCCTGATGAAGCGACCAATACGAGGGAACGTGGAGAAAGCAAAGCAAAGCAACTTGTGGCTAACACGGCCATCACACATAATCACAGACATCAGCGAGAAATGGACCAACCCTGCACAGCATCCTCTAGAATAGGATTTCTGGCCAACTTGGCCCACCAGCCATGTTGCTTCTCCTTTTCACCATGACCAGGGACCCCACGTGATTTGTGCCTTCCTCTCATTCCCTCTTGAACAGACTCCAGCCTTTCATGCTGTCTTTGGGCTTCATAAGAAACCTTAATAGCTGCCTCTTCTGTTGAAGAGCTGCTCTTTGTGGATCCCTTTGCCAAAGGGCAGTGGCAGGTAGTGCCAGGATCATGGTCCAGTGGGCAGTGTAGGTAATGCCCATTGTGTTTACTCAGCGACATCCCAAAGAAAAATAGAATGGACTAAGGCGAGTGTCCAGGGAAGATAAAAAGAGCAGCTGGAGAAAGGACGAGTTGGAAAGAAGGAAGAACAAAGTGGGAGAAGATACAAAGTTGTAAGTGGGTTTCTGCTTCGCCATATATTAGCTACTAATTTGCATACATGTCCACTCTACCTTTGAGAATTTACCTGCTGGGCAGAGATGGCCTATGAATGGTAAATGCGGGGGAGGTTCCTGCTAAAAAAAGACATTTTCTGCCCCTCTCTGAGAGAGCAAATGCAACCTTGCCATCCCCTTAGACCTCATCCCCAAAATAAAAATCATATTTATGGCTGGTGCTGTCTGTCAGGGACAGTCCTGTAGCTGAGCGCTGATTGATGACAGGCCAGGATTTACTGGTGGTAATAAGGCTCCGAGAGATCGCCAAGCAAGTGAAAATAAAGGTGTGATGATTGAATTATATATTCTCTTTCTGTGATTGAAAATAATATCAGACAACTGACTCCAGTGCCAGACAGATTACATAAGCACAAGTTAAGTGGTAGAATAAAAATGAGTAATTTTCCTCCTTGACTTAAACACAGCGCTAAGTAGTGTGCCCTTGAATTCAGCAGAAAGCAATTTCCTCCTCCCCAGTAACAGCTAGGGGGCATTGCAAATGCAAATTGAGTTAGCTTTGCATTTTTAATATTCCACATATCCATAATTCACTGCTGAGATTTTAGAAATGTTATTGCTACCACTTGGGCACATTTAAATTATTTTGCACCTCTGAACTTTTGCATTAACTTTACCATTGGCACTTAAGATATATGTTTTAATCTATAGAGAGGCCTGTGCTTAAAGAAACTCTAGTCATTGGGACTGGGAGGACAGACTGTCATTTAACTTGTCATGTTCTCTTTCAAAGGAGAGATTGTTGAAATAACTCTGCTTAATAGGAAAAGATAAAAACCTCAACCACTATATTACGATGTGTGGCCATCTCCTGAAAGGACATAGGTGTCCGCGATGTCACCCAGAGCAGTGGCAAAAGAAGCATGTTAGAGACCCATAGCGTGCAATGAGAATTTCATTGGGTGGCAATCAATAGTAACCCAATTCCTTTTTTTGAAAACCTGCTTCCATAATGTGTAACAGGATTAAGCTTACCTTGTTGGGAATGGAAGAAACTGGGGAATATCAAGAAATAAACAACCAGCATGTCTCTTGCTGTGTTTTATAAAAGAAAATATCAGCCTCAGATCCCAACTACTTGTGATCATTTTTTTTTTGACCCGAGGGCAGTTGTTAAGTAACTAGTGGAGTCTGGGGTCTGTGAATCTTGCTAAATTCTCATTCGAGAAATACAACTGATATATATTCTTCCTAACAGATTCCATTAGGTATGTTATTCCTTTATGGGGCTCTGCTCTGGGCTGTGGCAGAGGCCAGCTTGCAGTGGTGGCTTCATATCACGGAGGCGGGGGCGCTGACAAGGGAAGAGGGTATTCTAGGGGAATAAGTGCTATTTCTCCTTCCTTCTTTCCCTCCCTCCCTCCCCTGGGAAATTAATTTGGATACTTTGGGAAATAGGGTTCTAGGGAACAATAAGAAGCTAACATATACCCTAGTCACCAAGAAGGAACTTTATACAATCTGAAGTGAGGAAACCAAATTCCTACATTTTTCTCCAAAGTCATGCTTACCTTCCAGGTCAAAGTATGCTCAAATGTCACTAATTGGACTCACCTGTGCATGGGCATGCTGAATTACAGAGTGTTTAAAAGGCACCACTTCTGTGTCCACTCATGAGGACCACAAGGGTCCAAATAAAGACTTTGGATATCCAGTTCTGTTCCGAATGAGTTGGAGAAGAGAATGCCCATTAGATTCAAGCCAGTCCCCCTATCTCTGACTTTTCTCCTTCTACCAAACATGCATCCTCTTTGCAAGCCCTGTGGGATCAGGTTCCACATGATAAGCTTAAAATCAACCCAAACACGTTTATGGTGAACACTGTGGTCTGTCTATAGAGCCAGCCAGTTCCTTCTCGCCCACACCCTTTTCTGTGTTTGCGTGAGGGTGCCCTCCTCTGGAACGGTCATGAAGGAATTTCCTCCACCCCAGCTCTCACTGCTGGGACCCTTTTGGCTTCTGGCTCAATTTGTTCCACTCCTCAGTCTTCAAGAATCCATGGGCCACTTTACAAGTTTTTAGATCTTTTCAGCTCTACTTTCACTTCCTTGTCACATAGCCTAAAAGAGCAAAAGCAGGAAAGACCAACCTAGAACTTAGTCTTGACAGATTGTGTGGAAAGGCCTTCTTTGGTTCTGTGAGTGAAACAGGGCTCCATGTTCCCCCTTCCCCCCACTGCCACTTTGTTCTGCGTCCACTTCCTCTTGCCCATTATCGTTTGTCGTCTTCTCTGTTCTGTTTTTTCTGTTTCACTGTTTTTCATTTTCTTACCAGAATATCTCTGCAGTTTCCCAGAAACTTCTCTTTCCAGATAGATCTCTGAAGTCAAGTTCCACGTTACAAACACCAACCAGCTTTAGCATTCTGTCATTCTGAATAATTTGAGCGTCTACATACTTGGCATTATTCTAGGTGCTGAGGTACAGCAGTAAATGGAACAGACAGAAATCTCTGCCTTGTGGGCTTACATTCTACGAAAGAGAGGCAATACATTCAATAAGGAAGTATTTCATCTAGTATGTTAGAAGGTGACAAGTGCTATGGGAAAAACTTGAGCAGGGTAACAGAGCATGGGATGGAGAGCTGCAAATCCAACCAGTGCAGTCAGGGTAGGCCTGATTGAGAAGAGGGCATCTGGACAAAGATTAGAAGGAAGGGAAGCAGCTAGCCGTGGGTGTCCATGGCTAGAGCACTCCAAGCAGAGGGGACAGCCAGTGCCAAGGCCCCCAGGGGAGTCTGGTCAAGGAGCCACAAGGAGGCCAATGGGGCTGGAGCTGAATAAGGAAGAGCAGTATAGGGCATGTAGGGGCAGACTGTGTAGGCTCTTGAGATCACTGCAAAGACTTTGGCTTCTATAATATTTTACTTTCTTTGTTTTTTCAAGGACAAACCTTGCCCAACACTAGGTCCTTAGGGAACCTACTTTAATATATTGAAATGATTTATGATTAGCTTACAAATTGTATATAAAAGGCACTTCCAGAAGGTTCCAAAATTTCCCTTTAGCAGTATAAACATCTTTTTTTGAGATCTTCTATTCCCTTTTAGTTTGTTTTGTGGCTTTTAGCCTGCTCTAACTCCATAATGGATATACTCATCCCAACTTATGTTTAAACTTGGGTTTTTTTTTTCCTGCATAATATCATAGTAAGTCAGAATTTGGTTCTGAGCATAAGGTTAGTAAGACAAAGAACCTTATAAAGAATTGGCTACACGTAATTATTTGGCATGCTCAAGTTAGTATTTAAATTTTTATTTACAGCAATATAGCAAATAAACAGTTTGGCCTAAAGGTAGTTTAGAAGGAGATATCATTGTTTTGTTTTAAAAATTTAATCTATTGTTGGTAAGGAAATCACAACTTAATTGGAAAGCACAAGGCCTGGACTCTTGAAATAGCTTGACTATAAACAATATATTCACCTGTGCTTTACAGTATACTTTTGCATGCATTACCTCATTGGATGCTTATAATTCTGTAAATGGGTGGGGCAAGTGTTGCTGTCCCCATTTTTCAAAGAGAAATTATGAGATTTACCCAAGGTCACATAGTAATGGGCAGAGGCAGGACTTGAACCTAGATCTTCTGACCTTAAAAGCAATTCCCTGTGATGAGTCACTGTACTGAGGGGAGTGTGGGGTGAAGTGAAGGGTTGAGAACCACAGCTCTAAATTAGATTCAGTGACTAGATTTGTGGCACAGACTATCCATGTGGTGTGTGGTATAGAAATAAAAGGGTAAAATTCCTGGGCCCTGGATTCATCTCCAAGGGAACTCATGAATGAAGGGGATGTGAGCTGCACCTTGAAGCAGGTGCGTGTGAGAGCTGGCAGGGCAAAGGGGGAAAGCAGGGTCACTGAGCACACCTGACAGCGTAGTGGGGGAGGAGGGCTGGCCTTGTCACTGGGCATTCAGGTCCCAGCCAGGAGCCTGCTTAGGTGCCACAAGGTGGCCGTGTTACCTCCACATCCACTTTCCTGCCCGTGCAGAGGTGAGGACTGAGTCCTAAACAACCACATCAGAGAGCTGCCTCTTCTTTTCTCGCTGCCAGCTTCCTATGCCCCACGTGGATCTGAGGGCTCCTTTCCCTGCCTCCAGGTAGAAACTGCTTGCCGAGGCTGATGCGCAGCAGGTGCATGCAGGCAGTCACAGCTAGAGGGACCGAGGAAAAGCAAGACCCTGGGATCTGTGTGTGGTGGGCACAAGACAATGAAGATATGGAAGTTGGAATGAGAGAGTTGTGTTCTCTCAAAGAAGTTAAGAACCTGTGTTCTAAGAACGTAGTTTAGTTTGAACTGAGAGAAATAATGAGGAGACCGGAGTCTCTATGGGAATCAAACAAGCGATGGGAGAGCTTTTTTACTTGGGCCAAAGATAAGATATCTGTTTATGTTTCAACTTCACACAAGCTTACATACAGGAACTCCTTTCTCAGAGTACCTGAATAGTGGCCCAAGTGGGGATGACCACCCCAAAGGCCGTCTATGAATGGGGCAGGGGACAGATTTATGCATTTATTTGCTTTTTAAATGCCAGTAGCCTTGCAAATTTCAAAGAGTCAAAACCCCTGGCTCCAGCTCCTTCTCATCCTGTTCTAATTAGTTGGTGGACCCCCTGAGCACCTGGTGCCCTCACTTGCTCACCCAATGCAAGCACACAGTCTATACCTCTTCCTGCAGCTGGGAGGGCAGTAGATTCTGATTTTTAAGACAGCCAAACAGCAAGAAGAGCAAAATAATGTTTTGAAAAATTTGTTTTTATAATATTATGATTGTACCTTAAAAATTCTTACTTTCATGAATAACTTCCCATTGCCTGCAGAGAATCTCTGTTCCCTCATAAACCTTTCTATTTGCGTTCACATTCACTTAGTGGTTGGTTGCTTCCATTTCTTCACCTCTGTGGCTTGCCAAACTGGGTCTACTGGAATCTTATCATCCTTTCCCATAATCTAAGGTTGCAACTTTCTACTTCCCTCACCTCCTTAAATTAACCTGCATGTTGCTAGGAGACCCAGACATTGAAAATGTAGGTTTACAAGTCAAGCTACACAAAATACCTCTCTTGCAACATCTCACACTTCGTTTTCTTTGTGCCTGGCTCTGGGTCTCCATGCCCCTGGTTCAGTTCAGGACTGCTACAAGCACCCTAGGGCCTCTTTCGTATTCCAGCAGGGTGTTAGGTACCATGTAGCCAATGGGTAAGACTAGGGCCTCTGCAAATCCATGGGGGTAGAAAGCAGATTAGTGGTCACCAGGGGCTGGGGGGAGGGGATAAAGGGGAGTAGCTGCTTAAAGGGTACAGGGTTTCCTTTTGGGATGATGAAAACGTTCTGGATCTAGATAGCAGTAATAGGTGACCAGCATTGTGAATGTACTAAATGCCACTGAATTGTACACTCTAAAATAGTTAAAATGGAAAATTTTATGTTATGTAAGTTTTACCACAATTTAAAAAAAAAGAATGTGGTTTTTGGATTCAGAAAGCGCCGGATACCAATTCCAGCTCCACCCCTATGGGCTGTGTCACTCTGCACTAGTTATACCTGGCATCTTCAGCCTGTTTCCTTAGTTACAAAATGGGATGAATAATTCCATCTGCCTGGTAAAATAACTCTGAAGATTAAATGAGATGGTGCATGTATAGAGCTGAGTGCTTATTTTTATGTTAAGCATGTCTTTATCACCCAAGAAAAGAGAATGTAATGCAAATGTTGGGGTGGGGGGCTTCCCCTTTCTAGGAGAGACTGTTTCCAGGCTGCAGATTTCTTGACTGGAAGAAACCAAAGGTACATCCCATGGGGTTTGCTAGCCCCTGCAGTCTCACTTGCTGGGTCTACTTTGGCCTGGAAGCAGAATTTAGTCACTTTATTGTTTTTGTTTTTTTTGTAAAAAACCCAATTGTACCAAGTATTGTGTGGCTTTTTTAGACTTCCCTGATGATTGGGAGGTGTTTACAGGAGTAGGCGACATTGCACAATATGAAGCTTTGCCATGTTGTTCCCTCCTGTTTTCTAACTTTTTCCCCTTTACAGCCTCTCCTGCTCCCACATACAGCCCCACTCCCATATCCCCCTTCTACTATCTGGAATAACCCTCCCCTTTCTCTGAAGCTTCGAGTTCTTAGACTCCACTTTTACCCCAATCATTTCTTAAAACACTTTCTTAAGCAGAATGGATAGATCTTCCAGAGAAGTGCTGAGAGTGATGTTCTCTGCCACCTAACTGAAATGAAAGGAGGCTAGACCCTTCACTGAATCCTTTGACATGTTTGATTCAAAATTAACCAGAATTAATCCTACGTGAAGAATCAGTGCTGCCTGGTACTCTGTAGAACAGATAGCCATTCTGCTGTGACAGTCATCAGCCGTAAAGGCAGAATTAAGACAGCTTGCCCTAGGATTCCCCTATATCTAGGACCCTGTAATTACCAAAGCTGCCTCTAGTCTGTAATGGTACCATGTGCTTCATTCTCTTGGCAAATGCATCCCATGTCAGGGCATGAGGATTGTTGGCTGGACTGAAGGCTGTATTTCAACCCATATTGGCTCCTCAGCTTGGCTTCTCACCTTGAACAGTGAACAACCTCCCCAACTGTTCATGGCAGCTCTGTAATTAAGTACATGTTGCCTTTAAGGTAAAACTTGAGCAGGAGCTCCTTATCCCATATTCTGTCATTTTAGTGATGAACTGAATTATTGGTTATAGAAATAATAAATCAAAACATTGATTGGGATAAAAACAGCACTTCCAGAAGCAAAGCTGTTTAATCTACTAAAAATATAATCTTAAAGCCATAACACAGTTATTTACTTATTTTAAGATACTGGTATTAGTCATTATATTAAAGGTTATTGTTCTAATGAATTGCTCAGGATAAGAAAAAACAAGTTTTACCCTCTGTTGTAATTGGTGAGTGATGTGTGAACTAATCAGAAACCTGTGCTGTGGCCTCCATTAAGGCACCAGATGTATTGGGCTGAGAAGAGATTTGTTGAATAGCTTCAACCTTTAAGTGCAGAGGATAAATGGGTGGTGACATCATTATACCTTGACAAATAGAAATTATATCATGCCCTTTCCTCCCCTTTTCATTACCGAGTATGATTTATTTTAGTGGCTTTCAATTCATAAACCTATGGATTGTCTATAAAGTTAAAAACCTTTTAAATTTGTAACATGCCATAGGGATGGTTAATAGCATTCATGAACCATGCTATATAATGTTATTGGAGCTGTTTTCTCAGTAAAGGTGCATTATAAACAGGTGCTGGGAATTTACTGCAAGCAAATTTGTGAGCCTCATGTGCCTGGTCTTATTTCCCAACCAACCATAATGCTAAGTTATCATAAGTGACATGACATGTGATCCTGTTACATTTCATCTTCATCAAGTACTGAATGATATTGGAAGGTTTTGGAATGAAAACTTAAAGAGTCAATAGAATTGTTTGTATCACGAAAAATAACTGCAGCCTCTCTCATAACCTTTGTTCTCCCAGTAAATCCTGTGTCTGTGGCTCTAGTTGATTATATGTAATGTGTGTGCTCCCTGCCACACCTGGGGATTTCCATGAAATTTTTCTGTTATTATCCAGGATTGCTTCTCCTGCACCTCCCATTCAAGGAAGATTGTGAATTAGAACGCTCGAAGAGAGGAGTGTGCGTGGGTTTGGATAATCTATTCCCTAGTCTAGATTACAATGAAAGAATGAATCCTGGACGCTCAGGGCTAAGATTTTAATAGATTCCAACAGGAGATAAAAACAAGGTAGATTTTGTTTATCTGGGACCCCAAACAGGGAACTGATTGCATGAAGGGGTGCAGGTGTGTGTGTGTGTGTGTGTGTGTGTGTTCACATGTGCTCTGGGGTGGGGGAGTGTGGGTGAGATGCAGATGGAGGGGAGAGGGAGAAATAGAGAGAATAAATTAGGGGTGACTTAAATACAAAAGTAGACTTTGAAGATGACATTCTTAGCATGAATCATTTTGTATTAAGGAAGGGAAGAAGTTAGACTAGCTAGACAAGAGACACCTTGGCAAACAGAGGAGGAAGTAGATGCACCAAGATCAGTGGAGACAATAAATGATATCTTCAACAATTTCTTGGGGTGGGAGAGCCGGCAGTGGAGGGCTGGGGATGGGAGAGGTGGACTTGGGCTCATCGGTGCAGTGAGAAAGGAAGAAAGTGTCCTTGAGACTCAGAGTGCGCAGGGAAGGTGAGCCTCCCGGTGAGTGGCACATCGAAGGCTGTGCGGAGCATAATTTAAGGCTTCCGCAGTGTCTCGGAGCCAAGCGGGTGTGCGGCAGGACGGCATCAGCGCCAACACATCCTCACTGCCACTCATTTCCAGGTGGCTTGTTGGAGAGCCCTCCACAAGACTGACAGCCCTCCCTGTGAACAGCATAGCCGAATTGCTGTCACATAGTAAATGTGATTATGTTGTAAGTAGAGGTCCGCGAGCTCACCTGTCATGCTGCCGACATCCTTCTGGTAAGCTGCCCAAACCCCGCTGACACTAGGCTGCTCCTAACAGAGAAAACATCAGCGCCAACATTTCCCGTGCCTTCTATAGCTCGCCGCTGTTTCTGGAAGATGCCTGTCCAATTAGCGCCGGCGCTATGGGGCGTTTATAGCACACTTTTCAAGCATTTTACAACCCTGTACTGTGTTTACTCCACATCCACCCCCTCCAGCTCCCCGCCCTGCCCACAGCAGCTATTAGTACTCTATGCAGTCTCCTTCATACATGTTCAGTGCTTATTTGGTTACAGCTGTCCAGTTTTTGACTCTAAAATTGAAAAGAATTTAGACAGGATCCAAGAGAGCAACACAAATTATCAGAAGGTTATAAAATAACGCCAGGAAGAAAAGGTTAACAAAATTGAGATTATTTAGCTTTGAAAGGATAATAATAATGAGTGCTTCATGGTGTTCAATAGAATCTGTTAAGTGCTGTTTTCTGAGAGGATATTATTGAAAAAAATCAAAACTACCAGCTCTTAAAACACTCATTTGACCCACAGTCACTTGGCTTTTCTACAGGAAAGGATTTTGAGGATTTTTCTCTCATTTATTCACTTATTTTAGGAGTGGGGAGGGTAGGAAATGAAGAGAATGAGGTAAAGGGGAGGCAGATCCGTCTTGTGTTCTAGAATGCTTGGGAACAGACAGACCTTAAGTAGCAGGAAAGGCAAAGTACATTGACATGGAGTTGGGGTTCATATGAAATTTCTGGGCCCTCAGAATAAAATCACCCGATGTATTTTATTGCTTCCCTAAAAATGCAGCAACTTGTTTAAGAGCAGAGCTCCTCTCCTCCTGCCCCACACCCAGAGGACAGGAATGACAGCCATCCTGGACTCTCCTTTCAGCAGTGTGAGGACGGCAGACTCATGGAATTTGTGTCTAAATCCCCGGCATAGTCCTTGGCACAAAGAGATTTCTCAATAAAGGTTGGTTGCATTAGATTGAGCATCCAGACTTTCCAGCTTTTGAATGAGATTAAGGGAGATACTGAACTTTTGTTTAGTGTACCGGGGTACCCTTTGAGGAATAGATCCTAAATCCAAGGCCTCGACTGTCCGGAGTGGGCAGTAAGTTGTGAAGGTAGGAAAAGCCAATGGGAACTTCTAATACAGAGCCCTAGAATGGTATGGTATGTTTTCAACTTTATAAAGAAAAAAAATTGTAGCTTGGAAACATCCAGAAAATGAGAGGAGTTGGTTTTCTATATCAGCAATTCCCCAAGGAACAAAAGTGATAATATCAAGTTTTCTTTTACATAGCCTCGCCTATAGCGACAAAGTGGAGAAGTGAAGTCATTCTTTGGCTAGAGTTACCTGGTGTTATGATCTGAACTGTCCCCCCAATAGGTGTGAATGTCACCTTATTTGGAAGTAGGGTCTTTACAGATGATCAGGTGAAGGTGATGTCATTAAGGCAGACTCTAATCCAACATGACTGGTGTCCTTACAGAAAGGGGAACTTGGGACACATGAACAGGGAGAACACCACGTGAAGATTGGAGTCATGTTGCCAGAAACCAAGGAATGCCAAAGGCTGCTGGCAAACCACCAGCAGCCGGGAGAGAAGCAGGGAACAGACTCTTTCATAATCCTCGGAAGGAACCAGCCCTGCCAACACCTTAGCTGAGATTCTTGACTTCTGGCCTCCAGAACTGTGAGACAATAAATTTCCCTTGTTTAAGCCACCCCGTATGTGATATTTTTAAAGGCAGCCCCAGGAAACTAACACATCCAGGTAAGTGAATCAACCTCTACCTCTTTCAGCAGATATAACCCTGGCCATGGGTCTAAGGCTTATCTTTAATGACAGCTAAATATTTTATGTTCTACAAGTTTTAGAGGCTGAAATCCTTCCTTTCCCTACCCCACCCCTCATCCCACACTGAGTCACACTTTCAGGACTTGGTGTTTATTTACTAAAAGTCATAGATAGCAATAGCTTTTATTTTCCAAATGCAAATTTCTCTTTGCCATCTCTTTTTATTTTTGAGACAGGGTCTTGGGCTGTCACCCGGGCTAGAGTGCAGTGGTGTCATCATAGCTCACTGCAGAGCTTCAAGTTATTCTCCTGCCTCAGCCTCCTGTGTACCTGGGACTACAGGCATGAGCTACTATGCCTGGCTAATTTTTCTATTTTTTGGTAGAGACGGGGTCTTGCTCTTGCTCAGGTTGGTCTCGAACTCCTGACCTCAAGTGATGCTCCCACCTTGGCCTCCCAAAGTGCTAGGATCACAGGCGTGAGCCACCGTGTCCAGCCTCATCTCCTCCTTTGGAAACAGCCACCAACATGACCACTGATGCAATGTATCAGTTTGGTACTCCAGCCTCCAGATGTCTCTTTGGGGGATAAGTTTGCATCTGTTAGAGATGAAGGAACTAAGTGTCATCATCGCTTTTCTTCATGGAAGTTACTAAGGGCCAAACAAATTGTTCTGCTTGTCTCCTGATGCATTTCAGCCTGTCATCCTTTTGTTCTATCCGCAGCAAAAACAAGCATTCTGTCAACAACTGGAGTCAGTTAAAGGGGCAGGGGCAATAAGGGGGAAGATGTGAGTTCACTGACTTTTGTATTTACATATTTATGTACAATTATTTTCACTTTCCTGTAGGACTGGCCAGAGACAAAATGTTGAAGCAAAGTTTATTTGTATTTTCCCAAACACGGCCCCCATCTCTCGCTCACTATCACCTCAAGACACTGCCTTTGTGCCTGTATAGGCTGCCAGATGTTTGTTACCTCCCACTGTTATGCCACTCAAACTTAAATTCATTACTGTAAGGGTTTAGGGCATTGCCAGCTGGGGCCCTGAAAACTCTCTGCAGCCTTCTCCCTGCTGCTGGAGGGCGAATCCTCCCATGCCACATGCAGCCACAGCCCAGTTAAAATGCCCATCTCCTTAAGAAAGTGCTTAACTGTGGCAATATGGGGCCACGTGATGGCCTTAGAGAACTTGGCCATCACCCACTTGCTGTCAGCTAAGTCTGCTGCTGGGCAGCCCTGCCCACGTTGGTTACTCAGCGGGGCAGACTGCAGGCAGTCTTCCCCCGAGTAATGCCCACTTCCTTGGCCCACTGCAGTCTCTTCTCCTGGAACTCCAACCTGGTGAAGAACCCAGGAGCAGGGCCTTTTCTGGACAAGCCTAGATACTAATACTTTCTTTCTCCATTTTTTTTTCATTGTCCACTCACCCCTGAGCAGAACAGCCAGGTGGCAGTGGTCATTTACTTACTGCCTTTGCCGGCCCTGGGCCCCGCAGCTGTGCAGTGACAGATACTACCTCCTGGCTTGTCCATTCTGTTTTGGTAAACCCAACTATCAGTTAAAGCACAGCTCACACGGGATGTTGAGGCTGGCAAAGACAGCTACTTACCTAGTTAGCTCTATAATATATTCCCCTCTCTTCCTTGCCCACGATCCCATTTTAGTTTAGGGCAGTGACAGGCCCAATAAACAAAGCTCTCTAGTATCGAGGAGTGGTCAAGGGATATAACTGACCAATGAGGTGAAAGCAAAATTCTACCGGGTGAGGATGCCAGGAAAGCTAGTGTTTTCTTGTTAAAAAGGAACAGTCTCAGCACTCATTTTTTTTTCTCTCCTTCCTCATCCTCATGTCAAGTTTGCAGATGTGATGTCTACAGCAGCACGGTTCAATATAACTCAGCAATGATGGACATGTGCGATGTCAGCATGTCCAGTAGAGTAGCCGCTAGTCCTGTGTGACGATCGAGCACTTCACATGTGACTAGTGTGACTGAGGAGCTGAATCTATCATTTAATTTTATTTAAATAATTTAAACTTAAATAGCTACACATGGCTAGTCACTCCGTACCGGACAGCATAGGGAAATGCAGCATTCATCTTGCAAACCAAAGGATGAAAGCAGTTCTCTTATGGATAGCAACATGGAAAGGAAGGAGGAGCTCAATAGGTCCCCGAGTCAGTGTGGCAGCTGTGCATCCCTTGAGTGCTTGATATGGAAGAAAAATAGACCCTGGTTCAGTCATGCTACTGGTGTTGCGTTTCTGTTAAATGCAATCGTATGTGATCATACAGGGACTCTGACCAATATGTTCCAATACTCAAGTGTAACCTCTGGTAGAGCCAATTCTTGAAGAAAGTTGAATAATATAATAATGACACTATGTAGGACTTTCCCTTGGTTGAGGGAATTTGCTGTTTCATTAGGGGAGTCTTTCTCCTAATCTGCATTTTGGATTTGCATTTTTAAACGTTTAGCCACATACGCTGTCAATGTGCCTTGGCTCTAAGCATGATGGCTGAGTGCTTGTGCACTGGAATCAGACTCCTGGGGTTTGCATCCCAGCTCTGCCACTTACCATGCAGCCCAGGGCAGGCCACTCCACTTTTATGTACTTTGGTGTTCTTGTCTGTAAAATGGGGATAATCATATGCTCACCTGTTAAAGTTATCAAAGGATGAAAATGAGGCAATGCCAGGTGTAGCGGTCCCAACAGTGCCTGGCACAACCTGAGAATGTTAGCTTCTATTACTGTTGTCATTACTTTCTAGCCAGTTGGCAGAACTACTTATTTAGATCATGGCACCGAAAAATGAATTTCCTTAAACATCAGAAGCACCAGAACCAGAACCCTGGCCTCTGGCCTCACAGATCTATGCTTTTTCACGGCATTTCCATTGGACAGACTGCATCATAAAATTTATATACTCTTTCAGTCCTATGACTACTCATTATCTAATGATTTCACTTTTCCATGCTGCTTTTTCTATTCTGTAGGGGCAAATGTTTCATTTATTTTACATTCCTGATGTTTAGCTTATCTGTTGCCAAAATAGCTCTATGGAAAGAGAAGAGGATCTTTGAAGCAATTTGAATCATAGCTCTACTGATAATAGCTTTGTGACCTTGTGCAAAGTGGTCAGTTTCTCTGCACCTCCTTTTCTT
The DNA here is from genome assembly GCA_008086735.1 of Cheirogaleus medius. Classification (NCBI taxonomy): domain Eukaryota; kingdom Metazoa; phylum Chordata; class Mammalia; order Primates; family Cheirogaleidae; genus Cheirogaleus; species Cheirogaleus medius. Next base: position 25,544,822 of record VBSM01002217.1, on the reverse strand, counting down.
CATCTCTAGTATAAGAATCGTAGGATGGTTGTGAGGATTGCATCAGGTGAGCATCATATATAAGGCAACTAGCAGGGTGGGCAGTTCTAAATGTCAGCTCCCTTCCCTTTCCTTTTGAGCATCCCAACTTTAGATAGCTTTTCCCAAGAGGGAAAGCATCTTGATAGCACTTATTTCTGGCTGGGGGTAGGGATGGCAGGTTCTAGCTATCATAACTCAAAGAAGATTCAGGGATTATAACTATCATCATAAAATCTTAGGCTCAGAACAGGCCTGAAAGAGTCCTGGTTGAAATTTTCTGTATTGGTGGGAAAACTTCATCCCGAAGAGGTGAGGGACTCTGAATCTTAGAGCTATTAAGGTACTTGAGTAGTTAGGTACCTATTTCAACTTGCATCAGCGTTTCTGTAGAACATATGGCATTATAAAATTTTCATTTAGGAGATTTCATCTTTCTAAAAATACTTATCCCTACTCCATGGATATGGAAAGTTGACTAAATATTGGAGTCAAGAGTGTTTCAGCAGTGGGGATGATCTTTTTAGAACACTTTTAGGAACCAAAGAGAGATAGAAAAGGTGATAGGGAAAAGCTCTGTGTCTGGTGGAAAGACCACTATCTACCCTGGGGGACGTGGGATCTAGTGGCAGCAGTGCCATTCACTGGCGTGTGACCTTGGGTAAGTCACTTAAAATTCTCCCATCCTGTGTTCTTCACCTCAAAATGGGGGATTCTAAGAAATGCTCACTTTCAGGCATGGGCCTGTGTATCAGGTGAGGTTGTATACACTGCTTTGGTAGAACAAATGCAACCATATTTCCTAACAGACACGAATTAAAATTCTCTCTCCAGTGGATTTAGACCTTTCCAAAATGCCGTGCCTAGGTATGTGTGAGAACACTGGAGAACCATGAAGAGTTCCCTCATTCTGTGTGTACTTTTGGCCCCTGTGCATGGAACTGTAGAAAATTGGCATCGTAAGCTTAGACACATCTCCATTTCTAGAAGTACAGAGTCCAAGGCTCTTACACAATTGCATATTTCTTTTGTATTTTAAGAGTCTTAAATCACAACAGATCATTCAGTTTCTGAAGGGAACTCTTTTGGTGAAGAATGACCTTCTGTGAACTTACTGGTGACTGGCTCTCACATGAGAAGAGTTAGTGGTTAAAAACGACTTGGAGAGTTTCACTGTCCTGAGCTGGGGATGCTTCCTGAAAAATACCTCACATCGCCCTTCAGCCCCAGAACTTCTGGCTGCCACGTTTGGTCTGATCCCTTTGGTGTATTTAGTCCCAAGCGTGACATAATGACATCACCAAATGAACTCTTTTTAATTAACTGGCTTAGAGTAAACATAATTGAACTCAACTGTTCCATATTTTGAAGGGCGTGTATTTTTACCTCTGCGTGATTGCACTGGGGCAAGTGAGTTCTAAACACAAACAGATAGTTCTATGTCCTGGTTTACATCTTTGCTTCACATTACCTCATGCAACTTCAGTTACACTTCAGAATAGAATAAATGCAACTTTATACTCATAAATATACAATGTAGCTAGACGTACATATGTATTAGTTCATATGCTAACATGGTGCTTCTAGCAGTGATAAAAATATACCTGTGGGAGAGAAACAAAACATAATTAAGTTATCTGCTACAGAATGGTTAACTTTGGTTTTAAGTAAGGAATTGGGCCCCAAACTGCTTTTAGAATTCAAATTTGAGATTTTTTTCCCCAGTGATTACTTAAAACTGAGGAAACAAAGCAGTAGAAAAATAAATGATTCATCAGTGTCATATGGGAACAGAAGTAGAATTAGAACTCACAGGACCAAAATTTCTAGGTGGTTTTTTTGTTTTCCAAGCCAAGAAAGGATACTTATGTAGTTTTTCAAGTTCTTCATCTAGTATCTCAGAAAATCATTAATCTGCTCATTTTAAAAACTGATGTCTTAACTTGGTATTTATCTTTTTTTGTTATATGTTAGTTTTCCGGTAGATTTTATTGAATGACAAATTTGCTAAAGACACAGGTTTTTATCTAATTTGTCTTATTAGCAGTAACTGTTACAACTGACTTAATATGTTTTGAAATCTCTTGGAAATGCACGATTTTCAAGAAAACTTTCCATTAACTTATCATCCTGTGGTTTATCTAACTCAGGGAATCAAATAAGGTAAAAACAAATTCAGTTTGTGAATCAATTGATGCTGCCCTTTGTGTACAAAAATGACAACTGTCTCTGAGGCTGCAAAGCCACTTTCTCACTATTTATAATGTAATATGCACTAGTTTTAAGTTCCCCTTTCCTGTAGGGAGCATGTTCCTTGTAAAATGGAAAATGAAGAACAGAAACTGTAAGCTGAGGTCTGCTGCTCTCATCCCACTTTTATGTCCCACTTGTCTACTGTAGTAAGATGTTTCATTGGTGGCCCCCAGGTGACCCATGCCTCCTTGTGTTCACCCTTTTACCTCTTCCATATTGACTCTGAGGTTGGCCCATGTGATTTGCTTTGGCCAATTAGCAAGTGTGTTGCAAGCAAAAGCTTGATAAGCACTTGGACACTGGAATGCTCCCTCTTGGAACTGCAGACCATCATGCTATGGGGAAGCCCAAGTAGCCTCATGGAGAAACCATGTGAAGGAGAATCAAGGTCTCAAATATATAGTCCCTGACAAGTCATTTGAATGATTGCAGCTGAACCACACACATTATGGAATAGAGATGAGCTATCTCTACCATTTCTTGCTCAAATTCCTCCCTGCAGAATTGCGAGCAAATAAAATTTGTATTGTTTGGAGTGATTTTTATGCAGCAGTAGATAATAGGCAGTAGTTGGTAGAATGTAGTGGTTCAGAGCATGGAAGCCTGATTCTGGAGCCTCATTGCCTGAGCTTGAACCCTGTCTCTGTCACTAACCTGCTGTGTGGCCCTGGGCAAGTTACTTAACCTGTCTGTACCTCAGTTATCCTAGTTGCAAAATGGGAATAATATTACCTAACTATTTCATGGTTGCTGTGAGCACCTAATGGGTTAATGCATGTAAAAGCATTTGGAACAGCACCTGGCACAGAGCACGCACTGGATGTGTGTTAGTGGCTGATTCTCAAGCCAGGTTCCCAGTGAGGTCAGCTTAGACAGCTGCAGCAGGAGGCAGTTGGGGGCTGCTGGTAGGGGCTGAGGCACATGAGAACAGATAGATTTCCCTGATGACTGGCTCACTCATGGAATCCCATGAATGGATATGCTAGCAGTGCCTTAATGAAGGTCTTCCCAAGTCCTTTCTTTCCTGGAGACTGTTCTTACCCAAAGAGGAGACTCCTGCATGGTTTAGTTAATGCTGAATAGAAGCCAAAATACCCTGTGTTTGGTTTGGGATTTGCCATTGTTGTTGCTGTTGTTGTTTAATTTTGCTTACCTGGAACAAAAACACATGATGCTTTGATGGTTTTGACGTTGCCCTGAATTATCTTCACAGTGTTGAATAAGTCACTTAATCCCTGTGGACTTTAGTGCCACATCTGTTAAAGGAAGAGGGTCAAGGCTTTCTGACCTGAATTTCTTGCAGCTCTTTTTAAATAAAATGATGATATTTCAGATGTCAGGCCCATGAGGAAGGTATTTGGGGGCAGATGGGCGCCCATACTCCTTTTGCCAATACCAAAGACTGACTATAAAAATCTGTCCCCCCCAACAGGACCAGTTTGGGAGCAACATAAAGAGCTGCCCTCTCCTTCCCCATCACCTACTTCTGCCTTAGCTGTCCTCACGTCCCATTTCAGCATGATTGTCATCTCTGTGCCCAAGGCAGCAACTGGGTCTTGTTTACCATTGTATGCACAGGTGCCACCACTTGGTGCTCAGAAAATATTTGGAGAAAGAACAGAATAAATCACCCAAGATTGTCCAAAAGAAAAGGAAGTTCCTGACTCTCACTCCAACTCTTGTCATCTTGTACATTGGAAACTAGGCCTTTAGAACTTTGTATTAAACATAAATCATGTCAGAACTCTTTAGAATGTCCCAGCTCCCTTCAGGTTCAAAAATAAGTCCTCGATGCTCTTCAAATACAGTGGCTAAGTTTGGTAAAAGCACATCATGAAGTATCCTGTAGACATGATCACATAGATTTAAAAGTCAAATCCTTTTACCTTAAGACAATAAATACAGGTGTCAGCCCAACGTGGCCTGAAAACGCAGTGTGCCCACTGCAGCAAGGCTCCTTTGATTGGTCGATTCTCTTTATAAAGTGTACTTTTATTTATTTATTTTTTTTATTTTTATTTTTTTTACATTTATAGAAATTTATTTGGATTACATAAATTGTTAGTCAGTTTATTTCATAGGTGGATTAAACAAAGAATCCACCATCAGTCAGTAGAAGGC
>VBSM01002217.1:25505574-25540330 GCA_008086735.1 Cheirogaleus medius | reverse complement strand
TGCAGAGACGCTCTAACTGGCGGTGTTTCTCGTCCGCCATCTTGCTCCGCCCATAAAGTGTACTTTTAAAGCTTCCCTTTATAAAGTCCTTAATGTATACCAAGCATTGTACTAAGGACTTCATTCATTCATTCATTGTTTCATTTATTCATCCATTTTTCACCTTCTTAGTACTTTTGCTGGGCACCATTTGAAAATACAGCAAAATGCTATTGTGAAAAGCTATGTTATTTTACTGATCCGTTTCTCCTGTCAAACCTAGTGTTTCTGTGTGGGAATTCCTTCCAGACATTTTTCAGGATATTTATATGTTTTTCTGAATTCCTAGAAATTTCTTAATGCCTGCTCTGTGTCAGGCACTTTGCTAGAGACTGGGGCAATGACTGTAAACAAGACATGATCCCTGTTCTCATAGAGTTTACAAGACATCTTGTCTAATCTTCATGACAGTCCCACAAGGTGGTTATTATTCCCATTTTCCAGAGGAGGAAATGAGTGAGCAAGTGGTGGCACAGCTAGCTGATGGTGGAGCCAAGATTCAGACAGAGGTTTATCTGACTCCAAAGCCCTTGATTTTAGACATTGGTCCGTTCTATCCCTGTTTATCACCAAAGTTGCAGCTTATTCAACAAGACAGTTTTTGTTTTGAATTATTCAGTGCATATGATTCTGTAGTCTAATTTATTTGCTATGAGTCAGTTTTCCATGTGACTTGCCACTATGGAGATCCAGCATTCCAAGTCCCTGAGGCAGGTCAGTAAGGCGTGTAATAAGGGAATACGGTCCTGATGACACTTAGTGTCCCCCAGCTCACGTTCTTATTGCCAGTGCCACCTATGAATTTGCTACCCTGGGGGGTATAGAGTTTTTGCTGAGATTTGTTCCAACAATGCTAAGTAAGCATAAGATTTGAAAAATTTATAAAATGAGCATATGTGAAACTATGTATAAAATCTGGAGACATTTTCCACTTGAATAAAATCCAACATCTTTTTGTTGCTTTGTATTCTGCATGAGAACATGCAGGCTTTGAAATTAAGACCTAAGACAACATAAATATTCTGAGATGTTCCCTTGGTCTTCTCCTCTTTGGTTAGCTAGTCAATAACTGATTTTCCAAGGCTGCTACATAAAGAGCATTATGTGTGTTTTGGGAGTAGGGGGATTCAGTTTAATTCCTTTCTTATATATATCGAGACTGTATTAGAGGTAAGGCAGAGTATTACGTGCTGTGATAGATCATTTCGCGTTCAAGGGAATTGACAATGACTTCGGCTTGGCAGCTGGCAGCTCAAGGGTGTCTTGATCTCAGAAGGCAGAGCTGTGATGTGGAAGGGCCTTTTCTGAGGCTCAGCCTGAGCAGAGTCACTGGGGAGAGAAAGTGCAATGTGTTCGGTTACTAGCGTGGCTGGCCTGGAGTTCTGAGGTCACTGGGACCAAGGAGGAAGTGAGAGAGTATAAGCTGATCAGCCGGCAAAGTAGACTGCGTCCTCCATGACGATTTAGGAAGTATTTTCCATAACAAAATAGGCTCCCTGTATTTTTGCTGGGTACCATTGGGAAAATACAGCAGAATGCTATCATGAAACTCTGGGCTGTTTTGTGGACCTATTTCTTCTGTCAAACCTAGTGTTTCCATGTGGGAATTCCTTCCCAATATTTCTCAAGAAACATGTTTTTTTGAATCCCCCGAAAAACCTGTCAACAAATTGGGAAAAATGAAAAAGTGTAATTCTCCCGTGAGAATTAGAGCTTAACAATCAACATAGAGACACTACTGATTAGAAGGAATTCACTGACATCAAATTGAAAGGAAGAGCAGGAAACATGAACATGTGGATTGCAAGGTTCAGTGGGCATTTCTAGGAACCTGGTTAAAAGTACCAAGGAGAGAAGTGTCACCATCTAATGAGTCAGCCTTGCTTGTAGCGTATGTATTCATAGACCTGTCTGCTGTTAATGGTGACTCATTCTTGCAAATAAAACAAATGTTAATAAATTTGTCTGCATAGTGTACTTTATGCAAATCCTGAGTGGCATTCCAAGAAATAATGAGTTTGGAAGAAAAATAAGATCTAAATTGACAATTTAGATTTTAATTCTGTGTAGTGCTATTAACTCTGCTGGGAAATCTGAATTTTATTTGAATACTACCCAACAATGTTGGCTGATGTTTTCCAATCTTGAATATTTTCTATAGGCAACAGTTCTTTGTAAATCTTGCTAAAGTTAATATTTCTTATTAAACAATTTTTTAGGTATGCATGATAATGAATAAAGGGTTTGAGGAATGTTGGAAGTATTTTAAGAATAATTTGTGATTTGGGGAATTCCTGAGAATTTCCAGGAATTTTGATTTTGTAGTCTGAATTCTGATTAATACTGTTCAGGAATTTGGAAACACTACGTGGTCCAACCTCTGGCTTTGAGGCAACCCTCATTTAAGTGATCTCAAATTGTCAAGGTGGATCTCAACTTGATTTATGCTGCGACCAAGATTTAGCAAATGTTTTTTTTTAAGGCTAAGCTGAAGCTTGCACATATTCACAGTTGATTTCAGAAATAATGATCACTCCAAAAAAAAAATAATGATCAAGAGATTAAAAATGGAGGATTAGAGTTTTCTGCTGAAAAGTGGATGCATTATTTAATACAGCTTTCTAAAGCTTTTACTTAAAATAAACTCTCAGAATCACTTGGGAGGTGTATATTTAGCTGTGTGTGCATGCACAGACACACAATGTGAATACAGCCAGTCAGCCTTCTCTCCACATGAAGCAAGGAAAACAATGTTGCCTTTTATGTTTGTGTGTGTCCATTCCTTATCAGCCCTGAGTCACAACGGAGTCACGGAGTTACAACACGGAGTTTCAACACGTAAATGGTGAACATAAGAACGATGTGAGCATGGAGTTGACTTATGATCTGATTGTAATGTTCATGTTTTCAGCAGAGCATCTATCGTATGTCATTGCCTTGGACTGGTTTTAAACCGCAGCTTTGTTCAAGGCTTTTTAATAAATAGATTTTAGTTTGATTGTAGAGATAGAGAATTTTGTTTCCTGAAATCTCATTTATCCAGAAAGAGCATCACATACTTATTCTTAACATTTTGAGTTCAAACAATGGGAGGAAGGTGAATGCTTGAATTATTGTACCATTTATAATTAATGGTTGGTTATCACTGAATAAGGTCTTCAAAAATATATTGGTCTCTCTATTTTATAGCTGGAAGAGAAGCCGTGTTGATTTTTGCCTCTGACAGAAAAGGAAGGAAGAGATTTATCTGTTCTAAGTTGGGGTTTGGATTTGATGAAGAGGATGATCTTAAAAATAAATTACCTGGAACTCTGCATATGCATGGCATTTGACACCATCAACCCAATATGCTGTCAAAAGTTCTAGTAGTTCTTGCCTACTCCAAACTTACCATGTCAGTGTATTATATGATATGAGATTTAGGTTCTGTTTGCTCCTTATATTATGCAAGGGCCAATAATTAAATATTTTTGAGAATAATTGTCATGATTAAAGTCAGTCAAAGATGTTATCTCTATATGAGGAATGACTGTAAGACAGAAGTGATAGAAGAAAAACTTTTTCACAACCTTGTTGACTATTACAAAGCAATAAAATAATGGTATTCTTAACTGCCCTTCCTTTGAAGATATTACTATCTTTAAGAAGTATATTTCAGGCCGGGCGCGGTGGCTCACGCCTGTAATCCTAGCACTCTGGGAGGCCGAGGCGGGCGGATTGCTCAAGGTCAGGAGTTTGAAACCAGCCTGAGCAAGAGTGAGACCCCGTCTCTACTAAAAATAGAAAGAAATTAATCAGCCAACTAAAAATATATAGAAAAAATTAGCCGAGCATGGTGGCACGTGCCTGTAGTCCCAGCTACTCAGGAGGCTAAGGCAGAAGGATTGCTTGAGCCCAAAAGTTTGAGGTTGCTGTGAGCTAGGCTGACGCCACGGCACTCACTCTAGCCTGGGCAACAGAGCGAGACTCTGTCTCAAAAAAAAAAAAAAAAAAAGAAGTATATTTCAACTTATTAAATATTTATTACCTATTACAATATTGCCTTTTGAAAAAAGATTCAATATTATCTCATCTTCAAAACATTGAAATGGGGATTGTTGGTGGATGCTGAGCCAGGAGTAGTGGTAGGAGGTTATTTCCTTTGAAAGATTTTAAATAAATTCCTTAGGCAGTGGAAAGTCTCTAACCATTCCCTGTGGTATGGGAGGGTACCCTATTATATATTTCTGGACTTGGATGGATGCCGTAGACCAAATTTGATTTAGTCTCTTTTTTACATGTTGGGAGGGATGGGGTTAAATTTATTGCACCAAATTTTTGAAAACAAAGACTGTGGGTTTCAGATCAACAGGTCACTAATTTAAAAAAAGGACTTATACCTGACTTGTATTGTTAGACAAGAATAAAAACATGCACTCTATGTTAAAGAGAGTAGTCAGCCACTTTTAATTCTGTTGGGAACAATGGGAGTTAGAAATCAGCAGAAAAAGAGAGAGAGGTTCAAGTAAACAACAGACAGGGAAGAAAAGTGCTGTATTTTCCCATTGGAGAGAAGAAATAATCCAATTAGAAATAATGGAATTATGAGATTTTAAATCAGAAGGGAATGGGAGACCTCATTTAATGCAGTATTTTCTGGAGATGCCATGGTAAAGTACTTTCCAGGACAGAGGTATGTGAGTGAAGGAGACTAAGGGAGGGGTGAATATCCCTTCTCAATCTGTGTATGGGCTCCATAGAGCTACCCACGCCCACATCAGTTGCTTCATTTTGGGGGCTGGTAGCATACGTAGCAAAGTCCTCAGGCTCTTGTGTACCTACAAAGAAGGAGTCTGCAAGGCACGCCCTAGTGCTCAGGAGGAACCAGGTGTCCAAGTTCACAGCCCCTAATTTCCCAATTCAATTGCAGCTGGGTCTGAGTCCAAATGCAATGTCAGGTTAGGAGCTCAACGAAAATGTGGCAAAAAGGGAAAGGGACTTTGAATTCCCTCTCTCCCCTTATATGCCAGAAAGTCCATTACAAAGCTTTCTTAGTTTAAAGGGGAGAATTTTAATAATGTCAAATATGATTTAAATTGATGTCTACTATGAAGCTTTCAGAGATATGGATATTTTTTCAATGAAATACATAGCATAGTTCTCATGTTTTTTCCTCTGCCTGCTCACATAATTCTTTCACTAGGAATTATAAAAACAGGAGAGGATTTAAAAATATATATTTGTGAGGTGATAGAGATTCCTAAAATATGTATCAGACATCTATGGCTGACTTTTATAACATGAACCAGACCCATCCTTTTGATTCCAAAACCGAATCGGCATCTTCCTCTTTATTCAGACACTGTAAAGACTAATCTAGAATTAAATATATCTTGGCCAATGTGGCAAGCTGACGACCTTAGTTTTCTGTCTCAGTGTCCCCAGAGGACAGGAAAATGCCCACTGTGTAAGTTATAGTAAAGGCAGAGTGACTGTGACAGAGTCCCCAAAGTACGGCAGCTTAAAAAAGTGAGTGATGTCAACCAAAGCTTTCATGATCTAGACCGACGGGTAGCTATGTTCATGCAGTCACTCAGAGACTTCAGTGCCTGTCCCCTTTTTTTTCTTTTGCTCCGCCACTACATGGGGGAATTAACTTTGTCTACTACACAAAGCTGGGTCATAGGTATGTTCATATTCCAGCTAATGGGAAGGAAAAAAGATAGAAAAATCCAAGGCAAGAAATTTTCATCTAAGCATGTGAGGCATCCCTTGCAGATGCCACTTCTGTTCACATGCTATAGGCTAGCACTGCAGCCCTAGAAAGAAACATACAGACACAAGAGACGGTGCAAGACTGCAGCCCCAGAAAGAAACACACAGACACAAGAGACGGGGCAAGACTGCAGCCCTAGAAAGAAACACACAGACACAAGAGACGGTGCAAGACTGCAGCCCCAGAAAGAAACTTAGTCTTAAATGAGTGCTTAGTCCCATTAATCCCACAGACACACCTGGCTGCAAGGGAGACTGAGAAATGTACTGGGGGACCAGGTGCCCAAGAAGAGAGGATAGATCACAATCATTGAGGCTTTGTAGTCATTGTCTTCAATGTGAAGTGGTTTAGGAAGAAAAAACTGTTTTTCCCCCATATCGATAATAAAATTACAATGAATTCAGGTGTGAGAGTCTTATCAGTAATCTCTGAAAAGCAGAGTAATCTTCTGTTTTTCCAGCTTTTCTAGGATATTTCCTACCACTGATTACAACAACAACAACAAAACCTCAAAAGGAACAAATTTGAAGCCATGAAACCATGTTTGAGTTAACCTTTCTTAGAAAGGAATGTAATCTAGTAGAAATAGCCCTTGGTATGCAATTAGAAGTGTGAATATTTAGATCCAACCTGGTTATTCATTCAATAAGTGACACTGGGCAAGTCACCTCACTTACCTGTTTCTCATCTGTAAAATGAAGGGATTATATTGGATTGATTTTGGCTTCAAAGACCTCATTTAATTTCAAAAAGATGTCATATGCTCCCCCATGGTGATAATTGGGCTTTTAGAATCTGTTAATGAAAAGACACAGACTGAGAAAACACTACAATTAATTTAGTAGCACTTTTAAATAAATAGCAGAACATCTATTATTTATTCACTGTGCAGATAATGTTAGGTGGGCATTTACTTTTGAGGATGATGTGACCCCAGGTTGGGAACAACTGCAGCAGATGTTTTCCAGGATGCTTTGATGCTTTCAAAGTCTTTGATTTTGAGATGCTCTTCATAGGAGGCTTAGGTGTGATACTGGGGAACGAGTGTAGGGAGTCGTGCAAAGGGCATGAGTGATGTTCAGGTCGGCTCTGCCCCCAATCCCCAGAGCTCCAAATAGAATTGAGTACATGCAGGGAGAGCCTTGCTGCCCAGCCTGCTGTGAGCCTGAGGATGCAGAGTGTGGCTGCCTCATTCTGCGTGGAGTGTGGGGAGGAAGAGGAAGAAAAGCCATGACGCAATATATGAAATCTCTCCAGAGGAAATCATTTATCCTTTGCTCTGTGAAGAGTCCATGGACAAGATATGATTTTGTAATCCATTTTTTATAGCACAGTTAAACTGATCCCCTTTTCCCCATTTTAATTTTTCTGAAGTTATTTTCACTGACTGCAACACAAATTTGATTTATTGTTTAGTTGTTTTTCTTTCTCCCCTTCTCTTTGGCCCGTAGAAAATCTCACAGATAATAATGTCTGCCTTTGTGAGTTATCTGTTATGGTCACTATTTTTGCCAAGTCTAATTTTATGAGTGAAATTTTGCAGATTTTAGTTCTGAGGAGGAGATTTAATTTTTCCTTTAATCTAAATCCACACTATTCTTACCTTGTGTGCTTTAACCATTTGTTGATTTTGGTTTTTTATCTTTTGTTTTTTATTTTTAATAGCTTCATTGAGATAGTTCTATACAAAAAATTGTACATATTTAAAGTGTATTACTTGAGTTTGGACATATGCAAAACATATGGTACCATCACCACAGTCAAAATATAACTGACATATCCAATACTTCTCAAAGTGTCCTTATGTCTTTCTGTTTTTATTTTATTGTTGTGAGTGTGTGTATATTTGGCAAGAACACTTAGCATGAGATCTTAACAAATTTACAAATTGAAAGTGCATGATACCCTATTGTTAAGTATAGGAACCGTGTTTTACAGCAGATCTCTAGAACTTATTCATCTAGCATAACTGCAACTTTATACCCATTGAACAACAACTCCCCAATTCTCCCACCTGGGGAACAACTATTGTATTCTCTGCTTCTATGACTATTATAGGTACCTCTTATAACTGAAATCAAGCAGTATTTTTTCTTCTGTGACTGGCTTATTTCACTTAGCATAGTGTCCTTCAAATTCATCCATGTTGTTGCAAATAGCAGGGTTTCCTTTTTTTTTAATAAAGAATGGATAGTATTTTATATTTTCTTTATTCATATGTATGTATATGAATATACCCCATTTTCTTTATTCATTCATCTATTGGATACTTGGGGTGGTTTTCATATCTTGGCTATTGTGAATAATGCTACAATAAACATGGGAGTGTAGATATCTCTTCAAGATCTTCACTTCAATTCTTTTGGATATATACCCAGAATTGCTGGATCATTTGGTATGATTTTTGCTTGGGATATTGCTTTTGTTTTTAACATTTCTATAAACTCTATTTTCTTCAATTTATCAGTTTTTACTGTCTTTAAAAAGCTGTGATCCTTTATTAGATATTTTTTGTCTATTTTATTGTATAGTTTTGGTCTTTGCCAACTTTATAGTATTCATTATGAGCTGGGTAATTTGGGCACCCAAAGCAAAGATCATTGGTAGGACAGAGGTACGGGGTCAGGCTGCATGGTGGGATTATCACACTGCAGACAAGCAGTGGTGTCTAAATATCAGGGGGGAAAGGTCATCCTTCGTACAGTCTTACATGATCAACATTTCTCTCTCAGGCCAACAAGCAATATCTTGATAAATGCACTACATGAGAGGCGTTCTCATTAAAATCAGGAACAAGGGAGTGATGCATACTATCATCCCTATTATTTGTCCTTTTTCTGAGATGGGGAATAGGAAGTGTAGGATTAGCGTGGTAAGATTAGACATACGTTTGAAATACCTATGGGGCATGGACATGGGAGAACTGAAGGAGTCTAGGAAATAAATCTGAAAGCTTGAAAAAGGGCCTAGACCAGAGTTAACAATTGGAAATTTTAGGTTTGAAAATGGTAAGTGAAATCCTGATTGTAGATGAGATCACTTAGAGAGAGTATAGATCCAAAAAAGAGGAGGGCATAGGATGGAAACCTACGGAACTCCAACATTGAAGGTTAGACAGAGGAGGGGACCAAAAGAGGGACTTTGAAAACGGGCAGAGAGGTAGGAGGGAACTGGGAAAAGTTGGTGTCACAGAGCAAAGGAGAAAGGGTTTCAGGAGATGGGTAGCAGTCAGTGGTGTCAGAAATTGCCAAGAGGTCAAGAAATACAAGGATTGAAAAGTGTTCAGTGGGTTTAACATAAAAGTTCTAAAATTATTCACTCCCCATGGTCCAGGAATCTACTTCTAGGAATATATTCTCCTAAAAGGAACTAAAGCTGGGGTGAAAGGGTTATATAAAGGTGTTTGTTATTGCTTTGTTTTTTAATTGCCAAAAAAAAATAATTGAAAACCTAAATGTTCAACCTCAGAAGTACTTTAAAATCATTTTATGTAGCAACTAAAATCCTATTTTTGAAAAGTATTTAATGGTATATAAAATGGATATAAGTACACTAAAATATTAATAGTATCTCAGAGTTGGGATTTATAAAAGATTTTGTATTTTCTCCTTTATGCTATTCTATATTTTTTAAAATTTTCTATAAGGAGCATATCTAATTTTATAGTCAGGGGAAAACATTATTTAGATAGCCTTCCCTTAAAGTGGCTAGGGGATACATTCCTGCTGACCAGGCAGAATAAGCTTTAATTAGGTTCTTTCTGGCAGGATAAAAACAGAACCCAAGCTGCTGAGAGAAGGACTGAGTCCAAGAAATTGGACTGTCAATTTATATAGCACATAATTTCTAATGCTTGACTCTGAGGGAGGACGGCTGGAGATTCTTACAGTATTTTTGCTCTACCTGCTTTTCTCTGTCCCCTGCCTTTGCCTTTTGTGTATTTGAAGAATATTTTGCTGGTTGTTCTGCAGGGAGACAAGGGCAGCTTCATGCCCCACCAACTGTCACTTATAACTGAAATCTCCACTTATTTACCACTGTTTCAAAACACAAACAATAGAGTTCTTTGCGTACCCAAAAGGCAGCAGTCTGAGTGAGCAAAGTTGTACTGGTCAGAGTTGGTGTTCAAAAAGTACAACCAAAGGTTTTCAGAGTTGGGGGCAGGCGAGTAGGAAATGAGAAATGTTCTCCTATATTGTTACAGCATAATGATGAATTGCTTTTGCTTTTCCAAAACCGGGCTCAAGCTTCTCTGTTCACCTCTATTATCTGCTGCTGGTCTCCAAAGGCATATTACCATATTAATTCATTGTGTTATACAATTTGGTCAACTAAATGAGCTTACCTTATGCCCTCTTAATGGCATTGCTTTTAATGTTGGCTTCGTGGGATACATTTAACAAAACAGATGCGTCAAGGAAATGTATTTAAACTCAATTTGGTTTTAAAATGTTTAGTGGTCTCTCTAATGAGCCAGGTACGAAAAAAAAAAAAAAAAGCGTTGCAGGCAACACGCTGTGATAAATGTGGAGTCTAAATGCTAAAGTATCCCCAATGCTCAGGGTGGTCAGATGTGTTCTGGAAAGGAAGTCATGTACTACAAATGTGCCATTACTAGATCTGAAGCCTAATCCATTTTTTTGTGGAAAGGGTATAACATGTTATTTAGAGTTATTTAGGCCTGGATGTGAGCCTGAGATTTAACTGCATGTCATAAACACTGCCATCTAACTGACTTAGTGAGACAGCTCGAAGAAAGAATTATGTGATAATAGTATGAATGGTGAATGATCCATGGCATTAGGTTCGTACTTGCAATTCGAGCCTCACAGAGTAGTAGAAATAGGGGTTTCGAGTCTTACATATCTGGGTTGGAATTCTCCATCACTTTATTACAATAGCTAAATAATCATGAGAGATACAAATTACCAATCTAGACTTCAGTTTCCTTGTCTGTAAAATGGGGGCAATTATACCTACACCTAGAATTGTGAAGTCTAGCAGTAATATAGGGACAGGGAGTAGCAAGTAGTAGTACGAGGTATTAATACATCTATATTCTGTGTGTGTGATCTTTATATCACCAATTTTCCCACCTCCTAATAATTACTTGATTTTCTTGGATAACTGAACGCATGTATTCCATTCCCTTTATAGTCTTTTGTTGGTGTCACACATTCAAAATGGACTGGCCACAGAAAGGCCCATCTGATCATTTCTCTGAACGTGATGATCAGGATGGATTGCCAGCCAGTGAGGCAGCTCCAGCAATTAGCCTGATCTTAGGGGCAGCCAAGACCATTAGTCTGCACTTACAACATCCTGATCCAATAGCAACATATTGACAAAACTAATGACCAGTGCTTGGAAAAATAGCAGAACTTAATGTTCTTTCTTGGATGACATGATCAATATTTTCCCATGGAAGACTGTGGTATCCAAGGTACATTTTACCACATTTTCTATATTTATTGTGACTGTAACAGTGGGTACAGCACAAATTATTTTTTAGGTGATGACAAAAAAATAAAGCAACTTATAATTTCAACTTTCGCCGCCACCCCACTTCTCCCTTGTTATGCATAATACCCCAGGTAGTTGGATCTACTCTCTGTTCCCCAATCAGCTGAGATTTAGTTCCTAGCTCTGAACTGTTACTATGCTGTTCACTTATCAACAAATATCTACATACTTACACATTCCAGGCTTTGTGCTCGGGGCTGGATGATAAGCTTATGAATAACACAGTTGCCGTGCTCAGTGTGCTTACAGACAAGGAGCGAGCCATTTCTCCTTACTAGAGTTCTACTCACCTCCTTATGTGCCATTCCAACTCATAGTCATCTCCTGAAGTGCAGATAAATGATCTCTTCAACATATTGCTGGGGCAGCAAGTGGGTAAATCTCTATGGAATGTAATAGGGCAATATCTAATGAAATTAAACTGTACATACCATTTAACCTAAGTGTTTCATTTCAAAGTATTTATCCTATACATGTGTTGTAAATGTATAAGTTACCATATTCACAGGGGTACTCATTGAAGGATTATTTTTAACTGGAAGATATTAAAAACAATCTACATGTCCATTAATGGTTGAATAAATTATGGCCTATACATACAATGTACATTTATGGCACCAATATTAAAAGGTGTCTCTATATTTACTGATGAGAAATGATCTCCAAGATATATTGTTAAGTGGAAAAAAAAACCCCACAAATACAATAGAACATATAGAGTGGGCACAAGCTATCTAAGAAAAAATAAACAAATATCTATGTTTGTAAATGCACAGAAAATCTCTGTGAGGATCCAGAAAAACTGTTTTCTGTGGTTACCTCTGGGAAGCGGGGCTGAGCAATCATGAGACAGGAGAGGGAAGAACAGTGACTATTAACTCCTTGCCCTTTGATCCTTTAAATTTTATAACTTGTGTATGTATTATCTATTCAAAATAATAAACTCAATTTAACTGTGTAAAATTCTGACTCAAGCCCCAAACAAATAAACATAGAACCCTTTGACATCTTTACTCTAGAGATCTCTTCCTTCCTTTCATAGTAGGCGTAGTGGCAATTTGTATTAGAATATGTCATGTCCTGCCATGAGATATCTCTTATACTGTTGAAACATTTAGAATAACAATCGTGTTAACATTGAGGGGTCCAAGCAGTACAGTTTGGATGGAGTTCAGCATGGATGGTATCATGGGACTTATGTGTGGGACCATCCATAGATGACATGGTAGGAGAGGAAGGTTCTCACTAGTGTTAAATAAAATTTATGGGAGACCACTGATTTGGCCTGAGCTCCTGCTCTAGGTCCCAACAGACCAACCCAAATGAAGTCACTCACGCTAAGGTCCCATGTCACCAAGCTGAAACTTAAGCTGTTTACTTATAAGATCTGACTTTCTGAGAAATCAGGAGGGAGAAGATGTCCAAATCCTCAAACAGGCCTCTGCAAAACAAGAGATTTATAGCAGCCAAGCAAAAGGGGCCTGGTCATCCTGAGCCAGCGTGATAAGGAAGTCCACTATTCTTTAATCTATAAAAAGAAAGTGACCTGGTATATCCCGATGATTTGCACTATGCTGTGTCCTTGTTTCTGCTCAAGATACCCTATAAAAACTGACTATTCTGGCATGCCCAGTGGAGCACCTATTTCGTAGACTGGATGCTACCTGGTTCATGAATTGCTAATAAAAGCCAATTAGATCATTAAAACTCAATTTGTTGATATTTTGTTCTTCGACACTAGGAAGTGGCAGGGAGGGCAGCTGACGGGATTCCTCAGCATGGCTGGTGCCTGGGGCTCCCTCCAAAGGCCCTAAACAGTTGCAGTGTGACATAGGCTTTCCCATGGAAGGCAGCAGAATTCCTCTTGGGGAGAAGAATTGGTTATTCCTTTCCTGAGAAAACATTTTCGGTCAGGAAAACACCTTGATAAACTGCATCAAGGATGAAAGATGATGCTCTGAGAGCACAGAATATAAGGAGATCATAAAGAAATACCTAAGCAGCACTGCATAGAAAACAAATAGGAATTTGGAAGTAGGAAAAAGTAGAGGAGATGGGAGGTGGAGGAAGAAACAGAGAAGCCCTGGGGCTGAATGGCTTTGAGGGAGGCTGACATGTAAAGAGAAAAGCAGCCAATGAAAGATTCTTGGGGCTAGGGTGACTGGGGGTGGGTGGGAGGTCTTGAGAACAGGATTGCCTATTACTATATTTTATTTTTATTTATTTATTTTTTGAAATAGGGTCTTGCTCTGTTGCCTGAGCTAGAGTGCAGTGGTGTCATCATAGTTCACTGCAGCCTCCAACTCTTGAGCTCAAGTGATCCTCCTACCTCAACCTCCTGAGTAGCTGAGACTGCAGACCCGTGCCACCATGCCTGGCTAATTTTTCTATTTTATGTAGAGACAGGGTTTTGCTATGTTGCCGCAGGCTGGTATCAAACTCCTGGCCTCAAACTAACCTCCTGCCTCACCTCCCAAAGTTCTGGGAACCACTGTGCCTGGCCCTATTACTATATTTTAAATTGTTCATGTTCCTGTGAGATAAATGCCATTTGCTACCCCAAATATTCAGTAAAATGTGCGGCTATACTCCAAATGCCCTATGTCAGCAGGCTTTGGGGCGATCCAGGAGAAGGACTGGGCTCCCTGGCTTGCCTGGTGTGGATGGGGGTGCCAAGCAGCAGCAGGGGACTATGAGCGGGGATCAGACTGCAACCGGCCTGGTGGCCAGAAGGGACCCTGGAGACCCAGCCCCTGGGAAGTCACAGAGGGCCATGGAGGGTGTTAGCTTCTGAAACTTAGGTGGTAGGAGCTTTCACACCATTTCATATAAATATCAATGGGTAGGATGATCTCAGTTGTGCATATCGTAATGTGCAAACTTTCAGGTGAAAAAAAATTCAGTCATTTGGAAGCCTATTTTAGACCTGCAGGTATTTAGAAATATCCAGAAAATTGACTGCGTTTTCCACTATCCATGACATCACACATTGTAGGGAAATCGCTTGGAATCATGTACCTGCCTCTGGCTAGATCTGTACTTCTCCTAACAGAGAATTCCCTGACATCTTTGTCTTTGACATCTGCCTATTACACAGACCATTGTGGGGAATAAGAATGCATTTGTTCTGAATTGGTTCTTGCTCTTGCTCTGTGTTTCTTTCATAGACCACAACACCATGTTGAAGTTTTCAGGTGAGCTTACACTACTCTTTATAAAACTTTGCAAAGTAGACACTGGCATCTGCTTACATGTTTTGCTGCATTAAGTATTTGGACTGCTAAATGTAGTATAAGATACAGCAATCAATAAAAATTATAAGTTTTAAGTTCTTCCACTGCTTTCTCTATATTTCCCCAGAGTCTGTTACAAGGCCTAGCTCTAACTGCCAGCCCTGCCCCCACTTTCAACGATGCCATTCATCCAAGAATCCCAAAGCGTGGTTTAATAACGGACTCATTAATCCTCATAACACTCCTTCATTTGACACATGTAACTCTTACTACATGATATGTTGCTACTTACTGTGGATTTAATTTAACAGGTTTTTCCCTGTTGTGGGTAGTCATTTACATTGACCTCATTTTCGTTGAGTTATTGCTCAGATTTGAGCAAGTTTGAATGGCCTCATCCCAAAATGACATCTTCTGGCAGATAGAAGAAAACCATCTGAAGAAGCAATTATTATTTTTTTTAAAGGAGAGGCTTCTGCAACAAATGGCCCTATAAATAAACAACTGGATTTTAATCATGGGTAAAGAGAGTGAGACGTTTTGCCGTTTTATAAAAATGTGAATTGAATGAATTTCTGAATTCATAGGAGGGAGGGAACAAAGATTTCAGCTGAGACCAGGAGGCCCAGGGTAGCAAGAGTCTAACCTCTTATCAAAGAAGGTGGATTTTTCACATTTCCTCTTTCCGTATTTGACCTCTTTGATCTCTGTCCTTTCTGTGGTCAGACATCAAGTTGGCTTTCTGGAATTGTCAAAGTTCCAGGCAGCAGTAGCAGACCCCAAATTGGGAAGGGGATGAGGTCAAGTGTGCAAGAAATTGTGGCTAGTAGAGTGGGTTTTGGAGATGGGCTGAGTGATGTATCTATTGATTCAAGAAAACAGAGATCTCCAGGGAGGAAAAGCATATGAGCCAGACTTGGTGGGCAAATCGCAGTCTGAGTTTGATGAGGAAGTAGCACTTTGGGACTAGAGAGTATGTGGGTGAACTTTGGAAAAATTTTCATGAGCACCATTCTTTTAGGACCATGTTTCTAACCAATGGCCAGTCCTCCACCACTTTTAAGGGAATGGCACTCAAAACCAGACAGCTCACAACCTGGCTCCTCCCTGTAGCTTCGTCTATATGAGGGGTGGTGACCTTGCAGCCCCAAGGCCACATGTGGCCCCCCAGATCCCCAAGTGCAGCCCTTCGACTGAATCCAAACTCCACAGAACAAATCCCTTTATTAAAAGGATCCAGAAGGCCATGTGTAGGTCTATGTAGATAACTCATATAGCCTCCAGCTCATCCTAGAGCACTGATTCTCAGACTTAATGCCCCTTTTATTACAAATATATTGTAGTGCCCTTTTTTATTAGCATGAAATTCATAAGTAATATAAATTACCTATATATAAAAGAGAAAATAATAAAATGCCTTAACTGTATTATAAAAAGGAAATAAAATACAATGTGTATATCAGCATGCAAATCTTTGGGCACAGCTACACTAGAAGACAAAATGAAGTGTCAGATGCTTGCACCTCATCAAGAAATCACAGGGCTCAGACAACTACAGAGCCAGGCAATACAGGTGGATTTTGTCAGCAACTCTAATGTAATGGCTGGTGTTGCCATTGGTGGTGTGATTTTATGAAATGGTTAATAACTCTTGGTCAAGTGTTAAACCAAACAACATCCAATCTACCATTGACTTACATGGTAAGTTGCACTTCTGGAAGTTGGTGTACATTAGAACATGCAAAAGTACTTTGTGTCTCTATATAAATTAGAGTTAGGTTCTAGGCTTAGATAATTGAATTTTTTCCTACCTCAGGAAAAAAATGTTCTCAAACTTTTTGGTCTTAGAACCCCTTTACACTCTTAAAAATTATTGAGGACCTCTAAGAGCATTTATTTATGTGGGCTGTATCCACTGATATTTATTGTATTAGAAATTTAAAACTGAGAAATTTTAACAATATTTATTATCTCTCTTTAAAAATAATGATCCCATTACATGTTAACATAACATTTTTATCTGAAAATCTATATCTTCCAAAACAAAAAATAATTTCATGAGAAGAGTATCTTTGTTTTACATTTTTGCAAATCTTTCTAATATCTGGCTTAATTAAAGACAGGTAGATATTCTCATATAGGGTTCTGTATTTAATCTGTTTCTATATGGTATTCTGCTTAAAGTGTTTGAAGAATATCTAGCCTCACACAGAGAAAGAGTTGGAAAAGGCAGGATTGTATTCGACCTTTCAGGTAATGTTGATATTCTTTGATAAGTCACAAAACTTAACAAGCAATAGTTTCTTAAATGTTAGTTGCAATATTAAATCTGAAATAATATCAATGAACCTTTTGTACTCTGTTATATTAAAATCCATTGGTCTGTCTTGCATTTTGAGTGACTCTTTTACCAAACATGATTTTATAACACCATGCATTGGATATTTGTAAAATACTGGCTCACTTAGTTATATAGATCTTTCAAATGTTGACACATTTCATTATACAATATCCATAAACCACATTTGTTAATATTGCCACTGATCTCATCAGAAAGGTTTTTTAGTGTTGAGAAGCTGTCAAGCTCTTTGTGATGGGTATGAATTTTCCATAATTTTAATTTTTGCTTGAATGCTTGAATTTTATCATTGGCAACAAATACTTTTAGTTGTTTTCTTAGAAATGAAAAAAAATGTTCTTTTTGAGAAAATGGTCTGTGAAATACCCATTTGAATAATCATAGTTTATCTGCCAGTTTTTTTTTTCAAGTAAAAATGGTGTTCTATGAAAACAGAGGCTACATTCTATGAAAAGTTAGTTCAGCTTGCAATTCAAACAAAATTGTATTTTGATATGTAACAGTTTGTCAGACAGGTATTAAAAAGGTATGTACCCAAGGGTCAGGATTTAAGTTAATTTTATTGCTTCATCAAGGACATTCTTAAGTGACACTGGAGGGTTTTGGTATTGTTTTTGTTTGTTTAACCACAAGTGTATAGTGAAGAATATGATGGCCACTAGTATAGTGCAGTTTGGTGCTGCTGCCTTGATGCATGCTAAGGCCTGAGTATTTTTACCCACCATTTCTGTCTCATCGTTCCAAATGTCAACTCAATGAAAAAGGCATGTCATGGTATTTCTTTGAAAATGGTTTTAATGTTGAGTTATCCCTAAGGGTCTCAGGGACCTCCAGGGGTCCTCACTTTGGGAATGGATGTGTTACTTGAATATCTGAGAGGACGTGCACAGTGTAATTCATTGTCGTGTTTGTACTGTGCCAGGTACTCACATATGATATCTCTGGCTCCCATCCTCTAATGTCAGTAGTGCCCTCCAGTCATTTCGACAACCAAAAATGCCCCCTTAGGCATTTCCACAACACCTCCTAGGGCAGGTGTGACCATCTGAGAACTGTTTCTCTCGAGGTCCTGATCTGCGTTAGGAACTTGGTCAGGAAACTACACATGAATGGCACATTCAACATGTACAAACCAAACTTGTCACTTTCTGACATAAAAAAACATGTTAGAGCTGGAGGGGCCTGTAGGGTTCACTTTGGTCCACCCTTTACAAATGAAGAAACTGAGGCACAAGAAAGATAAGTGACTTCAAACTCACAAGTATTAAAGGGACGGCTATTGAATAATGGTTCATCCCATCTTCTTTCAGGCATGTTATACATTTTCTCATTTAATTTTCAGGTATTTCCAGCCTTGCTTTCAAAGGACAAAAATGAGACTCAGAGGCGAAATGACTTCCCAGAGCTTATAAAACTAGTAAGTGGCAGAATAAAGACCTTGCGGCCAGGTGTCCTGGCTACAGATGCCATGTTTTTTCCTACCTGCCCTGACTGACCTTTCCTTCTCTGGCTCTTGTCATCCAAATCCAAGTAGACGCCAAGGCCTTTACATCTGTCTAAAACATTTTCCACATTCACTCTGCGTTTTCTCTGCCATCTTCTAGTTTGGGTTCTCATTTCATCTCATTTGGACTTATTGCCTCTTCACTATGCATTCTGACTCTGCTCTGTTCTTTCTTCCATCCATCCTGAATGCTTTCCTTATCCTACCATCATGGATTGAAGCAGGACATCCAAAGGGGAGAGAATCAGAGTACGAATACTGAGCAGCCAGAAGGTTGGATCATGATTGGGAGGAGGGGTGAGACTTGCACCCTGTGATTAAGGCTGTCCTGGGTGTTGGCATTTCTTTTCATCTTGTCAGGAGTTCATGGAGTCAGCACCAGTACCTCATTTTAACAGGAGGAAATTGAGATTCAGAGATGGTAAGTAGCTTGTGCAAGATCACACAGCCTGTCAGTGACAATTGGGGAACTCAAACCCCGACCTCTTGCCTCTAAAGTCCTCATCTCCCTCCAGGAGGACATCTGGAATGATGCTCTTTAGACTTCTGGCTAAGAGATGGAGCCTATTTGTCTGGCAACCAGTTCAGATGAGAGAGGTCGAGGAGAGGTTCTAGGCTGGTTGCACCAGGATCTGTGCCAGAGAAGCCAAACTTGATTGGAACTGAGTTAAAGTTAGCTGAGAAGATCTGGAGTTACAGCTCTTTCATGCTTCCGTGTGTTTAGGGAAAATGAGTTTTCTTTTTCCTTAGTTGTCTAGAAAGGCTCCTTTTGTAAAAATCAAACACTGCCCCCTTGCACTAAGAGGTAACAGGAGTGTTTCACACCTTGGCAGGCCTCGGAGGAGTCTTGGGGAATCCTGGAGGTTTGCTTGGTAGAGGCAACCAATGGCGGCTCCAGTGGTGTCTCTCAAGGCAGGCAGGGCCAAAGCAGGGGTCAGGAGGGTGGTCAGTCAAAATTCTTCATGGAATTTAGAACTGTAGAGTGTAAGAACTGTAGAGTGCATAGAACAAAATGGAATGTTAAGCCTTCTAATTTCCTTTTTTCCATAGTGTCTGCAAAGTGGGCTAATAGGCAGGGAACTGTACAAATACACATGGGGCTAGCACATGCACGAGAAAATAGTAAGTAAAGGTCAGTCTCTCAACTATCCCACTCCCCTCACCACACTTGCCTTCCTCACACCGCAGCCTCTTCTGGAATCACACTGGCCACAGCAAGCCACCATAAAGAGAAGGATAGGACACCCCAAGAGTGCTCATGGTAAAGACACTGCCATGTTTTAAAGAACAGGAAACTTCTGAGTGTTAGGGATAAAATGCAATGAAAACTACTAGAGTTAAGAAAATCTTCCATTTTCTTTAATGGCTAGAAAAGAATATTAACAGGCCAAGGTTATGTTACAGCCTTTGTCTTCTCTCCCCTTTCTACTACCTCATTTCTTTCCTGGCCAGTGTTAGAGAATCTAGAAAGTCTGCCAGATGGCAGAATCATTTGAGTTTATAATTTAAATTTGAGAAACTCAAATTATGAAGGAACTGGTATTCTGAGAGGCAGAAGGACTTAGTCACGGTCACAGAGGTCTTCTGGGTTCCAGCCCGGTGCTCCTGCCGTGACATCGGCTGCCTGTAGGGTAAGGGAGGCCCGATCTACAAAGTCGGAAGAGACGAAGCGCATTGCCGCTTCAAACTGGCTCCCCGGAAAGGGAGATGTGAAAGAAGAACCTATTTGGAAAAAAATGAAAAAATGAGAGTGTGAACAATGATTTTCCTTCAGAGAAATAAATATAATAGATGATACATTCACATTTATCGGTCCATGCCTGTGCCCGACTCGGTGGTTAAAAATACACATTCCTGGGCTCTACCTTTAGAGATCAAGGTTTGGTGCATGGTTTTCCAAACTCCCCTGATGAGAAGAATCATCTGATGACATTTGCTAAATTGAGTAAGTCCTATCCTCTGGAAGTTCTGATTCTCTGTGGCTCATTTGGGCTGGAAAATCTGAATTTCAACCTGTCAGGTGATTCTGTGTTTCTGATGCCAACAGTCCTCTAGCTTATTGTAAGAAACTCTGAATTGACCATAGTCATTTATAGACCATTTGGTTTCTCCTCTTCAACTGCTTCCTTACCTCTGACTTCCCAAACCATTCTGAGTATGTAGACATGGATTAATAAGATGTAGAAAAATCCAGACATGGTTACATCTAAAGATGAGAAAGGTCTGGTCAGTTGCTGGGATAAACGTAATCCCCTCTTGGCTTCACTTCAGAAGACTTAAAAAAAAAATCTTTAAATGAATTTCAGAAAGAATTGTTTAAGGTCCGGAGAGAAGCAAGAGCTCCTAATTCCAACTGGACTCTCTGAGCTGTAGCTGGAACCTACCCTCAGCTCTGGTTATGGGACAATGTGGTTTTAGGAATGTGTAGGATTTATAGTTTGAAAAGTGCCAGAAAATCAGGAATTTAAACCCTTCCTGATTTATGCCTAGCTTGTCAAAGGCTTCGGAGCTTTAGAAATGCTGAATCTTTTAGTGCAGCTCTGAAGTGTGAGCTGTCTGGCTTCTCAGCTGATTGTTATTAACAATGGTTGCCTCTAACGCTTTTGCAGCGCTCCGCTGTAACCTTTAAACTGGGTTTGTTCCTGCTTTGCGAGCTGTTATAAATTTCATGATTTAAAAAAAATCATAATAGGAACACTCTCTGACTTTTTCAGCCAACATTTCTTCTAAGGCTGGTTACCTGGGGGATGGAGGCTGAAACATCCTTTATCTGTGCCCACACATCTGAGCTGCTTTCTTGTTGAATACTAGGAGTATGCAGTAAGTTTTTACTAAAGAATAATTCTTTAGCAAAGAAGAGACAAATGCAAGCCCACTCATTTTGTTCTCTGTATTTGTGGCTACTTGTTATGCATCCAGGAGCATTTGGTGCAGAAAACTGGACCCTCTTCCCCGACATGGTTACTGTAAACGATTTAAATCAAGCCCTTTCCTGCAGCATTGGGTACAGGAAGCACAACATGCAGGGACTAAATATGCCATTTAAATTCTTCTCAGGCAAAGGTTAAAAGAGGGGTGGGGGCAGGAGCGGGCAGAGCAGAGACTGCCGAGGTAGCTGTATTCAAGTATTTTTGATGAGTTTCTAAGATACTTGTCTCTTTTCCCGAAGCAAATGCATTCACGTCTAAGAAAGAAAACAGACACGGAAAACGTTAGGTCTTGTGATGGTGAGCTCATGAGAAATGCCAAAAGAGTTGTTTGTGCACAGCCTCAAATATCAGGGTTTCTTTATTGTCGAGCTTTGATGCTCTGAATCAGGCGGAGCGTTTCCATGACAACCAATAGATGTTATGTTTATTTACTGAGTGGCAGGGAATGACAGTGTCAGCAACTGACATTTTAGTTTCTTTCTCCTCTTTTTCTCCCCAGTAAAGATTTGTTTTAGTCAATGAAAATGGCAACAACATCTTCCATTTTATTTGTCAGAGCTTCTGTGGCAAAAGTAAACAGCAGTTTAATTTGATTCAGTTATTCCCCGAAACATACTTTAAAGACCCATCGCTTTATGGGCCTCAGAGAGCATTTACAGTGGACAGATGCTGGTGAGAAGATGCTTTATAAAGGGAAAAGCAAATTTCAGGTTTTATTCACTGAAAATGATCTAACAACTACATTCCAGGCTGTCTAAATTTACATAGGTCTCATTAATGTCCTCTAAATTTCAGGTGACCTTGTTTATGCTCCTACTGATATATCCATAAAAAGGGTCTATTAAGACTTGTAACAAGAGCACAACCTCAGCAGAGACAGGAGAGGGGGCCGCAGGGTGGGCTGGATGATTCTCACTGGTTATAAATAATGATATATTTCACTCCGTTATCTGCCTGTGGCTTGTCTGCCCTCTAAATTATCTGCGGTCAATTTTTAATGCTGAACTGGCTTCCTCCTACTATCCAGCTGGTGCGTGCTCAAGGGATATAAGCCAATGTTAGCATTTGCTTTAAGAAAATACAATTAGGAAGGCAAGCTGCTGCTGGGGGTGGGGGTACATGTTCATATGATGCATGCCAAAGCAGAGAACTGGCTTTTTTTTCTTGTATTATCTGAACTTCTTCTGTACTGCTGCTCTGATTAATTTCAGCAATTGAAACTTGAGATACTTTCAGCTTTTGAAATAACAACTCAAGGCAATAGTCAGTGTGTGACTATTAGGAGGTGCTCAAAATATCATTGCCTGAAAACACCCTTCTCCAATCTCCTATTGTCTCGGGTAGAGATTAGCTTCTCTCACAACAGGTATATCTCTTCATTAAACTTGTCTGTCGCAGGCCTGTTTCTCACACTAGAAGGTAAGCAGCTTGGAGGCAGGGGTTGTGTCTTACTCAGCGTTGTATCCACAGCACCAAGCAGTTTCTGGCACAGCAGACATTCAAGAAACTTCCATGGAACAAATGGATAATGAATGAGTGAATTATCACAACCCAGCTCGTGCCGTCTCAGCTCCTGGGTGGAATCAGGCATTCCCTCTTCTGAGCATGCTGCCGTGACATGCCTCTCTAGTGTTATTGTCAGCTTCTAGTTCTGTGGAACAAGCGCATAAGTTAGTGTCCACTTCAGGAGGAGAGCAAACACTTTCCAAGGGGATGCTCTTCTGTTTTGTACCGTGCACGCACATGCACACAGCAAATCATGCAACAGAAAAGTAACAAAGAAAAGGAGCAGATTCTCATGAGAACCACATCTAGCCCCAAGGAGACTGAGGGAGAGAAGAGCACTGAAGATCTGGAAACTTGGTTTTTCTGTCACTAAGTAGTCACAACATCTTTGGGTCTCAGTGACCTCACTTCTAACACGAAAGGTTTGGACCAGATAAACTTTTCCCAAACTGTGTTCCAGTGGACACTGATGTCTACAATGTGTTAACAGCTCTTCTGAAACAACCAAAAACCCAACCACTGTGTAAAAATAAATTAAACAGGAGTACTTGGAATCCCAAGTGGAGACCGAGTCTGAGAGGTCTCAGGAAATATGGGGCTTCTGTTCTCCAATGTCTTCTATGCCCTTGTGATCAGGAATCCTACCAGAGGAAGACAGGCCTGAATTTCTTCATGCTGCTATGACAAAATACCAGAGACTAGGTGATTTGTAAAGAACAGAAACTTATTTCTCACAGTTCTGGAAGCTGGGAAGTCCAAGATCAAGGTGCCAGCATTTGGTCTGGCGAGGGCCTTCTTGCTGCATCCTCCCATGGCGGCAGGGCAAGCCAGAGAGAACTAGCCCAGCAGCCCATGAAACCTCTTTTATAAGGGCCTTAATGCTATTAATGGGGGAGGAGCCCTCACAGCCTAATCACCTCTTAAAAGCCCTACCTCTTAATACCATCACAATGGCAACACCTGAACTTTGGAGAGGACACATTCAAACCACAGCAAAGCCCATGGGCAAAAGTACTACTTTCCCCAAACTTATTTGATAATTAACCACTTTGCTGAGGGGTACTAGGGTTCTTGGCTGGGGCTTCTTTCCCCAGAGGAAAACAAGCTTCAGGTGATGGAAATTCTGAGTTATGCTCTTTTTGTCAAGGGTTACTTAGTCACATTTTTAAAAACTCATATTTTGCCAACATAATAGAAGAACAGAGACTTAGGAAATTGAGGTAATATTATAGATAATCAATAAAAAAAGACTGCACCACTCACTTGTGGTTTGTCTACTACACCTAATCATATTCACTGATAACGATCAGGTTTCCAATCCCATATAAGTGCAGATTGAATCAGGTTTGGAAAACATGAAATTTCTGCAACACCTTCTAGGTTTGTTCAATCAGGACTCCTACAAGTGGAAGCCCATGGGATCTTCCAGTGTGAAGCTCTCAGAGGAGGAGGAGAAAGATAAGAGTAGTCTATTGATCTTCTGTTGCCACAAGCCTTCCACGTTTCTGCTTCAGATATACTGTTTTCAGATTTATTATCAACAATAAGAAGAATGAATCACTGTCTATGGGGTAAAATATGCCCTGAATACAAATACGTGGAATTTCTGAAGGAAAGGGGGAAGGAGAAGAAGGTAATTACTATTTTTTGAGTAGCTACTATATGCTGAGTTTTATGCTAAGCATTTTGCAACTGCATGGAAAGTTTCTAGAATCAGTATCCTCTTTTACACATGAGAAAACTGAAGTTCATGGTGATGTGAGGTTCATCAGCTAATAAGGGTCAGGGCCTAGATTCAAATCCTGATGTTAGGACATCAAAGTCTGTGAGCTTTCTCTTTTGTTCTGCTGAGGGAGAGAGAGAGTTATCCAGAGAGAGTTAACTCTAGCAACCATGAACAATGCTTAACCAAGTCACAGAGGCAATAAGGTAAGAGATGGCATCGTGGGTTTGGTGGTCAGGGATGGAATCAAACAAGATGAGGGATTTGAGCTGATCTTTGAAGAATCAGAAGGCTCTAGAGACACAACTGGAATTATGGCCAAGCAAGAGCCCCATCACTTCTGGTGCTTTGCAGATCTGTGGCCACACGGTCATCTCAGAATGAATTGAGAGGGCTTGAGGGCCTAGTGTAGGTTTATCCTAGGCATGTACAGCCTGTAGGAACTTATGATCCTTGGGACATGGCAAAATTGTAGACCTTCCTGAGCTCTGTGATGTTGCTGCAATGGGCTATTTCTATTTGAGCTCTCTGTGGCAGATTTCATGATCTGGCCTTTATAATAGCTCAAATAAGGTTATTATACAGTGAAAAAGAAAAGCATGGAAGCTCAGTTGGAAATGGATAAGAAGACAGAATTGTCAAGAAAGTCCTAGTAGTCATGTATTTTGTTCCCTCTGCTTTCTTGCGTTTACTTTCTTTTAGATTACTCCAAATGGGCCTTAATCATGGCTTATCTGCCACTTAATATAGCTGGCAAGGTCTGGTGGATGCTATGGAATTCTCTCTCCCTTTGGAAATAATATTGGTTTTATGTTTCCGTATGACAATGTCAGCAGGTTCTAGCTGAGTCTAATTGCTGTCCCCTAAGCAGCACCTGTTCATTTTTCTTTTACAGTGCTTATGGGCATTCTTCTGTGGCATTATTCCAGTGATCAGAGTATCATTTGAATAATGACATATCACATCTTTAAGTCACAGAGCATTTGGAATCTGAATTTTGGGTCACAAACATAATGTTTTCAAAATGTTGAACCTGTCCCTTTTTAACAGAATCCTCCTCCCCTCCCTTTTTAAATTGGGTGTGCCTACAAATACAAATTAGTCATAGAGCTTGCTGAATATATTTTTTAAGATGAGCATTTGGCATTGCCTCCAACAGAGTCAAAGCCTGGGAAATGATTATAGCCACATGACTGTAGAAGTACAGGGGATATTTTAAAGATAGTCCCATTCAGGAGTTTTAAAACTGTGTCTCATGGATCCTATGATCTGGAGGGTACTTTTTGGAATGACCACAGGAATGCTGATTCCAGGTCTATATTCCTCTCCAAATGAGCAGCTCTTCCCTTTATTGGAACTCCTTGTAAGATTTCATTTGAAGAATGGCTCCATAGCTATTAGATAAAAGAAAGTCTGGAAGCTACATCCTTAATCTAAAACCTTTATTCCAGGTGAGAAATAATGAAGTCTAGAGAAGGTATAGAACTTTCTTTATGGTGGAATCTAGTAGCTAACTATGGGGTGGACCTTGTGTTCACTCCCCATCACATAGTTTTTCTACTTAACACTAGTGTTTATCGAAGTTCGGATTTATTTGAGGCTCGTGGGTTAGAGCCACAGAATTTCAGACCCTGAAGGAAACTTTTATTTCTCTCATGCTATTGTCCTCAAATGATTTGCCTTGTGCTCACGTGTGCCATTGACATACCAAACAAGATACACAGAGCAGGCTAAGATGGGGCAGGGAAAGGACGATGTCAGAATGGCTGTGACCTTAATGATTCTGTGGACTTCAGTGTGTAGGACATTATTTTTTATTTTTAATATCATTGATGCCCTTCTAAGCAGTCTTCTCTGAACTGCAAGGAATGAAACATAGAAACTGCATTTCCCAAGCTCTCTTGCCAGGTGGATCTTGGTTAGATTCCACCAAAGGTGGAACTCCCTGGAGATTTGCAAGGCAGAAGGAAAGGAGAAACTATTTTCCTCATATAAGTGTGAGAAGGCAGCTGATAGAGGAATTTGCTTGTGGCTTGGTTTAGAACATCTTTCTAAGAATAATCCACTTCTGTGCTGTAGGCAGCTGAGATCATTAGCAGTGAATTCCAACGGCATCGCAGGTCTTTCTGAGAATGAACTCATTGTGCTGCAAAAGCTGAGACCATTGGAAGTGGCTTTCCAGTGATCCTGTACTTACGGATTTCCTGAAAGAGACTTTCCTGATCTATACTCTCTTGACTTTCCAATAGCCATGTCTCCTCTAATTCCCTGTATTAAACTTCTTCACATTCAAAATATGAAGAGCAGCTTCTGTTTTCTGGATCATGGCTTGGTAGGTCCAGAAATTGGTTCCTTCAAAGGAAGTGGCATATAGGGTGGCAGGTGGGTGACAAGGAAATTGATATCTGAAGCTGGAAGGAGAAAATTCATGTTAAGTAGTGACAAGACACCTGGAAGGTATACCTGAACATATCTATTCAGTCTGCAGCATGGGGAGATGGTGTGTATTGATTATTATTGGCTGTACTTAATAAATATCACAGGAAAGAGAAAAAGAGCTTAGGAAAACATTGGCTAGATGGCAAGCAAAAATGAAAAGAAATGGAGAAATTCCAGAAATTCAGAGCTTTGCAGATTAGGAAAAGTCAACTATTTCTAGATTTCAGAAAGCAACAGAGAGGGTTATAAAAAAGGCTTTGAACAACAATGGCACAGTAAAAATCATCAGCTGAATAACATGATTCAAGGCAAAGATCAGTTCAAGAGGATAGGCTTTCTATTCAAGCCAGGTAGGCTCGAGGTCACCACTAATAAGTTGAAGAAACATGGAGATAAGGTAAATTTGAGAAGTATGTGTTAGAAAGAACTTAGGTATGATTTTGCATCTGAAAATGATTAGAGACAAATAAATCAGAAGTCTACTAATTTTTTTCAGGGGATTATATTGCTGATGAAACCACTAGCCTGGAAAAACCAAAACAAAAGCCTTTGATTTTTTCAACTCAACTTTGACTAACTCTAGGGTCTTTATCTTCCAAAAATAGGAGACAACTTCAAAGTTTGTTTAATTCCCATGAAGCTTTCCTCAAATGTGGCCAAATGAGTAAAAAACCAAGAGGAGTTCCCATGGGCAGAGCCAGAGGACATGGAGAACAGCAGGCAGAGATGTTCTTCCCCAAAGAATAGAACCAAGGCCTGGTAAAGGGACTATTGCCCACCCCAGGGCTGGGAAACTAGCTTCAGATGCAATTAGGTCATGATCTAATTTTTGATCTTTTTATGTAGGGCTTCTCAGATGTTTTAATTCTGGGTTACAATTTCAATACCTTGACCTATCTGCAGGAAGGAGGCATTTTCTGTATTCCCGTGTCCACAGACAGAAATTTTTGCATTTGATATGGAAGGAATAAGCCTTGGAAAAGAACTCCTTGATTCTGATGGTAACAAATGAGAAAGCAAGAGAAGGATGTATGCACAGAGCTTCCAAGAAGGATGAAGGTTCTACTATGTTGAGTGCTAGTGGCTATAGACCATTCACACTGAAGATAGGAACTTCAGGACACTGGAGTTAAGTCCTGGCCTGGAAGAATAAGTGGGAGATTGTGGACTGAGAGGAAGCAAGGGGGAAGGAGTATAAGAAGCCAGCTGCTGTTCATGAAAGAAACCTGCTGCAGATCTTACAGATACATTTAAAGGTGCTACACTTGTCACCCAAAGTCCCATAGTTAATGGCGAGACTCAGTGGAACTTCTAGTCTAAGCATGATTGATACCTTGTCTTTTAAAGAACATCACATTTATATTTTCCTTAATAATAAATACAATATTTGTTAACTGTAGAACATTTAGGAATTATAGAAAAACACAAGGTAGAAAAAATTCATAATCCCTAACCCAGGAAATAATCACTATTAATATTTTGCTGTTGTTCTTATCAATCTTTAAAATCCATATACACATATTTTTAAAACAAGGTTGATGGATATCCTCTAAAGTATTTTGTATTAGTGTAGGCCAGGTTATGCTGCTGTAACAAATGATCCTCAAACCTCGATGGTTTACAGTAAAGATTACCTGTCCTTCATGGTCCGTGTCCATTGCAGGTTAGCTCCAGCTCTGCTCCACACTGTCCTCATTCCAGTGACCAAAGGTAAAGGTGCAGCATCTGTTGGAAACAATCTCCTGGCCAAGAGAAAAGAGAATATGGCAGATTGTGCACTGGCCCTAAGGCTTCTGCCTAGAAGTGACACGTAACACATCATTTCTGCTTGCATTTCATTTTGGAAAGCATGTCACATGGCCAAACTTAATGTCAATGCGTAAGAAAATATAATCCTTCTTTAGGGATGGGTAGCAAAGATCTCTGAACAATAGTACTTATACTGCTTAGCTAGTACAATGTTCTAAACTCCTTTGCAAGTACTAGAATTGTTATAAAGTTAATGTGATGTTGCTTTCTCTGAGAATTTTTTGCACATCTCCTACCTTGGGTTCTTCTCATTTTTGTTCTCCTTGACCTAGGAAGGGAATGGTGGGGAATGGGTCGGAGACCCTACCACCAGTGGAAATGAATTTGTTATTTATAAAGAGCAATTAATATCTAAAGGAAAATTCTAGAAGTTTATAGAAGTCCAAAACATATATATATATATGTATATATATATATACTATATACTGCAGAAGTTTTAAATTACATTCTAAATTCAAGAACTTATTCCACAGAAATCGTCAGCAAATGGTGATCCATACCTGGCTTTTCTGTGCTGAGAGAGGGACTGTTTTCTGGCACGGTGACAACTCTTTCTAGCAGCTGGTTTAAGGGTCCATATGTAATCAGAGCTCGTGTTTTGGGTTCAGATGCCCACACCTACCTATCTCTGTCAGCCTCCTACCTTCTGTTCTCAAAGGCTCTGCCTAGGGGGTCTAGATGCAACTTCGTAAATCTGAAATCACCCGCTCATTTTTGTGGTACCCAGCTGTTTGAGAACAGAAGGAAGATGCCTGTTCTCCGATGCCCCGTGCACTCCTGGCCCTTGGCTTCACGGGTGCCACCTCCTGTGCTGAGGAGGACGTGACACTCAGTCACTATCCATTATATCCTTTCCAGGGCCCACAGGTGTCTTCCCAGAGACAGGGGAACATTCATAAAGCTACGTGGCACCTCCTGATGTTGCCCCTGTCCCTGGTTTCTAATTGGCATGCTTGATGCTCAGGCAGCAGGGACTATCCCAATTTTACATTCATTTTCAGTGTAGTGGAGATCAAATTATTCTCAGATAATAACAAATCACATTTTTCCTTTTCTTGCAACTGTGGTTTAACTTCCCTGGTTTGGACAGCCAATGGTCACTTCCGGCTTTGCACCATTTTTTGTCCTTAGCATCTGCCCTGTGTTCACTGTCCCTTCTGCCTCTTTTCCTAGTCAGCTTTGGGGGTTGTTTGCTTCTATTTATTATTTGGTAAAGAGTGTTCATGTTTTGCATTTCAAAATCACTGAATAGGCGAAGCTCCTTACTGAGATGGAGTGGACTATGGTGTCTGCTAGATCGGCTGACCCCTACAGAAGGCAACGATTACGCCTCCTGTCTCCCACCATCTCTTCTGGAACCCCTGCCCCCAAAATGAACTCAGCTCTAAAACACAGCAGCATCCTTTAGCATTTTGTTTTCAGTCCTAGCCCTCTAAAGAGGCACATTCCAGTGTTTTTATTTTTTATTTTTTTAAAACCTACCAGAAGCTGAAGAAAGGCTGCCCAAGTTACATGATTTCTTGATTTGAGTACAAGTGGAAGAGCCAGAATTCCTGTCCACAGTACATACACACCCACAAATTTGACTTTTTTTTTTTCAAATGGTCATCATCTTGCTTTCAGTGAATGTCATGGAAGAAGGGAATTCTAATAGCACTGTCTGCAAATATGGGCACTTCTTGGGGAGACAGTAAATTTGTGTCAATGGTGAGTGAAGACAGATCTGAAATGGAGTGAATGAGGTTCAGAGATTAAATGAGGTTAGCCTCCATACACTTTATGATATTTTCAACTCTGAGATTTCATGAATCCACGTGCACTGTGTTGCTTTGTCAAAATGAGCTAAGAAGGAGAAAGCAAACGGGAAAAGAATTTCTCAGACAAATCGTTCCTTTCCCTTAGGCAGTGCTCTGTTCGGATGTCTAAAGTGTGGCCTCCTGAATGCCTGGAGCTTATCTTTGGCAGCAAGACAAGCAAACACTGGGCCTGGAATCAGAAGGGAAGGAGGGGGAAAAACAACAAAAAGATCCCTTGCCAGGAGCGGGGAGAAGGAGATGTGGCAGAACAGCCTCCTGACTGGCACGGCAGGGCTCTGAAGCCTGGGACAGCTGTGGAGCCCGTCGCCTCTGGAGGGAGGGTTACTTCTGCCCCGGCTCCAGCCCTCTCTGCACATCCTCTCCCACTGAGTTCATTCTTGGCTGGTCCTCACTCAAAGGCAAGAGAGCCAGGAGCTGGGGTAGAGCCAGATTAGAGACTGGAAGTTCATCTACCTTTGTGATATTAAAGCTAAGGGGACACAGCTGAGAGAGAAGGCTTAAAGGAATCTTGCTTCCATTCTGAGAGTGAGCTGTGGAGGAACTGGCTTTTAAGGGAACAAGATGGTAGCTTAAAGAATGGTGTTTTTGAACGCTGGGGGATTTTTCACCTCTGCTAAAGCAACATAACTCGTGTATTAGTGGATGTTTGTTGTTAGCGCTTCTTCAGCTGTATGGAGGAGAAACAGATGAATTTCATTGCCTGTGAAAGAGTGACCAAGCTCCTTGGCCACCCTGCTGCATAAGGACTGTACTCCAGGATTTGTGTGGAGGGGCTGTGAAAGAACAGGCTTGATCTCTTTAACCCCGTTAGTGGTAGGTAGACATGGAATAAAGCCATGTATTAAGCTGTTATAAAACATGAAAAGCTAAAAAGCTTCCTGGTGTCACTGAAGAATTGAAGGTTAGGGTTTTGACCAGCCTGGTTAGGGGACAGCTCTCAAAGCTCCCAAATTTTAGCCAATGTAGGCTGTTCTCTGATCCCAGCCTAATCAGATCTAGTTGTCACCTGACACCCCCGACCAGTAGTTATTAACTCTTCCCAATATAAATTAATATATGCTCTCTAACTACTCCGGGTGGCATCTCTATGTCTCAAACAGAATAAAAGTCTAAGCACATCCAGCAAGCTAGCAAATGTCTCTGGAAGGCTTGGTGGGGAATAATTTATTTTCTAATTTTTCTCACAGGTATTATCAGAGAAACAGAGGTACTGGTTTTATAGCACTAGTCCAGAAAGGTTGAATTATTGATGTGGGATTAACATCAATTATGTTAAAAAAGCTCCAAAAAGAAAACAGAAAAAGAGATCATTTGATTGAATGTTAATATATTCAGTAAGTATACATAAGACAAAAGGGTAGAAATTATGGAGAGATACATTTTGAGAATAGAGCTGTTCCAAGATAAAATGGGCTGACTTGGTTGATAGGGGGCTTCCTTTAGTCAAAGTATTCAAACAAAGGCTAGAAAATTATTTGCTCATTAACAAGTTTTAGTGTATAAAAATAGCAATGAGTATTTTACTTCACTAAGGAGTTCTTAATCTGTGAGCTCTTAAATGTGAATGTAAAATTATTATGTCTCTGCACATTTTCTGAGGTTATTTTTGTTTCTTTGTTTTTCAGTTGCAACCTCTTGTACATGATAAACCAGTTAACTAGCTCCAGCTCTCCATGTAAAGCTTCCAGTTAGGTCTCTTGGGCTGCACCCTTAAACATGACTGTTCTTGTAAGGATCAACACACATATGAGGATAACTTCTAACAGGAAAGACAGAAACCAAACAAAGAGAATAGAGGCAATGATACAGAAGAAAAAAGCAAAAACAATAATAAATAAATAAATAACTCATTAATATAACCAGAGAAGTAAGAGCATATTTCATAAAATAATGAACTGGAAACTATCATTCAGAACACAAAAAGGAGCTCTTAGAAATTAAAATTATGATGGAAGACATGAAAAATGCATAAGAAGGATTCAAATACAAAATTAAGTAAATATCCCAGAAAGTTGAAAGGAAAGACAAAGGAATGGGAAATAGGGAGAAAAAAAGGTGAGGATTAGCGCAGGAGACCCAACATTTGAATATAAGAGAGAGCTGGATAAAATAAAGAGGATGTTATCAAAGAAATAATTCAAGGAAAAATTTCCAGAAGGAAAAAGTACATGCATTTCCAGGTAGAAAGAGCCTAACAATTATGTTCTTTCATCTGTTTTTAATAGATGTAAAAAAAATATTCATACAAAGGTATATAAGTATAAAATTTCAGAATAGTGGATCAGAAAGAAAATTCCAAGTTTTTAAAAAGGAAAACAAAGCAAAATCAGGACACATACAAAAGACTGGAAATCAGAGTGAAATTAGACTGTTAAACAGTAACACTAGAATTGAGTACACAATGATTAATGAGTTTATTTATTATAAAGAGAAAATTATTTTCAACTCAGAATTTTATACCCAGCTAAACTATCAATTGGATAGTGGTGGGGGTGGGGTGGGATGGTGGGGGTGGGGCAGGAGCAGAAGAATAAAGACTTTTTTTATATATTCAAGATGTTATGCAAACAATGGCAAATATCTACATGACACACACACCCGGGCTACTGCAACAGTGTTCACTAGGGAAATTCATGGTAACAAGATCAGTAGTAGGCAAGAAGTTCTCCCATTGCCTATCACACTCTGAGGAAGAGTACAGTCTAACAGAGCTAGATGTCAGACTCTGGAAGAGGTACTCAGACACTTGGGCTTTGGAGCTTTTACACTACGTAATTAGGGAAGCATCAATAAGTCCGTTGTGTAATCAGAGGCCAGAATACAATACCAATAGTACTTGGTAGAAACTTATCTTCAGCTCTTTTCTGCCAAGACACTATTTTTGGTTGGAAATAGCATCAGCCCCACCCCTGCAGTGATTGGGGGCTAGAATCCAAGCCTTGAAGTTGCAGCTGTATGAGTGGCAAGTAGTGGCAGACCTTATGTCATCAGCATTCATGATTAGTAAAGCCCTTCTCCTGGAATGATTGGAAAACTAGGGCTCAAAAGTTGTTGATGATCAGAAGTGATTGCCTGAAGCATCAGAATATCTTATTTAAATTGAGCTTTAAAGGAAGTCAGGTTTTTTTCTGGGAGGTCAGTTTATAGAATATAAGTCTTGGACAAGTTCTCCTTTTCCTCTCTGCAGAGATCACTATTTTACATCACACAAACTTTTTCTGAGGAAACTACTGGATGACATCGTCCACCTTATTGAGGGAGTAAACCAAGAAAGATGAAGACATGCAATCCAAGACAAAGGGGATACATGCAGGGGAGGCAAAGATAATTACCAGGATGACAATGAAGGGATATTCCTAGGACAGCTAGCAACAGGGGCAACCTAGACTGGTGGATGGGTTCAGTAGGAGAGAGGGCTCCAGGTATAAGGTTCTCAAGAAGATGAAATTGTTACACCACCCATTTTTAAAACAGCTTTATTGAGGTCTAATGGGCATAGAATAAACTAAACATATTTAAAATACACAATGATAAGTTATGACATATACACCCATGAAATCTTTATCCCAATCAACATAATGATCATATTCATCATCATCAAATGTTCCCTTTGTAATCCCTACTTCTTTCCCCTTCCTGTTTTCCCAATCTCCTGTTTTCTGCTTATATTGGGTTTAATTTGGTCTGTCTTCCTAGATTTTTAAGGTGAGCACTGAGGTCATTAATTTGATACCTTTCCATCTTGTTCTTCCCTGTCTTCCTAATCCCAATCCTGATCTGCTTTCTGTCACTGTAAGTTAGTTTGCATTTTCTAGAATTTTATACAAATGGAATCATACATTTATATTCTTTTTTTCCTCTGGGTTCTTTCACTCCTCATAAACGTTTTGAGATTGATTGATGTTGCCACGTTGTTATGACATATATCAATAGTTTATTCCTTTTATTGTTGTGTGGCATTCCACTGCATGAATATACCACAAATTTTTGTTAATGAATACTTGTATTACCTTACCTGTTGATAAACATTCAGGTTGTTTCCAGTTTTGCCTATTGAAAAAAAAAGCACTACGAACATTCACATATGAGTCTTTATGTGGACATATGCCTTTTTTTTTT
>VBSM01002217.1:25441320-25501893 GCA_008086735.1 Cheirogaleus medius | reverse complement strand
ATATATATATATATATATATTTAAGCACATGGATTCCTAGTGTAGGATCCTAACCAGCTGAGCTGCTAGAAATTTTCATGCCCTACACACAAGTTCACAGGGGTGAAAAGGAAAACAAGACCATGGGTTTAGAGTTGTTTGTTTTACTATAATTTGAAAAATAAACACGTTTCCCTGTTTGGAGTCACTAGTCACATTTTTTCTCTTCCAACTCTTAAATCACTGACAGAGAACAAAGAGGGAAAAGCCAAAGTTAAGTAAAAATCCAGCCATGTGTCAGGAGGTTCTTTCCTTAGTCCCCAAAGTTCTTAGAGCCTGTCCAGACTTCTGGTTCCCTTGGCAAACCACTCCCTGAGAGGAGCCAAGTAGCCTTTGCAGTTACCTTTCCAAGGAAATTTGGGGAGCATGACATCAGCAGAAGAATCAGATTAGATAATGTGAAACAGCTGCCTCTCTACCCCTTCAGATCAACTCCTCTCTAGAGTAAAGGTTTGCAACCTTTCTGCATGCACAAAAATAATCTGGAGCAATTTAAAAAATATGTACATATTCCTGGCCTCACTTGCAGAAGGTCTGATTCACTGGGTCTAAGTTGAAGCCCAGTTGTCTGCATTTTTAACATGTAGGCAGTTGAACTATGAACTCTGTCTTGGAGAAAGCCTGCTCTACAGACCAGGCTCCCAGGATCCAGAAGAGTCATTTATGATGGGATTGCATGAGCATGTTCCCTTTCCATTCATCCTAGAGCATGGAACCTGCTGTCTGTGAAGGAGCTGACATTTGTTTTAAGGCTAATGCAGAGCTCTCCTAGCTGGGGAATGAGATTTTTAAAACGAGAATCATCTCATGCAGCTGTTAAAGACTGTTTTGAAGTCCTAGGAGAAGCTTTCAGCAATATTATACCATTACTATAGAAATAATTTAGTGGCACCAAAGTGGTCAAGCCAGAATTACAATTAGAATCCCTTTTGCTTTCCGTTCATGTATTTGACTATTATTTGTTTGGTTTTAACAGAGGGCTCAATTCTCCAAGACTGAATTTCTTTATGATACTGTCACCACCATCACCACTACTATCATTTTCAAAACCACATTTTTCCCTTGGATCTTGGCACTTTAGTTAAAACACTTATTTTTAAATTATAGCATAAGTACTTTATGTGTTTGTCTCTCTAACCAGATCATAGACCCTTTAGAGATGGGAAAATATCTTTTTAATTTCTGTATCAAGTATACAAAGTGCCTGATGGGCGAAGACCTAGAAGGTGATCTATAACTATTGACTCGGTTAAATTATATACCTTCTTTTTCGATCATGCAGCTTCACAAAATATCGTGAATGTAATTTGTAGTATTTTTCATAAGTTTTTATAACATTTAAAGTTTAACACTTTTCTCTAGTGACAAGTCATAAATTATAAAAAATAATAGAAACTACTATCAAGAATGTAGTTTCAAGGCCCGGCGCGGTGGCTCACGCCTGTAATCCTAGCACTCTGGAAGGCCGAGGTGGGCAGATCGTTTGAGCTCAGGAGTTCGAAACCAGCCTGAGCAAGAGCGAGACCCCATCTCTACTAAAAAATAGAAAGAAATTAATTGGCCAACTAAAATATAGAAAAAATTAGCCGGGCATGGTGGCGCATGCCTGTAGTCCCAGCTACTTGGGAGGCTGAGGCAGAAGGATCGCCTGAGCCCAGGAGTTTGAGGTTGCTGTGAGCGAGGCTGATGCCACGGCACTCTAGCCTGGGCAACAGAGTGAGACTCTGTCTCAAAAAAAAAGAATGTAGTTTCAAGATGAAAACAGATTTTGGAATAACTATTTCCAGAAATTTAACTGGATTATATCTACCTTGTCACGTAAGAAAAAATGATAATAATGATTTGCTACCTAATTTTTGATTCTCCTAGTATCTACTTTCTCTACTTTTTCTAATACTATAATAATAATATATAATCATATTATATACTAATAAAACTATATAACCACGGTGAAATTGAGAAATGAGGAAACCGGATCATTTGTGCTTCCAAAAGTTTTCTTTAGCTCCAAATTTAGGGATCTTAGGTGAAAGATGTTCTTTATTTTATTTTTTTTTAGACCTTAGTTATCTATTTTTCTGCATTGACATATCTAAGGAGCAGCAGTTTGTTATATGTTTGTCAATTCTCAATATCTATGCATATGCAACTATCTTAGGCAGTACTTCTGAGCCCCTCAGCCTCACCTGCACAGGCTTCACCTGGCTTCATGCAGGTGCAACTCAACAGTCTTCACCTCCCCCCACCCCAGAGCATCGTGGGAACCTGCTTAGTGCCTAGACATGTACAGTTTGGAAGTGCAAGCTGAATAATGTCCCACAGGGTAAACCTTTGCCCAGTGGAGGGTGGGAGCTGAGGAATTAATTCTTCTCCTGTTTTGCCCTTGAATGGATGATTCTGAAATATCATTCTTATGGTTCTTTAGAATGTCCTAAAAGATCAAGTCAGTTGCTATTGGTGGCCAATGCAATGATGTATCCTTCTTGTTGACATTTCTTCCTTCCTTCCTTCCCTCCTTCCTTCCTCTCCCTTATTCCTCTCTCTTGCTCCCCAGGATTATACCAATCACATGCTCACACATAAGTCTTTGAATTCAGACTCTACTTTCTAAAGAACCCAAGCAAAGATATCATGAAAGTTGAGAATGGTGGTGAGAAAATAAAAATGGGTGAGCATTCTAAAGTTAGTCTGAATAATCTTTGAAATAAAATTGGTGATATTTCACTTAGGCTAATATAAAAATATATTTGTATTAATAACAATATAATGTCTGATTATTTTTAAATGGTCTTTTTACAGTTTGGACCTAAAAAAGACATACCACATTTAATTTGATATGTCTCAAGTTTCTCTTAATATAAGTCAACTCCTTTTCTCTTTTAAGTGCTATTTATTAATCCTCAACAAAATACTAGCAAACTGAATCCAACAGCATATCAAAAAAATAATACACCATGATCAAGTGGGTTTTATTCCAGGATGCAAGGATGATTCAACATACATTCAATAAATGTGATTCATCACATAAACAGAATTAAAGACAAAAACCATCTCAACAGATGCAGTAAAAGCATTTGATAAAATCCAGCATCACTTCATGATAAAAATCCTCAACAAACTAGGCATAGAAGGAACAGATCTCAAAATAATAAAGGCTTTATATGACAACCCACAGCTAACATCATACTGAATAGGGAAAAGTTAAAAGCATTGCTAAGAATTGGAACAAGAATAGGATGTTCACTCTTACCACTTCTATTCAGCATGATACTGGAAGTCCTAGCCAGAGCAACCAGGCAAGAGAAAGAAATAAAAGGCATCCAAATTGGAAAAGAAGGAGTCAAATTATTTCTGTTCACTGATGATGTGATCTTATATCTAGAAAACCCTAAAAACTCCACCCAAAACTCTTAGATTTGAAAAATGAATTCAGTAAAGTTTCAGGATACAAAATCAATGTACAAAATCAGTAGCATTTCTGTATATCAATAATGTTCAAGCTGAGAACCAAGTCAAGAAGGTAATCCAATTTATAATAACTACAAAATAAAAACCTAGAAATATATTTAACCAAGGAGGTGAAAGATCTCTATGAGAAAAATTACAAAACACTGATGAAAGAAACTGTAGATGACATAAACAAATGGAAAAATCCCATGCTCATAAATCAGAAGACTTAATATCAATAAAATTACCATATGGAAATCAAGCAGGTGAGAGGGCAGAGGAGGGGATGGGTAAAAACACACCTAAAGGGTACAATGTACACTATCTGGGTGATAGGCACATTTATAACTTTGACTCAAACTGTACAAAACCAATTCATATAACCAAAATATTTATACCCCATAATATTGTGAAATAAAAAAAATAACTATACTGCCCAAGACAATCTACAGATTCAATGCAATCCCTATCAAAATATCAATGTCGGTGGGCATGGTGGCTCATGCCTACAATCCTAGCACTCTGAGAGGCCAAGGCAGGAGGATTGCTTGAGGCCAGGAGTTCAGGGCCAGCCTGAGCAAGAGCAAGACTCCATCTCTACAGGAAAAATAGAAAAATTAGCCAGGTGTCGGAGTGCACATCTGCAATACCAGCTACTCTAGAGGCTGAGGCAGGAGGATCACTTGAGCCCAGGAGTTGGAGGTTGCTGTGAGCTATGACCACACCATTGCATTTTAGCTGGAGTGACAGAGCAAGACTCTGTCACAAACAAACAACAACAACAACAACAACAACACCCAATTGTCATTTTTTACAGAATTAGAAAAATGAATCCTAAAATTCATATGGAACCAAAAAAGAGCTTGAGTAGCCAAAGCAATCCTAAACAAAAACAAACAAATGAACAAAAACAAAGCTGGAGGCATCACATTGCCTGTCTTCAAATTATAGTACAAGGCAATAAGCGACCAAAACAGCATGGTAATGGTATCAAAATAGACACATAGATCAATGGAATGAAATAGAGAACAAAGAAATAAAGCCACATACAGCCAACTGATCTTTGACAAAATTAACAAAAACATACACTGGGGAAAGGGAACTCTGTTCACCAAACGGTGCTGGGAAAATTAGCCATATGCAAAAGAAATGAAGCTGGATCCCTATCTTTCACCATATACAAAAATCAACTCAAGATGTATTAAAGACTTGAATGTAAGACCTAAAACTGTAAAAATACTAAAAGAAA
Source organism: Cheirogaleus medius (assembly GCA_008086735.1). Lineage (NCBI taxonomy): Eukaryota > Metazoa > Chordata > Mammalia > Primates > Cheirogaleidae > Cheirogaleus > Cheirogaleus medius. Next base: position 25,497,158 of record VBSM01002217.1, on the reverse strand, counting down.
ACCTAGAGAAAACTCTTTGGGACATTTGCTTAGGCAAAGAATTCATAACTAAGACCTCAAAAGACAGTCAGTAAAACCAAAAATAGACAAAGGAGACTTAATTAAACTACAAAGCTTCTGCACAGCAAAAAAAATAATCAACAGAGTGAACAGACAACCTGTGGAATTGGAGAAAATATTTGTAAACTGCACATCTGACAGAGGACTAATATCCAGAATTAACAAGGAATGTGATTCAATAACACCAAAATAGCCAAACAACCCTATTAAAAAGTGGGCAAAGGGCATGGATAGACATATGTCAAACAAAGACATACAAATGGCCAACAAGCATATGAAAAAATGCTCAACCTCACTAATCATCAGAGAAATGCAAATTAAAATCACAACGAGATATCATCTTACACTATTCAGAGTGGCTATTACTAAAAAGTCAAAAAATAACAGATTTTGGAGAGGTTGCGGAGAAAGGGGAACACTTATGCACTGTTGGGGGGAATGTAAATTAGTACAGCCTCTGTGGAAAATAGTATGGAGATTTCTCAAAGAACTAAAAATAGAACTACCGTATAATCCAGCAGTCCCACTATTGGGTATCTACCCAAAGGAAAATAATTCATTGCATAAAAAAGGCACCTGCACTCATATGTTTAGTGCAGCACCATTCACAATAGCAAAGATATAGAATCAACGTAAGTGTCCATCACTCGATGATTGGATAAAGAAAATGTGGCATATATACACAATGGAATACTATTTAGCCATAAAAAGAATGAAATCATGTCTTTTGCGCAACTTTGATGGAATAGGAGGCCATCATCTTAAGTGAAACAACTCAGAAACAGAAAGTCAAATATCTCATGTTATCAGTTGTAAGTTGGAGCTAAATAATGTATCCATACTGGCATAGTGTGTGGAGTGATAGATACTGAAGATTCCTTAGGGTAGGAGGGTGGGAGAGGTGTGGACCATGAGAAATTATTTAATGAGTACAATATACGTTGTTCAGCTGATGAATACACTAAAAGCCCAGACTTTGCCACTACACAATATATATCTATGCAACAAAATTGCATTTGTACCCCTTAAATTCAAGCAAGTTAAAAAATAAATGCTACTTATTTGTTCAATTAACATAGTTATTTGTTCTAAAGAATGTCCAAATTCTGAATGTGTGTATTGTTGTCCCATTGGCTTCAAAATAAAATGGAAGTACAAAATAAAACTCTTCTAAAGTATTGTCAAAGGGCAATTTTTCTTAAAGATTCTGTACATCTTATTCTTTTGGGGATTGGTAGTCCTATCTAGTAAATGAATAGGTCATCAGTGAAATGTGTATTTTCCTATTATTGGGAAGCAATGGGAATTTTAACTCAACCTTGACAGATATATATTTATACATTTTTATATTTTTTCTGCTCATATTAGAAATAGAGTACTATTTTCTTATACCAATAATGTGATGATTTTTGTTGCTGTCACCAGAAATCTAGAATCCTAGACTTAAGATAGATTCCAGAGGTCACCTATTCTAACGTTTTTCACTTTCCAGGTGAACAAATGCAGGCTCCAAGATGCCAAGTGAATTCTCATCAACATCACCCAGCAGGTTAAGAGTACTGGGCCCAGGATCTTAGGCTCCTGGTTACCCAGGCCTGTGCCCATTCTGGTGGCCGCTGCATTCACCCACTGGTAGTACCCTTACCTGCCCTGGGCTGCAACCGTTTTGAAGCAAGGATGCAAGGATGACTCTTTCGTTTGCCCAAGACCATTCTACATATAGTAAGACATTAAGCATGACTATGGGTTCAATTCACAGATGTGATGAAATAACACGAAAACGTATCTGAAAGGCTATTGAATTCCTGGAAGAGTGACTCTCCCTATGGGCAATACATTATTCTTTTCATTATTTCAAGATATAGACTATGAACTCAGTTATTCTAGCATACTGACTTCTATCATTTCCAGTTAATATTTCTGAAGATTCATGAAGGAGTATGAACTACCATGAAACATATATAAGTAATGACAATGATGATTTGATGAATAAAATAACCCAGACTTAGAGTATGCCATTTTTATGGGAATTGATGATAAATTAAAGATTTTGTCAGTAAACATTAAACTTCTTGCTGATTTATTTGAAGTAAATTAACAAAGAGCTCCTTTAGAAGGCAGCTTCAGCTGACTTGTAGACTTTAGGATGCATTAAGGCCATTATTATCAGTTGTAAGAGTGTCATTATCTCACCATCTATGGCTTGCTGTCCTGGAAGGGCTGTGTTTGGGTTCATCCCTCAGTGAGGAGCAAATATAAGAAGAGTCTTGTGTTCTGGTGCTATAAACTGAACGTTTGTGTCCTCTCAGAATTCATATGTTGAAACCTATCCCTCAGTGTGATGGTATTAGGAGGTGGGGACTTTGGGAGGTGATTAGGTCATGGGGGTGGAGCCCTCATGAATGAGGTTAGTGCCCTTATAAAAGAGACATCAGAGAGCTCCCTCGCCCCTTGTGCCATATGATACTAGTGTCTATGAATCAGGAAGCAGGCGCCCACCAGACACCACATCTGCTGTGCTTTGAGCTAAGACTTCCCAGCCTCCATCCAGAATTGTGAAAAATAAAGTTCTGTTATTATAAGCTACCCTGTCTATGGTATTCTGTTATAGCAACTCAAATAGATAAAGACAACTACATAACATTCCAAGTCAAAGTCTAGCTCTTCCATTTACTAGTTCCATGACTTGGGGCAAAAGTTCTGAAACTTTTTTAAGTCTTAGTTTTTTCATCCAGAAATAATTTTTTTGAGGATCGAATAAAATAAAAATTGTAAAGAAGTTAGTATTGTAAAGTTCCTATTAAATAGCATATGGGAAATACTATTAATACATTATAATGAACTCTTCTTATTATCCTCTTGTACAACCTTTCTATTTACTCAATTAAAATATCACAGTGGGAAGGGAAGAATGACTGGAACTATGATAAGGTTCTTACATACATGAAGGGACTTAATAGTATTTGACAGTAGACTGTTGTATATAAGTTAAAGATAAAATTTTAAAATGAAATAATACTATGTCCCCTTCAGGTGAGGGCTGAACAGCACTTCATTTTGACAAGCTAAAATGGTAGAAGAGATACATCAAAAATAAGTACTAATTTATGTAGATTCATTTTTTCCAAAGGCTCATGAAATCAGAGAAAGGTTCTGCTGGTTAAGAGGAAATATTCATATAAAATGATCATGAACATGCCTTTTTATTTTATAGAGCAAGAACTTAATATCTACTCTTTTAAAAATTTTCAGAAAATGCTATAATCTCTACAATCATCAAAATTAGCTGGGCTATTGGTTTATTTAGCTTGATTCATTGGCTTGGATTAATTGGTTGGTGAGAGCTTATTGAAAGGAAATTAATCTCTTAATAAGAACAGTACTAATGTTAATGGATAAACTATTAGATGCACACTCTTGTCCATTTAAGGAAGCTGGAGAAACCTGGGTAGAAGTGTATTATTTGAGGGCTGGGATGAGGCAGCAGCACTTATTTGAAGAAAGCCAAAGAATCTAATTATAGAAGAAAGAAGAAGAAGGGAAAAAGCAAAGGGACTGAACAATGGTGATAAGTCGGGAGTGAGGTGTGTGTGTGCTGGGGGGTGGTCATGTAACCTGATCATTTATCACATGAAATATTGGGTTGAGCTGAGGTTGAGTAATGTTGGGCACTGCAAAGGCCCTATCCTTACTCCCTGAACCTTGGAGTAATCTTTAGACATTACCATTAATTATTTAGACTCAGAAGGCTGCAAAAACATCTTGATTCATTGGCAAAGTGACAAGCATATGGTGTATTTTGCAAACCCCTAGCTTTCTGTTGAGAGGAGGCTAACATTAATTTCTTACAAATCCTACAGGGACTTTCCAAGCCAGCCACTGTTAACATAGTTCGACATCGAAGTTGGAAAGCTTGGAGTAGTTTTGAAAAATAAGTTAGATACAAATGAGTAGCTTTTATTCAGCCTGGTGACAAGGAAGCGTCTAAGGCACCATAGCTTTCCTGCAAAGAGCAGCAGAGCCTTGGACAGCTTTGCAGCTTGATTGATGGTCAAGGTGGCAAGTCTGTTTAGGGGGACCTACAGGATGGTGCTGGGAATCTGGTGTTTCCCGCAGTGTTTGGCACTCTAGCAGCCTAACAATTGAGGCTCAGGCAAGAGTCCTGATTCAGATTCATGGAGCATGTGGTGTGACCATGATCAGGGCTACCCTCTGGTTGAGGGAGATGAACAGCCCACCCTCTCCCAATGCACAGCTGTTGGGGTGCAATGCCCTGCGGAAATGCGAGATGGGAGAGAATGAATGGGGAGAGGTATGGTTATATGAAATGAAAGACATACAAAGAACTCCTCATCATCCTCAGCCCAGATACATATTAGTGGTTGGACTGCTGCTGACAGGGTCTCAAATTTAAGCTGCAAAGTCTCCTATGTTCCAGGGATAGATCGGTTCCACCTTCAACCCTGCTATGGACTTTTAGGACTCCCTAGGCAAATAATTAATTTCTTGCCCTCTATTTTGTCAGCTCTTGGACCTCCTGAAACCTCCATCAGAAAGGCTTTGAATTTTATTCATTGAACAAGTTTATAGAAGGCAATTTGCACAACAATTCTGTCTCTCATGGCAATAAAGACTAGCAATTAAAGCACAAATAAATAGCACTTTTCTTAGAAACTAAGAAAAAACTTTTGATAATACAAGCAAAGACAGTAAATGATATCAACCATTCAGTTGACTCAGTCTGAGATAGAATGGAAAGGCAGAAGGAAGCAGGGTCCATTTGGCAGTTCCATCTGGTCTAACTGGTTGAGAATTATGGAAAAGAATGTGAGCAAGTATGGAACAAGGTTTAGATAAAAAAAATATTTCTGGGCTAAATTAGAATCTGAAGTGTCCACTCTGGGCTGAAATGGTCAATTCTGGATTATTCATAGACAATTGGACCTCTTCCACTCATGAATCAAACTCTCTATTTTGAGAGAGGGTCACCAGGTCTGTTTCAACCTGCTTCAGGTAAATCCACCCATAAATTAGGCCAGAGAGGAGCATTGGCTGAATTTCCAAAAGACCTTCTTGTCTGGAAAACCTTTTCTTACATACAATCAAAACTTTTTTGGTTACAAGTAAACTATTTTCCTTGTGTTCTGTCCCCAGTGAAAATAAAATATAAAGAAGATTAACTACCTTTTTTTATAGGAAAGACTTTTATATATTGTGGCCATGTAATCACTCTCCCATCTTCTCCAAGCTGTGCAATCCCAGTTTTGTTGGTATTTTCCCACAGGTGCTTTTTCCGAGTACATAAGCACCTGTTAAGCACTCCCATGAGTGGACTCTTCCCATATTTCACTCTCCTTCGTGGTGAGAGTCCCACTTCTGCACCAGAACATTCTAGGAGAGTGCTAATAACTAGCAAAAGCAGGATGTCCACCTAATTCATGACTCCAATTTCTCTGTTTTGCACATTTGTGCTGTATCCTGACAAACGATCATGGTATCATTGCCACAATATTTTTGGTGCTTCCCCAGGTTCAAACCACATTCTTCTCGTCTGTGAGTGCTGCTTTCCAGCTGTCTGATTCTCTCCTTTTCAAATGAAGACAGTGCACTCTAGGATGGGGATGTGGACCCACTAAGCTACTCCTGGTCACTTAAAGAGCATTTCCTCTTCTATGCCTGTGCATGCTGTTTCTTTGTCCTGCTGCTTCACCTAACAGCTCCTTCTTCTCAATGGAAATCTTCTATTCTTTCTTTGGGACCCAGTTCAAATGTCATCTCATTAAACCTCTATGATGGGTGATACATTCCTTTCTACTCCTGCAGGTGCCTTTAATATCTAGTCCCAAGTGTTAAGGAGTCAGGGCAGGGGCTTTACTTTTTTTTTTTTTTTAATATTCACTGCAGGTGAGAGAGTGCCTAGCATATAGATGTTCCATAAATGTTTGCTGACTCAATTAATTAAATACTGGCATTTGGAAGAAAACAGGATACTGCAAGATTGGCTGTGTTCTTAGGAGAGAGAAGAGGGAAAGAAAGCAGCTGGCCAAGAATCAATAGTGTGTATGTGCGTAAAGCACAATGGGCTAAAAAAGGAAGCCATGGCTTGGCCAGTGTGCTAGGAGAAGAACTAGGATTCTGTTATCTTACAGATGTGAAGAATGACAGTTTCAAGAAGGAAATTTTAAAAAGTAAATAAAATCTAAGCTCTGTATCCAAGCTCTGCATGTTTGAGCCCCTACCTACCTCTACAACGTATCCTGTCTCTTTTTCACTTGCTGGCTTGCTTTTGCTTCCAGAAGCATCCCTAGCTCACACACCTGGTGCCCACCGTCCCTCTACCTGGAGCACCCACCCTTCTGCTCCTGATTCCCTGAGACTCATTTCTGTGTTCTGAGGTCTCCACTGAAACGCGTCCTCCCCACCACTCTTCCCAGCGCAGGTTCCCACATGACTCTCGTTTTCAACTTCCTGCTTATTTCCTTCACAGAACTGATCAGATTTGAGTGATATTAGTCATACATGCAAATATTTTATTTTTTCATCTATCTGTCCCTAGCATGCGAACTCCAGGAAGGATGAAACCTAGTGAGAGAAGCAGATAAGAAATAAGATAAGGCAAATGTGGATCTGGTTCCCGACTGGAAGCTGTGGGCTCGTTGGCAAAAGGATATTTTCCTGCTCACTTCACTAGTCATTCTCGCCCTCTCCCCTGCAGGTCTGGAACTGAGCACTCTCTTTTTCCTTGTCACTGAGTTTTATAGGCCACCCTCACCACTTCTCTGCCAGGATAGGGCTATTCCAAATCCATTTTAAATGGTTTGAAATGAACGTTCCTTCCCCAAGTAGAACTTTTAAATTGTGCCTTTTACTTCCTGTTCTTCCCTTTTTAATAAAGTTAAGCAGTAGGGCAAAGATCTCAAGGAAGGTTCCAGCCCCAGGAGATTGCTGTGCAGAGGGTGCAAGAGGGGATAGAGCCACTGCTATTCTGGGCTTTGGATGTGGGAGTAGTAGGTCGAGTTTCCTCCCCTCCGCTGCTCTGCAGGGCGCATGTAAAATCTCTGCAAACAGTCCCAGTGTGCTTATAAAACCTCAGGTCACTGACAACTGCAGTGCTCATTTGCTGTGGCCAATTTAGCGCTAATAAGCTGAAAATGGGCTTCAGGGATTTGTTTCCATGGCATGTAAACTCCCTTTAGGAACATGTTTCCCAATAAGAGATTGCAACCTAATAGATTTTTTCCCCCTTCTCCATTTTTGTAAACTGACTTGTAGCTCATTTTGGAAGCGTTTCCCCATTAGCTGGATGGCCGCTGCCATCTTCGTTAGTGCCAGAGTTCCACCAGGGGACAGCCCGCCTGCCAGCCACACCTGCAGGGCAAGGGCAAGGAGGACTACCAGAGCCCGGGCTTTCCTACCATCTGGGGAGCGTGGGGAGGAACTGTGTCTTTCCAGGCAGGTCCACCCATGCCAAATCCAGTTGCGTTCACATGTGTGTAGCAGACCTGGTCCGTGTGCACAGCCTGGCCGCCGGGGACAGGCCCTGGGCCAAGGTACCCAGGTGGGCCTCGGTTCAGGGCTGGCTCTTGGAGACACCCAGCCAAGGCACACCCAGTGGCTCACAGATGGCAGACGCTCACCCCAGCCGGGAAGGAGCCCCCAAGGACGTTGTGGGTCATCCCGGTCACCTCGAGCCAGAGGAAGCCACTCCATTCTCAGGTGACTTGGAGCCTTAAGTTCACTTCTCCTCAGAGACAGCTGATCAAACACCGGGCCTTACATCTTGCGCAGAGTTGCAGCAAAACGGAAAGAGGGCCATTTCCTACAAGCACGAATGTACCTCTCTCTCTATGGGCAACTCCAGTGGATTTAGGAGACCTTACTGTGGTTGCCAGCTTGCAGTTCCTCTGTAAACACTGACAGGTCGGATTTGCCCCAAATAAGAAGGTCTGGCATTCCCTCCAGCCTCACTCAAGACCTGAGGACACAGAAGGAAAGAACCCTAGTTCCAATCAAAGCAACATTTCACCAGAAATCTGGCAGGCGCACGGCCTCCCCGTCCCCCTGGGCTGATTATGGAGCGCAGTCGCCTAATTGTTTGTGATGTGCCAAAACCCCGTTAGGAGTTTGCATGTATCTTGGAAGTTCTGCCAAAAAAATTCTCTCTAGTTCTGGGCAGAGACACTTGGAGACACCTTTGGGGCCAACTTTCTTTCATTACAGTCAGCTAAAATGCAGGCTGTCCTGGGAGAGTGGAGAGTGGCCGGGGAAGGGGGGCGGATGGGGGTTGGGGTTGGCCGTGGGATAAGTAGCAGCTGAGGGCCGGGCTCTTCATTCTCTGTTCCTCTGTTAGAAAATCACCACTTTCCAGCCATGCACACTCCATTACCCAGGAAAGGCAGCTAACAGGCCCAGGGTTCAGGCTGGCCACTTGGTCACAAGCTGCAAGGACAGTGGCCAGTCATCCAGGTACCATGATGGCAGCAGAAATCTGCTCTTACTTGGTGGTGCCAGTCCTCTAGGGCAAGGCTGTAATAATATTGAAAACTACCGCTTTCCTCCTATAATGAAAGTTTCCTTGTGTGCAGTGTGTGTGTGTATGTGTGTGTGTGTGTGTGTGTGTGTGAGAGAGAGAATGATGTTGGTGTGTGGGTGGCTGGGGTTCTTAACCCAAGCATATCCTAACCTCCTAAATTTCATGTAAAATGTACAGATTACATGGGAATCAAATGATTTGCAGTGGACTAACCATGGCAGGCGCTTCACCTCTGGTCTGAGCTTCAAGTCCCCATCATTGCCCCTCACTCATTGGACAAAACTCCACACTCTCCAAGGCACAAGCTGCCTCCTCCTTTGCTGATGAATGACAGCGTGTGCCTATCCATCTATGCCCGTCAATGATGTAGCTCACACCCTGGCTACTGCTGAAAAGGAATTGGCAAATAAAACAAACACCTGGTGGCCAGATCGCCCTTGCCGGAGTGTTCTCTCTCTGACCCAGCTGGGAGGCGGGCAGTAGATTGTTGCCTGGGTGGATGATGAAATCCCTGTACAAAGAGGAAGGCCAAGTCACCACTCTGGGCATAGGAAAGGTGCAGGCTCTTTCCCTCATCTCCAATTGCCATACTCTGTCTCCATAGGCAGTGTGGTCTCATTTAAAGAAAAAGTAGGTCCTGCAAGGCAGGAAGTTGGGAGGACTGTAGGTTATTAGCTCCTTGGCCATTGGATAGGGGTGTCAGCCAGCGAAATAATTTTCCACATTTATGTTTCAATTTTTCCAATTTTTAAAACTCTATCTCATTCCCACTAACCCATGAAAAATGGTGGCAGCAGTCACTTCCTTATAAAAATGGTAGTGAAAATGGATAATGTGTTTGGTGCATTTGGAATTCCATAAAGGAAATGGGCTACAAAATCAGATACCATCACAGGTTGACAGAGAGACAAGTGAGTGCTACTGCAAGAGGTGACTGGCTGAGGGGTGGTTATGATCTGCTCACGAGATGAGGCTGGGCTTCGTTAAGGCCCCATAGTTTGGGATGTTCTCATTGGGCTTCTTTGACAGGAGCCAAAATTTGAAAAAAATCCAAAGGAAGACATTTTGAACAATTAGAATTGCACACTTGTCCAATTCAATTCAAATGAATATGGATCGAATGCTGACTATACAAAGATGAAAAAAACTTGATAATCTATGCTTCAAAATTCTATTTAAATAATTAGATTTAAATTACCACATGTCTAACAAGTGATATCCATCTTTACTCCTCAAGCAAATTTGCGGGGACACTCTGCAATTAATCATTCTGTCTTTGCCCACTTCCGTACACGGTACCAGGAATGCCTTTGCCCCTTCTGATGTGATTTTCAAACCTTGACTTGACCCCAGCAACTTTGGCTTGCTCAATTCTTCTGAGTCACCTCTACGTGCAGTCCAGTTTCCCGCTGCTTTTATAGGTTGGTTCTATTTATTCTGTTGAGTGCTGCAGTAGGTGGGATATCTCCTGCCCACCCCCACCCCTAACCAGAGAGGGTCATCCCTGAGAGGTGGACTGGGTTAAGTTCTGCGGGAACCCTGCCATCTGCTGATACGGGAATCTTCGGCCTTCTATCTGTCAAGGCCATTGCAGGATTTCTAGTTTCCTGAGGCTTCACAGAGAGAGGTAGCAACACCAAGACCCCTCGCTGGGTGTCACCAATTTTGATGGGTACTTAAAACTAAAGCTCATTTAAATACTGTTGCAACTTGGAATGTTGGCAAAATGCACTGATAAATTCATGTGTAATAAATTTATTACACAGATAATAAAATTGTGTGTAAATAGATAATTGATGTTGCAGTTTTATCTGTTTTGATCATTCATTCAGCAAATATTTACTGAGTGCCTACTATGTCCAACGACCTGGGGCAGATTCAAAACATGAGGGGATGTGGCCGCTGCCGTGAAGAAGCCTACAGGTGTGTGACCTTGTGACTCCTGGGGTTATTTTAAAGGCAAGATAATGTAACGGATATGAAAGTATTTTTTAAACGGTGAAGCATTATATAAATGTAAGATACACCTGTTATTTGTCAGCAGGGAATCTGAACCACAAAGTGTGGCATTTATAACATAGCCTTAGCAAATTGATATGTATTTATTGTATATACCGCAACCATGTCAGATGTTTTTAAGGGTTGGTACTCCCATTTTTCCTAATATCACTAGACCACCCAGAAGATTCTAAACTGCTCTTTCTTCTAAGTCTCTGAAACAATCACTTCTCTCCCATTAGCCACCCCTCCACTGCTTATTAGGATGCAGGCCCGTCTCTTTCTGCCTGCTCTGATCAGCATTAGACTCTTTTTTTTAATGTCACTGAAAGTGTGATGTTATTATCTTGTCCTTCTTCTATATCTGCATCCTCTTCACTTCTCTAGCCCGAGGGCGTTTAGCTGGGTCTCTCTCCACGAAGAATTTAAGTGAGGAAAACTCCATAAGCCAAACGTTGATCGAATTGCTGCAGTGTAGCTCTTAATGGACAATATAGAGTAATAATATTAAAAGTGAAGTGTTACCATAAAACATTATGCTATTTTAACTACAGCAATATAGTCTTCGACTTAGAAGTCAGGCCTAGGGTGGGTCAGAATTCAGTCTGTCCTTGAGTGACCTCTGCTGGTTGATCTAGGACAAAGCCTTCTTTAAACCTCTGGATTAAAAAGAAAGAAGAAGAATGGTAGGGAATTCTGAAATGATGGGCAAAGAGGCAGTGGCAGGGACCCTCAAATACCTGTCCTTTCTTCTGTCACTCTTATTTAGCCCTTTGCGTGTGTGCTAAGGCACCATGCAAATCATGTCCTCCTCATGCAACCGTGAGAAGAGAAGGGGGCCGGTATTTTCAAGAACATTTTTACAGAGCAGGAAAGTGACCTTCAGAGAGTTGAAACCACTTGGTAAATAGAGCAGGATTCTAACTCAGAGCTATCCCACCCACAGCCCAGGCTTCATCCTGTGCTGGGGTTTCCCACCTGTCTCCAGGTGCCTTGTCTACCATCACAGAGAGATGCTGGCATGGTACATAAGTATGTGTGAGTAAGTCCTTACATGGCGGCTACTCAGGGGAAAAAAGATTCTATATGAGGATGAGATGTTACGACCAACTTATTTATATCCATAATAAAGCAAATAGACTTGCTCTGATCTTCCTCTCAGTGTGGCCCAGGAGCTAAGCCCTTATGTTCGCTGCTTTGTGAGTGGTTGTCTAATGTAGGTCAGGGATTTAAGTTTCATTTGCACGATCAAACTGAGTCAAGTGTTTGGCAGATCATCTTGGTTGTAAAGTTGTGGATATTGACATGTATTTTCATTGTGGAGATTAATATCATAAAACAAACATCTAACCGCTGCTCTGGGTACAACAATGTTTAGCATCTTGTACCTGCCCTTCGGGAGTTTCGCAGTCAAGGAATAGCCCCCCATGTGAACACCTTCCAGATGTGAAATGGGTGGTAGGGAAGAAAGAAGTAGAAAAGGTAACACCTAAGCCTCCAAGAAAGGTAGGGCTTAAACAAGCAAAGAGAGGTGGAACATGCAGACAAGGGGAGCGACAGGAGGAAATATACAGAGACAGGAGGCAAGTAGCCAGCTTGGGGGCTGGAAGTAGACTCATGGGTGTGGGGGAAAGGTTAGGTGAAGGACATGAGGCTAGAGGGGATACTGAGGCTAGACTGGAGGGGCAGAGAACAGGGAGGGGATTATTTCACTAAGGAGATGGTGTATCCTTCTCTTCTCATGACTTTAAACAAAAGTGTGGAAGCTTTTTTACCAGGACAGGCTGGACCTGAAGACCTCTTGAGGTCCTTGCCAACACTATGATTATTAATAGGTTAAATAAATATCAGTTTAATAATCTCTCCCATCATTGATTGCTGCTGCGTGTGTGCCAGGCACCGTGCTAAGTACGTTACAGGAGTTATCTGATTTCACCCTCCAATAACCCTGTGAAGTAGATACTATTATTAATCTTGTTTTATAGATGAGAAATTTTAATGTCCTTTGACATACACGTGCACTAACCACATATGTGTCTAAGTTGTAAGTTTAAACTGTTGGAATTCAGCTTCCCTTCATGCTAAATCCCTCAGTATAAATGATGATTCATTCATTCTGCACACATCCAGAAAAGCAATGTCTCCAATGTGGAAGGAGTCTTTCCTTTCCCTGATGAGGCAACACCACAAGAAAAGGGTTAAGTGTTACATTGAATGTCCTTAGGATAATTAGATAAACTAAACAAGGTGGGGTTTTTTCCCCCAAAGATAAATGTGTGTTTGAAAAGAGCTCACTTTTGTAAAGCATAGGAACTTGTGGCTGCTATTCTGAAAATTTCCAGAAGGTGGCACTACTTCACCAGTGATTCCACTCCTTGTCCTACTAGTTTTCTATGAATTTGGAGGAAAAGAAAGTTCAGGAAAACTTAACAGGCACATATTTTCTAGACTATGATTTTATCAGGATCTATGGAAGATTTCATTAAGCAATACAAATCAGAATCAATCAAGAACTTAGAAGAAAATTACAACCTTCTTTTTGACAGTATTCAGTTCATCGTTCAGAACTGTAAAATAATTGTTACAAATTAAACACCTCTCAGTTTGGGGTGAACTTTCTTTTTTTGTAAATGGAGTGCCATGTACAAAATCATAATGTTAAAACAATACCAAACAAATATCTCATAAATTAAAGAGAGAAAGATGCTAACCCTCTCAGCCTTAAGTATAAAAGAAATTCTAATCGTTAAAAATGAGGTGGAAACTTTTCCTGACAGAGTGAAAACTTTCTCTTCAGGCACACAGCCACAAACTTCAGCAAGAGATTTTTCTCTTGGACTTAAGTCTTATCTATTTTCCTGAAAATCCTTTGAAGTGGTGAGTTTAATATTTGTTGCATTAGTGAAAGGACCTGATTTGGGTCCCTATACACATTTCCAGGCCAAATGACTAATATTTGATGTTTTTGTATCATTCCTTTCTGAGGACTGTGTCTCTTCTTTGTTTTATTAGAAATAACTAAAGCCAGCATACCCACGACCCTGGGGAAGGGGGATTGCATTATTTATTCTCTTGGAAGTATCATGAAAGCATTATTTCCCTCCCCAAACAATGTTTTCTAAACATTCTCTCTGATTACACAAAACTTTTAGTCTGTCCAGCTAAACCATATATTTTAAGAGGCATTTTCAAACAAGTGTGTTCAGGAACTCAAGTACTCCGGGAAAAAATACAGCTCTCTCTGCAACATCTAGAAGTGAAGTTGCCTCCTAATAAATACTCAGAGTGTGTAACTACAGGCTTGGGAGGTCTGTTCGCATTCATGAGAGTTAACAGCATAAATTCCAAGGGAATTCAGAGAACAGACACTTAAAATAACACCAGTAAAGTCACACTAACCGCAGCATACTCAACACAGCCTGTTTAATGTGGTGTGATTTTTATTAGGTAATGTGATGTGCATTAAGCCACAAAACAAAAACAACTAAATAGGCAAAACTTGGGATAATTCCTTTCAAAAACATTTAATGAGAAACAAGGCTGAGAAAACCACTCATTTGAATCAGATAACAAAGAGATTTTGTGTGGGGTTTTCCCCAGCCTGGCTCAGATAACTGCTATCAGTATTCCTGCTTCCAGAACTCCCCACCGATGGCTCCGAACTAACCCTCTCTTCCCATTCATTATGATGGCAGCTCATGCTAGCAGGACACTTGCTCTCTTTGCTGTAATTCCCCAGTGTCACCCTGGGAGGGAAGTGGTTTGTGTTTCTTGGTGAAGGTTATCTTTATTTACCCATGTCGTGGGTCAGCGGGAGAAAACCCAATGCATTAAAATGTCACAGGGCCATCAGCCTGTGTGTCTCATCAGTCTGGAGTTCTGCAGTGGATCTTGTTCAGATCAGAAGCCCTCCCAGGCCAATTCTGAGTCCCACAGCTGCCAAGCTTTCAGTGGAAATGAGGGTGGCCTTGGTGGGTTATTTTGTAATCAGTGCCTGTACCAGGAACACAGAAATGCCTACCCCACTTACTTTACCAATTAAGCCAAGAAGTCCAAAGCCAGTTTATGAGGAATGTGTGCATATTCCCTGTCTTTCACTTTCTCTCTCTGTCTACCTCCTTTTCATTAAAAGTGACTGGGTAGCATCAGAAATTCCTTTTATTCATCAAGTGAGCATGTGAAACTTTTCCGCTGTTAATATTTTGCATCAAAACCACTTATTTCAATGTTCTTTCTGGAATAAACTCTTGTAGGCCTACCTCTCAGGGAGAACATAAACTTAGAACATTGAGATTTGAGCCAAAAACATAGATGGTTAACTTTACTTCATTTATTTAATAAGATCTCTATTTGATAATGAAAAGGCTCTAATAAATAGACATGTATTTGTAGATACCTTGATAGAAGTAAAATAGTATTTTATATCCTAGATTTATTTTATCCTCTTGGGAAAGTACTTTGTAGTAGACAGAAAAGCATTATTTACTTTTCCAATATACAATTGATGGACATTATCCATAAGTGGAAAAAAGTAATTAGTAATGACTCCACTGTGAATGGTTAGTGTAGTAGATGCTCTTATCTTAACTGCAATGAATGGCATTCACAATTAGTGAGGTCAGTATTTTTCCCTTTCAACAGTAATCATAATAACCCAGTATAATTGCTTGATATGACTTATTTAAAAATGCAACAATGAATTAACTGCTTGTTATCAAAGGTATCCATGGTCCTAAAGCATAAAATTAGTGAAATCTCAATCCTTCTCTCTGTTGCTGTCCCTTAAAGAAAGTTTACAACAGATCTCTGAGCTGCTGCTGTGTTTTCCTCTTGAAGTTGTCACTAAATAACCGGGGGTGGTCATCAGACAGTAAATTCTCTTTGATATTCCTTCCAGTTTCCTTCAAGGTACAGTGCAGCTTGCCCCTCAGAAATTTAAACCGTTTTTGTTTGCTGTGGCTTAAATTACCTCCTGACTACCTTTTTCCTGGGTAGTTGTTATTGATAATAGTAAGAAAAAAAAAATGAGACTGCTCTAGAAAATATGCCACTTTAAAACATAATTTCACCACCCTAATTCCCTTTAGAAATAAGTTTCTGTTAGCGATTAAACAAGGAGTTTAAGAGTGGGTGTCATAGTGTCTATAAATAAACTTGAGAACATGCATTTATAAAGAGCCATATTTTTATAATCTCATCTCCACTAAACAAAACAATATTTTCTGGCACCTGTACACTCAATGTTTCATGTAGTTCTTATTATGGAATTTCCTTTCTCCTTTTGAGATTGAAGATAATTACTGAATATGATAGAAACTTTATAGCCATTAAAAATAGAACAGAAAAATGTTACCAGACGGCAAGTTGTTCACAATAAATATGAAACAGGAGTTGAGTCCTATCTTGCACACTGCTTGGCTTTGCCTGATTCTAAAAGGATATAGATTTCATTCCTCTTGATTCTTTAAAATATATATTTTTAAGAGCTTAGGAAAATATTATCAAATCATTGCCTATACTTTAGTAGAAAATCTGGCTATCTGTAATTGCTGTTTTTTATGCTTAAAATGGCTGAATATTAAAATTTTCAAATAGCTTAACCTATAATTGCCATTTTGCAATCCGCTTTGTCAGTGCTATAGTTAGATATGAGCTGGTTTAAGTAAAGGGAATGGCACCCAGAAATATAATGGTAAAAGCAATAGATCCTCCTTAAATTTTCCATTGATCAAGAACATACTGACTTCATTATTGGGTGAGAGGAATGAAATTGGAAATGAAATCAACATACAAGGCATCTGTGGGTGCTTGTTCTACCTAAGTTGTCTGTGGCTTTCAAAAATCCTGATCCCTTTACCTTAGTTGCCTAAAATGCTCAGATCTTTAAAAATAAACAAATAAAAGAGTGATAGCATATGGTAAATCTGCAGAGATCTTTTGTAATTTAAATCTTTTTTAAAAAAATATTTACAAACACAGACAAGTATGTTTTTATTCTATTGGATAAATATTCAAAAGGGAGATTATTGGGCTATCTTGTATGTATGTATTGAACTCTTTCAGAAACTGTCAAACTGTTTTCCAAAGTGATTGTACCATTTTACAATCCCACCAGCACTGTGTAAGAGTTGCATTTGCTCCATATCTTTGCCAATAGTCAATATCTTTATTTTTTTTTATTTTATTTCAGAATATTACTGGGGTACAAATGTTTTGGTTACATACATTGCTTTTGTGCCATTTGAGTCAAAGTTATGAGTGTGTCCATCCCCAAGATAGTGTGTGTTGTACCCGTTAGCTGTGAATTTACTCATCTCCTCCTCCCCCCTCCCACCTGCTTGATTTCTGATGAGTGTTATTTCCATATATGCACATAAGTGTTGATCGAGTAGTTCCAATTGAATGGTGAGTAATGTGGTGTTTGTTTTTCCATTCTGGTGATACTTCACTTAGAAGAATAGTCTCTAATTCCATCCAGGTTAACACAAGAGATATTAGTTCACCATGTTTTTTTGTGGCTGAGTAGTACTCCATGGTATGTATATATCACTTTTTAGTCATCCACTAATGTATTATTTTTTAACTTTTTTTTAATTTCAGCATATTATGGGGGTACAAATATTATGGTTACATATATTGCCCATGCCCCCCTCCCCCCTTGAGGCAGAGCTTCAAGCATGACCATCCTCCAAACGTTGCACATCTCACTCATTATGTTTATTGATGAGAACTTTGGTTGTTTCCACATCTTTGCAATTGTGAACTGTACTGCTATAAACATTCGAGTACAGGTGTCTTTTTATAAAATGTCTTTTTTTCCTTTGGGTAAATACCTAGTAGTGGGATTGCTGGATCAAATGGTAGGTCTACTTTTAGTTCTTTGAGGTATCTCCATATTACTTTCCATAGAGGTTATACTAGTTTACAGTCCTACCAACAATGTATGAGTATTCTAACTCTTTACATCTACACCAACATTTGTTGTTTGGGGACTTTTTGCTAAAAGCCATTATCACTGGAGTTAAGTGACATATCATTGTGGTTTTGATTTGCATTTCCCTGATGATTAGAGATGTTGAGCATTTTTCATATGTTTCTTGGCTATTATTCTATCTTCTTTTGAAAAGTTTCTGTTCATGTCTTTTGAGCACTTTTTAATGGGGTTGTTTGCTTTTTTCTTGCTAATTTTCTTGAGTTCTTTATGGATTCTGGTTATTAGCCCTTTATTGGATGTATAGCATGCGACTATTTTATCCCATTCTGTAGGTTGCCTATTTGCTCTATTGCTGGTTTCCTTGGCTGTGCAGAAGCTTTTTAATTTGAGCAGGTCCCATTTATTTATTTTTCTTTTTGTGATTGCTTTTAGGATCTTCTTCATAAATTCTTTGCCTAGGTTGATGTCTATAAGAGTTTTTCTAACATTTTATTCTGGAATTCTTATAGTTTTATGCCTTAGGTTTAGGTCTTTATCCATTGTGAGTTGATTTTTGTATGTGGTGAGAGGTGTGGATCCTTTTTCAATCTTCCACATGTGGCTTTCCAATTTTCCCAGCACCATTTATTGATAAACAAATTCAGAAAAGTTTCAGGTTACAATGTACACAAATCAGTAGCATTCATATATGCTAACAACAGTTAAGCTGAAAATCAAATAAAAAACTCAATAGCTTTCACAATAGCAACAAAGAAAATAAAATACCTAGGAATATATTTAACTAAGGAAGTGAAAGACCTCAACAGGGAGAACTATGCATCACTGAGGAAGGAAATTGCAGAGGACATAAACAGATGAAAAAACATATCATGCTCATGGATCGGCAGAATCAACATTGTTGAAATGTCTATACTACCCAAAGTGATCTACATATTCAGTGCAATCTCCATTAAAAACCAATGCCATTTTTTGCAGATCTAGAAAAAATAATTCTATGCTTTATATGAAACCAGAAAATACGCTGTATAGCCAAAGCAATCTTAAGCAAAAAGAACAAATGAGAGGCATCAATTTGCCAGACTTCAAGCTATACTACAAGGCTATAGTAACCAAAACAGCATGGTACTGGCACAAGCACAAAGACACAGACCAATGAATCAGAACAGAGAACCCAGAGATAAAACCATCCACATATAGCCATCTGATCTTTGACAAAGCACACAAAAACTTACACTGAGGAAAAGATTTCTATTCAATAAGCATTGTAATTTAAATCTTAATTAGATCAGCTGTAATCTCCAAATTCATCCTTTTGTAGTTCAGAAATAAGGTCTTACTTTCAAGATTATTTTGTTATTTTATTTTATTTTTTTGTGGAATTATAGTTATTGATTTCAGAATTACTAGATGAAAATAGGGCCCGGCTTCTGGTCGAGTTTTAGAATTTAAATTGTGTTCCCTTCCCCAGAATGAATGAATTTCAGTCTATTGAATTTCAAATTCATTGAAAATATGGGCAAAGCTATCTTTTGTCAAACAAAGCAATGCTTTTCTTAGGTAGCAGGTTAGTGCATTTAGTTTATGCCAAAAGTTTACTGAGCAGTTTACATACATATGTCATATAATCCTCAAAAAGTTTGAGTTAGAAACTAACAGTACCCACATTTTACTAATAAGAAGGCTGAGACTTTGAGTGCTTAGGTAACATGTTCAGTAGTGCACAGCTAATAAGAAGCCAGAATTTGAACTCAGGTTACAGGTAACATTTGTGCCAAATGCTCTTTTAAGTGATTTACATGACTTTGTCTAATTTAATCAGTCACAATTGATGCCTAGAGGTGTCATTTTATTCCCAGCTCACAGATAAGGAAACAGAAGCATTCTGCAGTTCTAAGGCATTATTTTTCAACATTTATTCTGCAATAAAAATAATTTTGTGGCCAAATAAATTTAAAAATGCTGCTTATCTTGACCTCTTATTTCAGCCCCTTATTGAATGTTCACCATGCTTGCTAGTTGTTCTAAGAAGTCCTATAATAACAATTCTGTTCAATTTCATTTAACTCAGTGTTTCTCAAATTTGTGTATCACAGAAACCCTTTTATGTATAACTGCTCTTGATATTCTGCAGAAAACACTTTGGGAAATACTCATAAGGCTAGAAAATTTCAAGATGGCAGGCAATTAGAAGGACATATTGGGTACATGGGATGCCATATTAGGATGGTATTAATATTTGGCCCATAGAGTGTTGATGGCCAAATCTAATTGGTCAAATTTATATGACCTGCTGAAGGTAAGTATGAACAGCAATGTCCTTTCCAAAGAGGGAGTATTTGCCATTGGATGCAGCAGGTGGCCTCAAATAGGGTCCAAGAAGCAAGAACTCCCTGCCATGGGGCAAGGGGCTTACCCAACAAGCAGGGAGGCAGGGGGAGTGCTTGCCTCTGTGCTCAGCAGGTGTGCTCAGGCTGGAAACAGGTCTCCGCTTGACTTCCTGCTGCCTGTTGCCACAGCCTCTTCTGAAATCATGACCCTTGTCATGTAATAGAGCCTTTCAGAGCAACTTTATGACCTCCAAATTCAGGCCTCTCATTTCTAAATCTGGTTGTCAAAAAAACAGCAGCTCAGCTTGGGAACAGTTTGTGAAAGTCAGAATTAATCAGAGCATGTTCTTAAGAACACTGGACTTGATTTTGCCTGCTGATAAAGCTCACAGATCCCCTACTGATGGTGGTGGCACTGCCCACGAGGTTGTGAAACTAAAAACGACCCTGAGAGTTTTGCTGAATAAAAATAGTAGGAGCAGACCCTTGGCAAAATAGAGAGACCTGGGGGTGAGGGATGGGATGAGAGGGTTATTCTTTGAATAATTACAGTGGCTTTTAAGAAAATGTTAGCATTTATCTTGCTGCGACATTTGCCTCATTGAAGCTGAGCTGTTTTTCTCTCTTTTCAATGAGATATTGAGGGAGCTCTGAACTCTGTGATAAATGTTAACTTTTTAATGAAAACCGTTGCACACTGTGTCCCAGAGGCAGGGCCTATGTGGGCTATTGAGAGAAGCGAGTGCAACGAACCACTGCTCAAAATTCCAGGAGGTTAATAGGCAAATCAGCCTAAAAATGAAGGAACCAGCTGTAGTTCTTCTCTTTCCCGGCTTTTCTTACGATTCAAGGCATCTGGGCACCATCTTTGTGCATAAATAGTCCATTTTTCTACTTCTGGGGGGTTTTTGGCTAAATAAGCCATTTGTTTTTTATTATTATTAATGGCATCCTCTTTTCTGACAGGTTCCAGACAGCCTTGCCAGTTCAGGACAGCGAGGTGGGCTGGGAGGTGGGGATCTTGGCCTGGATCCTTGCCTGACACTGCCACTCTCACTGAAGTGGAAAGGTCACACGTTACCCCTTTGTCCCTACTTTGTGCCACTAGTCTGTGTACAGGAATGGATATGGTGGAGATGAGGAGTCATAAAGACTTATGCTAAGGTGATTGAACCTGTGAGTTCTCAAACTTAGCCGTATACCATCACCTGTGAGTTTAATGGATGCTGGGCCTACCTCAGAGATTTCAATGTAGTTGGTTTGGCCTGCAGCCTGAGCATTGGAATTCCAAAGCAAAGCAGTGTTTAGAGAACCCGTGGCCTAACCATGTGTGTTCGACAGCCCCATCGGATGGTGATAGGTGACTCTCCCTCCTGAATAGTCATCGACCACCAGCCTCCCTGATCCTTCACCAACCCTTACTTCAAAAATAAAAGCCCGAAGGTCCAGTGGTCCTTGGGACAACTAGGTTAAACACATTTTGTTTGTTTTACAGGGAATTTCTCAGATCCTTGAATATAACAATGCACATTTTTACTTCCCAAGAAGGTACAGGGAAGAAAGCACTTCCCATGTCTATGGGACCCCTAATATCATAGAGGGGCTTGTAGAACTAGGGAACTGGGGACCTATAGAACCCCCTCCTTGGGAAGTGCTGCTTCTAATCTAAGAAATGAACCCCAAACACTCACAGTGGATCTCCTAACACCTCCCTCCTCTATAAACAAAATTATTCTCAGTAATAAACATGGAATAATCAATAATCATTATTATTTTGTTGATATTTCTTTAGCTTGAAAGTAAACACACATTTTTGAAAGAAGAATAAACTTCAATTTAAAAACAGTATTCAAATTCAGTTAAGTATTTCACGAATGAACTAAAATTTTCACTTAGCACACAAAAATTTTACATCTCACAATTTATACTGTTTCACTCTTGCAAATTTTAGATAACAACTCCAAGGAGTCACAAAGAATGACAGAGCTGAAGTAACTCAAGTTCTGTGTTTTGTCTTTATAATCCCTTGCTTGCTATCATTGTTTATTCTAAATCTACTGTTTTGGAGTCTATAGTGTTCTGGGACCTCAGACACAAACTGAACTCAAAGTAAGCCTGAGTGATGCTAAACTGTTGTAAACAGTCTAGAAACCAATGCGTGGAGATTGCAGTTGATTTCACATGGGTCTCAGCCCCACTGTGTAACTAGGAGTTTTAAAAATTAACTTGCACATAGAATATAATCTATTTAAAGATAAGTAATAAAAAGTGCTAATTTGAAGCACACAGATATATTTATTTATTTATTAAAATCCATTGCTTAGCACTTACACAACTGATTTGAGGGGGAGAAGCAATTTATTACTGACTTTGCTCAGCAAACTGACTCTAGTCAGTTTTATTATTATATGAAATACTCTGCAGATAATGCAGAGTTGCTTATAATTGCTTACCCCAGGGGCAGACCCCTCCCCCCTCCATCCTTATAAATCATTGTATATATCCAAGGGCCCCCAAATCTAACAGTGGAAGTTGACACTAACACCCAGGTCTCCTGATTCCCAGATCAGTACCTTTCTGTGTATGACATGCTGTGAATAATATATTTGTCCCTGCAAAGGGCCCAGAAACATTAGGTGAAACTTCCAAACCGCTCTATAATGAACAATCATAGCAGCACAATCTGAAATGTAAGAGTCAGCCAAAATGTCTATTGGTCCATTTGGTCCTGTGTGCATTGAGTTTCAGATCATTTCAGCCCAGAGGTCTGGGTGACATGTGTCCCTTCAGAAAATAGAGATTGCTGGAGCTTTAATAAGGAGAAAATTGTTATTTCATTTTATTAACAAGAAGCTTATATTATACTGAAAAATTCATTGTCTGTGTTCGGCTCGAATATTGTATTCATTATGTTTCCTAATCTGTGTGATTACTACCTGTGTAATTTGATGTCTGGCATCTGCTATCGGAATTCTTTCAGCCCATTATATTTCCCATCTTTTTTGGTAATGGAGGATAAGATTGGGACATGGAAAATTGCAGCAGACTGCCTAAGGCAAACTGCAACCAGCCGGCAGCTGGATGTAGCAGCAAAGGCTGAGACGTTACATGGGGAACCTGAGAGGGGCGGCCTCCAGGTCTATGGTCTGCTGTGACAACCCTGGGTAGGAAATGGCCTTGGCCAGTTTTCCAGTGTGGGGATTGGCCATTCCCAAATTATCTCCAATAACTCAGACTGACATCATCCATTCAGGAAGATTATTAGGATAAAATATGTGGGGCATAAGTGAGCAGTACACCGCTAGCAGATTGTTGCTTGGGCTTTTGAGGGTGAAGTGGGTATTGGAACAAAACCAACAAACTGGCAACAAATTATTTTTAGGTAAATGTTAAGTGTAAGCATACACATCACAGAACCAGAAAAAAAAATAATGCAACTATCCTTTCTTTTTTTCTCCATTTTAACCACAAGCAACCATTTCATTTAGCAGATAGTATGAGTCAGATGGTATATCATAGTGGAAAGAAAATGAGCATTAAAATCAGATATACCATGTGAAAATCCTAAGTCTGACTCATACTGCAAGCAAATAGAATTCTTGTTTCATTTATTTGAAAGAAGGACTATAATATCTCCAGTATCTTTGGGTTTGCTTTCCGAGGTTTCAGTTACCCATGAGCAACCAGGGTATGAAAATATTAAGATGTGTTGAGAGAGAGAGAGAGAGAGAGAGATCGCATTCACATACTTTTATTATAGTATATTGTTATAAGTTTTCTATTTTATTATTGCTGTTGTTAATCTCTTATTGTGTCTAATTCATAAATTAAACTTTGTCATAGGTATGTATGCATAGGAAAAAATATAGTATCTACAAGGTTCTGTACTATCTGCGGTTTCAGGCATCCACTGTGAGTCTTGGAAGGTGTCCCCTATGGATAAAGGGGGGACCACTGTGCCTGGTAGAGCTGTTATTAAAGTAACTTATATTAAACCATATATGATTATGTTTGTGACATGTCTATTCAGACCATGTATCATAGAGAGTTCTCAATAACTGATTGGAATTATTTATTTTATTTTTGCATTCTAGAGGCAAATAGGGCATCAATTCCAGAGCATCTACTTGGCATTGCATTGCTTTATCTAGATTAGATATAAAATTCCCCAAATCAATTCATTCTGTCTAATCATAAGATACTGTCAATGTTGTGTCAGAGGCTAGTTTGGCAATCTGATTATGGGTGCAGGCTCTTCAACCTTCCAGACCTGGATTTTGACCATGTTTTGCTTTTTCCTACCTATGTGATTTTCATAAAGTTTCTTCACCTCTTTAAACCTTTTTTCCCCCTGTCTGTTGGGGGAAATGGTGGCAACTACCTTGTAGGGTTGTCACAAGGATTAAATGAGTTAATGCATGAGAACTGCTCAGTACAGCATCTGGTGCATAATATGTTAGATATCATGTAATGCATTAAGTGACTTTGCTGGGCTTTTAAAATAACTTTTAATGACTGGTTTATCTCCTAGGGGTAGCCAAATATGTTCTCTGCCATCCTCTGTTTAGTTTGGCTGTTGAAACCCAAGTCACCCCTGGCGCTGATGGTATCAGTAAGAATGTCCATATCTCCACTTCTTCATTTCCTGGTTCCTACTCTCCCTGCCTGTCCCACCCTGGCCTCTTTTATTGTACTGTTTATCTTCTCTTCCTGAACAACCAGGATTTGTCTTTCAGGAGCTCCAGGATTCATAACAAATATTGGGAAAAACAAGGAGCATTACTTTTCCTCCACATCAAAACCAAAATCTCCCATTCCCAATCCCTGTGACAAATGTGAAGCCCTGTGGAGCCAAGCCCACAGCACAGTGAGGACCAGCTCTGGCCTGTCCCTGCTTGGGACCATCAGGCACAAGTGAAGCCTGCACAGAGGAGCCTCAGGTAGGGGTGAGGAGCTCACTGCAGCCTGACCCTCACTGGGAGAGCCTCCCCTGCAAGGGCAGCCAGCCCTCTGCACGGACCCACACTCGCACCTCCCACTTCCATCCTCGGGAAGATGTTGGAAGGGGATACATTCATGCTCTGTGCTAAGATCAGACCTCCTTGTGGGGATTGGCAAAGGGGCCCCTTCACTCCTCTGCGGCCTTTCCCCACCATGCCCACAGCAGGCCGGGGAAGAGGCCCAAATGAAAACTTACAAGAAGATAGAATTTCAGATGGGGCTCTGGCACTTAATAGCTGCGTGGCTCTGAACAGGCTCTTTAAACTCTCTGGGTCTCAGTTTCATTGGCTGTAAAGTGGGGATAATAATGCCACATACTTTTTGTAGAGCTGCTTTGAGAATTAAATGAGTAATGCGTATTATGTTTCTTGGTGCAATGCTCAGAAACATAGAAAAGGAACTTAGTAAATGTGAGCTTCCTTCCATTCTACTCGATTCTATTCTTTTATCTATTTTATTCTATCTTTTTGTTCTAGAGATGCATTTTTCACCATTAGTATTTCTGAGATTGTTTTGTGTCTTATAATCAACAATGTCATGATGAAATACAGTAAAAACCACCATTTATTGTTGGCCTACTATCTACAGACAGTGGATAAATGGTCTATCTTATCTTCTATGAATTATTTTTTTTAATCATCCCAATAACCCCATGATGTAGGCATTATTCACTCTATAGATGAGGAGGCTGATGTTCAGAGTGGTCGCACAGCTAGGGAGAGGGGGAGCTAGGACTGACTCCAAAGTCAATGATCTTAACAGCCCCAATCACCAGCAGTGTCACCAGAAATTATGAAATAAGGGAGATTTGTCTTTTCTCTTTCACCTCTTTGTCTGACCTCTTTCACTAAATCTCACCTATCTCCTCCTAACTCTTTCCCAAATCTGATCATGTGAGGCTGAGAAGCCCATCACAGACACACACACTCCAGGCACTCCTGAAACATTCTGCTTTCCCTGCTGTCCTCCCAACTCCACTGGCCTCATACTCTGGAATCAACTGACAGTCACAGATGGTCATTACTCCTCTACCCGGTCATGACTGAAAACATGTAATAATAACAGTGAGGAGCTATATATCTCTCATTGGGTATCAAACACTGTTCCAAGCACTTGGCATAAAACTCATTCCACCTCACAATAATCCTATGAGCTGGGTACTTCTAATAGCCTATTATTGCGGATCAGAAAGCTGAGGCACAGAGAGGTTAAGTAACTTGTCAAAATAACACAGCTGGCAATCAATGGAGCTGGGATTGGACCCACATGACCTGGCTTCAGTGTCAGCACAGACTGCCTTTCCATCCCTCCTGAAAAGAGGAGTCCTGGGGCTAGAACACCTAACCAAATATGTTAGTCTTCTAGAGACATAGTTGTCAGGCCAGGGACAGATTTAGGGACTGGAAAAATGCTCTCCAGAGCCATCATCTTGTCTTTTAAATGACTTTTCTTAGCAAGGGTCTGCATCTTTTAGACGGTGACATGTCTGTCCCTTTCTTTGTGGCATCCCATGAAACTGGCGCCATCTTCAGGGCAGGGACCACAGCTAGGATATCTTTTTTGCATCTCCAGGACCTCACCCAGGGCCCCCATCTAGTTCAGGTCCCCAATGTTCTCTACTGGACAATTGCAAACATATCCTAATTGTTTACAATTAGGAGAATCCTAATTCTTCTTCCCCCATGTCTCACCTGCCCCTGCCTCAAAAACATCCTGCTTGATGTTTCTTACAAAAGCTATTAAAATGTGAAGCTGATCATACCATTCTCCTCCTTAAATTCCTCATGGCCTATAAAAGTTTCTCCACTTGTGTTCCATGGAACACGACTGCTCTGTGAAGTACTAACGAGATTTCAGTGGAGAAGAAACTATCATGGATTTTTTTTATTTATGAAATCTACCAATATACACAGAACTACATGATTAAGCACATTCATATAGTTATTATTATGTAGTTATTTACCCTTAATACATGTACATACTCAAGAGTGCAAGGAAGCCATATGAAAAATCACATTACAACGAAATTCCAGAGGTTTGATCTCAGCATGGACGCCCAGGCAGCATTTGCCTGCTGAAAGTTGTATTGAATACTGTCTATATGATGCTTGCAGGTCTGTTACATACCTTGTCTTAAAATTTCCACATATACTTTTGATAGTATCTAGTGGTTACTATATATGAAAGTGATCCAATAGAACTTTCTGCGATGATGGAAATTTTCTATATCTGGACTGTCCCATACAGTAACCAGTGGCCATGTGGCTATTGAGTACTTGAATGTGGCCAATGCAACTGAGGAATGTAATTTTTAATTCTACTTGATTTTAATTAATTTAAATAGTTCCATGTGGCTGGTGACTATCATATTAGACAGCACAGCTATATGTTAACTATGTGAATCTACATTTGATCTTTTCTTGCAGCAACTGATCTAGATGGGTGATTACTGTTTGCTGTCTCGTGTAGTACAGTCCCCTTGACAAAACAGGTTCAACTCGTGTTATTTTCTTCTTTGATTTAGGCAGATTGAAGGCCTTCTAGTTCTTCATATATACTCTGCTGTTTCTCTCCTTGCTGTCTTTTTTCCCTTCCCTGTCTGCCTTCTCCTCCTCCTACTCATCCTTAAGGTTCAGCTCAGGCCTCTAGGCTGTCTGCTGTCATAGCATTCCCACTTTTTGTTGTGTGTGTGAAATGCCTACTTGGTCCCATTGATAATACTGTCATCTATATATGAAAACATTTCTTTTGTGGCACTCTTCACAATGTTGGGGTTTTGCCAACCGACTTTCATAGATTAACAGCAATAAAATATTAGAAATTAAAACTGTCTGTGTCTTCTGCCATTTCTTCTAAATGCCTGAGAGCAGAAGAGTAGTGGCATACTCCAGGTATTAGTGATCTATCAGCGGGTAGCAAATTACTCAAAAACTTAGCATGTTAAAATATTATAACAAGCCTTTATGATTGCACAGTTTCTGTGGGTCAGAAATTTGGGAGCAGCTTAGGTGGGTGGTTCTGGCTGATAATCTCCCACGAGGTTGCTGTCAACCTATCAACTGGGGCTGCAGTCATCTGAAGGTCTGACTGGGGAAGGGCCCACTTCCAAGCTCATCCCTGTGGTTGTGGGAAAGCCTTAGCTCCTCACTAGCTGCTGGCTGGAGAATTCAGTTCCTCATCACAGCAGCCTCTTGATGGGCTGCATGACTGTCCTCACAACAAGCGGGCTGGCTTTGTTTAGAGCAAGTGATGAGAGAGAGAACACACATTGCACGAGAGAGAGAGCTTCCAAGATGAGGCCGTAGTCTTTTGTATCTCAGAAGTGGCATGCCATCCCTTTTGTCATAGTCTGTTGATCACACTGACCAACCCTGGTAAAGTGTGAGAGGGGCTACACTGGTACAAATGCCAACAGGTAGAGATCATGGAGGCTGGTTACTATCTACCTGAATGACACTATTGCAATATGATTCCCACTTACGTGTCTCTGGCCCCCAGTGATGGTGCTGGAACCCGTGAGTGAGAATGTTCCCTTGTGTTTCCTCAGGTGTCAGGCGCTCAGCAACTGTCTCTCTCACACAACCTTCTTGAGTGTGATCACAGATGAGGAAACTCTCAGGCAGATGTAGAACTGGGCTCTGAACCTCCGCCTTGTCTTTCCCCCCAATCTTCGTCACCAGATGACCCTGCTCTGGCTTTCCCTTGGGTATTTCTCGCTGGCCAAAGTCAACACTCTAGCCTCCCCATCCATAAAATGGGTGTGCTGATACCTCCCGAGTTACCCACTAAGGCTGGTGTGGACCTAAAGACAGAATTCAGCAGAAGCACCTTGCAACCTGCCCGGACTTGGCATGCCCATGGCACAGCCTCTGGTGGGCCCAGTACACTCACTGTGAAGGCCACCCCTCTGTCCTCTCCTCCCATCACACCTGCTTTCCCTCCACTGTGTTGCTCTCTGCTGGGCCACACATTGCTTCTAGGTTAACAAATCTGACCAGCTGTTTTCTTATGGTATCTTTTTATTGCAGCTAAAATTCCAAAGGCGGCAGGGGGAGAGCTGCTGAAAACACCACAGGCCCTGGGCCTCACTTCAAAGTGGCTTTCATCATTCTTCACACGCTGTTTTCAGAACCCTGGTCTGTTCTCTCCCGGGGAAACAAATTCTCGTGGAGATTTTCCTCAGTGATATCACTATTTACAGAACGCTGGCCCTGGACATCATGTTTATATCTGATTTGTACTTGTCCACATGGCTCATAAAGTTTATAAGGGGGTTAGAGAGCTTTTCCTTGCTCATAAATCTTTCCTTGCGGCCTCCCTCTAGGAGTGGGTAGGAAGGAGGCAGGAATGAGAGAGGAAGGGTGCATGGGATCAGAGCGAGAGCCATGGTGGGCAGCTTCTCCCCTTCATTTCCCTCCCTTGGGATCTGTTCGATAGTAAAGCAGAGAGTGTGCATGTGAGGGCCTGAAAGCTAACTGCCCTGGGTGGTCAGTTAAATGTTCTGAATCTCCTTCTCATCATCTGTTAAGTGGAGATAGTGACAATGCCTACTCGTCAGGTTGTTCTGAGGATTAAACAAGATAAGGAACATAAAGGCATAGAAATGAGCAAAAATGCAATATATTTTAACCAAAAAAAGTGGCCTGGGCCTCCTGGGCTGCCCATGCACTGCCCCACCTCTGTCTCCTGGCCATCCCATACTGATCACTCCAGCTGACTCTTGAATTGTTCTCACCCTGAAAACCTGGCTGTTCAGAACTTCTCCCTGTGATGAGCAATCTGTCACTTGCAAGCCCCTAATAAGCACTGGTATAAAAATTATTCTTTTCGGACATCATTTTTGCATTTCCAAAGCCAAGATTGGTTCCATTTCAAAGTAGATATATTATTGGGTACCACTCCATGGATGGCTATGTGAACACTTCTGAATTTTAGGAGGAAATATTTTAGAATTTGAAGTGAATATTTCATATGTATTTCTCCCTTGCCCCCACCCCGCTCAAAACAGGAAATGTCTGCAGGCAGCGGAGGTACACTGGAAGAATAATAGATCAATAACAATTCGCCACTGGTCACACAAATTCCCTTGGCAGTTTCAACCAATAGGGGTTCAAGAAAGTCATTACTGGATGTGTCTACCGAGGCAAGGCAAAGGAGAGAGGATCATGAAATCATGTTTTGAATTGCTTCCAAGTATCAAAATAGGTAACCTGGAATAAAAAAGAAATTTGATTTCTGAGTTATTTACAGTCATCTCGAGGATGTTCTTGTTTCTGAAATTCAACCCCACATCCCCTCACCCAAATTGCCATCCTTCTCTGTGCTATAGCGAGAGTGATCTTTTAAAAATGCAAATCTGAGTAGCCAATGCTGTTCATAAACCCTCATAAAACAAAACAGCTGAACATGGCCTTCATGCCCCAACAGGACTGGGTAGTACCTCTCCAGTCCCCCTGTACTGAGTTCCATCCCACTTCCAGGCTTCCATGCTCTTTCCTCTGTCTGCAAGTCCTTTTCCTTCCTCTCTTTGTCTAGTTAACTCTGACCCAGGCTTCTCTTCTTGTCCCATATACCGCTTATTTCAGAAGCCCCCCTGACACTCCCCAGCCCACCTAGATCCCCTGGACTGGCTAGGATTTCCTGGTTACATGCTGTATTCACCTTGGTGGCCCTTGATATAACCATAATTAAATGATCCATTGTGTATTTATTTGTATGACATTTGTCTCTCCTGACAAGAATGTGCTTTCTCTGAGAACAGGGTCTTTGTCTTTTCTACCCTCTCAGCATCTTGAACAGAGCTAACTAGATGCTTAATAAACATTTGAATACCAGTGTCAACAGATATACACCCATTTTTCCATCATGAAATGCCTTGATAAACAGAATGTGTTCTGCATTGGAATACTATCTAATGGATCCAGAAAGTTTCCAGATTGCTTTGAATAATGTCATCATAGCCTTTTAGCAATTGAAAAGATGTTGAATTTTACTAGTTCAACCCCTTTATTTTGTAGATGAGGAAACTAATGCACGACAAGGTTAAAGTCACTCAACTATTTAACTACAGAGGGTAGGATGCAGTGTTCAAATTGCCGATCATGCACATTTCCTAGTGAGCTAGTAGATCCTTAAAATGCCAATTAAATGCATAGTTCAGGCATAACTATAACAGCAAATGGTCTATACTGCCAACTACCCACCCCCCTCTGTCACTTGGCCAGCACCTGTCCCTCCGTGAGAAGGGAAGGCACAAACCTTCATTATGTTATCACTCTCCTCTATTCTGACACCACCCAGGGCCCTTCCTTTGAACTTTGCGTTGCCATGGCAACTGCTCTTCGTGAACATCAACATCACTGCCTACAATTGCTTATGCTGAGGTGGATGGCTGCCAAGCAGATCATAGGCAATTTTTTTTTTTGAGTCAAGAAGGCCGAAAGCCTCAGATCAAGTTCAAATTATTTGGAGGATGTGTGTGTCAGGGACACTTAGCATCAATTTCCATGAGAAGGCAGATAAAAGCTTGATTTAGGATGAGGATAGGGGAGGTACAGGGCAGCTCAGCCTCAGAGCTTGGAGAGCTCTTCCAGAAGCTCTTTGATGTGAGCAAAGCCCTTGGAAGTTGCGTAATTCTTGTTAATTCTTGCTGTCGGTCCAGACACAACGGGGTCCAGACACAGAGGCTGCTGGAACAATACGGAGCAGCCAAGTACGCCGAGGGTGCTTGTTTTGTCCTTCCTTTCTCCCCTCCTTGCCCTCCTCTTCATCTTTCCCAACGTGCCAGGACCCAACATGTAGGTTTTGTCCTGCAGAGAGAGGACGTTAGTGTCACAGGAGTACATTTACAGGGCTGTTAGGCGTGGGATGTAATAGGAGCTCCAAGGGGTTCTGTATATTAAGCGAGGTGGTCATCTCAATTATAGCGACTAGTCGTGGGGTAGCCCGAGGTGGGTTCTGATTGCTTGGGATGGAGAGCTCCCATCTCAGGAGAGAGAAACAAATGCCTTACAAATTGGTCACATCCCATTTAGCTCATATTAATTTACATCACTGACCCCCAGGGCTAACTGGCAGTATTTTTCTTCCCTTTGTTTCTTCTCCCCATCCCCCAAGTGACTTCCTCTTCTCTTTTCTCTTTCATCCAATAGTGATGTGCTGACTGTTTCTAGTTTGCTCAGATTTCATTTTCCTATTTAACTGTTGCACTTGCCAGCCCCCAGATCTTTCGCGTTGTAAAACCCACGCCACACAGGCCCCCTCGCAGCCTGCTTTCCATCAGCTTTGCCTAAATCAAGTTGCCGGATCAGTCCCGTGTGTTCGCAGGATAATAATTTTCCTGAGCCGGACAAAATTGTGTAGAGAGTGTTGCTTTTTCTGCTTCAAAGGCTTCAGAGATTCCTTTAACCACAAAAATGAGAATAGAACGTAATGGATACACAAGAGTCCCACGATGGCAATCTCCCTGCTGGAAATGTTCGTGAATTACCTGTAATTTACCTCAAAATGTACCATATGTTGGACTGCAAGATGCACTTTTCCTTTTTTACTTAAATGGACTGCTATTCAGAATGCTTTTTTTTTTTCCTTGACATGAGACTAGATGTTGAGAATAGATTGGGGGGAAAATGCCCCATAGAAGCTTTGCAAATTAAAGTAGGCACATGATATCATGTGAGTGCTTTGTAGAAGGGAAAGAAAACAAAATTAGGTGCATTTCTCTTCTTAACACACTATCAGCCCCATAGGGCCAGGATGAGAAGATTAAAGACACTTTGGGATGGGAGAAGGCAATGAGCCACTAATTCGCCAATTCCCTTCATGCGTTTCCTGCAACGGGACAGAAATGACAGGCCCCTCCAGAGTTTGATTTATGTTGTCAGGAGACTTGAAGAGTGGCTCTGTCAAGACAGAGGGAGGGTCCCGCTTTCTAAGCATAGAGGACATCTCTTTGCTTTCTGCAGTGTCCTGGACAGGTCGCCATGTGCTCCATGATGCCTTATCCGTGTGTATGTGGGTCAGAACTTCCACTTCTTCAAATGAAATCATCTGAACAGTATCAGAAAGCCAGGTTTCTAATCTCTCTGAATCTGAACAGATGCAAAGGGGGAACCACAAACAATGGCAAACCTTATTTTCCACCCGGAGCCACGGCCTTGTCACTGGCCATGCCACATCTGCGTGTTTGAAGGGAAATGTCATAATATTGCTAATCAATAGGAGGAGTGACAGGCCCATTTGTCAAGAACAAGCCAGCGCTGCAGCTGTTGTGCCCCTCTGCATCTTTCTCTTGGGCTTTGCAAAGGGAAGCCCAGGGAAGGGCTTGCTCTGTGTCTGGGGCGGCCCCCCTCCTGTGCCAGGGTCCAGAGCCACCGGATGAGAATAGTGGGCCATCTCGCGGCTGCTCCGTACCGGTGGGGCCGCACAGGATGGCAGGGGCTGAGAAGAAACATCGCGTTTCCAGCAGTGGCGTGCAAAAGCAACCAGACACCCTGCAAGGGGGAAAGAATCTCCTGTGTCAGGAAGTCTATTGACCTTTAATCTGGGGAGTGCTGTTGTTCGTGCGTTTCTTGTGAACTGCAGATGTTCCTTGCCGCTCTGCTGGTCAGAGGATGAGCAGGTCATCTCAAAGAAGGAGTGAAGTGAAGGGGTAGGATTGGGACTCAAACTTAATGACGATTTTCATCTTTGCTGTGGACCAGCGGGTGGAACAGAGTGGCAGGGCAGCTTGCACCCCCGGCCCGGGTCCCCTGAGCTGCTGCGGACGCAAATAGGCAGGACTGGCCACAATCAGCTTGGTCATGCGTGGGGCCTGGGTGTGGGCTGAGGTGACAGGGCTGAAATGCCCTTTCCCACCCCACCAAAATAATTTTTAAATTAGGAAATTAATCTTAATCGACTCTTGTATCTCCAGTTTCAGTAGGCCCAGAATGTTCGTATGGCTTTTCATGCTTTGTGGGGGTCCCCAAGACCAGTAATTTTGTTTGATTGGTGCAAGGGAGCAAAAGTTGGTATTAACAAGGGAGACCTTAAAAAAATCAACGACTTTTCTTGTCAATTTGCAATTTTCTCATTTACCGCTTCTTGCGGTTAAGGGAAGATGATATTCTAGAAAATAAATGGCTCTTTGGCTCAAGGTACCCTTGATTTTGGCATTAGAAAGCAAATAATATCTAATTTAAAGACAAACGTAGTATTGATATTTTACTGTTAGTTATACATCTTTCAGAAAAATATGAAAGCAAAAAATATCAGGAATGAATATCTTGCCAATTTATGATCCAATCCTGAGGTCACTGAATGAGTACCCAAATCCAAAACCATTGGAAAAAAATTGCTTGATTAAAGGAGATGATGAGGTTTAAAATACTATAACACATTCTCTTCCAGAATAAGGCACCCTGATAATAACAGTACAGGCATGGAAAGTTTGCAATTCCCCTGAAGGCACAAGTATTGAGTAATAGGACCGATATTTAAAAGCATGTTAAAGTACCCATGCAAATGGTTGCAGTTCTTTTCAAGGTAGTTTACGTGGAAGACCATCGTAGCCCCAGTGATGCTGCCTCTGCTAGGAATACTTTGGGAGAGTCTCTCTTTAGAATTCATAGTCAGCAGCATATTCTCGAATATCTTCAGTAGTGACAAGTTCTTGTTTTTAAGGGTGATTGGATTTATTTTTCACATCTATAAGTTATTCCGAGCAAATTTGGGATTTAAGCTGGTAATCAAAAGCAGGTTACTGTGGTTTTGGTCAACAACAGGGTGTGGGCGCAGTAATGAAGCCTATGGGACTGTCTTAGAAGAGGATTTTGGAGGTGTAGTTGGGCCGTGATTGGCCAAGGGAGTGTTGCAGAGTGGGAGGCTAGACTTCCAGGATAGGGGACCAATGCTTGTGCAGCATCTTGTTCTAGCACCTCAGGTGCTTTTGAGTTTGCTTTGTTTTCTTTGATCCTTTTGAGGTAGGTAGTCCTCCATGGAATGGCAACCCTCATTTTGTTGAATAAATTCTGGTAACTTTGTTCAAACAAAACAAATCCTTATTGACACTGATGCAGTGAAAATCACAGGCTCTGGAGCAGACACAGGTGAACGTGACTCTCAGATTTGCCACTCACAGCCTGTGAGATCTTGGAGTAGCCATATGAGCTCTCAGTGTGCCTCAGTTTCCTCATCTGTAAAATGGGTCGTGGTGGAGTTCTAAGTTAAATCAGATGGGATAATGCACTTAAAACAGCCAGAACGATATTGACATATGGCAGGTATTCTGTTCACATTAGCTCTCATCTCTGTTGCTTTCAATTTTGGGGATAAGAGCTGATGTCCAGAGGCAGGGATACAACAGCTAATAATCACAACGTCAGCCTGACAATGACATAGAGGTGGAATAGAATATGCTTGACATTTATTTTCACTGTAAAGTATCAAAGCGAAGGACACTGTAGTTTGTAAAAATGGCTCTAAATGACTTTCCTTTCCTCATGTGCAGTTCTGGCCCCCCTTATTTAAGGCTGTCAGTTGGTGCTTTTCCTTTGACCCCCTAACCACTGCTCATTCCTTCCCTTGCTTCTGATTAGCAAAGACTCAAGGTGGCCTTGATTAGCATGTCTGAGTGGAGAAGAGTTTCCAGGCCAAACATTTCTTCCTGCTATGGCAGAATCAGCCATGTTAATCTTCAAAGGAAAATTTCCAAGATTATGGGGTATAAGGTGGTAGGAAATGGCAGAACGGATGTCAGGGGATGGCCCAGTTCTTCTTTTGGTGCTTGTTTTCTTCTTTGACTTTTCGTTTTCACACTAGAAAAACTTCCTAAATTTTGTTTTCTTCCAGATTATAGAAAATAGTAAATTAGTCTAACACAATTGAATGCACTTTCGGGTTGCCCTTTTGTATGTTGAAGCTATTCTGGTACATAGGGCTTCTAGTAGGTGACATAAGGCGTTTATGCCTCAGATAACTAGTCTCTCTAGGGCTCTGTGGAACTGTGTACACGCTGACAATAGATCTTTTCCGGGACCCGAAGGAATATTCCAAAGTAGCTATCTGTGCAGCTCATCTTCTCACCAAATGGAATTCTTACCCACAAGCACGCTCTACTGGTGTGTCAATATATTACTAAGAAAAGATTTCTGAATTTTCTGTGATATGAAATCTTTCAGATTGGGAAATGAACTGAAGTTGCCAACTTTATTCATTTACATAACCCTTACCAAACAAGTGGTAAATATTGTATCATCAAGCACTGGGTCACTGGATGTAGACAAGATTTGGCCTGGGGAAAGAAAGGTGGATGATCTAGCATTCTGTGTACTGTCTAACTTAATGAGGAAAAAGTCTTTTGGGTTAAGGTTACATAGAAGGCAGTGCCGTGATATGCTGGATAAACATACACACGTATCAACTTTGGAGTCAGACAAATCTGGATTTGAACCTCAGCATTACTCTGCAACAAGTCATTAGCCTGAGCCTTTGTTTCTCTATCTGTAATATTAGGAAATTAATATCTACCTATCTCCAGGAGGACACCAGGCCTCCAATGTCATAATGATCACCCTTTTCCCAAGAGTGTCCTATAAAATGTAGGAAATGATGAGGCTATATTACAGCAGTAGATGCCAGTTTGCAGAGTTGGAAAGAGAATCTGTCACATTTATAGTCTACTGTTACAAAATTCTTTAGAAAACTACGTTATCGCTTCTCGGCCTTTTGGCTAAGATGAAGTGTAGAAAACTACGTTAAAAGGAAGTGGGTTTAAATCTGCAGAACTAACAAGTTATAAAATTTTACAAGGAGCTACTATTATTTGGAAACATGCAATTTGCTGAAGAAAACTTAAAAATTGGGATCTGTATTTGTTTTATTCTTAAGTGGAAAAATTCCCTAGGCTGGGCGCAGTGGCTCACGCCTGTAATCTTAGCACTTTGGGAGGAGAATCACTTGAGCCCAGGAGTTTGAGGTTGCTGTGAGCTATGATGACGCCATTGCATTCTAGCCTGGGCAACAGAACGAGACCCTGTCTCAAAAAAAAAAAAAAACAAACCCAGAAAATTCCCTAAACTGTTTTTACTAGAGGACTTTTAATGAATTAAGTTGAAGTGGAAAAAGTGGACTGGGAATGAGAAAAATGTAGATTTAGCCCCAGGCTATGTTCTGGGCCTTTCCATTGGGGGGAGAAGGGCTTGGCACTATTAAACTGATTGCTGGGGCTTCCTTATTAAATCCACAAATGCTGCACCCCAAGGCAAATGGAGCAGTGACCCTGAGGTCAGCTGGAGGGATAGAGTGCTTTTTTAAAAGGAT
Source organism: Cheirogaleus medius (assembly GCA_008086735.1). NCBI lineage: Eukaryota > Metazoa > Chordata > Mammalia > Primates > Cheirogaleidae > Cheirogaleus > Cheirogaleus medius. The sequence continues at coordinate 25,460,005 of VBSM01002217.1, read as the reverse complement.
ATTTATTTTCCTTAGACCCTGTTTGCTCTTATTCCAAGTCATCTCCCAACTGTTGGATTCCACAGCTGTTCAAACCACCCTGCCCACTGAGCAGACACCCACCCAGTGGCAAGGAGGTGAGACTTAAGCCCTCAGATCTGATTTCACCCAAACATGCCTCTATCCTTTTCCAGCTATCAAAAGACTATGCCAACAGCGTCCATACTTTGTTGCACATTCTGATCATCTAGGGGTCTTTTAAAAGTCCCAATGCTAGGGTACACCCCTTGCCAGTTAAGTCAGATATCTGGGGGTGGGAGGCAGGCATCAGTATTTTTTAAAGAGCTGCAGGTGACTTCAATGTGCAGTAAAGTTTGGAACCATTGGATTGGGCTTTACGAATGTCAAGAGGCTCATGAATTTATTCAAAGCATCTGATGATAGCTCCTTTCTCTATTAGTAAGAAAGTTCGCTGATAATAATAATGACAATGACAATAAGGATAGAAAGCCCTTACACATTTAGAGCACTTCATTTTACCCTTATACGTCTGCTGTTTTATTCTAACCTGCACTGTTCTCTCGTGAGACTAGCGTTAAGTACATGAGTACTATCTTTCCCATCTTACGGGTGAGGAAACTGAGGCTTAGAGAGGATAAGTGGCCTCAAACAGAGCCTGGCCTGGAGCTGGGTCTTCAGACTGGCGTGCAGTACTCTTCTCACTACTCAGTCCTGCCTCTGTGCTCACGGAGCTTCCATCTGCTGGGGGAGGACGCATTCATTCATATGAATGTATCGCGAATGCACATTAGGTAAAACACTCCGAGTTACCAATTATAATCAGCTGAGACCATACGCAGAAAGCAAACTGGGGATCCACACCCACTGGCAGCTTCTTAGTGGTGCAGCTGGGTTGGAGAAGATGGCAGGGCCTCCTCCTCCCTGATCTGGCCCATGGACCAGGCATGCCTGATGTCCCCATGCAGCACAGCACAAAAGGCTGAGCTGATCAGAAACTAGCCCTGGCCTGCGAGGGCCTGACCCTGCTCCATGATGTGTCGCACATGAGGGGAAGTGCGAGGGAGTCCACCGCCCGAATGCCGGGGGAGGTAGGCCCACAGAGTGATGTCCCTGCATTCTCCCCAGATCCACAGAGAGTGTTTGACAGTTAACTCTTCCCACTTCCCCCCAGTCAGATAAGTCTTTCTCCCTCCTTTGGGGAAGGGAAACTGTGAGGGTTTAGGGAAGGACTAGAAGTGTTGGTTTTTATACCATTTGCTCCCTTATGGGATGAAATGAATCAAGTATACGTGAAGATGGGGAGATAGGGCTCTTCCTGCAGCAGGCAGAATGGGCACACATGCTCTATAAACGATGTCAGAAGCAGGAGCTGTCGGGGTGAAGCCATGAAGGGAGGTGTGATCAGGGGAGGCTCCACAAAGGGTTAAGAGTTGACCTGGGTCTTCAAGAAGCAGCAGGAGGTGAACAAATAAAATAATGCAAATTCTCTTTCATGGAATATCTTTTGATTCCCTGATCCAGGGTATATGTAGTGGTTTTTAGAGTCATAGAGATCGGTTCTAATAAATCTGATTACTTTTGGGGGGTGGTCACGGTAGCCCAGGATCCCATGGTCATGTGGCAGGTGCATGGTCTTGCTGAGCCAAGCTGGCCAAGCACACCCTTTGGAGAAATGCTACTTTTCACTTGCTTTTGAAATGTAGACTAGAATGAATTTTAAGGAAAAGAATGTATCACATTGCCATGTACTAGAACATAGCAATGTTGGTTTAAAAACAGCAAACCATGGATTTCAATCCTAGCCCTGACACTTTTTAGCTGTGTGACTTCAGACATGTTACATATCCCCTCTACAGCACAATTTATTCCAGTAACGTGAGGATAACAGTAACACCTATTTCAGAGGGTTGTTCTGAGATCTAGATGAGATAATGCACACATATGAAGAGCCCAGCCCCTGATGTACAGTATGTGTTTAAAAATATAGTCACAGTGGTTATTTTATTGTTATCACCAGGACTCTGAACTCCATCCTGCTAGGGACATGGCTCTCAATGGTTTATCAGGACTAGAACTGCCTAATGATCAAAACAACTTATTTTGTTTTCCTTTTTGTCATCTTTGGATCTCAGATTTTTTTTTTTTTTTTGATGGCTAGGAGATTTGTCACCTTGGATGAGAAATCGAAGCAGATCTTTCCCCCTTTATTAACATTCCATCCATCTTTCAAGTTCCATTTCAAATTCCATTTGGGGAAATTAGGAAACACTTTGTGGAGGAGCTGGTATTCATCTCTTCCTCTCAGCTCCCACAGGTCTTTATAATTTTATCACAGCATTTATCACATTCTATCCTGTGCTGTAGTTACATATCATCTGTCTCTTTCACTACACAGTAACTTTCCTGAGGGGAGGAAGAACAGCCTCTTCATCTTGGAATCCTCTGCAGCACACAGCATAGTGCCTGGCACGTAATAGATACTCAGTAAATAATTGTTGAATTGCAATGATCAGATTTTTAAAATACACTACTTCATAATCATTCACTTTCTCATTTGCCCACTGATTTTTCTAACTTGGAAGGATAATTTGGGGGATTACCATGAAGCAAGCCCAAGCTTCCTTGACCAAAGATGGAGTGATTATCATTCTTAGATCTTTGATACCATCCCTCGCAGAGATGGAGATAAAATACAAGTAATAAAATACAGGCAATTAAATCTGGAGAAAGCACAGTCAACTGGCATTGTGGGCCCTGACCCCACTATTGTACTAGCATGTGAGATTGAACAAGCTTGGGGCCTCTCTGGGCCTCAGTTTCCATATTGTAATGAAAGTGAGTTTCTTTCTCTTTTACTTATAAATTTTTATGACTCCTGGCTTCTTTATTTAGATATAAAGAGGAATCTTGCTACTGCTTTTTACACTTCTTTTCCCTCAAAACAGTGAGTTGAATAAGCAAAAGGTTTTGGGGTTTTTTCATCACCACTATATCCTTAGGATCTAGAACAGGATATGGCTCATGGTAACTGCCCAGTTAATACTTGTAGAATAAATAAATGAAGAAATAAATATATTCAGACACAATTTAAGAATCTTGTGATATACTGCTCAGAAATAATTATAGTCCTGGCCTTCCAAAATTCCTCATTCCTGGGAGACACACTAGGCCAAAATGTGCACAGAGGAGGCAGAGATGGAAAGTAAGATGTGGGCTCTGCTCGGCCTTTTTCTATATTGTGGCATGAGTTACATACAAAGGGCTCCTTCTAAGTTAAATCCACCTATACCAGTGCAATTAATATTTTGAGTGGGACAACTCTTTATTTATGGAAGTGTTCCATAGGATGTAAAACATTTAGCATCCCTGCCCAGTAAATGTCAGTAGTACCCCAGTCATTTGTGCCAACTCCAAATTCCCCCCAAACACAAATATTTCTGAATGACCCCCAGGAGCAGTACACACCTCCTCAATAAGAGCCCCTCATTTGCTAAGTTGATTGGTTTAGCCTATGGATGCAGATCACTGCACCTTTTTTTTATCTTATTGCAAGAATTTATATTTGAATAGGAAGTAGCCTTAGTATTAACTCTAGTCCTTCCTTGTAGCATGACAAGCCAGGTGAAAATTGTGGCCTTGTGGGAAGGTCTGCCCTTTCTTCAATGTGAGCATAGAAGCCTCAAAAGGAACTTGGTTCACCCTCCCACTCCATTTCCTGAAGAGATAATGACCAAATCCAAAGTGGTAAGCCCATGGAGAGACTGCAGGGGAGCTGATGAGGAATTGCCATGAATATCAGTTTGATATTGACTTTGAAATCTCTACAAACTGTGTCCTAAAAATCTTGGTTGATGCAGCTTTATTGGCCAATTTTAAGCTCACATTTTCCTGATGTTGATCCTTTGTTTATCTTATCTCATTTTAGTTTCAAGCTACATGGACCTGACATCACATCTTTTGCCATCCTGGTGGGACCTGAGATGTTAGGAGTTAATGCTCCCTCTTCCCAAGTCTAACGTTTCTGCCATGTGGAGGGAGCTTTGCAGTGTAACACTCCTGGCCAGCTCCACACGGGAGGTCTGCGGTGGACCAGTTGTCCCCATGAATGCTGGAAATTTATATTTCATTCTGAGTGTGTCTAAATCAGTGTTAGGAAGCTCACTTGCCGTTGGCACAGGCCACATATTCAACACCTGCTTTATCAATAATTATCATGATACTAATATTTTGTTATCTTTGTTGTTTTACCCTTATTTATAATTTTTTATATGGCTTAGAATTTGGGAGAACAAAAGGGGTCCTAAAACCCCAACACCAGCCATGAAGCTCAATTTCTTGGAGCTGGCATCCATAAACACTGTAAGATTTATAGCAGGTTTAGGATCGTCAGTGCTAAAGAATTCTACATCGTCCTCACATGGTGTTGGTGGAGGAGACAGGTTGAACTCCATATTGGTATCTTAGCAAGGTTAAAGTACAAGCTGGTACGACAGCAACTCTCAATGATGTGTGCAGGGAGCCTGGCTCCTTTGTTTCATTGCTCCATCGTCCCCAGGGGATCACCCTCCTATGCATGGTCCCAAATGGCTTGCTACCAGGTTCACTGATTCAGTAGGCAAGGAGGAGGAAGGAGAATGGGAAAGTGTGGGCTTTCCCCTTTTCTTTAAGGGGACAGCATGGAAGTTGTCCCCATCGCCTGCATTCACCTCCTATTGGACACAAATTAGTCATATGGCCACATTAGCTGCAAGGAAATGTGGAAAATGTAGCTTTTATTCTGGGAGAGCATGCACTCAGGATACAATTAAATGACTATGGAAGAAGGAACAATGGATATTGAGAGATGTGTGACTGTTTCTGACACAACGTCCCTGTCTTGAATATCTGGATCAAACCTTAAATGCCCCACCAATCTATAGAGAGTTCCCTTCTCTTCCCAGAATCGAGGAGATGCCCTTGCTAATGTTCCACAGGTACTCAAGAGACTTTTTCTGGAACCTCCTTTGACCATCTTTAAGTGATTTGGTTCCCTAGAGCTTTTAAATTACCTTTTCTTTTTTATATCCTTTCCCTGGATGGTCATGATTTTAACTTCCATCTGAAAGCTGGTGGCTCACATTTGACCCTTCTTTAGTGCTGAATCTCTCTCACTTAGGCTCCTTTGTATTAATAGTTTGGATCAAGATTTCACAACAGGGCAAAGCCCAGGGTGAAGTAAGTGAGAAGCCTCTTGGGAACAGAATTAAGGAGACCTTCACACCCAGGGTCATGCAGGTGACTATCTCCATGACCATGGTTCTAATCCCCATCCTCATTAGCTTCACCTCAGGCTATTGAAACAACCTCCTTCTTCATTCTTGTTTCCAGACTTTGGCTTGTGCAACCTGTCTCCATGCTGCTGCCAGAGTGCTCTTGCTTAAACCTGGATTTGACCTTATATTTCCCAAGTTTTAAAAGAAAAAAAAAAAAAGGCCCCCACCCAACTGTTTCTGGCTGTTTATGGTTTATAGAATCAAGTTCAAAGTCCTTGGCTTGGCAGACAAGGCCTTTCTTCATACCCTCCCCACCATAAACAGTTGTACCATTCCTCCACCTCCCACTAACGTTCATGCACTTTCAGTTCATTTGCCTTGGTTGTTCTAGTTCCTCTTTTCCAGGAAGACACTCTCCTCTTTCTCTATCTGGACAACTCTTATATGTCCTTTAAGAACTCTTCAAATGTCACTTCCTTTGTGAAGCCTTCCCTGATTTTGCCAGGCAGAATTATGCTTTCCAAAGGCCTTTGTGCATACCCCGGGTATGACCCTTATGACATTGTATTGTTTATATTTATTTGTTTATGTATGTTTCCTCTGGGAGACTTTGAGCTCCTAGAGATAAGAGGGACTGTCTTATTTAGCTCTATACTCCTTGTTCCTAGCACAGTACAATGTAGGAGTGATCAATAAATACTTACTGATCGAATGGATAAATGACAAATTCATTGCTTAAGAAATCTATGAAATTAACTCCAAGGGGACTGGGTGGATGGATTTTTATGTCTAAAAGTTTACTCATGTCCATATTGTAGCTTTCCTGACATAAATATAATCTAGTAAGTTTGGTTCGTAGAGAACCTTGATTTAAATTCAGGTCCAAAAGCTCCCTCTGCTCCTTGGCTTCATTGTCTTGCTTTTGTTCATGCTAGAATATCTTGCTAGTATTACACAGATGCTAAAATCTTCCCTGAAACCTCAGTGATTCTTACCAAGAAGCACAAACCATTCTGCAGGGCTCACAGTGAAGAAGAAAAATAAACTTTAAAACCAGCTTCCAGTACAAACAACACAGACAGTACTGATGAAGGTATTAAAACATGATTTTGTTTTTCATTTGGATAGGAGAGTTTTATTTCTCATTAAAACATGAATTATTGACCACCCTGCTCTGCACTGAGGAATCGGATATTTGTAGGTAAGAGAAGAGATGATTCATGGCATGACTTCAGGGAGACCATGTGTCTGGAACTTCCCCTTGACCACAGGCACATGCAGTAAGACATAGGAGCTATTAGTCTGTCTTCACACCTCCTTCTCACTCAGGATGAAAATTGTTTTGCCTAGCAAAAGAGGTGGGCTCAGCCAGTGGGAGACACATTAGATTATGTTTCCTGAAAAATCTATGTTATTATAGTGAAAAGACAGCAATACCTTGCCAAGGATTCCAAGGGAGATCATAAGACTCCTCTAGCCCCACCATTCTGAGATCCTTAGTCATGGGTGTAGTGTGACGAAATGTCATCTGGTGGACAGGCTTGGGTTACTCGTACGTGGTAGCAGCAGCTTTTTTCCCTCTAACTTGGGAAATCTGCAATTTTTACACTGTCGCAGAACAAATGGAACCGTGACTAATGTTATACAATTTATAGAGCTGATTTCACATAATTTTCACAGTTGCTTCATGTTTATGACAATTAAAAGGTTGTTGCCCTACTCTGAGATTAATGGGGTGGGATGGAACCTGGCTACCTCCAGCCCCCAGTGTTATATTTGCATTCCTAGCGGCCATCTCCTCCCCCAACCCATCTCACAGATGAGGAAGCTGAGGCTGCCAACAGTTCAGGGACTTATCAGTGTCACATAGCTGGCATATAGCAGGGCAAGAACCGAAGCTGAGTCCCACAATTCTTGGTCATAAGCACTTTTATGTGGATCATTAAGATTTTGCATGAAAAGTGATATGATGCCTGGTTTGCCTCTTTTTCTCAAAAGAAATGAAAACATTGCTCCTCTTTCCATGTTACCATTACACACTACCCATTTTGAACTGTAGGCACCCACACAGTAGGAGGGAAGAGTTGAGGGAACCTCTGTTGATTGCACGTGGACTGATGGCAGCCCTTTGCATCTGGTGCCCCAAGTGTCAGCCCCTGAATTTTATTGGGTAGGCTGGATCCCATCCTAGGAAAGGGCAAGAAGCTTTCATCTTTTCCTCTGAAAAGTGAAACAGTTTTTGAAAACCGGAAAATCATTTCCAATTTTGACCAGTAATAACAGGAATGTGTCCCCCAAACCCACCTCTCATCAATCACATTGAGCGCCTTCCTCTCATTTAACAACATGGCCCTCTCAAAACGTAAAATCCCAAGGAGTCTTAAGTCAGCTTCCCGAGAAGCAGAGCCTGAGATGCTGATTCTTGAGCAACAGATTGATGGAGAATCGTGTTCTGCAAAGACACCAGTCAGGAAGTAAGGGTTGCAGAATAGGGCAGGAGGGAGGCAAGGCAAACGTGTGGGCTCAGCTGTAGTCTTGTTCCAGCCTAATCCCAAGGGAAACCTGAGGTGTGAATGGTTGTTTCATTTTTTTGAGGCAAGGGGGCTGGGTTTCATGCAAATGTGTCATCAGGCTTTGGCTGTAGGCCCTCCCAGGAGGAGTGGTGTAAAACCTCTGAGGTACCTCTGAGCTCTGCCGTCTGGTGGCCCTGGGTGATCCTCTGGAACCAGGAAGGGTGCAGCTGTCAGCTCTTAGCAGCCAATTTGCAAAGCAGTTGGGGAACAGTGCACCAGCGAGGGGACCCGGGCAGGCCACCAAGAGCATGTATTAAGCGCTGTTGTATTTCAGTGACCCATAGAAGAAAAAAACTGTAACTGCCCATAATACAACACAAAACAATACATCAGCTTTGTTCATAATAAAGCATAATTCACAGTTCTGTTTATCCCGTCATGGCACAAAAGATATAAACAAGACACTAAAAACAAAGAAAAACCATAAACAACTCTGATGGAGGGGTTTATTAGAATCATGTCTGATTGGGAAAAATATTAATACTTACGTGCCTCGTAGAACCAGGACATCTGGGTAAAATCTGAAGATTCACCATGCAGAGCCTTCAATTCTGGGATCTCTGGCTTCTTGCTCTCTGAGATTCCTTTCTGCAATGATCCCAGCACCCCTGCCTTTGACTTGTAACCTGGCAAAGGACAATTTGGCATTCAAGGCCTGAGAAAAGAAAGCAATTGTTTTAGAGCTACTGATTAATTGGGAGAACCTGCTGAAAGCCATCTTACCTCCATAAAATCATATCCCAAGGTGGCTTTGGCTCCTTGTAAAAATAAGATATAAATGACAGACGTCTGCCCCACTGCCCCGCAAAGATGAAGAGAACCTCAGGTTGAACAGCTGTGATATGTCAAGTACTGTACTAGTCATCTTTTATATGTGTACTCAATCTTCAAACATCTATTTAAAGGTGAAAATTGTAGCGATAATATTTATTTAAGACAATGGGTCCCAAGGATGTCAACGCATATAAGTGCTCAGATTAAGCAGTAATTTATAGTGTTCTTCCCCTTCTTTTAAGAAAAATATATAAAGTAGGGAATATTTACTCCACATGTTTGTCATGAAGACTGTAATGGGTGATAATTATTAATATGATAAACTTTTGACTCTGTTACATTTATCTACTACAATTTACATGTGCCAAAAAGGCAGCTTATTTTTTTCTCTTTTACTAAAAAGAGTCTTTTTTCATGAACCCCCATTCCTGCTGCTGATAGGAGAGGAGAGGGGGATACTTTCTTGGCCCCTGTTGGCTTAAGGCCATCATTTTCAGATTGGTCCTCAGCCAGTAGGAGTGGAAACTGCCCACGGGGCCACTTTCCCCTCTCCAGAGCATCTACCTTATAGCCTCACACAGTCACGTGTGACACCAGTGCCTGGTGGCAATGACTCTGTTTTAGAAAAAAGTGAGGGCTTCTTCAATAATGAGGCATCCTCAAAATTCCAAATAAAATTCAATTATATATACACATATTTTATCTATTCGGTTGATTAAAAAAAATGTTCCCTAAGAGAGTGGGAAAGCAAAGAGACGGGCCTCATAATTTAGTTAGTGTGGTTTTTCTTTGACCCAATTCTCTTACATGTTGGATGAATTTGGCAAATTGAATAATTTTCACAAGTCAATTACATACATTCCCTCAGCCTGTTTGAGTGTAATGAAATAGCTTAATAGAATAAAACAATAACCCCTGAGATGACAATGTTGGCCATTATTAAGTATAACAATAGGAATTAATTATGACAGTGGAAGGGATAATTGATGACTTGGAAAATGGATTCTTAAACTCTATTGTGACTTCAGAGACATTTAAAGAGCTATGTGGCTTTCTGAATGCTTTTGAACGGGATTATTAATAACGTATTTTTTTTCTTAATTCCTTACATTTGCTTAGTCCTTTACAATACACTGTCATGCACAGAATCTTGTTTTTAATTTAACCAATCTTTCAGCGTGCTATGTGCCAGGCCCTCTTCTGAGCATTTCACACATACTAATCCACTTAATCCCCCTGCGCTGATTCTCCGCTCTGTGATTCAGGTTGCTCTTTTATAAATGAGGAAACTGAGTTTAGAGAGAGTCAGGAATTCATGCTATGTCCCCTAGCTAGGAAGTGGCAGAGCAGGCATTTAGATCTAATTTTCAATTTGCTTCCTGAATCTGCTACTTTTAACCATGACACTGTTCTACCCCCTCTCATTTCAGTCTTACAAAGATGCTGCAAAGTGGGAATGTTCAGTTCCATTTTCCTGAGAATAAAATATTTCCTGAAAGAGAAATTAGGTTATTTGCCAAAACTGTACAGCTAGTCAGTAAGCACCAGAGCCAGAATCCAACCCTTGTCTTCTACCTTCAAATTAGTACACATTCTGATATGTCCTAATGTAACAATAAATTCTTTTACTCAAAGAAGTATATAATATTTCGAGAGCTTTGGAGCACTGGGAAAAAAAATAATACTATAATTTCCTTTTGGAAAAAAATTTGGCATAATTTTTGAGGGCTGGTGGAAACATATGCAGTTCTTCTTAATTAGAGACACTGTTAATTTAGGAACACAGACTCATAGAATGCTTGGATGACAGGGACCATATTGTTTCCTACTAATTCTTAAATTTTCTATGCATAAGAGTCCCTGGGGAACTTGTAATTAATGCAGGTTCTGAGGTCAGGCTCAGGAATCTGAATTTTTAACAGACATGCCCAGGTAATGAATGCTCATTTTAAATGGCAGCATGCAAGCCTGGAGGAGTGACCTGCCCTGCTCAGGTTTACCAAGACTCTAGAAAATTGAGACTGTAAGATTGACATGGCATTAAAGGTACTTTGGTTTGTTCATAAGATGTCCTGTTTTATTTATGAAATTCAAAGATTAATTTATTCTCATAAGAATCACAAACTCGCTAATGCAATGTATTAATTGAGTTAAAACTTTCTTAAAAATGAAGCTAAGAGCTACTGAATTTTAAGGAACTAAACATTACTGAGGTTTTGCAACTTAATGAATGTAAGTAGCAGCATTTACACTCACCCAGAACTTAGTTTGATTAATTATATCAACACTAATGTATGAAATCAAGCATATGCAAAATTACTTTAAAGAGACAGAAGAGCTACCTAGGGACCTAGAGAGAGATAGACTATAGCCAAATTAATGGCATTAGCCAAAAATATATCAACAGAAGGAAGGTGTCTGCATAAAATATAAAAAATGGGGATTGGAGAGCCAGGATGGCTTGAAGTATCCAGAATTATCTGGGGAACAGGAAACCCTGACTCTGTTCCACGCAAGGGTGTGCTATTGATCCGCTCTGGTGTGTCTGCCCAGCCCACCGCCCCGTTCTCTGAGCCTCCCCTGCCCAGCCCACAGTGGTCCTGCAAGCCACATACCACCGTGCCCCTTGGGCCAAAGGCATTTGGAGGGGGTAGAAAACTGACACAGAGTCTCCACCACAGAAAATAATAACTGGGATTCAAAGGCTCTCATTATTCTCTTATAGTTGCTTCATATATAAACTGGACTGTTTAAAGCCCAGGTGAAGAAAGAAACACCTTAAGTAGAATGCCCAGAGAATGGGAGATATAGCCTTTGCCATTTGGGGGACTCAGACACAGGTTTCTGAATCATACCTGAGCATGAGCTCAGCTAAAGAGGTGGAGGTGTGTGGCAGCAGAATTAAGGAGTGTGGCATGAAAGTGACTGCCCTCTCAGGGTTCCTGGGGGACAGGATGCAGGAATATTTCCCAGGTCAGATGAGGACCTTGTGCAAGTAAGAGCCAGCATGGGCTTATGTTATATTCAGTCCAAAAGGGCTGCATTGAGGTGCGAAGGGAACGAAACTGGAAGTAGACTGTTGGACACTGTATTAGTTTGCTAGGGTTGCCATAACAGTGTACCACAAGCTGGATGTTTTAAAACAACAGAAATGTATTCTCTCACAGTTCTAGAAACTAGAAGTCTGCAGTCAAGGTGTTGGCTGGATCACGTTCCCTCCAAGGCCTCCAGGGAAGGATCCTTCTTTGCCTCTTCCAGCTTTTGGTAGCAGGTTCTAATCTCTGCCTCCTTCTTCCCATGGTCATCTTCCCTACGGGTCTGTGTCCAAATTTCCCTCTTCTTATAAGGATACCAGTTACAGCGGATTAAGGGCCCACCCTACTTCAGTATGACCTCATCTTAACTTCTTATCTAATTATATCTGCCATGACCCTAATTTCAAATAAGGTCACATTCTGAGGTTTAGGACTTTATCTCCCCCTCCCCCTCCTCCCATTGAAGGAGGAACACAATTCCACCCATGACAGATGCCTCAGCACTCTAAAAGGACTCTTTAGCAGCAGGCAGAATAGAGACCCATGTGTATATATCTTTTGTTAAGGGAACTGAACAAAAACGAAATACCCCTTCTCACTTTTCCTCCACTGGTGTGACTGCAGCATGTGGTGCCTCCTGCCCCCAGTAGAAAACCAATGGCTACGCTGTAGAACAATGCTGCAGACCAATCCGGGAAGAGCATGCCTGCTTCCCTCACCTCTCCTCGCTCCTCCTGCTCCAACCTGCTACTCAAAAGAGTAGCTACCCAAGGAGAGGAAATAGGACAATGAGGTCCCCCCATACCTCAGAGGCCTGAACATCACACAGAGCAAGGAGTGGCAGGAGGAGAGTGCCAAACCATAATTACAACTGTCCAGAGATGGCTTGAGAAAGTTAAAATTCAGACCAGCTGTTTGCATAAGCAAGTTATAGAATAGGAAACCGATGTTCTGGCCTAAAGTCTGGCTCAAAGTTATGGGCCAGGTACAACCAGAACATTGAGTGACTGATATTTAAGGTTCTTGTGACTAATGAAGTGCTTCATGCTATTAATAGTTACTAATATTTAACTTAAGCACTTCTTTATTTAAACTATTTTTTTCTTTTCTTAGGAACAGTAACCTTTTCCAGTTCATCTTGTAAGATGATCAAAGTCAAGTATGACAGATGCAATGGCTTATAGAGAGTTTTATGTAGATTTTCTATTACATAAATTTTAGAAATAATTTTGAAGTAGTAGAGCCAGGTACCAATAGATGATGAACATTTATCTGGAACTTGGAAAAATGATTTTCTGTCTACATGTTTTCTCTCAATTTTCACACTCACGTACATACATACTCACAGACACACAAACCACATACACACACACACACACTTATTCTAGTTCTTCCTTTTGTTTCTCTTTTCCTAGAAGAAAATTTTGAAAAAGGCAAAGAAGTACCTTGATGCTTTTGGATCCATTTTCCATTCACAATAGCTCAGCCAAGGGTACCTGATAGGCCCTTGACATGCTCTCTTTTATAAAATTCCAGATGAAAAAGGGCCACTACAAAGAAAGTGGCAAAAGTCTAAGTGGATTTTAGAAGCTTGAAGACAGAATTGAGAATCTGATGGTAAAATAAAATAGCCAAGAAAACAAAGCAGTCAGAAGGTGTTAATAAGACTGAAGATAAAATTGATATGCATAGGAATTGGACAAAAATGATTTTAAAAGGAAGTACCATTCTCATTGTGTTGAACTGGCCTTCTATAATCACAGCTGCTCCTATTAGGGGTGAAATCCAATATATATTTTTAAAGAGCTCTTGATATTCCTTATCTTCCTCAGCAGTTTAATGAAAATTGAAAAGACGACACAAACCTGTATGTGAGGTCGGCTGTATCTTTCTCTTCTCTCTTCTCTGCTCCATTCTTGGCCAGTCCAGGACATTATTAGGATATTTCATTTGATTTTCTCTCTTTCCAGGCAATGCATTATGACCTATCAAATGATGTTTGGTAATCAATTCTTGATCTCTCCTGGAGGTCAGTCAATGACACCATCTAAATTGTCATCTCATTTCTTTCTTGAAAGAGAATCCATCTATTTCCTTTGAGCACATAGAGATTTCAGACGAAGGTAAGGTACTAAACCATTCATGAACAAGATGACATTTTTTCTCATCAAGACTGTCAGACTGGGCTTCTATGGGAAGATGGACTTAGTTATTACAGGGGTCTCTTTCATTTAAAGTTCCAGTTAATGTGCTATTAACTCAACTCTTCTTGATTCTTCATTGCAAGTTCTCTTCATCTCTTAGTTAATTTTATTTTGGAGGTGTAGGGCATGAATGGAGGGGGAAGGATGTTGTGGATCCATATATGAAAACACAGAGACTTAAAGCCAGAATTCTGAGGTTCAAATCAGGGAAAATGGCAAATTGCCTATATTTATTGATGCACATAAGAGAATGCAAATATGTTTGGAGTAACCCCAGACAGGTTAAGAGGATAAAAGTAACATCTCTGAGAGGGGTAGCAAGCAAACATAGAAAAACTTTTAAATTGGGGCTCAGTGATTAAGGGGATTATTTAAAAGTTAAAGGCTTGAATAGTTGTTAACAAATGAAATACTAAATTACCTATCGTGTGTTTTCCACCACGTGTCTTTTTCATGCACGTCGTCCATTTGCTGAGAGCACAGTCAGTTACGTAAAGTTTTATTTCTCCTGCAGCTCCTGACTCTTTCAGAGACAGGCTTAAGTGTTACTTTCAGGAGGTTCAGCAAAGGCTCCAACAGACGCTGCATCTTTCTGGATGCTCATGTCTCAAATAGGCTGGGGCCGTTTTGAGCTTTTCAAATTAATAATTAAAAAAAAATGCTATGCCTATCCATAATGACTTCATCTTGTCTGCAGAAATGATTCAAAACAGCAGTTGCTACACACAAGTAGGTCTCATTAAGTGAGATTTTGATGCAGGAGCACAGGTACCGGTGTCAGCCATTGCTGCTGGGTAACTACTTAACTGTGGAAATAATGGCAGAGCAGAAGGTGTGAGTGAGCATTAACACTGATCGTTATTCTGCTGGGCGTTTAGTGCCTCAACTCCATTTTCTTTTGTTTTCCATTTGGAACAATGTTACTGCACTTAAGCGAGATTCCTTAGGGACTTCAAGAAATGTAATTGCATTTTTTTTTTAAAGTAAGGAATTTGTTTTAAAGAACATTCTTAACGTATTTATGAAGATTTTTGTAAAGGCCTCTATTTTATTCTGTCTGATGACAGTTCCATCTATTTGTAAAAATATCCTAATGAATGATGTCGACGTGTAGATAGCCACAAGACAAACCAGGAAAACAACCGCATTCCCACAAAATTAATAAAAAATCCTGTAAATCATCTCAGAAGAAATACTTTGGTGACCTCTTTAAAATCTTATTTAAATATAGAACAATGTCTATTAACCAAGTCACCATAGTAAAGATCCAACCAATAATTAGATGGTCTGAGAAAATACCCAAGGCAAGGCATATCCACAGGGATCAGAAGAAGATCTGAAGGTCTAGCTGAGACTCACATCAAATCCTGGAGGAATTCCCAGTTCTCCATGCACATTTCAAAACAGCTAGATGTGCTGCAGATTTCCAGTGCCCTGAGTCAAGACTAAATCCACAGGCATAACCCTTGTCCTTTTGAAGTAGACAGGTGATCAGAAGAGCTGCTCTTTTCTTCAGTTTGACTTCACATAGCCTAGGTCCCATCACTCCACTCTGTATCTTTGGCCTCACCTTGGAACAGTAAAAATTCAAAGGCAGCAATAACAGACAAAAGTGGGACAGAAAAGTCAGTACCAAAACCAAAAAAAGGCTCATTTTCATGATAATAGAAACTGTTTCATAAAGAGTTGACCAATGCTGGAAGAGGGGGACTTGACTCTTCTCTTTTTTTCTTAATTATTTTAATTGTAATAAAATATACATAACATAAAATTTACCATCTTCCAGTGTACAGTTCAGTGGCATTCAGTACATTCACACTGTTGTGCAACCATCACCACCATCCATCTCCAGAATTTTTCATCTTCCAAAAATGAAACTCTGTCCCCATTAAACAATAACTTCCCTCCTCCCTCCCCCAGCCCCTCCTGCCTTTGGCAGCCACCATTCTGCTTTCTGTCTCTGTGATACTTGACTCATCTTGCCAGGGCTGCCAACTCTGAGTATTCCTTAACTTCAGGAAACTTTTTGTTTTTTATTTTTAAAACCCATCAGAGAAAATACACAACAGCCAGGGAAGGCGAAAGCCTCCAGGGATCCATTTGAAAGAATGATCATGCCAATAATAAAGCTTGTGAAAGGAGCTATCATCCCCAAATGAGGCAGGCTCTCACCCAGGCTGTGCCAAACTTTAAAGCAACGTTTCTGCTTTGAAATGGCTGGTGATAGAGAGCACATTTATGTTGCAAATGGGAGACGAATTCAATCACCTGGGCCGGTTTGTGCCCAGAAAGCCAGTGCATGGAAATGAATGTCTTTCAGATCTGGCATGTCATCGTTATTGGAAGAAGAAACATTTGTTTTGGAGCCATTGTGATTAAAGAACCATGGGCCAACTGCTCATTTGTCTCAGTTTATCTAATTACCAGACCAAGGTGAAGATTTGGAATGGTTTAAAATATAGAAATGAAGCTTATATGGGACTTTAACTGGATGTGGTCCCAGTGGTATGAATGAAATTCCATTGTTTTCCCCCTTCTTTTCTACCATCCTTCCCCAACGCACGCACTCCTCGAGCAAAACAAAATAAATTTATGTTGAAAAATAATTTACACAAAGTAGAGAGTGGGAAAACACGATTAACAGCAAATCTGGAAAATTCTGATCCTAAGAAAATGCTATTTCCTTTGTATCAGAAATAGAGCCATTTTACCTGAATTTTCTCGATAATTACTTCAACTCATCATTTCTCTTTGCCTGTCTGGACACAACCTAAATTATGCCTCTGGTCCCAGATATATCTTTCTGGGAAGTTTTGTGTATAATACATTTTAAAACATTTTTACAACGAATGTGCAGAGTTTACATGTGGAGAAAAAAATAAGCACATAGGGATGTGAATTTCCCGTAACAATTATTAATATTAATAGTTTATTGGTTCCAGTTAAACATGTAGTAAACAAATTATAGATGCTCTTCAGTGGAACTTCTCACTGACTCAGAGGGCATGAGTTACCAGGTACATACATGCCAGCTAAAGGCAGGGCATCAATTTCTGTTCCCATGAGCAGCTGGGAACCCTCTGTCAAGGTTCTAGGGAAATCTCTTCTAGGATATGAGAATGGCTGAAGAAATGACTTCTTTCTACATATGCATATTGCTGTATACACTCCAAAGCCATAAAAGGCAAAAAAAAAAAAATTCGTTGTAAAAATGAAAGACTTCAGTAAATTATTCAATCACCATCACAACAGAATAAATTTCTTTATCAGATTAGCCAGGAATGGAACATTAGATTGATATGTTTTGTGTGGGGAAGGAGTCACTAAAGTTACAGGAAATGTAGCCAAGGAGGGCATATGTCTTTGGGGCTCTGTAGCAGGTGGCGGTGCTGCAAGTGGGGAAGGGGATGTAGAGGGATGATGGGGAGGTGGTGAGGACTCAGAGAGAGGCTTTGCCCCCCTGCCCACATCCTCCAGGGCTGCATGGCTTTTGGAAGTTCTCTACAAGGTGATGATAATTGCACTGGTCTAGCAGGAGTGATTCTACAAGGCCACATAAAAGAGATATGCCGGCGGGGCACGGTGGCGGGGCACGGTGGCTCACGCCTGTAATCCTAGCACTTTGGGAGGCCGAGGCGGGTGGATCGTTTGAGCTCAGGAGTTCAAGACCAGCCTGAGCAAGAGCGAGACCCCGTCTCTACCAAAAATAGAAAGAAGTTATTTGGACAGCTGAAAATATATAGAAAAAATTAGCTGGGCATGGTGGCGCATGCCTGTAGTCCCAGCTGCTTGGAAGGCTGAGGCAGAAGGATTGCTTGAGCCCAGGAGTTTGAGGTTGCTGTGAGCTAGGCTGACGCCATGGCACTCTAACCCGGGCAACAAAGTGAGACTCTGCCTCAAAAAAAATAAATAAAAAAATAAAATAAAAGAGATATGCCCAGAGAATTTCCCATGAAGGAAGGTGATTAATTTTAAGCAAACCTGGGGACATGGCAGGGTGGCTGACTGCCTTGGGCCACAGTTTCTCCAACACCTAGGTGGGGTTCCCAAGCAGCGAGAGAGATGTTGAGCCTCCCTGGGAGAGAAGTGCTTGTCTTTGTTTGCTCTGTGTGGATGCTCCCGGAAGAGGGGAGTCATGCATGCAGCCTGTGGCTCATTAGGCTGGTCTGAAGCCAGCCAATCAGAACAGCAGCTTCTTTTAAGAAAGAACACGCCCAGGCCATGTACGGCCGCCTCTGGCTTACTCCATAGTATCCAGTCCTACTGGTCATGGCTAGAGTACCTGAAGTTCCTTCCGCCTGACAGCCTGCGCTGCGTGAGCAATAGCAACTGAAGTGGAAAAACACTGTCTGGGCCGTTATCCTCCAAAAGTGTGTGCTTGGCAGCCTTGAGCCTCATTGGGCCCTTGCCTCAAGCCATCTACGGGTGATATGAAAGTTGGATGGCTGGGTGGCACGTGCGAAAGGAGGAAGTGCCATGTGTAGGTTAAGAGCACAGACATTCAGTCTCGGATAAGCCCAGGTTTAACCCTTGCCGATGCCACTTCCTCAGTGTGTGACCTTGAGTAGCTTACTAAATGTGTCTGTGTCTGCTTTCTCATCTGCAGCACAGGGATGGTAATTATAATTGTCTCATGAGGTTGTTGTGAGAAATTAAATGAGATAATATATGAAAAGCCCTTGATGCAACGCCTGGCTCAAGACTCAGCAGGGTAAGTATTCTAATCACATTCATTTTCTGAAGGAGGAAGCTGAAGCTCTAAGAAGATAACCAGCTTTGCCCAAGAAGCTGCCAGGTAGGTATAATTATGCCCCTTTTAACAGAAAGGCTTAATTACTTGCTCAATA
>VBSM01002217.1:25430795-25441220 GCA_008086735.1 Cheirogaleus medius | reverse complement strand
GCAACAGAGTGAGACTCTGTCTCAAAAACAAAAACAAACAAACAAAAAAACTAGGGGTGTTGGATTGGAACCAGTGAGGGCAACATCTTAAACTTCTCCAGACTTCACATCCATTCACACAAACACCCACCAACCACAGGAAGTCACTCTGGGTTGAGGCCAGCACAGTCTACTCTTCCTTTACTTTCCCACAAGAAACCATGATGGGAAATAGGTCCAGGTCCCCTTACTCGCAGGAATGGGGCAGAAGGGATGAGGACTCAGGAGGGAAGAGAACATGGAGAATTCTAGGGATAAGGCCTGATATTCAAGAATAGCACAGAGCACGTTAGAGCCTGTGTTTCATATGCGGGCTTAATTATTCAACAAGAAATGTTCATTTTGATGAATAATGATTAGAAAGGCATCAAATATATTGAATAATAGATAATTACTCACCCCTGTTTAAAACTTCAAACAACTCACTGTTTTTTTAATTTAAATTAGACACATAATTTTGTAATCTTTTTCTTATTGAACTGACCTTTTGTTTGTTTGTTTAACTGAATCAGCCCATTGATTCAATATCTTGAATAAAAAGCCAAGTTGGAATTTCCACATGGCTTTGGTATCGACTATCATGCTGTAAGTCAAGTCAGTGGTAACTTCTTCACTGAATTAGTAACTTTCCCCCAGTGGATTGACCACTCCTTTAACCAGACAAACTCAATCAGCTGGTCGCTTTGAACACAATTATATTTTTTCCACACCCTCCATAGCCACAGATAGTCAGCATCTCAACATCTTATATATTCTATCAGCAAAATAGAGAAATGAATTCCTTACTTCACTTTCTATGTCATGATAATGTTGGGAAAGTTAATAGGATATGTAATGCAATTTTAAACGGATAAACCTACTTCTCTAAATATTTTCCGAATATTACTTTATAATAGACAGGTTTTTGTGTATGGCTTAACAGCGGTACCCAATGCTTATTTGTTCTATTGATTTTCTTCTGCCACAAATGCACTGAAGTGCAAAGTGTTACATACACTTGCAGCTTGTTCTTATATTCTGTTGAGGGAGGGAGTCATAGATAGAGCTATTTAATCTTGGGATTGGAAAAGATCTGAAAAGTGATACTGATGGGATATGAGTGTCTATATCCTTTCAGTTTTCTGAATATGAGACCAAATAAATGCAAAGCATTTGGTTTCTAAATAAACTCTGGTGTATTGTAATAAACATTTCCCAGTATTTAGCATAGGGCCTAGCAGAAGTCTATTTATGGATTATAAATGCCACACAAAAGAAACTGTGCTAGCCAACTATAAACCGTAAAAATAAGGCAAGATTTTCAAAATCTTGAATTCTCTGAATACAGTCATTTATTTCACCACCGTAATATGTGTATGTTGTATATTTCAGAAAGGACCTTCAGAGAAATTATCCTTTCTCTAAGTTGTAACCGCTGATCTTATTCTCCCCTTCAATTTGCCAAGCAGTTGTCAGAAACATTGCGATGCACCCACCCTTCATCTTGAACATCCTCCTTCCAATCAGCACCAGCCGCCCCCTCAGGGATCTCTTCCTCCTGCCTCCCACTAGTCTCGCCCACAAATTCCAGCAGCACTGTGCTAACTGCTTAATGCATGGACTCACGTTTCCCCAGCCAGTTTATAATCCCCTCGAGGCAAAACAAGCATAAGAAGAAAGGCATCTGAGCCACACTTTGCTTTTGCCTCCAGAGCACAGAGCTTGGCATATAGCAGGTAGCCAGTATTTATTCATCGATTGCCCTGCAAAAGACAGAGAAAGATCCCTTCCTCCTCTGTGAGACATGAAAAATATTTTCTCAATACATACATCAGGGCAAAAAGTAGTTTTAAGTGGAAATAAAACAACAACAAAAGTAATGGGATCTGTAGCTTGTGGTTTAAACTTTTTCCTGCGAGATGTTTTCTCCCAAACATAAAAGGCTTTTTAAAAATGTGGTTTCAAGTACTTATCTAACATGTAATTCATGGGGCTGATGTCTCCTCACCTGCCTCCAATCTCTCCCACCCCTGCCTATTTCTTGACTCAAGAAGATCATTTTCTTGTCCCTGCTCCAACCTCCTCAGGTGACCTTCTTCCTGACTTTCTTTAATTCTTGTTCTATAGCTGTCCGTAAGGCCTTCCTTAGAATCCACACAAATACTGACATTTTAAAGAAAATTAAGATTTTTCCCCCCAAATATAATGTTACTATATTTCCATTGTATAGAATTTTGAAAAGATAAAACATAGAAAGAAAGAAAATGAAAATCATTTATTATTCTACACCCCAGAGATACCCACGGCTAACATTTGATGGATATCAATGGATATCACTCTAATGTTAATATTTTCCAGCCTATAATTCTCAGCATTTTAATGCATTTTTTTCTGTTTTACAACATTGGAATTATACTACACATATTATATAAAAACACTTTCTCGTGACATTAAATATTTTTTTCTACCACAATGACTCCAAACCTTTACTAGGCCTAGGAATCATCCGGAAAGGATGTTCAACTGCCTATTCTTAATTCTTCTGCCTGCTGCTATGCAGGGGTGGAGAACCTGCCACCTTCTGATTTCACGATTGCTCTTTTTTAAGCATCAAAGGAGGCAAGAAAAGCTTCATCTTTCTCTGCTGCACCCCTTTTAATAAAAGGATTTGTTGTGTAAATTTTGGATTCCATCAAAAGGCCACACTCAAGGAATCCAGAAGGCCATGTGTGGCCCCAGGGTGGCAGGTTCCCCACCTCTGCTAGCCATAGTTGATTCTGGTACTGCTATTCCTCAAACCATACTGTAAGAAACAAATTTCTAGAACATAATTTTTCATGGCTACATAGTATTCTATTGTATAACTATGTACATATTTCATAATTTATACTATTTCTAAAATTTTCATTTTAGGAGTTATATGGAAAAGTAGAATGAAGTGGAGTGATCTGAAGGAAAAAAAGATTTGAGCTCCCAAAAAACCGACATTTATTTTATGTGGTTTAACCTTCTTACAGTTTCATTTTATTTAAACTATCTCCTGGACAAATCCCAGACATGAATAGGTTCTCCTAGAGCATACAGTGAGGTAATTTCTTGGTGAATTGGGGTGGAAAATTTTGCAAAATTTTACAGAAATTAAAACTACTATTATAAAATCCAAGGGTGACCCAAATATATATACACCAAAAATCTCAAGAAAATCTCCTTATCCTAAGACTTTTTACCTCTTTCTTTATCCTAGCCTCTCATTCATGACTGGCTCTTTGTGTCCTTATCTGCATTCTTCTTTGGGTTTCTCCAAAGACATGTACATGCCATTCCTAATATCTTTCCAGAACATTCTTACCCTTATGTCTCACTGTCTCATACAGTCTCCCCACCATTCTTCTCCACCACCTTTAGAGTATCTCTGTGGGTGGATATCATCTATAAAACCTGACAACATAATCCACGGTGCTTTAGCTAATGCCTGGGTGATGCAGAGAAGGCTGAGATAACACCAGGGGGATCAGGAATCTGACTGTCATGACAGATTAACCAGCTGACCTTTTGTTTATGTTGGAGGCCACCCATATTTAAAGGCAGCAACAGTAGAACTCCATAAACTATCGCCTACCAAAAGAACCCAGCTGACTGACTTAACCCCTGCCCCAAGTGGAGCTTACTGTCTGTATCTGTCTGTTGTTGCCAGCCTGGTGGGGACAGGCACCTCAGGACTGAGGAGGAGAGACAGGAAGTGCCTAGGCTGATGGGGCGGCAGGTACCCAAGAGCTCTGTTTACAAGTGGTCACGTTGTTAGGTTTCATCTTAAACCTTAACATTAAATTTGAAAGTGTGTCTGTTTTTAATATGTAAAAAGGATTCATCAAGTATAAATATGCCGGCCAAAGAGGAGACAGGAGAACACAGATAAGTGAGGAGATGATGATAATGGTGATGATGATGACGATGACAATGATTATAGAAAGTTCCAAAGGCTTGAAATGTTTAGGCAATTCATCTAAGAGGCTCCAGCTACCTCAAGACAGTAGCTCAGACAATCTTCTCAGAACATTAGCTATGTAAGTTTTCTGTAAGGAGACACCTATTTTCAAACATCTTTGCAAATCCCAATGGTGAACGCTGATGCACATGAACCTTTTCTGCAAGACTCTCTGGTCTTCGGTCCATTTGTATGAACACTGTGGACCATCTGCTGTGATTTCAGGTGGGGTGGCAAGGAAAGGGCCAGCTATTCCTGGCATTTTGCACAAGATAGTATAACCCTAAGAGGGGGTTATATATCAGAGTGGTTAAAGAACCTATTCACAGTAATACCAATGGAATAGGCATGGCCTCAATTCTGCCTTATTCCAAAATCTCTCTCATCTTTCCATTTCCTCCTTCTGATTCTTTCCTCTCTGCCCAGACAAGGTAGAAAATTGATGCTTTGCAATGGCCCATCACATATTCCAGCTTCTTTTTGTAACAACACTCTGGGTTATTCTTATGAAGTTATCTTTTCCCACTAAATACAAGCTGATAGGACTCTTGATTAAGATGATGACCTGCCTTCTTCTAGGCCAACTGGATACTTCCTACCTGAAATTCAAATTGCTTTGTGAGCAAAGCAATGAAAAGAATGAGAAACAACTGGTCTCCACTCATTCCAGCTGTTGCTCCCCAGACCCTCTGGTTTCTTACTCTTTCAAAGGCAGGTCCCATACCCTTCCTGACGATCCTCTGAACTCTCTGACATTCTTCCAAATAACACATTTGCTTTTGTTAGCCTGAGTCGATTTCTGTTGCTTGCAAACCAAAAATCTGAACTGAACATTTACTTGCAACTCCAAACTGATTAAAGTGGTGAATTCTTTCAACCCTTACCTGATCTTAAGATTCATCTAGGACAGCTAGAAAAAAATACAGATTCTTGGGTTCTACTTCAGGCCCACAAAATCAGAATTTCTAGGAGTAAGGCCTAAGAAAACTGTTTTTTACTAAGCTCCCCAAGTAATTTTTTTCTAGAGAAATAAATTTAATTTTTTATCCTTTTCTCCCTAGCTCTTAATTCTCACTCATCCCCATATGTGGGTCCCCTTCCCTATGCTCTCAATGTACAAATGATATTATGCTGTTCTCATCTTTCTACTTCTTACTTTCCTCACTCACTATCTTTTTGAGATCTATTTATATTGAGGTGCTACATAGAATTTTATTATTTGCACATATTGCTTTTTGTTTATTCATTCTCCTATTGATGGGAATTTAACTGTTTCCATTTTTTCCTAATACAAACAACATTACAATAGACATCCTCCTTGGTTACTCTGTTAAAGTATTTCTATTATATATACAAAGGGTGGAAATGCTGGATTGTGGTCATACACATACACTACATTATTCTAAATTGGTTTTTACTAAATTGCACAATTTACTATTAGGGCATGAGGTTCACTGTTTCCTCCACAACTCTGATAATGCTTAATGTTATCCAATATTATTTTTTATTTTGCTAATCTGGTATATGTTACTGAGATCTCATCATTCAAATTTGCCTTTCGTTGGTTATTAACCAACTTATTAGTTATCCAGGCCTACCTGAGATGCCTAGTCACATTCTTTGCATGTTTCTTTTGGGTTTTCTTTTGTAGCAGACTATATTTTCCAAAAATGGCCATAGCAATATTTTCCATGTTATATTTACTTCCAGAACCTTTTCCCATCAACATGTGGTGTCTACTTCCCTTCCTTTGAATCTGGGCAGGACTTTGTAACTGCCCTGATGAATGTGGTAGAACTGGCCTCATTACTTTTCAGGCCGGGTCATAAAAAATGATATAGCTTCTCCCTGTCTTCTCTCTCTCTCTGATTTTATTTATTTATTTATTTTGAGACAGAGTCTTGCTCTGTTGCTCAGCTATAGTGCAGTGGCTCACTGCAACCTCCAACTTCTGGGCTCAAGCAATCCTCTTGCCTCAGCCTCCTGAGTAGCTGGGGCAACAGGTGTGCACCACCACACCTAGCTAATTTTTGTATTTTTTTGTAGAGATGGGGGTGAGTCTCACTATATCGCTCAAGCTGGTCTCGGACTCCTGGTCTCAAGCAATCCTCCTGTCTCAGCCTCCAAAATCAGGTAGTGCCAGTTATCCAACTTTGTTCTTCTCCTTCAATATTGTGTGGACTGTTCCTGGTCTTTTGCCTCTCCACATAAACTTTGACTTAGTTTGCCAATATTCACAGAATAACTTACTGGTATATTGACTGGGATTGCATAGCATCTATGGATTGAGTTGGAAGAACTGACATCTTGACACTATTGACTCTTCCTATCCATTATGGGGGTTGCTTATGTAAATAGTGTTGTTTTTAATATTTAATTCCACTTGTTCATTGCTGGAATATAGTAAAGTGGTTGACTTTTGTATATTAATCACACGTACTGTAACCTGCTATAATAGCTCACTGGTTCCAATTCTTTCAAATTTTCTACATAGACAATCATGTCATCTGCAAACAAAAACAGTTTTACTTCTTTCTTCCCAATCTGTATACCTTTTATTTCCTTTTCTTGTCTTATTGCCTTAGCTAGGACTTCCAGTATGATGTTGAAAAGAAGTGGCAGGAGGGGACATTCCTTGTTCCTGATCTTAGTGAGAAAGCTTCTAGTTTTTCACCATTAAGTATGATGTTAGCTGCAGGGTTTTTTGTAGATATTCTTTATCAAGTTGAAGAAGTTTCCTGTATTGTTTGTTTAGAGATTTTATTAGCATGAATAGTTGTTGGATCTTGTCAAATGCTTTTTTCCGTATTGATTGATATTATCGTGTGATTTTATTTTCTTTAGCCTGTTGATGTGATGGATTACATTTACTGATTATCAAATGTTGAACCAGGGATACCTTGAATACCTGGGATAAATTCCACTTGGTAGTGGTGTTTAATTCTTTTTATATGTTGTTGGATTTAATATGCTAATATTTTGTTAAGAATTTTTGCATCTGTGTCCATGAGAGATATTGGTCTGTAGTTTTCTTTTCTTGTAATATCTTTGTCTGGTTTTAGTATTAGGGTAATGCTGGCTTCATAGAATGAGTTAGGTGGGAAGTAGTCCCTCTGCTTCTATCTTCTAGAAGAAATTGTAGAGAATTGGTATAATTTTTCCCTTAAATGTTTGGTAGAATTCACCAGTGAATCCATCTGGACCTGGTGTTTTCGGTCATGGAAGGTTATTAATTATTGATTCAATTTCTTTAATAGATATAAACCTATTCAAATTGTCTATTATTTCTTGTGTGAGTTTGAAAGATTATGATTTTCAAGGAATTTGTCCATTTCATCTAGCCTATCAAATTTCTGGGCATAGAGTTGTTAGTAATATTCCTTTATTATCTTTATAGTCCATGGGATCTGTAGTTATGTCCCCTCTTCTATTTCTGATATTATTATAGTAATTTGTCTTTTTTTCCTTAGTTGCCTGGCTATAGGCTTATAAATTTTATTGATCTTTTCAAAGAACAGCTTTTGGTTTCATTTATTTTCTCTATCTCCTGTTTTCAATTTCATTGATTTCTGTTCTAATTTTTATTATTTCTTTTCTTCTGCTTACTTTGAATTTAATTTGCTCTTCTTTTTCTAGTTTCCTAGGTGGAAACTTAGCTCATTGATTTTGGATCTTTCTTCTTTTCGAATATGTTCATTACATGTTATAAATTTCCCTCTTTTCACTGCTTTTGCTGCACTCCACAAATTTTGAAATGTTATATTTTCACTTTCATTTAGTTAAAATATTTTGAAATATCTTTTGAGATTTATTTTTTGACTCCTGTGTTATCTATCTAGAAATGGGTTGTTTAAGTTTCAAGTATTTTTAGGATTTTCCAACTATCTTTCTGTTATGGATTTCTAATTTAATCCCACTGTGGTCTGAGAGCAGACATTGTATGATTTCTACTTTTAAAATTTTGTTAGGGTGTGTTTTATGGACCAGAATGTGGTCTATCTTGGTGAATGTTCCACATGAGCTTTAGAAGAATATGTATTTCATAGTTGTTAGATGAAGTAGTCTATAGATATCAATTATAGTCAGTTGATCGATGGTGCTGTTGAGTTCAATTAAATCTTCTGCCATGATCTCTGGCTAGGGAATTGTAGAAAAAATAAAATCTGACTCTTAGGGACATTTTTTCCTGGTCCCCAAGTATGTATTAGCTGGAGAATTCCCTTCCACACACTCCTTGCTGAAAAAGCTGTTGCTGCTTCTGAGACCTGTCTCTCTGCCATGTGCCCCACAGGTGGAATCCCTCCTCCACTTTGGAATTTTCCAAGTCTTAAGTAACTTGTGCTATCTCAATCATGAGAGTTAGGAAATTCTACTCAGAAAGTATTCTCCCATCAGACCAGCATCTAATCCAGACCTAATGTATCAATCACTGTATCTATTATTGTACAATAAGTATTTTATTATTGTTAATCTATTATTATGTTTAATTCATAAATTAAACTTTATCACAGGTATGTATTAAATATGTATAGGAAAAAGCATAGCAGATGGGTTTGGTGCTATCTGTGGTTTCAGGCATCAGCTGGGGATCTTGGAACAAATCACCTGAGAATAAGGGAGGACTTCAAAATGGCTACATTTTTCTTCTTCCTGCTGGAAACCCTAGGGATTTTTCTCTGATCTTCATTGTGAGAACCCAGTAGCGCTCTTGAAAATAAAGCTCACAAAAGTGTGAGAGCTAGCTATGAATGGGTCCTTCTGGCATTTTTACTCCCAGACTTGTCGATACTAAGCTTTCAACAATTTGCCAATTACAGCTCAAGTCTTCCTGTCCTGCTACTGGTTTCTGCAAAGGTTTCTGCTCCTGTGATTTCTGCTCTGGTAAGCTGTGGTTCTTTCTATTTACCTGTTGGTTTCTCCAATTTTGGGGTCAGTGGTTTGCCCTGCGACCTCACTCCTCTAATAGATATGAGAGAGTTGTTAATTTTTTTTCAGTTTGTTCAGCCTTTTACTTGTTATTAGGACAGAATGGTGACTTTCAAGCTTCTTATGAGGTAGACCCGAAACTAGAAGTCATTATATATTCTTTAATCCATGGATTATTTAGAACCATGGTTTTTAATTTGTAAATATGTGGGGTTTTTTAAATCTATCCTTCTGTTATACTTACTAATTTTGTTAGGAAATTATGGTCAGAAAATATAGACTGTAATTCTGATTTTTTGTTTTAGAAATTATGATCTAGTAAATATTCTAATTAACATTCTATGTGTACTTGAGATGAATATGATTTCTATATTTGTTAGGTACAAAATTCTGTGTATATGTATTAAATCAAGCTTGTTAATGGTGTTAATCACATCTTATATTTCTTGCTTGTTTTGCATCTACCTTGAGCTAGGAGTTTCTGAGAGAAATGTATTAAAATTTGTAGCTAAAATTGTAGCTCCATAGACTTAGTCCCAAAATGTATCTATTTGTCCAATTTATATTATTAAGCATATATAATGTATTATTGTTATATTTTCTTGATATAATATTTTTCCATCATCTTTTTGTCTCTTTTGACTTTTTTTTGCCTTATATTATATCTGAAATTAAAATTGCTACCGTAGCTTTTTTTGGTTCATTTTGATCTATTGTAACTTTTTCCAAACTTGTATTTTCAACATTTTAATATACTTTTCTTTTTAAAATGTCTTCTGTAATAGTATATTGCTGGATTATTTTTAAAATTAGAGTTTAAAGTCTCTTTCAATTAGAGAGATTAACTCATTCGGAGTGATTGTAATTACTTGTATATTAGGACATTTTTTGACATTTTATTTTATATTTATATTTACCATGTTTTAAAAATTACCTTTTGTTCTTATGTTTATTTTAGAAGAAAAATGTTTAAATTTTATCTGTTTAATTTTTTTGCTGATATTTTATTCAGATACATACATTGTCTTAATTTTTTCCTTCAAAGTTTAAAGCTTATCAATAGCTATGTTTTCCACCTGAAAACGACAAAAATCTCTAGCACACTTTCACCATCTCCTATGTTCTTCTCTAGTTCTCAGATCCTCAAACTTTTGACTCCATATATATACATAAATAATATAAATAAATAAAATATATACACATATATAAGATATTTATATATAAATATATATTCATAGTCATTTCTAATATATATAATTAAACAGATTGTTTCTTTATCCACTTTTGCTTTCATATCTCATTGCTTTTCCTTGGATTAATTTATCTTCCTCATGGAATAGTCATTCAAGTTCTTCAGAGAAGTAGTATTTAGGGTGGCAAATTATTGGTATCTTTGTATTCCTGAAAACATATTTTGTTCACATATTTCAATAAAAGTTTAAATGGAGGGGGGCATGGGCAATATACATAACTGTAATATTTGTACCCCCATAATA
>VBSM01002217.1:25348598-25430695 GCA_008086735.1 Cheirogaleus medius | reverse complement strand
TATCTTTTCTTCATCTCAAACTAGTGAGAGATTCTTTAACAGGAATCTTTATTGAATTTACTGTGCACTTTCTGGATTCAGTGGGAAACAGAGGACAGATGTATGACTCCTATGTTAGAGGGCAGAGAAATGGATAGAGAGTTGCTTTAACAGAGGAGAAAAGAAAAATGACTGCTGTACTGGAATTGATCCACCGGAGTTTGTCGAAACAAATGATGCTTTAGTATTTCCCATGGACCAAATATTGGACATAGGAGAAATGGTGCTGCCTTAGCGTCATGTTAAGTTCTGCCCAAGAGGCCGCCCTAGAAGATAGAAAGTCTATGTGGAATGGTTCACTCCAAATCCAGGGCCAAGTGGAGTCAATGGCCAAAAGAATAGAACGTGTTGTCTCAACACAGATGCTGCAGTTGGACAGGTTCAACGAGGCAGCTTTGGATGAAGCCAAGAGTATATCCATGAGAGAAGTAAGGCACTAAACGTTGGCTAGCTCCAGAGTGAGCAAAGCCATGTAACGACAGGCACAGTCAAATGAAAACTTCCCCATCTTCCTTTCCTCAGCTTTGACCATGGCAGGATCAGAAATTCTGGCTCTCAAGCTGCAGGAGGAAAAGAAACACTGAGGGAAAGAGAAGGCCTCTGCCCCACCTCCCTGAAGGCACGTCACCCTCCTACAACCAGCTCTAGCTGGGATAAGTGGAGGAAATTGGTATCAAGACCGAAGGGTTGATTGAAATGTTGTATTGGGCATTCAGAGTGACCATAAGACTTACTACTATTGTGAAAGATTAAATTTTGTAGAGAAGGAAGGGATGGACTTCTACTTCCAAGGCTTAAAGGGATAGGTGGAGAAAAAAAATGAAGTTTATTTATAATGACACCGTATAAATCCCCTTATTCAACCTACTAATTAGAGTAGCTTAAACTTCCTGTCCCATTCATTACTTAGGTTTGCTTCCAGGTGTATAGGATATTCTTCTTCTTCCTTTAATCTTCTATTGTGCTTTAGGTAGCACATTGGATGTCTTGTGAGTTCTTCAGTTGTTACACTTGCACAGCTACCTGGGGGGAGACGCAACCCCCTCCATCCAGGCTTGCCTGCTGCAGACCTGTGTTCTTCAGGGCAAGTTTAAGCAATGGCAGGTTGTCCCTTCCAGCTGTATATTCTGAAGTTTCTTCTGTTTTTCTCTGGTGTCCCCAGTTTTTATTTGGTGCCCTAGGATCCCAGGGTACCATTTTGTTTCTTTGCCCTAGACACTCCCCTCCTTCAGTAACAGATACCCTTTTATTAAATTGTGGAGCCCTTGGTATCTGGGTGGTGAGATGCAGGGGTGGCCCAGCTAGCCTGCACCCACTCCCGCTCTGAGCCTGGTTCTGGGGAGGCCCTAGTGTCATCATGCCTCTTGGCTCTCTCCTGACCAACAGCCGCAAGTCTCTCCTGGGCTACTCTCAGTTTTGCTCTATGTTGTAGTTTCTCACCCTCAGCACTCTTGACAGTTTGTGCTGCACAACTCTGTCGTAGGGGCTGTCCTGGGCATCAGAGGGTGTTTAGCACCATCCCTGACCTCTGCCCACTCACTAGATGCCATAACACTCCCCACAGCTGTGACAACCAAAAACGTCCAGACATCCAAATCTCCCTTGGGAGTCAGAATTGTCCCTGGTTTCAAACCACAGCTTTAGGTGCTGAGTTTAGCTTCCCTCAATCTTTCTGGGCATCTCCAGGCTTTGCTATGGCAGAGTGAGCGGACAGCTCATTTCTAGTTTTACCATCTTTCCTAGTTATACTGTGACATCTCCACACCAGACAATTAGAAACCCCATCATTATCTCCATGATTACCAGCAGCAAAATCCCTAGGAACCCCCTAAAAGGGTCTTGGGGCCACCTCAGCACTTGGGCCGGGCAGAGGAGGTGTAAATAGGTTTCCTATGCGCCACGCCTGTTCCAAGAGCTCTCTGTGTACCATCTCAGTTAATCCCCACAACTCTGCCAGTGCAAACTGTAATTATCCTCACTTCCCAATCGGGGAGATCTAGCACAAAGGGGTAAAGTAACCTGGTTTAGGCCACGTTACTGGAAGTGGTAGGACCAGGATCAAACACACCTACTTTGCATAAGCAAACGAGCATCAAGCACAGTCTAGTTCCAACGACTAGAAGAGGGACTTTCAGTGGACAATACCTGATGGTAGTCCAAAGAGGAAACAGATCATTCCCGGATGTGTGAACAAAAAGAGGAGGGGAGGGAGTAAAGGGGCTACTTGTGACCTGCCACAGACGGAGGGAGATTACACACTGGCCTCTCCTGCACGGGCCATCTTCCTGCGGCGCCGGAGTCCCCGCACATACGACTCCTCTTGTCTGGAGCATCCTGCACACTGTGTCCCTTTCTTCACCTGCCCGATTCCTATTCGCTCTGTAAAACTCAGCTCCGGCGGCGCCTCCTCTGAGAAGCCCCAAAGCCCACTCTATACTGGGCACTCCCAGCTCCCACAGCACTTTCGCTCAGTCCTGCGACAGAGGTTCAATTTTCTGCTCGCCCAACTAGTCAGTCAGGCAGTGAGAACAGGATTATCTTCCTCACCTCAGTGCACCTGGGACTGCACACATGCCCAAAACATACTTCCAGGTGCCCACAGACTATTTGCCAGTAACGGCTGACTGCTCCGGGCTGTTTCTGTGGCACGCTGTCTGGTCACGGTGGGCAGGGAGGTAGGAGAGGAGAGGATTAAGGGGGTGGAGAGACTGACATGTCTCAGTTTGCCTGAGACTGTCTTAATTTTAGTGGTAAAAGTCTTGTGTCTCAGGAAAGCCTTCAGTCCCAAACAGGGACAGTTGGTCAGCCTTCAGGAGGAAGGCGGTGCTTGAGCGGGCTTTGGGAGCATTGGTTTTTTGGTTGATCCTGTAAATGCAGGTGGGAGCAGCAACATGGTGTTTACATTCAAAGGATCACTGATATTCAATTGCTCAGGGTAGAAATTCACATTAAAATCTAATGAAAACGATAGCTTTTACTCCTTGTTTAAGTTTTGACACAAAACGAACTGCGGTAATAGCAAAAACAATATTTTACTAACGTGATCATTGACTTCATTCTCTTCTTGCAGTTATACTTCAGTCTCTCCCAGAACAGAACACATACTTGGGGACCTTCTTTGCTTGTCCTTGTTGCCACATCTACTTTGGCTTTGGCCGAATCATTGCACTGAGAGACTGTCATGGTGGTTGAGGTGTCTCTTATCAGCCAAGTCTACAGAAGCCTCGTCCTTCCTCCCTGGGCCCCAGGGGATCTTGGGAGTCTCCTCTGATGTCGCTGGGGTTGCTTTTCTCTGTTGGAGACAGGATGGGCACTGTTCCTAAAGCAGTTTTACCCCAGGCAGAGCCTTCACCCTCAGCCTTGCCCTATCTAAGTTCTTCCTCTGGCTCTCTTCCAGACGAGGAAGGGTCTTTGGGATCAGAAATTTGCCATCAGATTGTAACTCTGGCATCTCAAGCTGAAATCTGGCACATAGGCAATAAACTAACCTTTGTGTGAGTTCACTGTTTCTAAATGTAAGAGAACAAATAACAACCACAATAATTTAATTTTGGCTTTTATCTTCCTGTTCATATCTTTCTTGTTTACTTAAGCACATAGCCTGCTGACAGCTGGCAAGCTCACAAACAGAAATGAAGATAGACTAGCTTTGACCGCCCTAGGGTTACCTCCTTCATGAAGTCCTGTAAGGAATTCCTAGCTGTCCTTCACTGGCCTTTGCTGGAAAACAGTCCTAGAGTGAAGGACATATTAGCTAGCACCCAGCACCTGCCTCCCTTTCCCTCACCAGACTCCATGTGGTCCCTCTCCACACACAAACCACTTGCAGAATACAGTAGCGATGACAAGCTTGAATTTCACTGCCTACCAGCTGTGTGTCCTTCAGCAGTCTTTAAACTTTGCCTCATCTATAGAATGGGTATATTAATTATTCTCATCTCATACTAATTTTTTTGAAGGATTAAATGAGATAGTTTCTGTGAGCACTGAGTAGCGTGATGGAGTGTTGGAAGCACTCGGTAAAAGTCAGCTCAGTGATTCTCATTTGAAGCCAGTTTTGCTCCCAGGGGGGATGTATCAAAAGACACGTTTAGTTGTCACACCTTGGGTGCTACTGGCATCTGGTGGGTAAAGTCCAGGTATGCTACTAAACATCCTGCAATGCACAGGACAGCCCTCCACCTCCCTACCCCACCAAAGCCCCCAAACCAAACCATTACCCTGTCCAAAATGTCATTAGTGCTGAGTTTAGGAAACTTCAAGTTTGCTGTTAGTATATTATTATTCCTATGGAAATAATACCTATTTGGTCTGAATTAGCTTCATGGAGACCTAGAACACTAGAAATGGGAAATATATGAGAAATTATCAAATCCTATCATCTTATTTTTAATAGGTGAGTATGTTACCCAAACAAGTGGATGCTTATTGATGTAGGATCACCTTGTACATATGGTTGATCATCATTTCCTTGTTATCCTGTAATATGTTCTCAGCTCTCTATCCAAGAAAGAGGAGTCTGAGTCTCCATGCACATATTAGCTCTCTTTCTTCCTTTGATCTTAGAAGATAAACTATTAAGTCCTGAGGCTTCACTTTAAAAAAATTAATAGCGTCCATAATTTTTTGCTTATAAAAGCAACGCTACACAAATTTGTTACTCAAAGGATTGAAAATTACTATTATTTCTGACTCTCCTATGGGTCTGACTTCATTCAGAGTTGGAAAAGACTCCGTAACTGGTTCAGACTGGTGAGCCTGCCAAGCCCTTAGAGTCTTTGTAATCAATTCAATTCATATTTACTGAGCACCAAACTATTTGCCCAAACCATGTTAGGGAGATAGCAATGGAGGAAATGAATGCGTGGTCTGGTGGGCAAGATGGAGAATATACAACTGATTACAAGTGTGATAAGTGCTATAGAAGGGGACAGATAACAGGGAGATTTAATGGCGTCCTAGAAGGCTGGAATACTCACTGAGGAAGTAACATTTAAGCCCATCACATGAAAAATGATTCAGGTAAATGCCTCTGAAGACTGGAGTTGAGGAAAGGTATATTATTAGGTGGTGTATTTGTTATAATTTCTCTCAAGTTAGAGTTTGCCATGTGATTCTATGGTTCAGAGCCCATAGGAGGGAACCCAGTCTCTTGTATGCATGTCTGGCTCTGCCCAAGTTAGACAGCATTTCAGGTTCAAGCAAAAAGTATTGTACAATTAGCTACTCCTTGAAAAACAGAATGTCACAATCTGGCAAAATAAGAACAAATTATACGCTCTTCTTCTGCCTTACAACGTCTTCAAATGTTAAATGTCTCATATCTTTCTTCTAATAGGCTTCTTGTTTTATATTTTTATTTGCATAAATCAAAGCTAACACAATCCCATTTTTAATAGCTCTCTTTCAAAGTCTGTTGATGTGCCAGTCGATATGAATCATCCTAAATGTCCTCCCTCATGGGCAAGACCCATCTGTCAAGATCTACAAAATGATATTTTCTGCTTATGGGAGACATCTATGTGGAGCCGAGTGCCCTGCCAAGGAGAACGCCACTAAAGCTGCATGCTAATACTCCAATGCCCTGCAATCTTATCTTCCAGAATTTTCAGAAAACGACAGATCTTATAGACCCACAAGTAGTAGTGAAAAGCAGTTTTTCTAGTCTGACCTAGAAGTGAGCTTTGTCATGAGTATAGGTTTGCCAGATGTAACAAATAAAAATATAAAATAAATTATTTTTAATATAGTTTATCCTTTATATGGAACATATTTATACTAAAAAACTACTTGTTATCTATCTCACATACTCTTCACTTACAAAGCATTGTGCAATGTTAGAAAAGCTTTGATTGTTTATTCACTTTCTTCAGGTCTTTGCTGAAATGTCATCTCAGTCATGCCTCCCCTGACCACCTTATTTAAAATTGAGTGACCCCCAATCTCTCTTCTTTGCCTTTGTTCCATTCATAACATTTATCATCAAATTATTTACATATTTTATTTATCAACTGTCTTCCCCTCTAGAATGTAAGCTCCTTGAGAGCACGAATTTTGGTCTATTTTATTCACCTGAGGATCCCTAGCACCTAGAACAGACCCTGACATACAGTAGGTACTCAGTCAATAGCTGTTGAAAACATTCATTCATTCATTCATTGGTAAACTATTATGGTTAGACGCATATGCCAAAGAGACCCCTTGACTCGAGTTTGAATTCTGTCTCTACAAAATATCTGTGTGATGTCAGTTGTGAATTGTAGCCTTTTCTGTACCCAGTTTCCTCTTCTGTAAATGAATATGAAAATAGTATCTCTTGGATGGATGTGTTAAGCACAAGATAATGCCCCTAAAGTTCTTAGCACTATGCCTAGAGAACTGTAAACATTTCATAAGTGGAACTTATTACCCATTTAACAAGTACTTGTTGAGCATCCTTTCTAGTTCACAAAATGTTCTGGGTGTTGGGAGGACCACAGTGATGCATGGTCCTTGCCCTCAAAGAGGTGATAACACAGTGAGAAAATAAGTGGACAATTGTCATAGATTATAATAAATGCCCAAAGGGGCATTAGGAGGGCATCAGACCCAGAGCTGGGTTGGAGGGGAGGAATGATCAGCAAAGATTTCATAGAAGAATTGAAATCTATTTTAAAATAATAGGTTTTAGTTAACTAGATGAAGATGAAATGAGGGTGGATGGGGTAGAGAAAATATTCCAACAAAACAGAATAGCAGATGTCAGAGCCCTGAGGACAGAGTGGGCACAGGACTTCTATGTTGGGGCAGAGAGAGTAGGTCAGTGTGGCTGGCTCATGGAGAGGCATGAGGAAGGCAGGAGATGTGAGATGAACCTTGGGAGAGCAAGAGGACAGAGCATGAGGACGTCATACGCCTTGTCAAGGAGTTTAGATTGATCTGGGAGAAAGCAGAGCCAACGAGGCAAGGTTTACATTTTAGGAAAATTCCTCCACATGCAGTATGGAGACTGGATTTGTAGGATTGAGAGAAACACTAGATAAGGGGAAGAAAGTCAGGAGGTTTGGGTAATCATCTAGATAGAACAGAATGGGGTCATGGGAATGGGAAGAAGTGACTTAGATGATAACTAGAAGAAGGAATAGAGGGGATTCAAGGACTGATTATCTCACTGGAGCTCACAAAAACTTTGTAAGGACCTTTATTTTCTGTGGATATTTTTTTCTTACAATGTCATTGTTTGGTTTTGATATCAGTGTAATGCTGACCTCGTGGGCTAAGTTGAGAAATACAAGGTCTGTCCAGAAAGAATCCAGCCATGTAATATTATATCAACAGTGGCTGGATACTTTCGGGACAGACCTTATATTCTGTCACCTTGAATTTATTGGAGGAGTTTGTATAAATTAGTATTATTTCTCTCTCAAATATTTAGTAGAATTCACGAATGAAGTCATCTGGGCCTGTGATTTCTTTGTGGAAAGGTTTTTAACTACAAACTTAATTTATTTAATAGATAATAGGATTATTTTGGTTAGCTATTTCTTTTTGAATGAGCTTTGATAGTTTGTGTCTTTCAAAGAATTTTTCCATTTTAGTTGTCAAGTTTATATGTATAATGTTGTTTATTATATTCCCTTGTTTTCATTTTTATGTCTGTAGAATCTATAATGTTGTCACCTATCTCATTTCTGATATTGATAATTTGTGTCTTTTCCTTTGTGCCATGATCAGTTTGGCTAGAGGTTCATCAGCTTTATTGATTTTTCAAGGAAGGAGCTTTTGGTTTCATTGATTTTCTGTTATTTTTCTGTTTTCCACTTAATTGGTTTCCACCTTCCTCTTAATTTTTGTTATATGTCATATGCACTTATGTATTTCATTGTTTTATGTTCATAATGAATTGAACCTTCTATCATTATAAAATGTTCTTCTGTTTCTAGTTTTTTTTTTTTTTGTCTTAGAATCTATGGATATTTTTTCTCGTATTAGTGTACCCATTTCAGCCTTTGCATTAGAGCATCTTAAATACCGTTATTATGACTTTTAGTGTCCTTCTTTGCTCTTTCTAAAATCTGTGGTAGTTCTCAATCAGTTTCTATTGGTTGAATAATTATTCATGGATGATATGCCTTCTTCTTCCCTTCTTTCTTACCTTACTCTTGTTTATTTTTTGAAGAAACTGCTCTTTGTTTGGTAGTGTTTCCCATACTCCTGATTTTGGTGACCACATCTCCTTATTTCTGTATCCTCTGTATTTCCTGTAAATTGCTAATGGATCTAGAAGCTTGATCAGGCCCAGGGGCCATGCCACTTTTTATTGTGCTTTATTAGCTCTTTATATTTGAGGTAATTATGATTAAACTCCCAAGGAAGCCATAGAAAGGAATTATTGTAACTTCTACTACCACAGGCTCCTCAAGACATTCCTTTGTGAATCTACTTTTTATTGATCATACCCAACCTTAGGTCATTCAGTCATGTCTAGAAGGAGCAGCTGGATTGAGCAAAAGGCTAAAACACAGAGAGACATGACCCAGAAAACTTTGAAATATACTGGACCAAAAGACTGAGCTGAGTGCCCTAGAAAGGACATAGCAAGGAAAACTGGAGATAGCTGAATTGAGTTTGGTCTGTGAATTTAATTTCAGATTTTATTATGCTAATTTACATATTCATAAAAATGAAGTAGGTCATTATCAAGTGCTTAATTTTCAATGTAAGTCATAAAAATGCATACACATATCATACAGCTTGGAGTTATAATTAGTAGTTAGGACTTTTATTCAAGTCTCCAGTGATCCAGATCTTATCCATGGGATAAGTAAGACTGGGTGAATGATGCTTATTAGTCTTATTCATTCCTTCACTCATTCATTTATTACTTCATATAGTTAGTCAGCAATTTAGGTTTACACCCATTCTTGAATGAAGGTGGCAGTCACAGGGCATACAATGATGTGTAGAATTCTAGAATTCCTTTTGAATACTTCAGTCTCAGGGGAAAACAGGTGAAAAAAATAAATAAAACATAAACTATCAGGTGTTATAAAAGAGAGCTATCAAAGTTGCAGTGGAGTCCAAAGAATGAAGTGACTTTATTTATTAATAACATGTAAACTCAAGGAAGATGAGCTTTTCTCTATTTTTGAATTTTACTACCAAGAGCATGTATAACTTTTAGTTATTTTTATAAAAGAGAAAATTTAAAAAAATATATTTGCAGTAGATGTTCTCTAAGTTATTTTCAAGTTATAACATTGGATCATTTTTACTTCTGACATCAAATATGTGGATTTCTTCCTCATACCAACCAATTCTCCAGCTCTCCAGAAACCAGTGGCGTGTTCTTCAATTCAATTCTGACACTGTGTACCTGGGGTTTGCATCAGATCCCATGAGTTAAGGGCTCAGGCTCACAAGACTGCCCCCACTTTACATGTCAGACACAAGTCCTGCTTGTCACCCATACAGAACAGCTTCACAAAGATAGGATATTGGAAATCGAAGCAGATTTTCCAGTGTTTCTGTGGCAATCTCAGGATATTCTGCCTTGACTTTAATCTAGAACATATGGAGATTTGAAGTTGTCTCAAACGTACTTTTAAGGCCACCATCATTTGCAATCTCAAGCAATTGATCCTCTTCTAGCATAGACAAAGTGAATTCACCTGACTTATTCACAAGTGTGTCACTGATCCATTCCTTCCCAGTTGGAGGGTCTTTTGTGGTTGGGAAGTAATGCTCAAACTCTTTCAAGAGCTGAGATCGGTGATCATGCACCAGCTGGGAGAAAGAAGGCCCTGGCTCAGCCTCTTTTGAAACATGTCAAAAATTCCAATGCTCACTTGTTGTCCTCATAATTCCAGTTTGGCTTTGAATGCAGCCACTTTATCTGCCAACTTGAACACAGTGGTTGTTCTCCCCTGAAGTGACAGATTGAGTTTGTTGAGCGGGTTGAATATGTCATACAAGTAAGCAAGTTTTGTAACCCATTCTGTGTCATTGAAATGTACTGCCAGTGGTGACTGTTTTTCTAAAAGAAATCTCTGAAGCAGCTCTTATAACTCAAAAACTCTGACCAGTGATGTACCTTTAAAAAGCCATCTCACTTCTGTGTATAAGAGAAAATGTGTGCTCTGTGTCCATCTTCTCACAGAGCTGCATGAACAGATGTGAGTTGAGGGCATGTACTTTAATGGGGTTGTTAATTTTAATCACATCCTGAAAAACATTGTTAAGTTCAGGTGACATTTTCCAGCTAGCCAGCATCTCTCTATGGATGACACAGTACATAGACTCAGATTCAGAATTGACCTCCTTGACCTGAGTAGTGAAACCAGAAAGTTGTCCAGTCATGGAAGCTGCTCTGTCTGTGCATGTACCAACATGAAATGACCAATTCAGTTTTCCTGATATGCAATCATTCAAAGACTTGAATAGTTCTGCAGCTGTGGTGTTGGTTGGCAATGAAAGTGCATATAACGCATCCTCAAGCACATCCTCCTGAAAAATATATTGCGCAAAAACAAGCATTGTTGTCAACATTGGTAGACTAGTCAACCTGGATTGTGTACCATGGTGATTCATTAATCCTCTCTAACAATTGTGCCTTAATATCCTCTACTATTTCATTAATTCATCTAGTTATGGTGCTTGCTGAAAGAGAAACACATCCCTCCTTTTGAACTCCAGCCTCTCCTAAAAGTTCACGGCGAATGTCCTTAGCAGTAGGCAGGATCAACTCTTCACCAATAGTAAAAGGCGTCTTAGCTTTATCCATGTAGTTAGCCACTAAGAATGATGTTCTCAGTGCAGACACATTTGATGAGGTGGTGGCCTTCAATAATTGCTTCTGTTCTTCATGTTCACGTTTTTTCTTTTGAAAAACTCCAAAGGTTTGTCTTTTAATGCAGGGTGTTTGATCTCCATGTGGCAAAGCAGTTTTGAAGGTTTCCTGGCTTCTTTGGCTAGCTGGTCGCCACGTATTACACAAAGATGGCTTGGAGAATGTGAATCACCTGTTGCAATGGACCTGTAATTTAAGTAGGACTCTTGGTATTTTCTTTTAAATGCAGATTTCATTTTGTTGGCTGTTTAGAGTCTTCTGCTGTCTCATCATTGGGTCTTTCCCCCTCTTCAAAGAAGCTCTCCATCAACATTTGTTTTTTGCTCATTCTTG
The DNA here is from genome assembly GCA_008086735.1 of Cheirogaleus medius. Lineage (NCBI taxonomy): Eukaryota > Metazoa > Chordata > Mammalia > Primates > Cheirogaleidae > Cheirogaleus > Cheirogaleus medius. The sequence continues at coordinate 25,419,495 of VBSM01002217.1, read as the reverse complement.
CTAGAGTTAGCTTGTGGGCTTGACAAAACTGTGACTGAGACAAGTGCGCAGTGTGGGAAAGAGGCATGGATGGAAGTGGTAAATAAAACAATAGGTGGACCACAGGTACACTAAAATAAATGTTAGAGTCTGACTTAAAACCTGCCACCAGATGCAGCTTAATTGTCACTTGCCACTCACTGATAGGGTTTTGATATGAGTCTGAAAGCAATTGATTTATTTTGGTCTCTGTGCAGTCAAACTTCTCTGCTAATGATAATCTGTATTTGCAGCCACTCCCCAGCACTAGCATTCCCACCTCAGCTCCACCTCAGATCATCAGGCATTAGATTCTCATAAGGAGCACGGAACCTAGATCCCTCACACGTGCGGTTTATAGCAGGGTTAGCGCTCCTATGAAAATCTAATGCTGCCGCTGATCTGACAGGAGATGGAACTCAGGTGGTGATGCAAGCGATGGGGAGTGACTGTAAATACAGATGAAGCTTCGCTCACTCACCACTCACCTCCTGCTGTGCAGCCTAGTTCCTAATAGGCCACAGACTGGTACCAGTCCACAGCCTGGGGGTTGGGGACTGCAGGTTTAGGGTTTTTATGGAGGTTCCATTACCTAGGCATTATTGGTTATTGGTCATTGGATAGATCTCCAGCCCCTTTGTCTTTCCCAGAGGTCTTGGGGAAGGGGAAGGGTGGAGAAAGTACCACCCCTCTAGTCACTTGGTTGGTTCCTTGGCAACCAGCCCGCATCCTGAAGCCATCTAGGGGCCCACCAAGAGCTGCCTTATTAGCAGAAACTCAAGAACAGTCAACAGGGGCTTGTTATAAATACCAAAAGATTCTCCTATTACTCTCATCACTCAGGAAATTTCAAAGGTTTTAGAAGCTCTCTGTCAGGAACTGGAGACAAAGACCAAATATATATTTCTTACTGTGTGACAAACATTCTCTAAGATCCTGAGTTCTAAGATTCTCTAAGATGGATTCTGATGCTAACAGTGACAATGTCAGTTTTTGGGCCCAGGGATGTAAACATTTGCAGGAACAATTGTGATTTGGGGTAATTAAGCAATGGCAAGACAAGGGAAGTGTCAGAGAAGGCAGGGATGAGATGCAAAGAGAGCACGAGCCAGATCTCAAAACCCCATCAGTGAAGCAGACTGGGCACCAGGCGACACTGAATCTGGGGGCATAAACACAAGAGTCATCATCTGTATGTGTCACTGAGCTCAAAGTCTATGGCTAACATACACTGAGCACTTGCTATACATCATGTACTGTTTTAAATGTTTTCATTTATTCAATATTTACAAGAGTATCATGGGGTAGGTTTTATTCTCAACCCTATTCTTCAGATGAGGAAACTGAGGCACTGGAAGGCTGAGTCATAGCTGGTTGGAGGCAGAGCTGAGATTTGAACCAGGAACATCTGCTGCAGAGACTACTCCCTGATGTTGCTTCCCTGAAGTATATAGGAAGAAATGATTCCAGACTGACCATGATATACCATCGGTTTCCTCCAATTTCATGGACAGGGTTTGGTTACCAGTTTTGGGGACTCTCACTGGCTTGGGACCCTTCCCAGGGAGGGGAGGCTAGGTCAATATTGAAAGTGTGCCCCTCTGAGGTAGACAGCTGACAGTTTCCAAGTTCTGCATTGCTGAGCCCTTGAAGAGTATATGATCTGTTTTAATAAAGGGAGCTCACTCCTTGCAGCACTGTTTCAACCCTAAGAGCATTGTGGGGTTACCCCAAAAGGAGGGGAGCCCCAGGAGGGCTCAGCAATCAAGTCTTTTTAGGGGTGTGGGCAAAATAACAAAATTAATGTTTCCTACAAAAAGGAAGTATGAGGAATCTTTGAAATCATCTCATCTCCAAATGGCAAATACTCGGCATTCAGATGACCACTTCTCTCTTGTCAGAGATATCAACTGTCAAGCTTAGTACATAAGGAAATCGGACATTTCATACTTAATAACCTACAGCAGCCCTCCTCGCCACTTGTGACAATCAAAATTGTCTCCAGATATTGCCAGATGTCTGCTGAGGGGTACTAGGTCACCCCTAGTGAGAACCACTTATCTACAGAGTAGGACATTGACATCAGAGGCATGTACATTTAGCATAGGCAGTAGAACTAGCCTTCAGAGCTGCAATCTCTATATGCAGGAACTTGGTGGCAGATTGAAATCCCATGGACTCTGCAGTGTATCAATGGATTACTGGCAGGGAACCTCATTTCCTCCAGAAGATATATAACAATGGAAATAAAACACATGCTTACCTAGAAAAAGACTCTCATCAAGGAAAAACAAACAAATAAATGGAAAAAAAAACCAAGTAAGATGCCATACTTTTCAAGGCATGTACTCAATTTCTTCCAATATGTGCTTAGAAGATGGCCTTCAAAAGGTTATTTTCATCATTATTAACATCATTACTGGATTTTCCATAGTATAGTCTTATCCTATCAAAAGTTGAACTGAATCTTTGTGTCACTCCAAAATTCCTGTGTTGAAGCCTAATCCCCAATGTAATATTTGGAGGTGGGGCCTTTGGGAAGTAATTAGGCCATGTAGGTGGATCCTCATGAATGGGATTACTTTATAAGAAAAGACACGAGAAAGCTTGCTTCCTTTCTTTCTGCTATCAGCCAGGAGAGGATACAGGAAGATGGCTATCTGCAAAGCAGGAAAGAAGGCCTCACCAGATACCAGCTCTTGGACGCCTCAGCCTCCAGAACTGTGAGAAATAAGTGTTTGTTATTTAAGTCACCCAGTCTATGGCATATTTGTTATAGCATCCTGAATTGACGAAGACAGATGGTATTAGAAAGTTCCTTTCTTATGATGGTCCATACTCAGAAGCATAAAAAGTGGAAAGTAATGGTTTTTTGTTTTTAATAAACATTTTATGGTGGGAACCACTGCTTTATGCATTTGAACCCAAACGAGGTTGAGGGTGTTGGTTGTTATATGGAACACCATGGCAAAAATTGACCTCCATTTATTACACATGGATTGGGAGGAGTATTTGAGAAAGGCATCCCCAGACTAAAGACAAATTTTAGAGCCAGCAAGGAGGCTCTGAAGTCACAATGGTCTGAATTTAAACGGTAGCTTCATGACCTACTCAATTTGGGATAACTATTTAACTTCTCTGTGCCTCAGTTTCCATCACTAAAAAAATGGGAATAAGCTTAGTATCAACTTTATACAGCTGTTTGAGGGTGCATGCAAAGATCAGGTACCATTCTTGGTATCTAGTACATACTTGATAAGTGTTGTCTTAAAAGGTAGCAATTTAAGCGATGCTGCTAATTTTTCCCTCTTCTTTTTTTAGTGACACATTTTTATGAGTGCTTGACTGGTTTAACCCCAACTCTCTATAAGTCAGCATATTAGTCAAGGTTCTCCAGAGAAACAGAAGCAATGTATATAATCTACAAAATATATAGGTATATGTGTGTGTGTGTGTATAAATAATGCAAGCCAAACATGTAGGCCAATTCTTTATAATAAATTTATTATAAGTATGTGGGTAAATAAATTTATTATAAGGAATTGGTTTATTTGATTGTGGAGGCTGACAAGTCCCAAGATCTGCACTTGGCAGGTTGGAGACCCAGGAGAGCTGATGGTGTAAGTTCCAGTCCATAGGCTCGAGACCCAGAAAGAGCTGATGTTTCAGTTTGAGTCCAAAGACAGGAATGAAAACAGATGTCCCAGCTCAGGGTAGCCAGGCAGAGGAGTTCCCTCTTACTCGAGGGAGTCTATCTTTTAGTTCTAGTAGTGCCTTCAACTGATGTACGAGGCCCACCAACATGAGGGAGGGCAATCTGTTTTACTCAGTCTGTTGATTCAAATGTTTAATCTCATCCAGAAACACCCTCACAGCCACACCCAGAATAATGTTTGACTATCTTGGCACATAAAATTGACACATAAAGTTGACACATAAAATTAACCATCACAGTTAGACACAGAGTCTTCCACCATCATCGACCTCTGACCCCCTCCCTCTGTAGTCATGGACCTGAGGTTACTCCCCCTGCAGAACTGATCTATTGAAGTGGCAAAGGGGGTATCACTTATGGAGCCCACAAAACCTACCAGCCACTTCTCAGCCCTTGATAGGCCCACATTCTCCCGGTGAGCTTACTGTGGTCCTTACCAAAGCAGTCACAATATAAATTATGGCATCATATTATAGATTTTATAATTAATCTTGAAATTGTTATTTCAGAAGTCACAGGAGTTATGATTCCATAATTGTTGAGGTGCTAGTGTCAACTCATTTCCTTCCAAATTCAATCACGTGAAAGAGTGAAGACTCTAAAAGTCTTAAACTCAGGAGAATATATGTGTATGGGTACTTTTTTGTGAGCTTGATTAGGCCTTCAACTAGCATTTTAGTTTCAGAGCATAAACTGGCCCAAGCTATTCCAAAATATGGATTAGGATGAAGGGAAGGAACCTCTGTACACATGAAATCAATTCACTAAGTGACAATGGTCTGGGGACTGCCCCTTGAACTATCTAAGTCCAAACATGCAACTGCAGTGCAAATAACTACAAAACTAAACTATTATTCAAGTAAAGACAGAAGATTTTATAAAGAGGTGCTAGAGAACTGCAACTTTAGAAGGCCTTTAACAAAGAGAATATTTAAAGTTTTCCATTTAATTTCACAATTATAGAAGACAACAGGATAGTAGCTCCAATAGAGAATCAATCTGGATATCAAAGGATTAATAGAAACCTTTGGGAGAACTGACACCCCCAAATATTTTTGCAAAAATGACCCTCTTAATAATCATACTGAGAAAGCAGCAGGTAACTAAAAGAGCTACATGGAGAAATTATAGCTCCGCCTCAAAAAAAAAAGTCACAATTGATTCTTTGTTTCAAAAATTAGTAATTGCAAAATTATAAGATAAATTTTGATAAATACAATAAATTTACTTTTCATTATGTTTAGTTTTATTTTCAAGACAGGATTATGATCAAATCTTGAAGTTTTGGTTCCCATTTTAGGTAGATCCTATTTAACTGGCATTTCTTTTCCATCACTATTTAATCCTTGAATAACAAAATTCTTCCTATCAGCAGTGCCAAAATGGATTCTACATTTGAATGTGTGTTACTATGTTACAGTGACTATAGGGGTAAGTTACAGGAAGTTAAGTGTTTGCTCACATCAGGCCTAAGAAATAGTGGTGTCTCTTTTCTCTATATCCTCTAGGATCCTATTTCCTCTTGGTTTATGTTGGATATCATCTGATGAATTGTAGACTTTCCTCAAGAGCTTGTATTCCTTGGTTATCCATTCCTACTTAAGAATAAGGCAAAAAGAAGTCTAACAAGAACTCTGTGTGCAGGGTGAATGACCACGTTAGGGCAAGATGGTTAGGAGAAGGTCTCTGTGCTGCAAGACCCTCTCTTCTGGTCTGGAGCCCCGTAGGACCCCACCCTTGGCTCTAATTCTGTCCAAGGGTACATGTTCTAGTTGTAGCTCTTCTACTCTCCTGAGAAAACAAGCCTGAATCTGCAGTAAAATGCTGTGTGGTTTTACTTCTGTCTTCTAATCATGCTTTCTCAGGCTGTCTTCTTCTTCTTACTGAATTCCATTGCATCTAAGCAATGAAAGAGCTGACATGTAAGAGTTCTGGTCCGGGCTCTGTCTCTAATTGGCTTTGTGGACCCAGACAGACATGTTAACCTGTCTGGACCTCAGCTTCTTTCTCTGTAAAGTGTATGGCCTGACCACAATTTCCACTCTCCTTTCAGGCCTAAAAGTCTATGATTCCAAATGAAATTTGTAAGAGATTCATCACAAGTCCCCTCTGCAGACACTCCAGAATGGCAATCACTGTGTGGCTGTCCCCTAACCTGCTTCTCCAACTCTACTCTTGAGCTTCATGTAAATCTGGAAGTTCCTGTTCCCTCCACAACCTTGCCCTCCTCTTCCTACTTTTCTATTGATTGCTCTTCCCTGGCCCACCCCTGCATCTAGAAAATGATTCTATCTTGCCAAACAAACTTCAAGACTAAATCCTCTTGAAATTTTCTCAAAGTTTCTTACCAAGGAGAGAATTTTATCTGCTTGGAATTTCCATAGAATTTTGTTCATAAACTTTTATGATTCTGAATATACTCTACACTGCATATGCGGTCCTCGTGAACAAAGCTTCTACTTCTAAATTCTAATATCTAAGAAGACAAAGATTGTCAATTCACTTTGGTATACTTTCCTTTTCCCCAACCCCTAGCATGGTGTTTTGTATACAGTGGTGTTTAGAGCTTAACAACAGACCATCGAAAGAATGAATGCATAAATGAATGTGCAAACCAATGAAGGAAAAGAATGAACAAATTCCTTTGAACCTAATATATAAGAATTTGGTAGAAGAAAATTACATAGAAAGAAAAATCAGGGAGCAGGAATGATTAAAGCCAGGCAGGAAAAAATACACTAGGATTCCCAGAGTTTCTCTCCTTCTCCTTTTCAGAGTTACAGAAAGAAAAGATTGAGACCCACATTTGTGGCCCAATTGACGCCAGGGCAGCTTGCAGTGGATTAAAGTGACATTCAGTTTTGTCGAGAAGTCCACAAAACTGTGGAGCAGGTCAGGTTGAACTCTTGCAAAGTCATTAATTCTATATTTGCTCTCTCCCTTTCATCTTCACGAGTTTAATTGTAAATCATTCCTCATTCCTCTGGTCTCTGTTTTCTTTTCTCAAGCTTGTTCCAGTGATGTAGAGTCCCAAGCAAAAAGTACAAATGTTAAATTTCCCCCATGAAGTTAAAAAAAAAAAGGCCAAGATATCACATTCAAAATAAACAAGCACCCCTAAAAGCCACCTGGTTATTGCTGTGGTTACTGATGGTGGGAATTGTGAAAATCACCTCTTTAGGCATGCATTGTTATAGGTTAAAAATGTCGATGAATTAACTTCCAAGAGCTTTGATTAAGAAGAAAATAATAAAGAGTCAGATAACACTTGGATCATTTCTATTGTCTGGTGACCCAATATAGATATAACTTCTCTCTGGGGCAGTTTGATTTCCCTTGGAAGTTTTGGAGCATGCCAATGGGGGCAGGGCAACCTGAGGCTGAAGTCAAAATGATCTTTTTAGCACCTGGGTGCATACAAGGTGGAGATAGCAAACAATTTCCAGAAGAGAAATCACACTGCATTTGGCTTGGCCATCAGTGGTTCCATATAATACTAACATCACTCACACATAACTTAGTTTTAGTGGCTGATATTAAGAAAAATTGTTGCTTACGTTATGATGCACAGGGCTGTCAAATTCACACACACATGCCCTTTGGTCTGAAAATGATTTTGTTTTTATAGCATCAATTCAGCAGTGCAAAGTTCATAAATTTGTATTAGGAAGATGAGGGCCACATTACATCACAAGAAGAAAGCAAAACCCTGTTACTGAGAAATGTAGGCCCATCTTCTGAAATCGATGTCTGGGTCTGGCTCATGAGTCAATGGGAATTTTCTAGAAATCAATGCAGGATGTAGCTCACATTTTGAAAAGGTAGATCTTCAAAGGGGTCTGATTCAATATTTATGACAAAGATGACTGTCCACACCTCTAAAATGACAGTAAGCCTTAATTGTATCCATGTAGAAGTTTAATGCTCTTATGAGAAAATCGTCTTACACTGAACTGCATAAACTCTGAGGTCCCAGCAGAAAAGGTTTATCTCAGCAAGGAAACTGGATTATTGCTTAGAAAAAAGAGAATGATGGGTAGCATCATCAGCCCAATACAATAAGTACTGCTTTTAGGGGAAGTTTGAAAACAAACCAATAAAGACGACACTGAAACCAGTCACTTCCTTGTAAGAGAAAAATGAGTAGATAGAACTGAAGTCTCAATACCAATATCAGGAAAGCCAGTGTAGTTTTGGGGCTTGACAAGTAACTCAGGCACAGCGAGCAGAGCAGAGGAGAGGAGAGGTGACAATTGCTCAACACTTGGCCTCTAACATGTGGAGTTTTGGAAAATAGCTTTTTCTTTAAAAGGATCAAAAAAGAGAATATGTATGCCCGACTCTACATGCTCTGCCTCTCAAAGGGTTCTGAGACAGAGAAGAGAGAACATCTTTCCCAGGTTTCTCTTTGTTTTCTTCATTGTTGAGTCAAAACAACCAAGGGAGGGGCTGAATATTCTTTTCCATGCTGCAGCTGTACTTAGTAAGAGCTGAATTTTGAAACATAAGATGGAAAATCGGTAGAATCTACAACACAATTGCTCTGGGAACAAAAAGCATTCTCTAGGACGCTTGTCCTGAGAGCAAGAGGAATCAAACTTGGCTATGAAACGCCACTCTACTCATTTCAGAGCCAAGGGACCAAGAGGGAGCCTGACACTTAACCCTTTCCACGTTAACCAGCTCTATGAATTTCTGTTAAAGGACATGATCCACAGCACCTGCAGATTATGACCATCACTGTTGAGTCCTCTGGGGCATGATCCTCAACCTCTCCTCCCTCCTCCTCCATGTGAAAAGATGAAGGAAACACTCAAAGGCTTTGTTAACTCATGGTCTTGTCTGCGGTTTGGTGAGATCCAGCTCACTTACTACTTGGAGTCTGTCTTCAACCTGGTAAGCGACAAGATGTTTCATGAGGCCAAGATTTGGTTCTGGAGGAAAAAACTGAAGTTGAGCAGCTACCTTCTAATATGTGTACACAGCTGCAACAAGTAGGGGCTGTTTAGATTAGGGGACCCTAACAGGAATAGAGGAATCCGGAATCCTTTTCTACTAATGCTTGCAAGATGATTTATGCACACTCTCTGCAACATGTCCTCAAGCTCTCGTTTTAGGAATCAAAGTATATCAAAGTTTCACATTGCCAAACTCCTTTTATTTCAGCTTGAAAGTGATTAAAGATATTTAACTGAACCAGAAAACTTAAAGTCGGTACTGCTTTTATTGTAGAAACTATGAAATCTATCCCATAAGGACTTTAGGTACATAAGAAAAGAATTTGAGACCTTCCATTAACCCACTTTCCTTTTTCCTAACAAAAGACCCACATGCGTAAACAAAATAGCATGAATATAGCAGAAAATGCAATTGAAAGAGCAAAAGACCTCACTGTAAGAAAACAGACCTCTCTGGTTTAATGACTAGGCAAGAGTTTACAAGGCAGCCTCTTTTGGAGAAAGACCAGACACTTGTTTCTTACTTCTAATAAATGGTATCTCATTTTGAAAACCACAGGAACTTTGGTTTCTTGGCAGGTAGGAAAATATACTGTGCAGTTTAAATTATTTTCATTTATGCTACATTCCATTAATGCAGCTGGTCTTTTTCTTGAAGTATTGGCAGCCCCAAAGTTAAAGGGCTATAAGGAATGCATAACCAGAGAAAACAGAAGCATTCAGATCTAGCCTTACAATAGTTTTATGCAGAGTAAGGATCAGGGGAATGAGCAAGAGGGAGAAAGACTCTCTGGTTCCAAGAGGGGTTTGCATGTGACAGCCCACTCTCCACCTAATGGTTACCCAAGAGACAGACCAGAGCTGGTTGTCCTCATTGGTCCTTGTGATGGTGTCAAACAAAATTGTACATTTGCACATCCACTTTCTCCTACATTTGCCCCTTTACCCATACCTTCACCTACACCCGCATGCTTCTCTCTCATACTAAAAGACTGATGGATCTACTGAACTAAAAAGCACAGAAACACACTCAACTTTGGAGAAGTGTGTCCAAGTGAGAGAGGAGGAGCAGGGGGCCAGGGAGCAATGCAGCCCACAACCTCCATTTGCCACCGCTGCTCTCTTCTCTGTGCGTCAAACACACCTGCTCCCCTAGAGTTTAAAGGATAAATAACTTTGGTTTTGGTGACTCTCCAAAGTGGTGCCAAATTCACTGTGCTGCTTCATCAGAGACTTTCTCTAATCTGTGTTTTAAGGTGTTTTAATGACCACTTTCCTGGGAGCACCAGGGAAAGATGAAAGGCAGGGGTGGGTGATGTGTGCAAGGAAGGGAACAGAAGAACGGGGCTGGCCTAATCCTTTCGGTCCTCTGCCTGTTTTCTTATGTCATATGCAATTGCTCAAACCTAAGTTTTTTATTTGATTAGAGGCTTTCATGTGTTGAAGCCATTCACCCAGAAATCAGTTATAACCTCCAATCACTGTTTGCGATCTGCATTTGTCAATGGGCGTGTGTAATCCTTAGGGTGCTTCAGGCTGCAGCAATTCTTAGCTTGCCTAGTCTGTTCTTTGGAGAGACATTCTTTGTTGCACTTTGGCTCCAGCGAGTGTGTGGTGTATATCAAACAGTGAGAGTGATACGAGAGGTGAAAGTGAATGCCCATGGCCTGCAGAAATGCTGGGGTCCCATGGAAATAGGCATTCTGATAGCACACCTTGACAGCCATAGCAATTCTGGAACATGCCTGTTGACCACGGAGCTATATTCCTCAATAGGCAAAGACCCCTGAGGTCCAGGGGCAGGGTCCCTCAATAAGCATGTAATGTCTGGATTCCTGGTAGTAGGGCCTATGCTGGGAACACTAATGAGACCAGACATAGCATTCGTCACATCTTCAGCCCATGTTCAGCCTGCACTCAAGAGCTGAGACACCTCCTTTTCTCCCTAATGTGTCACTTCCTAAGACAGGATGAAGTCTCTTATCATGATTTCCAAAATGCACATTCACTCAGTAATAGTGACAGAAGCTGGCATAGAGCCCACCTCTTGCTGTGTCCCTGGGCTAACTGTCATATCTCAGTGTACACCTCTGTCTGTTGGCACCTATTCACAGACACAGGTTTGGCATCCAAGCTGGTCAGTCCACAAGGGTGAAATACTGTAGCAGTTATAACAGAGGTCACAAATCAGCTCTTGTCCTTAAGGCCTTTTAACCTCATACAAATCACAAGTTATAATAATACATAATGAAAATGGCACAAAGATACCCAATGTGCAGATTCATATCCAGAAACATCTGTCAAAATCTAAGGACCAAGGCCGGGCACAGTGACTCACACCTGTAATCCTAGCACTCTGGGGGATCAAGGGGGAAGGATTGCTTGAGCTCAAGAGTTCGAGACCAACCTGAGCAAGAGCAAGACCCCATCTCTATTAAAAAATAGAAAAAATTAGCCAGGTGCAGTGGTGCGCCCCTGTAGTCCAACTACTTGGGAGGCTGAGGCAGGAGGATCGCTTGAGCCCAGGAGTTTGAGGTTGTTGTGAGCTAGGCTGATGCCACGTCACTCTAACCCAGATGATAGAGCAAGACTCTGTCTCCAATAAAATATATATATATATACCACTGTCAGAGGATTGCTTGAGGGGCTTAGAGTCCTGCAGCCAGATAGGATCAGTCTTGATGGAGGAGAAAGGAAAGACTTCTTTTCGGTAGTGTTGGTGAGGTTGGAAAATGCAGTGGATGGGAACCAAGATTTGCTTGACAGCTGGTATGATGCAGTGATGCATCAGGTTAAGCACACAGACTGTGGAGTCAAAACATGCCCCACACTGCCACTTTTTAGAGTAGAGCTTTGATCTTGAGCAAGTTACTTAACCTCTACAAGACTTCTTTTCTTCATCTGTAAAACATGGATAATAGGCATACCTACCTCATAGGGTCACGGAGTACCTGCACATGTACATGAAATTTTAGGGCAGTGCCTGGCACATGGAAGTTCTCAGTAAATATTGGCTGTCAGTATCAGGTTCAGGGTTTTACAGGGTTTGCCTGGCCCAAGAGACTTTTCCAATAGAGAAAAGCCAATCCACAAGGCCTGTGCATTCTGATGTTAGGAGTTCCTGGGAGGCCTGGCTAGATAGAAGGAAATTAGAATATCTGCACAAGATTGAATGGATGCCTCTGCATAGCACTCCTACTCAACATGTAAAAAGAAAGTCATTTTCTATGCAAAGATTCAATGACAGATTTAAAAGGAGCTGGTATGTTCTCAGAAATTATTTGTAAAGTTTTAGAAGTTGGTTAATAGTATGTAAGAGTCCCTTTGGGGAGAAAGAATTACATTTTAAGAAAAGAGCATTCACTTTGGTTTTTAGCCATAGCCAAAAAATGTACATAATATATATCAAATGTACCATTTGAAAGCTTTAACATATGAGTGTCTTAGAGCTAATGAAGAATTTGGCACATAGGTGGCATCTGAACAATGCTAAATAGTTTCACGCTATCTTTTTTCTGTTTTCATAGTGATGCAGGTTGATTACTTCATTCTGTTAAAGAGTATTTCTAGTTTATATATATATATATATATATTTTCCTTTTATATGTATATAATAATCCTGAAAGGATATATAATAAACCATTAATAGTTGTAGCTTCTGGTAAGAGCCTTGGGGGAGACAGGGTGGAAAGGTGGTGTACTTTTTTCTTTGTATGAAATTTTGTACTCTCTGAATTTATATATATATATATATTTTTTTTTCGATTCAGTTCTCCAACAAAAGAGAATTCACAGAAAGAACTGAACAAGGAACCAGATCACAAGACAGCAGAGAGGACTATTGGAATCATGAGGCCAAAATCCTGCTACTCTTTGTTGCTTATGGGTTACAGATGTTGAAACCAATTGAACAGAAACTGAGAGGCTTCAGCCTCCCTCGTTTCCAGGCTCAGGTAGCCTTGGGTCAGCAGATGTCAACTGCTTTTGGAAATCTGCAAAATGCAGAAGCCATGGTGAAAAGGCCCTGCCCCAGCACACCTGGCTGGTTCCTTTAGCCCTTACGATGCTCCCTGCTCTTATCGCTTGCCAGTCAAGTTGTCAGAGAAACCTGGGTGAGGAATAGGTCATTGCCCCAGTGCCTGGCAAGGGTGGAAATGTGGGCTTGCCCAACCTCAGGCGAGATGGTTGGGGCAGGGCCTGAGGCTGAATGTGCATCCCAAGAACACACAGATTTCTTTTTCTTGAGCAGGCTACGGAGGTGGGGCCAACGATGTGGAAGCATTTTGTAAACCAAGAAAGAACATCACAAAACTAGAAGGGCTTTCTCTTATTATAAAAGCTTAGGGGAATGCAATGGGAGAGGGTCTGGCCCCTATAAAGGATTCCCCCATGAACATCAAAGAATTGACGAGGGGGAGTGGGAAGAAGACAAAGGTAGAGTCTGGAATGTTGGCTCTTCCTCAAAGGCACTTCCTTTGCATTTTCCTTGCTGAGAATCAAATCCAGAAACTCCAATGATAATGGTTCTCATTTTTATTACCATTTTATTATTCAAGGTTGGCTCGGCATTTTTCCCCCAGAGGCATTTGAATGAAGATGAAAAGTGCCAAGTTAATATCTTGAGAGAGCCAAGCCCTCTTTCTATGACCAAGGTCTTCGAGGACAGATGTGGTGCCTGTTTGCTGTTGTAGCTCTGCCTCCATTATGTCATTGCAGCAAGGATCAAAGCTGTCCCTAAGTTGCGGGGTCTGGTGTTTCTGAGTATAAGAAACAGTGAAAACGGGTCTTTTTAAAAGTGATCCCATTGGCCTAATTCTGGCGATGCTCAAAACACTTAAGTAGTAATTCCCGGGACAGACATGGAGTGGGGATTTCCACTAAGCACACTGGCATGAACAATACTCTGCTTAAAAAGGTTCATTCCAGGGACATGACTATCAGTGAAGAGGGCCAATTGTGGTTGTGACATAATACGTAAACCCAAACCTGATGCAGCTGATATAGAGAGACAAACCATGAAAAATGAGAAAAGAAAATTAAACAGAAGGCATTAAAGGAAACTTACACATTCAAAAAAGTAGACACTTAATGATCCAGGGCTCCCTGTTTGGTGCTTAATAACAGTGATGCCAAATTGCCAACAATAATAAAGACCACAACATCTTTTATTAATAGAACAAAAGGGAGAAGCCAACATTTATTAAATGTACTTACTAACGGAACAGCGACATTAGCCTGTGGCCTGTGATTCAAACACTGCTCAACTGCCTAAAAACTTTAGCAAAACTCTTGTATGTACTCATAAGGCCTGTAAGACATCTGAGAATGGTCGGTTCTAAATGTGGAAAAAAAGTAAAAATTCACTTACAACAGATTGGGTAATTTCTAGTACAATGGGAGAAAAAGAAAATTTAGCCTTATGAAACTAAAAGGCAAGTATAGCCTTATGAAACTCAAGTTCATATGCCATCTTCCATTTCTTCATTCATTAGTAGAATCTGTGCTGTGAACTCTGTAAGCCAACATCATTCTATATCAGGATAGACAATGCAGTCAAGATTGTTAATCTTCTTCCATTTGGTTAATGATGGCCAATTTATGGGACATTTGTCAGAAGTGGAAACAAAGAGGGTATCACAATTTTTAAAAAACCCTCATATAGCTAGGTGGCAGAAGTCTGTTGAAAAGTTTTATTTAGTTGATACTTCAAATGATGGAATTTGGGGAATTAAAGGGTATGAGACATTTTATTTATTTACCTCCAGAGATTCACAAGATTACTTGTTCTTGCTGACGCCACACGGCATCCAGATGCTTTGATCCAAAGTGAAGGAAAATTAACAGAACACTGAACATCATTCCTACTTTTCATGTATCAGCCAAGTCAAATAGACCTGTGGATGTGATGCATGCCGGGGTGTCCCAATGAAGGAAGGAAGGCCCCCTGAACTTGCCAAGTGGGTCGTTGGCCTCGTGCTGGAAAGGATTTGAGAGCGAGCCAACTGGCAACAGAGAGTTTATTGAGAGGGAGAGACAGACAACAGGTCCTACTCCACAGACAGAGCAGGGTCCTTTCCCGAGCAGGAGGGGGACACCTCAGGGTGCAGTCGTAACGTTTTTATGTGTCTAACATCCTTGTACATGACCAAGCTTAATCATAAACTGCTGTCACAGAAAGGTAAGCATAGTTTGTGAGGTATCCAGGTTAGTAATTCATCCATCCTCAGGTGGTCCCGGGCTGGAGACTTGCTGGTGACTTCCTTGTTCAGTGTGGTTAGGGTTTGGTATCAGCCAAAATGGCTGCACTCGGGCTCTCCCGACCTTGTTTTTCTGCCTTATACCTACATAGGATGGAACAGTTAACAACTGAGGCTTGAATTCATTTCCCAATATCCTCAACTATAAATGTCAAACAACTGGAGAGTTATTTTGTTGTTGTTGTTTTCTGTTGTTAAATAAGTCATTATTTTGGAAGTGATTTATAGATTTAAATACAGATTGACAGATTTAAATACAATTCCAAACCCCATATCTGTGGTTTGGGGATTATATTTAAACTTCTATAGCTGATCTTGGAATACAATCTCAGATTTGTCTACATTACAAAATAACAAGGTGGAGAAGTTTTAAGAAGGGCTGACTAAGCCAAAAAGTCCTACAAAGAAGACACAATATCCATGGAATTCTGAATATCAATTTATGAATTCCAGAACTACCACCAAATGTTTGGCCACATGGCCCACATCTGACAAGTGTTTGGGCCCTTTGGACTCTGAGGAAAAGATATTCTCTTATAGAGCCATTGATAGTGGTGTAATCCTAAAGTCAGAATTCAGAGGCTTCCTGCCTGAATATACCAACAAGTCTAGAGATCAGCTCCATCTGTTAAACACCCCTTGTGGCATAAGTTATTAATACAAGTTGTCTACTATTGGGAGAGAAAGAAAGAGAGAAAGAGAGAGAGAGGGAGAGAAAGGTGGGTGGAGGAGGGAGAGAGGGAGGGAAGGAGAAAGATATTCAGACCCAAAGAAATATGCCAATTCATGAATATAGAATTGGCTGATTTTATTGTTAATCAAAGCAAATGCATACCCTGAATGCGTAGAGATAGCTAGCAAGTGACTACTAAGCTGTAGTGGATTTTCCTTCCTATTTACATGAAATTTAAGCTACAATTTTTATATATGATCCTACTTTCAGTAAACAGAAGACACTCAGTTCACATCAATAGTTACATTGAGCTTACTCTGATGTCCTATTCTTCCTAATTCTGTATCAGTCCTGCACTGACATTTTATTCTTCATAATTCTTTACCAGTATCTCCTATGGCTGTCCCTGAAACTGTATCTGGCACATATCATGAGTCACATCCTTAGTGAGGTTAGATTAAGTTTAGTTTCTCCACAGTCCCCAATACCCATCCTCCTTTCCTTATGTATTAACAGAGCCCTGATTTTGAATAGGGGCAGCATGTGTCCAAGTAAAAGAATGTAATCCCCAGCCTCTCTTGTGGCTCAGTCTGGCTATGTGATTGGCCAACGTGAAGGAGAGTGTATGTGGAACGCCAGGGAAAGTTCTTTAAAGGCTGTTGACTCAGCCAGGAGGTGTGCTCTGCTGGCTTCCCCATTCCTCTCTTATTGGGGAGGTTTATCTTGGACTTTGGGGATCAAAGTCACATATTAATAATAAAAGAGCAAACACTTAGAGAGAGCCTGGGTCTCTGATGACGTCAGACCTGTGCTCTTTACTTTTGAACTTATTTCACATAAGAAAATAAACACTTCTGTGTTTAAGCCATTATTATGTGTGTGTTAAGTACCCTCTTCCCAACAAATATATCAGAGAACTTTTTAATCTTGGTAAAAATTGACCAGTGACTAAGCCTTACCCTCAAATTATGTACTCTTTCATGAATAAAATGTGTCTCCCTATGTTCAAACTATCTTTTTATTACTGCTAATATTCATAGTTTTAATAGCTGACATGTTCCTCACTGTTATGAATTCTATGCGGTCTATATAGATTATTGATATAGCCAACTACTGAATAAAAGCACAACTTAGATGCCAGTGGAGAACAAAAACACAGAAACAAATGGCATCAGATAAGGCCTTGCAGGAGGTAGCCCTGGCTGTCCTGCAATGGAGGACAGGTGTGGGAGGACTTGTAGGCAGAGGAAACAGTGTGGGCAAGGGCGTGCGGGCTTGAGAGGAGATGGCATGATGGGGAATGGCAAATGGCTTGGAGTAACTAGAGTCAGGGTAATGGGGACACTTGGGGAATTATATACAGGACTTTCAGGCTATCTTCTTTAAGTTGGAGGGACCTCAAGCAAAACATAACTTTGCTGTCTCAACATGTACTTTGTCAGAAGGCAAAGGGGGGTGATTTGGGGGTTCAGAGTCAACAGCATCATTAACAAAGGCCCGCACTTGGGTTCTGAAGGGTTCACTTTTTCCCAATCTATGCCCAAACTTTCTCATGAGAGAATTGGCAAGGTTGTGGATTCAATTTGCATTGTAATTCAGCAATTTATAGGATCGGAATCTGTTTCTGACTTGTGACTACATCAGCCATGAGGCTACATGTAAAAGAGATATTTTTTAAGGGAGTTAAAGGAACTTTCTGATTCTCTGTAAGATGAGAACAGAGTTCTCATAAGATGAGAACTTTAAACCTGGAGGCTATCATTTTATTTCTTTAGCCTATCCAGTACCATTAGAATTGGCAGCTCACTCTACAATCCTTATATTTCTATATCCTTAAAAATGGTCTAATTCAGGGGTTGTCAGACTATACAAGCCAAGGACAAAATGCAGCCCACTGCCTTGTTTCGTAGATAAAATTTTATTAGAACATAGCCATGCTTGCTTGTTCATGTATCTTCTTTGCTGCTTTTGTGCTCTAACAGCAGAGTTGAGTAGTTCCCATAAAGATCACCTGGCCTGCAATGCCTAAAGTATTTACTATCTAGCCCTTTATAGGAAAAGTTTTCTGACCTCTAGTCTAATGAAACAGATGGGAAACAAAATTGAATCTCAAAGTAAATGCCAGCCTCTCACTTCTGCTGAGTCAGTAGAGGCCTGTCCCTGGAGTCGGGCAATCAGGACAACTGCCCTGTCTATGGCGCCCACCCTCTCCTCCCTCGCCCTGACAACCCTCTGCCACAGACGCATGCAGGCTCTGCAGAAAGAGCATGATGCTGAAAGTCAGACGACGTGGATCTTTTTGGCACCAGCTCTGTGACCAGGAGTGGGCCCTTCGGACTCCCTGAATCTCAATTTCCTCATCTGCAAAAGGGTTGTACTCAGAGTATCTGCCCCGTAGTGTTGTTTTGAGAATCGAATGAGAAATACACGTGAAAAAGTTTTTGTGAGCTGTAAACCACTTTCTTTGCCTTTTGTTCTATTTGAACCCTCAGCAGATTGGGGAATGCCCACCCACACTGGTGAGGGTGGATCTTCTTTACTAAGTGTACTGATCCAAGTGTCAATTCCTTCTGGAAACACTCTCACAGACACACCCAGCAATACTGTTTTGCCAGCTATCTGGGCATCCCTTGGACTAGTCCAGTTGACACATGCAATTAACCGATACACACAGGGAAATACACACACATACGTGTATATATAACACGTCAATACATTATAAATAAGATACATAATATATATGTAATCATCGTAGGTGGAGAGTGATAGGCATTCCAAGAGCAGGGACATTGCCCTTTTCTGCTACCTAGAAACCAGCTATTTGACTTTGGACAAGGCATGTAACCTCTCTAAGCCTGTTTCCTCACCGGAAAAATTGGGATAATAGTGCTGAGCTCATAGCTCTGCAGTAAGAATTAAAATATTTGATTCAAGCTAGTTGCTAAACAGAATGTCTGGCATATAGTTATCACTAGAAATTTCTCCTCTTATTCCTCTAGCTCCTTGCCATCTTTTACTTCATTATTCTTGTTATTTCTTTTCAGAATAATAGCGAATGCTTTATGGACAGAGGCATTTAATCTGAGGCCCAACATCTAAATAGCATTTGAATAAGCAGCAGAGAGATTGAGTTACTGTGCAACTCAGTTTTCCCATCTTTAAAATGGGAATAATAGCAGCAATTACCACCTAGAGGTGGTATGAGGATTAAATGAGTTAGTATAGAGCGTGTGCTGAGAACAATACCTGGCACATGGCAAGCATTATGTAAGTGTTTATTAGATACAAATACACACATGGAGGCTAAGAGTGGGCTGAGGGAGGAAGGGTGTTCCAGACAGATGCAAAGCACAAAAATGAGGAGCTTGGGAAGTGTGAGGGCTGCACGGGGAGCAGAGTGCAGACGTGCTTGGCCATGGCACCGTGTGCATGAAGCGAGGTGACGGAGATGAGGCTGAAGAGGTGCAGAGGGCCCCGAGCACTGGGACTTTGTTCTGTGGCGGCAGGACCTGGTTTGAGCTATGCTTCAGCAACATCACTGTGTCGTCAGCATGTAAGGTGGGGAGGCGCAGAGATGGGAGCCAGGAAGGCCCCGGAGGAAGGACATGGCAAAGCGCTGCAGAGCTTAATGACCACCACCCTAGCGTAGTGACAGAAAGTGTGGAGAGCAAGGGCCACTGCACCAGGCAACGTGGGTGGAAGTCCAACAGGCCTGGGGCCCAACTGAGTTGGGGTGGGGTGGTAGTGGCGGGGGGAGGTAGGGAGGACACAAGAATAAGGTTGAGGTTTCAGGTATTTTCAAATAAAAGGAGTGGTTTTTAGACAGATAGGGGACAAAGATGATGAAGATAGTTTGTGATATTATGTTGCTTGAAAGTATACCAATTAAGAAGTCTTGGCCGGGCGCGGTGGCTCACACCTGTAATCCTAGCACTAATGGAGGCCAAGGCAGGTGGATCGCTCAAGGTCAGGAGTTCGAAACCAGCCTGAGCAAGAGCGGGACCATGTCTCTACTAAAAATAGAGACAAATTAATTGGCCAACTAAAATATATATAGAAAAAAAAATTAGCCCGGTATGGTGGCGCATGCCTGTAGTCCCAGCTACTCGGGAGGCTGAGGCAGAAGGATTGCTTGAGCCCAGGAATTTGAGGTTGCTGTGAGCTAGGCTGATGCCAGGGCATTCTGGCCCGAGCAACAGAGTGAGACTCTGTCTCAAAAAAATAAATAAATATAAAGAATTATTTGGGGTTAATAAACATCTTTTAAAAAACAAGTTGGGGAGAGGTATTAGGACACTATTTGTTGTTTCTTCTCAATGTGAATATTGTCACTCGGATTTCTTTCCAAGCCCCAAACAAGATCAGCTGTACTGAAGGAATTTCTATCAGAGGAAGGAGAAGGGAGCCAGGTAGCTTTGCAGCATGAGGGTGCGGTGGGAGGGGGAAGGCAGGTGGGAGCGTGGGTTCGAGGGCGGGAACCTGGGAGAAGGGAGCAAAGGCATAGGACACGGGCGCAGCACTGGATGTGGGACTGTGCCATCTTCTTAAAATATCAACCTTTTATGTTTCTAGTATATTAACAAGTGAAATAAAGAATACTGCAAAACAGTGGACGCCATGGTACAATGTTTTATAATACAGAAATAATATGTATTCCCAAGCACAGAAAAAAATACTAGGATGTACACCTAATGTTAGTTGTGGTGAGATTATGAGTGATTAAAATTTGTTTCCTTTGTTTCCTGAATTTTTCTGCATTGTGCACTTATTAGATTTATAATGTAAATGTCAAATACTTTCTCCCTATGAACAGGGAGAAAGAGAGGGAGAAAGGAACCATTCAGGCCATAAAGAGCTCAAAGTCTTACACACACACACAAAGACATCACACACACAATTTATGCTATTGTTTTGTGACATTTAGAACATACAGTCTAATAAAAACAGATGTGCAAACAATCTTTTGGCAAGCAACACATTCAAAGATTGGGGCTGCCTGTAGCTGATTACATCGCTGGTGTGTCAGAAATAGGGTTTTAAGTTCAAAATGCTTGCTAACAGAAATCATTACAATACACAGACTAGGTCAGAGGGATATAGCCTAAAATTTGGATACATTTAAAAGAAAATGTTTCAATGTGTTTATATTCAAACTCAGCCTCAAAGAGGTAACCTTTCAACTTAGGAGTCATTTTGGACAACTGTTCTTGAAATTGTCTTGTATATAAGACCCAATGGGTCATTACTATGGGAAAATGTTACTTTTTTCTTATAGGCAGAGTATGCAGCAAATGAGAGCCCTATAAGTGAGTTAGCAAAAAAAAAAAAATAATAATAATAATCTTCAGACCATTTTAATCTAGGAGCTTAACTGTTTGTGTTTCTTCCTTTCTTTGATTCTTGAGAAAGGTAGACTGCAAACATTCCCTTCAAGGAAGCTTTGATGACTAGGCCCTTCCTTCCTCTAGAAAATGAGCATTTGTTATTTGGTTGCTGGAGATTCAAGGGGATTAGGGTTTGTAGGACAAAGCAGCAGCTTATAAATGTAGTGGGTAGATAGAGACTTCTCCTGATTCAGATAAATATTCCCCAGGCTACAGGAATAAAGAGGTCACTGGGCCTGTAGCAGTCAGGAAAAGGGCTCTTCTCCCTGGCCATGTTTGGGGACATGATAAGTCACCAAAAGGAACACCTAGGGAAATAGGACCAGGTGTTTCCCTAGCGTGGCCTTGAAGGGACAAAGCAAAAGGAGTCAGTGGTCTTCTTCAGGGTAACCAGGATAGCCATGTTGTAAACAACCAGCACCTACTTTGTTCCCTGCCCCCAAGCCTTGGTTCTGCTTGAGACCCCAGAACCAAGAAATAGCCCTGAGTTGGAAAGGAAGTCCCCAGAATGACTGAAGTTATATTTCCAATATATCCTGGCAGGATGGGGACTTGGAGTTAAAATGAAGTAACATCATAAATAAATAATATGACATTTTTTGCACACCTGATTTTAAGGATTGACAGTCAAAAACCAGTAAAATATTGAATAAAAGGATGATCTAAGGAGCCCCGCTTTGGAATATGCCCACATTTTATGAAGATATAAAAGAACACAAATGTGTACCTGCTCAGATTCCCAGTTCATGACCGAGACACTCATTTCCCCAGCCACAGAGAGGGTTGGCTGCTGAAAGCTCACAATGGCGATTCTTTCTGGGAACTGCCCTCTGCCAAAGGGAGCAGCCTTGCTCCCTCCCAAAAGGTAGCCTGAGTCTAACAGTTCACTGATGCAGGAATACAAAGACCCAGCCCCTCACCTCAATGTGTGACAACTCTGAAGGACCGTCTCAGCACCAGAGCTCCCAGCAGATCGGCTGAGGCCTCTGTTGCAACTGCACTGCACTCACCTTCTCCCTCTGCTCCACCTGCTTCCCTCACTTCTTTACAGATGTTCTCAAGTTCACTCCGTAATAAACTTCTTGCATGCTGATCTCTGCCTCAAAGCCTGTGAGTGTGTTTTCAGGAAGCCCAACCTAGGACAATAAACGTCCCTAAACCTTTCTCACTAAACAAGCACAATAACTTTATTTCTGCCCCGTATAGATAGCTCGTACATGCAGACACCTAATTTTTTGTCACTATTTAAAAGAAGTGGATTTTGGTATGACTTTTTCTCCAATAAGGGCATTTTTAGAATGTCTTAAGAATCAAGAATTGAGGGGAAAGTACAAAGTGTGGGGTCATTCCAGAACTTCCTGGACACCGGCCAGAATTGCATTCCAGAAGCTCATTTGTAACATATGGCCGTCGCCATTGACAAAGCAACTGCCAAACATCACAGAAATGCAATATACAAATGAACTAATAAAATGCTGATTTATAATGTTTTCATATTTCCCTATAGAACAAAAGGGATCATGTTTTCATCAGATGTTTCTTGAGGTCATTGTGGAAATCTGTCCCATTACTCTGGGCTGATATGAAGCCGGTCTTTTTCACTGCTGAACCCACTAGGGAAAGAAATAGGAAAGTGGAAAGAGAGAAAAGGCAGTAAGCAATTACTTATTTGTGATTCTGTGTAGCTCGATGCTAATTCCGTTCTTTATTTTCCCAAATGCCTTTTTACTTGGAGGATTATGGCTATGGGACTGAGGGAGTTGTTGGAGAGTGTCTATTTTCTTTCTAGAACTATTGTTGGATTTTTTCTTCATCGCTGCTACCAATATTCACCAACAGCTGAGAGCCAGGAATACAAATTAAGAGAAAAAAGGGCCAATGTAGGAAATATCTTGCAGTTAATATTTTTGGAAAGTATATAGATATGTAAAAATTTAAATTGTGTATATATTTAATCCTCAATTATTAAGATTGATAAAAATACTAATAATTAATTACATTTTAAAGTTATGTATTGAATCTCTGAGATATTAAATGTAAATATCAGATCTAGAATTATTAGAGACAGATCTTGGGAGAGGCAGAAAGAGTTTGGAACTTTGTTTTTAACTGAAAGATAATTGTAAGATCTCAGTGCTGTATATTTTGTCTGTTCACACTTGAAACTGAGGTAAGTGAATATAGCTAAGACAGTACCTTGGTCTCTTTAGAACAAGATGCTATTTTAAGAAGGGAAGCTCGGATTTTAGATTGGGGTAGCCAACCCTCAGTCTGGTTTGGACTAGATCAAGATTTTAAATGATTTGCTTAGGTAAAACCACCAAATTAGCCAATTGTTATTTACATTATTGATGTCACAAGCTGGATACAATTTCACACCTGTGCCCAAAGCATCTCTGCAATTGCTAAAGGCTTCAAAAAGACACAGGGGATTGCCCAAATAGCACTGTTCAGCTTCCCAGGGTTATTGGGTCAAAGTTATGATATTAATTTGGCAACAGTCTTATTTGTTTGGGTGTTTGTTTGTTTTTAAGAAAAGATTTAATAGAGAGAAACAAAGTTTGTGAAAATCCAGAAAAATAACAAACCCAGATTGTGGACTGCAAACATTTGGTTTCTTTGATGTAACTCACAGTGTTTGGCACAGAGATAAGGAAATAATTCTAAGTGCTTCATGAATCTAGAAACAGAAAAAAATGAGGATACCTATTCAGTTTGGGAACTATGATGGACTGACTTATGTCTCCCCCAAAATTCATATGTTGAAGCCCTACCCCAATGTGACTGTATTTGGAGATAGGGCCTTTAAGAGGGTAGTTAAGGTTAAATAAGGTCATTAAGGGTGGGGACCTAATCTGATAAAAACTGGTGTCCTTGTAAGAAGGGGAAGAGACACCAGAGACCAGCTAATCTCTCTCTCTCTTTCTCTCCATGCTGCTCAGAGGAAAGGCCACGTAAGGACACCATGAGAAGACAGCCGTCTGCAAGCCAGGAAGAGAGGCATCACCAGAAATCAACCCTCGGCCACCTTGATCTTGGACTTTTAACCTCCAGAATGTGAAAGAATAAATCTCCTTAAGCCCCCTAGCCTGTGGTATTTTGTTATGGCAGCTTGAACAGACTAACACAGGGACATTAGTTACAAGTTCTAAGAGTTTGCCAAGTCACTGAATGACCTTGATGGTACAGGGATAACTTTACCTTCTACTGTACTTTTCATTTGCTGCCACTTTTTAAAGTTTTGGCATCTGAGTGCTGTCATTTTCTTCATTAGGTTTCTGCATGTCATTTTCTCTCTCTCTTTCTCTCTCTTTTTCCTTCCCTATCTCCCTCTCTTCCCCTCTTTTTCTCTGTCTCTCTCCCCCCCTTCTCTCTCTCTTCTTCCTTCCTACCTTTTTTTCTTTCTCCCTCTCTTTTTAGTTTTTGCTTGTCATCAGAATTTCTTGGTGGTAGGTAGGGGTAAGTCGTGAGAGGCCTTAAGCCAGAATTCACCCAGCCATCAATTTAAAGAAAATATACTGAGTACTTAACTATGTGCAAGTTCTGTACCAGGTTCCTGTTGGAAACAAGAGAGTGTGTGTCCTCTAGACATTTATGTCACTCTTAGCCTTTCAATAAAAAAATAAATGGCTCTTAATTAGATGGTCAATGATCTTATCCCTTGAACGAATAAGATTATGGTAAGTGAAGCATAAATTCATAAAAACAATATTCTGTCATTCAATTTTAAGTGATGAATATGAATTGGCAGGTTTCTGAATTTATTAACAAAATCTTTGGTGTGTAAGATACAGACATTTGATTGAAATCTCCCAGTTTTGAAAGATTCTTCCTCCTTGTAACCTTTCCTTTCTCCTGTTTAGGAACAAAGGAAGCCAGGAAGGTGTGTGGGATACCAATTCAGTTTATCTTTTTTTTTTTTTTTTTTGAGACAGAGTCTCTCTCTGTTGCCCAGCCAAAGTGAGTGCCATGGCGTCAGCCTAGCTCACAGCAACCTCAAACTCCTGGGCTTGAGCAATCTTCCTGCCTCAGCCTCCCGAGTAGCTGGGACTACAGGCATGCGCCACCATGCCCGGCTCATTTTTTCTATATATTTTTAGTTGGCCAATTAATTGCTTTCTATTTATAGTAGAGACGGGGTCTCGCTCTTGCTCAGGCTGGTTTCAAACTCCTGAGCTCCAGCGATCCACCCGCCTCGGCCTCCCAGAGAGCTAGGATTACAGGCGTGAACCACCCAATTCAGTTTATCTTGAAACCATCATCTAACTACTCATTTTTATTTCAGTCAACCCAAGTTGAGACATGCATATATTCAAAGGAAAATACTAACAAAATGCAGTTCCAATGGCTTGAAGTAACTAACAGTCAAAAGAATGAAGACCACATTGGTTCAGTTTTCATTATGGGTTCACCTTTTTCAAGTATTTCCTTACTTAGAGTAGCTGAATGTGTACCTTGGGACCACACTGTGCAAGCTCCCTGTTCTACTACCAGCTTTTTATACACCTCTAATTATTAATGAGGGGAAACCCACTTATCATCTCTCACTGATGTACCTCCAATATCCCAATCACTCTTCACTTATTCCACATTCTGTTGCTACTATTGCTTCATCTTACCCCATTATGTTTCATGGTCTCCCATTCCCAGGAGAACAATGATCTGCGAAAGGGCTGGGTGTTCTAGAAGTGGAGCTGAAGAGTCAGGAGTCTTGGGTTCTGATGCCGATGGGCGCATCACTTCACCTGCTTTTAGCTTTGTTTCCTCATCTGCAAAGCAAAAATATGTGACAGTTCTGTTTCCTAGCACTAAAATTATGTGGGTTTAATATTATATTTTAGAGAAGTGCCATCCTATGGCTTATATATATTTACATTCTTAAGGATTAAGATGGGAAGAAAGTAATTTTTTTTAGAGCTACATAATTATTATGATGTTAGGAGGTTCCAAGACCACTCCCAGGTTCAGTGACTCACTAGGAAGATTCACAGGACTCAGCATATAGTCATAATTATGACAATTATTTATTAAAGTCAAGAGCTAGGGTAAGTGTACTCTATGCCTATAGTCCCAACTACTTGGGATGCTGAGGTAGGGGGATCGCTTGAGGCCAGGAGTTCAGGGCTGTCGTGCTCTGTGATTGCACTTGTGAATAGCCAGACTACACCCCAGCCTGGACAACATAGCAAGACTCTGTTTTGGAAAAAAAAGAAAAGAAGAAGAAAGAGAAAAAAGGAAACCAAGCACATTCAGCAAAGGGAAAAGACACATGGGCAAAGTCCAAGGGAGACCAGTCATCACCAGCTTCCTCTCCCAGAGCAGTCACATAGGATGCACTTAATTCTTCCAGCCTGGGTTGGAGGGATAAAATTTGGATACATTGAAAAGAAAAGTTGTGACAACACATGTGAAATGTTATCCATCAGAAAAGCTTGTGCCCAGAATTTTTACTGGGGGATTGCCCTATAGGCAGCCTCTGCCTGGCACATACCCAAATTCCAGATTCTCAGAAAGAAAGCAGGTGTTCAGCATAAACCACATTGTTTGTACAAATAATTTAAACATAGTGAAGCACTCTTATCAGTTAATGGTGGTGGGAACCCTCCTAAAATCCAAATTCCAGACACCAGCCAAGGGCCAATCTTGTAAGCAGGACTTTCAAAGGATAACAGACAGATCTGCTATGTAAACTCTTTTCTGCATAACTGTATGTTTGTTTCTAAAGTCATTCTTGGAAATAGCCACTTGTATACTAGTCTGAGATATTAGTATTGAGTAAGTAAACTAATATTTTTTCACATAAGCTTAATTTTTTCCATTAGTAAAGTGACATTTCATTCAATAAAACTTGGAAAATAAAGAAAAATAGAAAGAAGAAAAACATTACATATGATAACAATTTCTAAACACAATTACCTTTAGATAATTATCTTTCAAATTTTTTAGGCATGATTAGCACAACGCCTATTTAAATTATTTTCTGCTCTTCTCATTTTTATCTTTAATAGATTTACTAAGCCAAAGGTTGTGAATTTTTTAAAGGCTTTTATTATCTTTTGTCAATGGCTCTCCAAAAGTTGTGAAATTTGGGCCTCCAACCAACCAAGTATTTCTCTAACGTGAAATGATAATGATGCTCTCATTCGTTTTTCTTTCAGTGCATTTCTATGATATTTTTCCTGTTTCGTTTTTCTCTCCCATAACATTGGCCCCCATGTTATGTAATCATCCCACCACTAGGGTACTGCTTTGGGCAAAGGTACTACATTCATAAATCTCCTCTTTTAAAAAGCCAGGACTGTTACCTAGGAATCCTCATCATGCTTTATCAGAGACTAATTCACTTGTTTCCTGAGCAAATGGGGTACAAGTTCTTCAGGTTTTGACTGGGAGACAAGGGAGGAGGTGGGAGTCAGGGCCGGGAAGGTGCTGGGATCCTGAGATATCTTTGGTAGGGCGGTTGGATGGCGTAGTGTGTCGGGTAAGTACGAGAGTGACAAATGGGTTCTGAAATACAAGGTGTGAGAAGATACCAGAAGATCCACCATAATCTTTATTACAGCTCTGCTCAAGAGCTGCTTCCACCCACAGAAGCACCAGGAGGTCATGCAGTTAAAAGAAATAGGGGTTAGAATTAGCGCTAGACAACTTAGATTGGTGTTCTCATGCCACTGCCTGCCAACCGAGAGCCTTGAGCAAGTCACTTAATTTCTGCTCCTCGGATTCCTCATTGGTAAAATAGGCATAAGAGGATGTGCCCAACCTACCTTACAAGGCTGCTGAGAATCAAGTTCAAATTTGGTAACTGATGTTTAGGAAATCACTGTGCACAGTGTCTGATACATGGGATGTATGAATCATTGATTATTGAAACTAATGGAAATGATAGGAGAGAAAATTTTTTATGAACTTGCAGAGTGATTTAAAAAAAAAAACAACAAACCTAAGAGGCTTCACCCCATCCTCAGCTCAGTAAGGTCCTAAAAATGATGGTTTTGAAGTGACGATAAGTACTGTTCTGTTTTCTATTGCTAAGAATCAAACCAAAATATATTCCATGGCAATAATCTAGTTTTATTGTGTTGAGAATATTTTTAATTAGGAGAGAGTCCTACTGTGCCCTAATATTTGCTCTTTCATTTTTTATCAGAAACATATATTCAAATGAACTGCTAAAACAAAAATCTCTTGATGAATAAATAATAATTAAGTCTAGCCAGATAGTGTGTTCCCTGCTAGTATGCGAGTATGTGTGTATTTAAGATCTCCTCCCATTGTAACAGTTGTATGTATACGATTTTTTTTAAGGCAAGCATGAGGTGAAATTTATGGAGGGAAGCAAGATAGGATTACAGTAGGTTACAGGGCAAGAGCAAGACACAGGTTTACAGAGCATGATACATACTCCACAAATGACAAATGGACCCCACAATTTAGAAAACACAAAAAAGTATAAAGGACCAAAAATCTCATCCCTCAAAGGTATCCGTCTTTAAGAATTTGACCATTACTTTCTTCCAGTATTTTTTCTGTTCAGTTTTTAAAATCACCATTTTTTCTTTAGGCAACACAGTGAAATAGAAATTTTATTTTAGAGTCACACAGAGCTTGTTAAAATCTTGTCTCTGCATTTGCTAGCCATGCCTTCCTAGGTAGCTTATTCAGCTTTTGTAAGCCTCACTTTCTTCATCCATAAAATGGAGATAATGATACTTGCTATCCAAATCAATATTCATCAAAAATAACATGCATAGAGAATTAACGTGCATGTGGATCAGTTCGCAAAAATTGTAATACACACAAAACTATAGACCATTCCCAGAAAACAAGCTACTTCAAATTATTTATGAGCAATGTAGCAAATAATCTTATACATAATAGATAGCAATGCTTATGTACATCAACGAACAAATGTGCGTGTGGGGGTGCTTTCTGAGCAGCGATAATTCTATTGTCAATATTCAATACAACAATAAGGTGGCAGTGCCACCTCCGTGCTGACCTGCTGGAGGTCACAGAGGCTCAGCTGTCTTCTCACAAAGAAGACGCCATGCGACTATGAACAACATCGCCTTGCCAGTGCTCAGGGCATATTAGAAACATAAATTTTATTTAAGATTTATTCCTTGCCTCCTTTCAGGAGGATTAGAGGGGATAGAGGTGTCAATACAGTTTAACATAAAACACACAGAGAGGATCAAATGGAATAGAACCATCCCCATTCCACATCGATTGATTGCTTACTGAGAAGTGGAGGTACAAAGATAAAGGAGACTGCTCTCTCCCCAGCAAGCTCCCAGATTAGGAAATGGCTTCCCAAAGTGTGATCCAAAGACCCCCACCCCGACCCCTCATGTCGAATCATCCAGGGTACTTCTGAGAAATAAAAAAGAAGATTGTTAATCCCCTGGTTGGGAGTCCCTCCTAATGCAGAATGTCTGGGAATATCTACCATTCACCACCTCTCCATTTGATGGTTTTGCACAGCTAGGGTTTGAGAATTTCCAGAGGGCAAACTGACTTAGCAACAACTAATCCTGAAGGTCTATACCAGTGTAGTGGTCGATTCAGCAGAAGCTTGGAGGTTGGGAACTTTGAAAACCGGAAGACCTGGATTCAGTTGCTGACTAGCTGGGACTTTGGTGGAGCCTTGCATTCTCTCTGGGCCTCTGTTTTATCATTTGTGCAATGGATTTCATATGAATGGTGTTACATTAAATGAGATGATGTTCTGTAAGAAAATGCTTAATGCACTACCTCATTCACAGGAGGTACTCAAAATGCCAGTGGCCTTTGTTGTCATCTGCCCAGAAGGCAAACACAGTCACATCACTTTGGTACCAATCAGATCCTAGTGGCACAACACAGGTGCTTCCAGGGACAAGGTCATCCAGGCTTCCACAAAACCCTACCCCTGGGCCTGGTCATTCACCTACAGCAGTTAACGGCTAAATGAACTAAGACCCATTATTCCCAGCTGGAAAAAAAAAGAGGACTTGCCCTCCCTCCTTGTCTCCTTTCCCTCTTCTCCCCCTTTTTCTCTCTCAGTTCCTGTTTGGTAGAAAACACGCAGCACCCCAGGAGACCACAGCGGCAGAAACCTGTTACCAGTTTTGTCAGATCCTGAAATGGCAGATGGCTGCAGCCCGCAGCCTCTCCCTGCAGCCAAGATGTCTTCATCCGTCCTCCTAGGACCCCAGCAAAATGTTTCTGGAAAAGGCAGGAGGAAGGGATAAAAATTAAGTATAAGGTGCTGCATTCGCAGGGGCTTTTATGGGTTTGGAAGTGTAACAATGGTTTAATGGCAGTCAAGAGGCAGGTAATTAGGAACAAACTGCTCTGATCACCCTCACACACAGCCCCAGATAGCGCCTCAACACTGCCGAAACCTTGTTTGCTTTCTCCGAGGCAGAAATCCCACAAGGTCTGCACGTTGCCAGCTGTCGAGCTAACGAACTGCCAGCGTGCTCCTGAATGGGAGCGCTCAGCCTGGCGCGGCTCCCTGGAGCAGCCCTGCGCTGTCTTCTGCGTGTGATCGCCTTTATCTGGCTGGTGCAGGAGCCGCTCCTAATCACGCGGCTGCTTGCCTCCGAGGGTCAAACCCGGGACCATCAGCTACCTAAACAAACGAGGAGGATGTCACCTTTGGGGGAGACTGATAAGCAGTTGGCAGGCAGGCCACAGGCAAGAGAAGGAGCCAGCAGCCAGCAATCTGCAAAGGCTGTAAATATGTTACACTCTCAGCAGGGAGACGGGCAATATAGGCACCAAGAGGCCTTTGTTTAATGAGCTGTCAGAAAGCAGGCATGAAATTATGTTTGAAAACATGTGCAAGCTGCAGAGACAGAGCGGGGGCCTACAAATGGCCTTCCTCCTTCGTGGTGGATGTTTGGAGCATCTTATCAGTCTGAGAGCTGTCATAGGATGAAAGCTATCATTAGCAAACTAATGGGGTTTGAAAGCTACAAATTTTTCTCTCTCTCCTCCATTTTTGACTTAAATGGATTATAGAAAAAAACATCGTAATGGTTTTTTTCTTTTCTTTCCTTGGGATTTTGGTAAACATGCAAATTGGAAGAGAACCAAAAACAAACCGCAAAAAGGTATCTCTGGAAGAACAAACGGCATGGATATATGTCGAGTCTCTGCTCAGAACAGTCAGCTTATATTCCTTACAATTCTGTTGAGACTCTGTTCAGAGAACTCTAATGCAACTCCAGCCGGCATTTTATTTCAATAAGGCCCATAAAAGAAAGCATAAATGTAAAATGGATTGTACTCCTCTAATCTGAGTATTAAAATTAGTAGGAAGGTATAACATCACTTCTACCACATCGGCTATCAAGTAGAAGAGAATAATTTTCCAAAGACTTAAAATTATTCTTGTGGGTCACATGGCTGCAAAGTTTATTTCTACTCAGGGCGAAACTTAAAGACTTTAAAAAATCTGCCAGGACTGGGCGGCACCATTGATTCAGGGCGTATTTGAGCCCCAGTTCTCAAATTCTGAAATGATACACGAGGGCCTGGTTGCCATCACATGGATCTTTTTCCTTCGGTGCGCCGCAAACCTGCATTTCCTGCCTCCAATCAAACTAGGTAGCCAGAAATGCCTTGTATAGACCCTCTTCCCATTAAAAGGCCCAAGACTAACCCACTGCAGCTGTTTCGGGAGAGGTAGCCAAATTAGCAGGGAGCAGCCTCTTGGGACCCAACTTGTCCACGGGTTGCACAGTGGCAAGCTGCTGTCTTCCAGCTTTGAGAGAAGAGGAAGCGAAAAATCTGAATGGGAAATAGTAAAATTAGATTAAAAAGGTAAAGGAGTGTAGCTTAGAGAAACAAAAACTAAAATAGAAAAAAAAAACAAGGAGGAAAAAAATATTTTTGCACTGTACCGAGCAGCAATATGTTTTCCTGTTCTTTACACGTATGCCCTACGTGGAGATGAGAAATATCAGAGCGATGTGCTGAAGTCATCCAGCCAATAATGTGTAAGAGCCAGCAATGGACCCAGAGCTGAAGCCCCAAGGTGACGCTCCCTCCCACACAGAGTAATCTTTGAAAGCATCCTTCAGGCCCTGTCTTGAGCATTCACAATATTCTACATAGTGGGTGCTCAGTCTGCATCTAATGAGTAGGGGAGAGCTTTAGCCCTCAGAGGAGATGGAAGAAAATCACAATGAAAACCAACTTGGAAGGAGGACACGCATGCCCAGGGGATGTTCCGTGTCCAGAATAGGGCCTAAGAGGCCATCTATTCCTTTTCAGTTTTCCAAGTGGAGAGAGGGGAGTAATAGTGTATTAGAGCTGAAACTGCCCAGTGGCCTGGGATCATGGAGATTTTTGGGGGCAGTTTTGTGAAAGTTGGGATTCTTTATATCACCTTTAGGCTGAAAAAAATTTTTAAAAATTTATTCCCATTCAATAAATATAGAACAAGCCCTTATCAGGTGCTGATGCTGTGCTAAGCACCGTGCGGTGTTTCTGTGGCTGGATGTGGTGCCTCACGCCTGTAATCTTAGCACTTTGGAAGGCCAAGGCTAGACGATCACTTGAGGCCAGGAGTTCAAGACCAGCCTGAGCAAGAACAAGACCTCCTCCTCCCCTCCCATCTCTACAAAAAGTAGAAAAATTAGCCAGTGTGGTGGCACATTCCTGTGGTCCCAGCTACTCGGGAGGCTGAGACAGGACAATTCTTTGAGTCCAGGAGTTTGAGGTTTCAGTGAGTGATGATGACGCCACTGCACTCTAGCCTGTCCTGGAAAAAAAAAAATATGTAACTGGGTCTCCATCCCCCCATCCTCCCTCTCTCTCCATGAGCCCACCTGTCCCTCCTACCCCACAGGTTCCTCCAGGAGCTCAAGCAAGGGAGAAAAATCTTGCCAGGATTAAGATTTTTATCCTTCAGCATTCCCAAGGACTTATATTTATGGAATGCCCACTCTATGTAATAACCTCACCAATGCAAAAAATATTCATATTGATAATCTTTGCTTATTTTTTTGATTTGTTTATTTTTTAATTTGTCAGCATTCACATGGTTCAAAACTCCTTCCTACACAAGTCCAATCACCTGGTGCCCCTACCCAGAGACAACTAGTGTTGTCAGTTTCTTGAGTATCTTTCCAGACATTTTTAAATACATATATAAGCAAATGATTAGGATTTTTAAAGCTTCTTCTTTTTTAGCATTTAAATCTCTGATCACTATTTGAATTGTAGTCTGGTGTGAGAAGTGAGGTATGGATCCATTCACCTTAATTTTTTTCCAGAATACTACTCAGTTATTCCAAGACTATTTATTGTATAATCTATCTGTTTCCCAATGATTTGAAATGCCATCTTAACCATATCCTAAATTACTTAGGTATGTATGTATCCTCTATGTATATATTCTAAATTCTACATGTATGTTGGCCTATGTTAGGCTTCCTATTTTATTACATTGATTTGCTATGTATTCCATGTCACTCTTCTAATTATTATAGCTTTATAACATGCTTTAATATCTGAAAGAGCTGGTTCTACTGCATTGCTATTCTTTTTCAGAATTTTTGTAGATATTATTGCTTGTTTGTTTTTAGTGTGAGTCTTAGATTCAGACTGTCTTGTCAAAAAATACTATTAATATTTTTATTGTAATTTGTTTAATTCAATTTTGTTTAATACAATTGTTTGTATTAAACAATACAAAATTGTTTAATACAATTAAATCAATGTAAGTAAAATTAACATATTGATGATATTGAGTCTCCCTTTGCCTTTTCATTTGTGGAAATCGTTTTTCTCAGGAATATTTTAAAGTTCACTTCATATGTGTCATTTAAAGTTTATTGCTGAATATGTTATATTTGTTGTAACTTCTGTAAATGGGATCTTTTAAAAGTTACATCTTCTGCCTATTGATTGTTTTAATAAAGATGTTTTTTCTTAAATATCTATGTGTTAATTCTGTACTCAGCCATCCGTTATTGTTTATAACGGGTTTTTAATAGGTTTCTAAGTATGCAATCCTCTCATGCATAGGCAATGACCATTTTACTCTCTTCTTTTCAATACTTGTATCTCCAGTTTCTTTCTCTTACATAACTGTATGGGCTGGTATCTCTAGAACAATCCTACATAATAGTATTGAAAATGAATTCCTTATATTGAATTTATTAGAAACGCAACTTGAATGGATGTTGAATTTTATCAAACGCTTTTTTAACCGCTGTGAGAATGATAATTAGATTTCCTTCCTGGAATCTATTAATATAATTAATAAATTAATGGATATCCTAAAATTAAACGCTTCTTACATTTCTGGTATAAATGCCACTCACTCACTGTGGCAGAGACTTTGTAGGTAGTGTTTTCATTATTTATTTATTTATTATCATTTATTTTCAGGATACTTAATAGCTTCAGTTTGTTTTTTCTTTTTTGCACAAAAGTTCTTTAATAATGAGTTTTTAATATCCAGGGAATAGGAACTTTTTGTTTTCATTATTAAATTCCAGTTTTATTGCCTTGTGACAAGAGACTATCGTTTGGACTCTTTCTAATTTTGGGGATTTATTGAATTTCTTTCTCTTAGAGACAATTATTTCACTAAGTCTTGGCTCCTCAAATCTCTAACACCCCTTCTCCATCTTCACTCTTAGCTGATGGTGTGTTTCCACTTCACTGGAAAACAAAACAGAAGCAATCAGGAGAGAGAAACTTCACAACCCCCCACAACATCTTCCTACCTACCAGGATCTGGACCTTGTACATGGCTCCCTCCACATCTCCCTCCCATTGTGGAGTAAATCTTGCTTCTATCCAAGACCAAGCTTGGCATGCACATTAGATCTTAGCCCACTTACTTAATCAAAGGCTTTGCTCCAGCAGTTTTTCCCACTTTCTCCTATATCACCAATTTTCCCTCTCTACTAGGTCATTTCCACCAACCAGCTCACAGCCATATTGCTACCTTTCTCATCTTAAAAATGGAAACTCTTCCACTTCACCAGCTGCTCCTTCCCAGTTTCCTTTGCTAACCTTAACCTAATGTCGAAGTGCCCCAGGGCTCAGTCCATGAATCTCTTAAATCTCTTCTGTTCTCTCTATATGCACTCACTCCCTTGCGGGTTCTCTTCCAGTTTCATGGCTTTAAAATAGCATATACCTGAAAATGATTCTCAAATGTATGCCCTGACCCATGGCCTTCCCCTGAACATGAGCTCATACATCCAACTGTCAACTCTGCATCTCCACTCGGATGCCTAATAGAGGTCTCAAATGCATCATACCCTAAACTGAGGTCCTGGTCTTCTTCATCCACAGAACCTGCTGTACCCCATCTATGCCCTGGTTCTGGAGGGCCTTCAGTAATTAGAAAGAATGTATTTTTTGTGCTTAGATGAGTGTTTACTATAGCAATAGCAAGGGATGACTCATTGCCAGGAAATGTCCAGCAAAGTATCTCGATATCATAAAATCCTTTAAGTAAGAGCTAACCTTCACATACAGGGTCCTTGTATTACCATTTTTTTAGTTTCACTAAAATACTCTGACCTCCAAAAGACCTCATCCTTATATATTTCAGGACTATTCTCTTTCCTAATTAAAGTCAGATGGTTGTCTTGTGAGTTTTTTTTTGTTTTGTTTTTTTTCTTTCCTGAGCTGCCTCTTAACAGCTGTAGTGTATTGCCAAGGAGTTTCGGTGGA
Source organism: Cheirogaleus medius (assembly GCA_008086735.1). NCBI lineage: Eukaryota > Metazoa > Chordata > Mammalia > Primates > Cheirogaleidae > Cheirogaleus > Cheirogaleus medius. Next base: position 25,383,796 of record VBSM01002217.1, on the reverse strand, counting down.
CAGACATGAGATTCCTTTATGATGTTAAATGACATATTACATAGTTTCTTCCACAAACTACAAAAGATGAACATCATAGGCAATATTAAATCTTGTGCAAGAGTTATCCATTTTATAAAATACATGTTGATTTCTAAAATATAGCCGCATAATGGTTTTTTGGCAGTTTTCCTAACATGTGCTCTATTTCATGAGAAATGTTTCCAAGAGAATTGGGTAATCTCCTTTGGTTTAAAATTTTTAGACAATAAACAACAACAGCAAAAAAGTATATCTGACTTTACATGCTAGAATGGCACAACCTTTCTCAATTATTAAAGAACCGTTATATTAAAATTAAGGCCTACCAATGTGATTATTGATTCAGGCAAGGGTCATCAACTGATGCTTAAACTGCTGAATAATACATTACATGGTCTTAAATTATCATTATACAGATTACTTATTAATTACAATGGACAGAACTGCAAGATATCACCAAATCAAGTGATCCAAATTGACATCATTAATAATAAGACAAGCTGTCATTATGTATCTCCTGATGTGATGGGGAAGTATATAACCTCATGTGCTTAGTATTTTCACAAAAAGTGTTTAACCTCAATATAATCACAAGGAAAGAAACAAAAAATCTGACAATAATGATTCTATGAGTGTGTAGGAAAAAGTCCTTTGTTTGAGAATATGCATTTAGGGCTGACATATCATAATAAAAACAATTCATTTTCAAATAGCTCAATGATGAGAGAGAGGAAAAGAAAGAAAGGGAGAGGAGCAAAGTGTGGACAGTTGTTGAATGTAGATGAAGGGTATATAGGTGTTCATTGTTCTGCTCTTTCAAAATTTTCTGTAGGTTGAAAATTTTTCAAAATAAAAAGTTAGAGAAAAAGTCATCAATTAGTGATTCTGAAGTAAAAATATCAAGTGGAAGTAAACATATCAATTGTTATAGTCATGTATCTCTGGAACCTGCAGTCACTGCAGTATTGCATTTAGATTGATTAAAAATGACAAAAGGTATGTCTACTTGAAAACTCCAGCAGAGCATTTGTTTTTAAGATGGTGGACTAAACCACTGTTAAAACTGAAGATGTTATTTGAGCTAAAGAAACAATGTCCACAGTCACCATCTACCTGGTCTCTCAAACCAGCAGGTTCATTTGCTCTTAATTCCTCCTCCCTTCCACCTTCCAGCCCCCGTATTGAATCATCCAGTCACAATCTCTCAGGAATTTAGCTGTTCCACTCTGTGTGTCAAGTTACTACATGATCACCAGGAAGACTCCACGACTTAAATATGATGCTCTTCTGCAGGGATCACCCTTCCTCCCTTCTCTGTCAGATAGTGCTCCTCCTCGTCCAGGTTCAAGGCCATCTCCTCTGTGAAGATGGAGGTTTGTTTCTCCTTCTGCTGGTTCCCACTGAGTTTTGTGTTCCCCAGAGCACATCTCCCATGGGGCTGTGCTGTGCTCTGAGTAGATGTTCCTGTCTGTCTTTCTGCTGGACTATGCCTCAAGCATCTCTGGACCCTGTGTGCCTGGCACAGCTAACAGGCACATAGACGATGTTCAATTATTGTCTGCAGGACTTAATGAGGGAACCAGGGAAGACCTGGCACACTAAATGTGAACTACAATGGAAAACCTCATTTTAACCAAGATAGTTCCTAAAGTTATGCTGATCCAAATTGTACATCTAATCTGTTATAATTTTTATTTTAAAGCTTTGTAAAGAAATCAAGGCATGGCTAATTCAGTGCACTGTGAGAATGCAGAAGGCAACCATTTTGAATATTAGACTATGAAAAAACTCTGTTACAACCGAAAATGTTCTGGTAGGAAATGGGTTTAAGAGAACCGGTTTTAGGGAAAACAGGGTGGTTGGGCATGTCAGAATTTTGGAAGAATAAAAGGCAGGAGAAATAAGGCTGACTAGAGCAGGAGTGACCCTAGAAATGAGCATCATTTTCCAGTCCATACTTCTAAGAGTCCTATATCATGATACATCCTGGAGTAGTCACTAGCAATGTTGGCCTCACTCTATCCATTTTAGAACCCATTTAGAGGAATGGGAAACAAGAGTCCAGTACTGTCACTCATTCAAGTTCAGTGTTTTCATGCAGCTGGTGAGAAGACTTCCACAGGCCTTCTTCAGCATCTTCTGTAGCAGCACGTAAGGGCATTTTTGCAAATAATATATTTACAAGGGAGCAATTGGGAATCAAAACCATATCTAACATTAAATTTCATTTCCAATATGAATGGATTTAAAATTGAAGGGAGATGGGAAGTTATTGTTTAATGGGTGCAGAGTTTCAGTTTGGGATGATGAAAAAGTTATGGAGCTAGATGTGGGTGATGGTTGCAACAACAATGTGAATCGATGCCACTGAATTGTACGCTTGAAAATGGTTAAACTGGTAATTTTGTGTTATGTACATTTTATCACAATTTTTTAAAAAACACGAAGGGAGAAATATCTCGAGTTAAAGTGAGACATTTTTAGATTTGCCAAACCACAGATCTTTGAAAGGCTATTTGGGAAATTTTGAGGGACTCTCTCTTTCTTACCTTCCTAGTTCTGCTGCATTCACTTAGCCTTGTTGCATGACATTGCTCAGAGTTGTGGAGGTGGGGAGAGGTTCATAGTTTAAACTTTCCTCTATATGGAGATCTAGTTCCACAATATAAGATATGCATGGCAGTGTCATGTCTCTTTGTAAGCACTCTGTGCCTATCAAGCTCAAACTTCCCGGTGTGTGCCAGACAGGGCACATCTTTATCACCTGTTCCCTCTAATCTCTCTTATCTTGCTGCCCTGGGAGATTTAGGGTCCAGAAGGAGGAGTGTGTTAGGAGCACATTGTCTAGCACATCAAAAGTATATTTTTGTCAAATGTCAAATAAATGTGTGTGTGCACAGGGAGGATGGTTTTTAAATTTTTTTTTGCTTGCAGTCTAAAAATGTAAACCTGAGTTAAGGTTCTCTTCCTATGTCTAAGAATTTGTTGATATGACATCTTTGCATGTAGCATTGGTACTGTGATGAGAGAAGTCTGACAAAAGTTATTTTTTTAAAAACTACTGGGCTTATACCACATGTACTCACCATTAAATCGGTCCGAATCAATCAACACTTATGTGAACATATGGAAGTAACATTCATCGGGGATCGGGCAGGTGGGAGGGAGGAGGAGGGGATGGGTAAATTCACACCTAACAGGTGCGGTGCACACTGTCTGGGGATAGGCACACTTGTAGCTTTGACTAGCATGGTGCAAAGGCAATTTATGTGACCAAAGTGTTTGTACCCCTGTAATATTCTGAAATAAAAAACAAATAAATAAAAATAAATAGTTGGCTCTTCTGAATCACTCAGAAGAGTCTCTTCTCCCAGTCTTTGGAGTTGTTGAACTTTCTTCTCTGTTTCACAATTGTTTACTTGAACTCCAAATTTTCTTGCTCAGGGGAACCATGCCTTTTTAAGATATGCTCCCTGGGGTTACACTGAGATAATCCACATTAAAGCCGAGACCCTAAATACCTCAAGGCATACGCAAACATTGAGGCACAATGGCCATATTACTATCTATTGGCCATATATTGCTATTAATAATTGCCATATTACTAAACGGATGCAAAGAGAGATCCAGTGATGCACGTAGTGCCCATGTTTGTTGGAAGACTATGTGGCCTGTTTCCCTGTTGTACTCTAACACTGTAGAGATAAGGCAGATGTTTCTCTCAACAAGGGCTTTCTGATGTTTGCCTGAAAGTGATGTCTTTGGGCTGACAAAAAATGGTGCCAACAGCACCTTGGCCTCTAGTCATACGTCCCCCTCCCCTCTTCACAGTATCTTGAGCACAGACCACACTTCACCTGGGATGGTCTCCGAGAACCCTATTCCTTCCCCTGCATTGACAGCTTACCCAAATACACTGATTGGAATCTACTGCTTATAATGATTAACAATACCACTGATAATAATAATAGCTTCCTTCTGTGCTGCTATTGAGCTACTTTGCTTATGTCATCACATTTCAATCCCAAGAGATAGGGCAGGTATCATCCATTGCATTTCCTAGATACAGAAATTAAAAGACAAAGGCGGTTACATGATTTTCCCAGGTCTCTCTGAAGCTTTTAATGGTGCTATGTGTGCTGCTTGCGACTTGATTGTACTGCGTGGGTCCAACTTTGGATCTTCAAATAGGTAACAGGTACATTCAGGGTTGGGAGAGCTTTCTTCCTCAGAATCCTTTCTCATTCCTCATCCTTTTCTTAAAAAACCCTGACCTCCTATCTGACAGAGAAGCAAGTCTAATGTAAATAACATCTAAAGTATATTTTCCAGACTTTTACCAACTGCAGAAAGCAAAGGGGACCTATAATGCTGAGAACCATTCTCAACACTACACAAACTGGTCACACATCACTTGGCACTCCAAGCATACTTCACAAAGTTTTCCATTTTTGTTCTCCCAAGTAACCTAGCTACATGGATGGCAATAAATGACCTTGAAAGGGAAATTCGGTGTCAACTAGAGGGGTTAAAAAACTATTTGAAAATAACAGGGCAAAATGTTTAATTTATTAGGAATTAACAACTACTTTTATTTGAATTCCGTGAGATAACATGAAGAACCAGAACACATCCATCTGTTTTGTTCCCTTTTTTGTATGTATGGGGTTTTTTCTTCCTTTGGCAGTAGCAAAGAGTAGGAGGGATTTAGCATTATCAGAAAATAGAATATTTAATTTTTACTGGAAGTTCAAAAAGATACTATGCAGTATATAGACACAGCTGTTGGATGTTGATACATAGCATATATTATTAATAACATACATAACATAGCAGGACTACATCTACAATTTTAAGGGAATTTTCCCTATTCATGAACAGAAATCTTAATATTTTATGAAACCCAGAAATAAGAAAAGCAACAGGATTCTTATCACATGAGCACCAAGGGCTTAATTCAATAATCCTTGGAAAATTGATACGGAAAAATACTGACTTGGGAGACAAGGGACATCAACTCCAGTCCCAACTCTGCATTCCACTCTGTGATCTTGAACAAGACGTCTAAGTTTCTTTTGCCTCCATTTCCTCACCTGTAAAACATGGTGACCAAAAATGTTATTATAGGCTTTTCTACCTCTAGTTTCTTTAATAGACTAAAGTTATCATATGGAAGCAACTTCCAGGGACTTCAACTCTTTCTTTAATAGTTAATGAATGTTAGGAAAAGATTAACAGTAACTGCTGAGCTTACTCAAAATTTCTTTTTCTAAAGGGGTTTATAGGGAAAATGTGAACAGCTTGATTTGGAATCTTGTTGCTCAATTTTTAAAATAATAATTATAATACTGATAGGCATTTATTAAGTTCTCACTATTTGGCAAGTTCCCTAAATGCTAAGGCTTTACGTTATTTTATTTATCCTTACACCATATGCATGAGGGAGATAATATCATCTCCCTTATTAGATGAAGAAGCTGAGGCTTAGAAGGTTAAATGGCTTTCAGCAGACCATACAGCTCTTTCAAATCCAAGCCCATTTCTTTTTGAAGCATTCACTAACAATGATTATATTATAGACTGTAGGGCTTTACTCTTCAAAAAGTGTAGGGATATATTAAAATGTATAAACAGTGCTCCAACAAATGCAAGTAAAAAGTTAACTCTCAAACTAACAATTCATTATGCACATACTTCCATCAGTCATTCCTTGCCGTTTAATATTATAGTTATTTTTACAGTAATAAGAAAGAAAGCTAACGTGATATTTTGTGTACTTCAAGTGAAAAAGGGGGGTGGGCAATGATTGAATCCATTTGGATTTAATTCTGCTGCAGCCAGTATTTTACAGAAATGAGGTTATAATATAAATGAATGTACGCTTGTACTAGAGGGAAACATATATAGTCTTTAAAGTTATTCAATTTATATTGCTACTCAGTTGTTAAAGTGTTGGTGAAGTAGCGTGTATATAAATATGACACCAGTGATGGCTATAAAGATAAACCTCTTACATTGTAACTTCTCAATTTAAGCACACAAGACTAAATTTGGGGAATAAATCATGATAACGGTAGCCAGTATATTTATATGAAAATGAATAAATGTTCTATGCTATCAGTTTATTAACCTGTAATGAGTAGATACTTTATCATCACTTCGTAGATTTTTTGAAATACCTTCTTGGCACAGTAGTGTTACAGATAATGCAGGCTCATCTGGCTGCTAAGAAATTAATTTTATTACCCAAGAAATGGATTTTCTCAAGCACCCAATAGTATGTTAGACTGGAAGAATGTGTGACTGACCCAACAAATTAGCCAACTATATGACAAACCCAGTGGGAGTATGTTTGGTTATATTGTTCCTTTATCTGGGGAAGATAAGAAGAGATAGAGATTATACACAGGCAGGGAGAGGGATTAAAGATGATAAAAGCACTCAGGGCACAGTGATGTGGAGCCTCAGGGAGCAAGTTCTCAGGATCCTTCCATGGAATAGATATTATGGGAATGCATCCTATCTAGAAGAAATGTGCCCACAGGCAACTCCCCACATGGTATATTATGATGGCTATTTCTGCAGTATGATAGGAGGGCCATCACAAGATCCTTTGGCCCCATGCTTCCCACTATGACATACCCTGTTACTTGATGGTTCCATTATTTCAGGTTTGCCCAAGAATGAAGGCTTTAATTTCAGGAAGCTACAAAGTACAAATACAGAAGCAGAAGGATCACCCAAAGAGTGACCCCAGGAATTTCTCCGGATTTCATGGCAACAGTCCAGTTGTGGGCCCCCTTCCCTCAAGCTGGACAGTCAACTTAATGTCCAAGGAACAAGAGGAACCAAGATCTCCAAGTACTGCCCAGCAATCCTCTAAAGAGCTGGTACCTAAGCAAAGGCTAGCAGCTGAGTCTAAAATTTTCTGTGCAAAGACACTGTTATATTTAGCCTATTAAAATGAAAAGCAGCCAAGGGGGTGGTCCCTTCATGCAGCAGAGCTCCACAGGGGACCCAGCTACCTCTCTTCAGGATGCTGAAAGAATAAGGGACCCATGCATTTGTTGACTTTTCTGCCCACAAATTCCAACATCAGCTGATATCAGTGGTGTTTGCCTGAGCTCTTTGTATCACATTTCATGAATATCAGAGTTTAAGGAGGCATAGAGGAAGCCCGAGAGGGATGTAGTAACAAATTTAAGATCACCAAGCCTGCTAATGGCAGAAACAGGGCTAGAATGCAGGTCTTCTATGCTTTTCATAAGACTAGCACCGCTCTATGCCCCGTAAGCTTCTATTTTAGGTTAGCAGTGGCTTCCTAGGGCTTCAGTTAACATCAAAATAGCCAACTATCCACTAGTTCAAGTCAGTTGAACATTTAGAAGAGATAAGTAAAATTGAAGTTACTCCATTCTTTCTTTTCACTATACTTCACTCTGGTGAAGGCCAATCACCCTCAAAGACCTACTGACTGTAACTTCTATAATTACATACAATTCCACTTCTAGGTATATACTTAAAAGAATTGAAGGCAGGGACTCAGACAGACATTTGTACGCTCATGTTCACAGCAGCATTATTCACAATAGCCAAAAGGCAGAAACAACCTAAATGCCCATCAGTGAATGAAGGGATAAACACAATTCTACACACAACAATAGAATATTATTCCACCTTAAAAAGGAAGGAACATGATAAATGCTATAACATGGATGAATCTTGAAGACATTATGCTCAGTGAAAGAAGCCAGACACAAAAGGAAAAATACTATATGATTCCATTTATAAAAGATACCTAGAATACTCAAGTTCAAAAAGGCATCATGTAGAATAGTGATTACCAGGGCCTGGTAGAAGGGAATAATGGAGAATTATTGTTTAATGGGTACGGAGTCTCTGTTTGGGATGATAGAAAGTTCTGGAGATGGATGGTGGTGATGGTTGTACAACATTGTGAATGTACTCAATGCCACTGAACTGCAGACTTTACAATGGTTAAAGTGGTAAATTTGATGTTATGTATTTTTTACCACAATAAGGTCTTACCACAAAGAAATGATAAATGTTTGAGGTGACAGATATGCTAAATACCCTGATTTGATCATTACGCAATGTATACATGTATCAAAACATCACGCTGTATCCCATAAATATGTACAATTAGTATGTATCAATTAAAAACAAAATAAAACTTAAAGCAACAACAAAAACAAACACAAAAGTACATACCAAAAACTTACAGAAACCCAAAACCAAAACCACTTTTGGATTTAGCCATGTAACTGTGTAACCTTCCTTTTTTCTGGTAAATCTCCTTGTTCCATCACTTTCCATTCTCAGAAATCCACTCACACCACCACCCAATCTGTCTGGCAGAAACCAACCATGGCATCCATCTTCTTACGTGGTTTTTACTTTAGTGATACAAAATCTCATCGATATTGTTCACCAGGACGTTTCTGCTTACTACCCTCTTATACCCAACCAATCCAAAAAAAACTCATTCTCCTTACTCCCAAACCATCACCCCTTCCTTTTTTATTGGAATCTGATAAAGATCCCACCATTCCCCTAGACAATTAACTTCAAAAATCTTAGAGTCATTTTTGATTCTTTCTCTCTTTACCCATCTCCTTTCGTATACTCCGGTTGGTACTTCTGGATGTAGAGGAGAAAGCATGAGCTTTAGCTAAATCTCTGGTTTACTTTCAGTCATTGAATGACAGGCCTGGAGACACCTTGCCTGGGTTGTCTTCTGCTGCTGGGTAAGGGCTGGGAGGCACTGGTTTCTGGAGCTACCAGTGAGGGCAGAGGTGCCCAGCTCCTGCGCTTGTTGTGGGGAGAGAGAGGCATTGGCCTTCTCAGATTCTGATGTTGTCTCTGCTATAGGTAGATTGGCCTGCTGCTGCTAGAGAGAAGGGGGCAGGGACTTCTTGACCCACCTGGGTTCTCATTTTGCTGCTTCCACAGGCACATAGAGCCCATTATTTCCACTGGGTGTCCATTCAGTCCCTGCTGGGCTTGGAAAGAGGACTAAGAAAGCCCCACTTTCTCAGTGCTTTGGTTAGAGAGAACACCACTTTTTCTTCCTTCCTTCCTTCCTTCCTTCCTTCCTTCCTTCCTTCCTTCCCTCCTTCCTTCCTTCCTTCCTTCCCCTGTTGGGGGTTCCAGCTTGTATCCCTCTCTGACACCCAGTCTGGGATATATGGGATACAAAAAGAAAACCCAGGGATTGCATCTCGATTTTATTCTTCAAGTCCTGAGACCCATATTTCTTTCTTCCATATTTCACAATCTTCTTATGATTGTTGAATTCTCTCCAGGATATTTAATTGTATTCAGAGGGGAAGAGCAGGAAAGTATAAGTCTATGCCATTGCCACAGAACCAGAAGACCTGTACTCCATGCTTGAAATACAGAGCACTCCATGCTTGAAATAATATCAGCTGATAAGGGCATAATCTTACCAAGGTGTTACCAAGGTGTCCACTTAAACCTAGCTCCTGGAGGGCAAGATAAGCATTGCATCTCCTTCCTGATGTGAATTTGAAATTCTCCTTTAGTCTGGTATTTATTATAATTTAAAATATAGAATGTTGGAAGAGTAGCAACCCAAGATTAGCATTCTCTCTTGGAAAACCATCCTTAATGAATTAAATGAATTAGGCAACAGGCCTGAAAATTCCCATCTATCCTTGTAACTCAAAAAGAATCCAGTAAATTATACTGTTAGACACTACTGGTTTTCTAGGGACCAATGAGAGAAATTATTCCCTACTAAAAATAGCTATTTTTTTTTCAAAGTAACCTACTGTTTTTATCCTAAGAACAATGTGATCCAGCACCTGTCCAGGTTTTCTTCTGTATGCTAGGAATGGAAGATGCTCCAAGGCAAATCTGTGCTCCCCGTACCTCCCCTCAGCAGATATGTAGGACTTTGTGGAACATATTTTCCTACCTGTATTTTCCCTTATATCTTCCCCATTTTTGTCTTACAACTTGTCATTTTTATATCCATTTTGGAATGTGATGGGATAAAAATTAACAGAATATGAAAGTTTCCCTTTCATAGATATACAAGAAGAAAGCGTCTCCCATCACATTTACTAGGGAAGGAAAAGCCCCTACTCTAACCTTCTAGGTACTTCCAGCAGCATTGAGGCCAAGTGGGTGCAGGGAGAGAGGAGCTGCTGAGAGGGAGAGAAAGGAGAGCAGGGCATTGCAGAGAAGGGCCTGGTGCCTCTTGAGCGACATGCAAGCAGGAGCCATGCTGCATTCATTCTTGCGTTCCTGTGTCTAACAGTCGCTGCCACATAGTATGGAGTGGGAGCCCAGTAAAAGTTTGATGAATTGAATTGAATAACTTCTTTAGAAGGGACCAGTGAGGTAGTGTGGGAGGAAGCTACTTCCCATCTCCACTCACACCAATCAAGTCCCCCGTGGAGACTTAGCAGCCTAGTAATTGAAAACAACAACTTGAAAACATTTAGCGGACTTGGCCTTCCGCTAAATAAAAGAGCAAGTTCTGAGAGTGCAGACTTCACTTACCAAACCAGTAACCAAAAGGATGGTCCATAACCCCTTCAATCATCTGTAGACCCATGGGAGTGATTAATTGGAACCAACCAACCCATGTCTGCATTGTTTTTCACGTCAAATTTGGAGAGAGCCCCCTAGTCCTGCCATGGAAAACTACAGCAAGAAGACCCCTTTCGGAAGACTTCCTGTCTGTGTTTCCTCGAGGCGATGAAGGAAGGCTCCGAAAACAAGCCCCAACTCTTCACCAGATGACTTCAGACACACTCAATCTCAGCTCACCGGAGTCGGCAGAATTCAGCTGCTTAAGTGCAGCCGGAGGTCACTGCGAATCAGCAGCCTCTGCACAGACACCTTCCAGGCCGGCTGCTGCTGGCAGATGTCCACATCCATCCACACAGATCTGCAGATGATGTGAGTGACATCTCCCATTGCCCTTTAAAATGCTTTGCTACCAGGGCTCTCAGCATCCCCATTTTAAGCCACTCAGGTACATAAGAGTCAGTCAGCAGTTCCAATTAGGGGATCAGAAAAGAAGTGGGTAAGTCGTCTCCCAGATGGCTCTGGTCTGAGGAGCGAGCGGCGTGGATGTCACTAATAGATTTTGCCCAGTCTCTGCGCAAGGAGCCAGACAAGCACAGCGCGCCCATTAAAAGGCGAGCCCGCTTTACAACTCCCAGCCTCCTCATCAAGACAATTCGGCCACACATCGACTCTGGAGCCAATTTGGTTTCTGAGCTCCCGTCCTTGATTTTATCACCAGCAAACAAGGCCCGTGGCGAGCCAGTGAAATTATCTTCAGTCCATAATCACAATTCTGCCGTCCCCCGTCCTCCACTTTGCAAGGGTTTCTGGGAGGCGGTGCCCAGGGAAGAGCTGAGCAGCCGTGCCAATTAGCCGTGACCTTCAGGCCCAGACACAGAGGAGTCATGCTGTGGGTAAGGGGGAAATGGCTTATCAGAATGGAAAACACATCTCACAGCACAAATGGTGTCTCTTTGGGGCAGTTAGTACGCACATAAATAGAGAGCTTACCTCCTGAGATGAAAGACTAGAGAACAGAGGCCCCCAAATGGTGACTCAAGCCCTCTCCCTAATTTATTCGCCAGGATCATGTCTCCTTTACCCTTTTGGGGGAAGCAGGGACAAAAGGGAAAAGAAAGAACATCAGTAAGTATATTAGGTAGCTGTTCTGTATATCAAACCTAAAATGTTGTCGCTTTAATCAACAGCCATTTGTTCTCTCTCCCAAGCCTGAGGGTTGGGCAAGTGGGTCTGCAGGTGGTACCGGCTGGGCGGATCTCAGCTGGGCTGATCTCAGCTGGGCTGATCTCAGCTGGGCTGGCTCATGCTTCTGTGTCACCTACTGGGCTGGCTGGGGGGTCCCTGGTCTAGAATGGTCTCAGCAACCTCCCCCTTGGCCTCTCCTCTCCCAACAGCTATCCCAGGCTCATCCTCATGGCAACGGCAGGATTTGGGGTGTTGGGGGGAGTGGGACCAAGGGCTAGGCTGGAACCTACAAACTAGCACCTCCACCACATTCCACAGGCCAAGCCAGATTCGAGGGTGGTGGGGAAGACTCCACCTCCTGATGCAACAAAGTCCCACAGCAAAGGGCACGGATTCGGAGATGGATGGATGGGTGGAGCCATAACGCAGTGGCTCAGCCATGGTGGGAGAAGACGGGGTAGAAGCAGTTTGGGGCAAAGGAGGAACAGACTCAAGTTGCCTAAAAGAATGGGATTCCGCCTCATCCTGGCTGCCAGTCTTCCTCTTCTGCCCATGACCTCTCTTCAGCCCTCTCCTCAAGGACTGAAAAGTCAAATACGTATTTGTCTGGCAAAAATTCCACCAGGTCTGATGACTCAGGTGACCCGCAGCTCCTCCCTGTCGAATGCTGTTGGCTTCCCCAGGCGCAGGGCACACACCTAGGCAGGCAGCCTTGAGACCAACAAGTCGGGGGTTCCGAAGGCAAGGAGGGATCTCCCAGGCTCCAGTGGGTACTCAGGTCACTTGTGCCAAGGAGTGGGAGTGTGAGGAGGAGAATCTTAGCCTCTCTCTTTGGGATCCGGCCCCTGCCTACCTGTCCTGCACCATTGTTTGCCATTTTGTCTCCCCTGCACCTGCCATCTGGCATACTGAGCTACCTTCATTCCCTGAAATGTGCCGTGAAAACTCAGCTCCAAGTCTTTATGCACACCCTCCTCCTGTTGAGAATGCCTCTCTCCATCCAGACAACTCCCCTCACCCTCCAAGTTCAGCATGAGGGTCACGCCTAGAGGTTCCTCCCACTCTGTGCTTCCAAGACGTACCCCCACCGGAGCGCTCCTTGCTCCAGTGCAGTTGTTCATCTTGTTTTCCTCATGATTTTGTCAGCACCTTTTAGGGCAAGAACCAGGTCCTTCGTCTCCCTATTCCCAGGACTGAATGCAGAGCCCAGTACAGAGAAGTTCTTAATGCGACTTCACTTTCTCCTCCGGGAACACCAGAACCCTTATTCATGGAGTTAAGCACAGGTTTGTAAAATCCTTATTTTACTTTCCCCACCCCTTTGGAGCAAAGCAGACTTGTCCTACTCCAGTTTTGTAGATAACTTGGGCAGATTTTGACTAATTTGCCTAAGATCAATTGGCTCCTAAGTGGCAAAGCGAGAACTGAAATCTTGGTCTTCAAAGTCTCAGCCTAGTGTCTTTTCTCTCTAACTTCAGGTTTAAAAATATTTATTTATCTTGCAATGCCTTTACTTATTCCAAAAGAGAATTTAGTCAACAGATAATTATGTTCCTACCTAATATGTCAGGCATGGTTCTTGAAGCTAAGAATATAGCAATGCATAGGACAGGCCAAGCAGGGAGTCAGACAATAAACAGCAACTATTTAATTTATTTATTTGCAAATGAAATAGTTAGATAGCATTTGCTACGTGTTAGATACTGTCTTCCTACATTTTTCATTTGCAGATGAATCACAGAGGTAAAATAATTGGTCCTGGTCATGCAGCTGGTCAGTGACAAAGCAGGAACACGAAGCCACTCTGATTTCCTAGACCTTGCTCATCTCCACTCGACCAGGCTGCCTGCTGTAAAGTGTTTTTGAATGTTAGGTGTGACATTGTGCAATATATATTTGGTTTTCGTCCAGTTATCTGGCAAACAGCTCCTCAAATCCTTGGAATCTTCAAAGTGGCAAGTGGCTTTCTGTGTAATGAGATGACTATGGCTGACAGTGCTGGCTAGCTTCAGGATGGGTCTGGTCACAGAAAGTCCACGGCAGGATTAGAGCGTTGGGACTTTCAGCCCCACTGGACCTCCAGGAAGAGAGATGGGCTAAAGGTTAAGTTGATGAGCAATGGACAGTGGTTTAATCAGTCATGCCCACATAATGAAGCTTCTGTAAAAATCCAAAAGAACAGGGTTCAGAGAGCTTCCCGGTAGTTGAACATGTGGAGGTTCCTGGCGGATGGTGTGCCAGGGGAGGGCTTGGAAGCTCCGAACCCCTTCCCATCCCTCACCCTACACATCTCTCCATCTGTATCTTCTGTAAGGTTCTTTATAATAAGCCAGCAAACATAGGTGTTTCCCTGAGTTTTGTGAACTGCTCTAGCAAATCAATCAAACCCAAGGAAGAGGAAGAGGTGGTAGGATCCCCTATTTATAGCCAGTCGGTCAGAAGCACAGGTGAAACAACCTGGGGCATTAGAAGTGAGGTGCAGACTGAGCGCTCAACCTGTGTGACCTTCATACAAATGATACAAAGAGTAAAAAACAAAACAAAACAAAAAAATTAAAACAAAACAAAACAGATAGTAGCTGGGCATTGAGAAGTTCCAACTATTTGGGAGGCTGTGGCAGGAGGATATCTTCAGCACAGGAGTTTGAGGTTGCAGTGAGCTATAATGATGCCACTGCACTCTAGCACAGGTGACAAAGTGAGATTTCCTTCTCAAAAAAAAACCAAAAAACAAAACATAACAAAACCAAAAAGCGAGGAAAAGAGCAAGAATGAGAGATTGGGATAAAGGTAGAGGGATAAAGCAACATAAAGGTAAAGTTAGATATAAAATGCAGGCCTTACATTCCCCCATACATTTTGCTACTATTAATAGCATCAGGTCACAAATTTGATCATGAGCTTCCTCATGGCCATCACAAAGAGGGAAATATGAACAGCTCCATGATTCATAGTCTCAAAAGACAAAAACAAAGATGTTTTTTAGAAGCACATCTATTCCTAACAGGGGATTTTCTAGCTGCCTAAAAAGTGAGTCAGAATCTGATCTGATTGATCAAAAGGAAAATTAAGGTATTTTATAACTAGACAGAGATATTTTGTAACTACACTGAGATGTACAGAGTTTGAATAGTTTGGGCATGGTGAAAACATTGAAACTGAGTATTAAAATCTTGGTGTATTAATATATTAATCTTCTTTATATGCAGAAGATTTAGTCCACACTGAATTTATAAAGACCACATTCTGAGGCTCTGATCATGTCCATGATGATAAAATGATTGATCTAAGAAATAGTTGATTCAATGGTTTAGGTTGATCCAAGGATGGAGTTGGGGGCCGTCGCATAGTCAGTTTTCTCATGCTGCCTTTACGATGGTCAAGAAAAAGAGATTGATCACATATTGCCCACATAGCAGTCAGGTGGGGCAAGAGGTGTCTTACTATTGGCATGTGAGATGAGTTCATATGGCTCTTTCGTTGTATCCTTTTGATAATAGTTACTGCAAGCCATTTTTTTTCCCTGCTTACTAGAAAATGGAGAATACAGACAGATTGATTAAGGAAGCCATGAGGAGGGAAGTTTCTCTACTAACCTGTAAGTACAATAACAGCTCTCTTGTGTATCGAGCAGTCAACTCCACGCAGACAGGTCCAATTCCTTTCTGCACAGTGCCTAAGTAGAAAGCACTTTATCTTCTGGAGGCAGCACTTGGTATATCTGCCTGCAAACAGGGATGGGATTAATGGAATTAGGAGCCTCCCAGCCTTAGATGGTGGGGTGAATCAAGTCCCAAAGTTTTGATGATGTAATAGAACATTTGGAAGCCACACAGGTTCTCTGGGTTACTTGCAAATTACATTATAAACTGTAACTACAGAACTCTAATAGTCTCTAGGGATTAAAGAAAGGCAGGGACTGAAGATAGAGAATCTGGGATTATGCATAGAAGTAATCACTGGCAAATGTTCCAAGGAAGAGAGGAAGAAAGGGCCACAGGGCCACAAATGAACCCATACTTTGGCCTCTTCAGATTCTTTGCATTGCTTGAGTCTTTGATCCCCCTTCACACAATCTTGCTGTTGTCATGCAGGAGGGGGACTGAGAGAACACCACTGGGCCTGTTGTCAGAACGTCATGGTGCTTTTCCGGAGGCGGGAACCAGACACAGAACGGACAGATGGTGAGGAGATGGGAAGTGTGGGGAACTCACCAAGAAAGTGGCAGATAGGTGGGAGAGATGGCACAGTAGTTGGAGGATACAATGGGGTGCAGAACTATTCTTTTCCAAGATAGAGGAGACCTGTCATGAGTGTTAGAAAAGTTAGAAAGGAAGAGTTGGGGGTAGATGATGGAACAAAGGCTGGAGTCAAGGAAGGGGCAAGAGTTAGCTTTGGGGTTAGCCTTAGAAGGGAAACAAGACTCCTCTGAGACAGGGCGACAGAAGAGGACGCAGGAGTCGCCGTTTGCGGAAGGAAGGAACTCCTGCAGTCCATGTGGCCTCACGCGTCTCAGGAAGAATGGGTGTGGGGCCACCTGCTAAGAATGAGGGAAGAGAGAGAGAACTAGGGCTGAGGGGCAAGGGAAAGAGCAGGGGTGGCTCCCATCACATCCTACAGAGTGTGTAGGAAGGGGTGTGCAAGGAATACGTTCTCAGCATGAATGTCTGGAGCCATGCTGGGTGCTGGTGGGAAATTAAGAATAAAACTCTGGTTTTAAGAATAAAACTCTGTTTTAAGAATAAAACTCTGGTTGGGCAAGGTGGATCACACCTGTAATCCTAGGAGACCAAGACTCTGGGAGACCAAGGTGGGAGGATCGCTTGAGGTCAGGAGTTTGAGGCTGCTGTGAGCTATCATGATACCACTACACCTACCCAGGGCAACAGTGAGACTTGGTCTCAAAATAATAACTAATAAATGAATGAATAAATAGATAAAACTCAATCCTGGCTGGGTGTGGAAGCAAGCTTTCTCTGCTCAGGATTCAGGTGCAAGGAGGAGAGGAAAAAAGAGTTCTTAGCAGATCTGGAAAAGACCTCAACAAATGTTAGCTCCAGTCAAAAGCAAAAATAGGAAAAGTGAGTTTCTAAACCTTCTAGCTATTCAAGTATATAATACATTTTCCGCCAAATAACTGATTTAATCTCCCATGAACATATTATTTCTCACTCAGTCACTCCTTTCCATGCGCCCACATTTATTAAGTGCCACTGGACCACGACCTCTGCCAGAGACTATTTCTAATAATATTCCTGCATTCATAGGGCACGTTCTTTCTAATTCGATTTCTTATTTGATCCTCATTAAAACCCTTAAGGGACAATAGGAATGGCAATTATGTCCATCCCCATTTTATGAATGAGGAAACAAACTAAAGACAGCCTCAGGAAGGTGACTTCTAACCCCCAGCATTCTAAGTGTTCCCCAGCCCTGGCCTTGCCCTTCCTGGCTCTGTCACAGTCATAATTATTTGCTTCAAGTCTGTCTTTCCTGTCGGACTGTGGCTCTAAGTGGGCAGACTGGGGTTCTTGTTCCCAGGCATCTTCCTAGTGGGTCCCATTTACCACTGAGTCCTCACTGTGAAGACATGTGGTAGACAGGCAATAGATTTGCTGATGGGAGTTCCTCGTGGTCTTTCTGGAACAAATCTATTTTTAAAAGAAATTACAACTTAAAGCTATATGAATTAAGATTCTTGAATTTTTCACATTTCCCCTCGATATGTTATAGTGATCTCACCCAAAATTAATTTGGCAGCACTTTTTTTTTTTTAGCACTTCATTTTATCAAATCTTTCTAAATCATTCAACTCTGTTTTTATGGAAACAACTCACTGCCTCTTCACATTCATAGCTCATTGGTCTTAAATTAATTAAATTAAATTGTTATAAATATTAATACAAATTAAACAAAGACAACTGCTAAAAAACAAATCTAGGAATAACCACAACCGACTCTTGGTAAGTATACTATATGACAAGTAGGAACAGAGGCACCTAGGCATCTTAGAGCAGTATCTTTCAAACTATTTGACTACAAATCCATAGTAAGAAAGGCATTTCTTGTTGCAGCCCAATATATGCACACAAACACTTACATACGTACACACAAACACACATACTCATGCAAATACAAATACATACATGCCCCTCAAACAAAATATTTAGAAAACATAGTTTATCCTTATGATGTATGATGCATGTTGATATTTTTCCTTCTACTTTACTTTTTTCTTTAAATTTTTAAATTTTTTTATAGAGACAGGGTCTCAGTATGTTGCTCAGGCTGGTCATGAACTCTTGGCCTCAAGGGATCCTCACACCTCAGCCTCCCAAAGTGCTGGGATTACAAGCATGAGCCACTGTGCCTGGCTTTTTTTTTTTTTTTTTTAATTCTGGGTGTAACCTTCTAAATCTGCAGTCCCCAACCCCCAGGCTGCAGACCAGTACCAGCCCTTAGCCTGTTAGGAACTAGGCGGCACAGTGGGAGGTGAGCAGCAGGTGAGCCAGTGAAGCTTTGTATATATTTACAGCTGCTCCCTGCTGGCATCACCACGTGAGCTCCGCCTCCTGTCAGATAAGCAGCAGCATTAGATTCTCACAGGAGCACAAACCCTACTGCAAACTGCTCATGCAAGGAATCTATTTGTCTGTAACCAACTCCTCCCACCCCCCATCTGTGGAAAAACTGTCTTCCATGAAACCGGTCCCTGGTGCCAAAAAGGTTAGGGACCGCTGTTCAAAATTGTTTTCATGATCCATTCATGGATCTCCTCATGCAGTTTGCAAAACATCACCGAAGACTAACTTTGTAGTCAAGAAAAGTGCCCCATGTGATGTGGTCCTCAGCCATCACATTTTATAGAGCAGGTGAGAGGGTCAGCTGGCCCGGCAAGCTGATTAAGTGGAGGTTGGGTAAGAGAGTTTTTAGAATATATGCAAATGATCTGTAGAAGTGTAAAGAACTCTGCACACATCGGGGATGAAGGCAGGCTTGGGTTGCCTCTGGAATAAGACTCCCTGGCAATTCCTCTTAACCTCCATGCCGGGTCCTTTGGTGGTCTCAAATAACTGGGTATGAGATGGATTTCCTCCCTGCTCAGGGTAGAGAAAGCCGACCCAAATAGGAGCTGTGTGTTCTCCATCAGCCAGTGGAGATACTGCAGTCGGTGCTGGGCACTGCTGGAGTGCCAGCTTCGATTTGCCCTGACACATTATATCCTCAACTGGCACAGGGTGCTTCAGCAGCCACCCAGCACCGCTGGTCACAGGCCAAAGTGCCTCTCCTAAGAAAGTCACCCCCAAGCCCCATCATGCTTTCAGATGAGTCACCTTGTGGGAAAGCTTGTTTCTTCCTTGTACTTGACATTTCCTACCATGTCTCTTAAGGCTTGAGCACTGATAGGAATATGCTATAAATACTAAGATACAGTAGGCACATGAACCATGAAAAAGTAAGTGATATTACTCTAACCAACACATCCAAAATCTCAGTGGCTGACCACTACAAAGGTGTGTTTCTTCTTCATTCCTCATGTCCTGTGCTGGCCACCAGGGGCGCATTACTCATCACCCACACTCAGGACTCAGGCTCACAGAGCAGCCAGCATCTTGAACATTGCTTGTCACCATGACAAAGGCACGGAGTGCTGTGGAGACTCTTGCACCATCAATTAAGTGCTTAATTTTGCTCAGAATCTATTGGCCAGAACAGGTAAGTGAAATGGCCCCACCCAATCACAGAGGCAATTAAATTCAATTCTATACATGTCTGAAAGGCAGAAAATGGCAAATATTGGGTGAGCTCCTAATGCCTGCAACAGTGAGCTTTGTAGGGTAACCCAAATTATAGGGACCACCAACTTTTTAGCCAGAAGGATGGGAAGCTTCTCCACTCCATGCCTCACCCTGACTTAACCAAATTTATATTTTAGATTTGTCCCCTGCAACTTTCCACCTCCAGGTATCAATGTCTACAGAATTCAGGATTTGAGGGACTTTTGAAAGCATAGAATTTTTTGTTTACACTATTAAGAATCCAGGGCTGCATTCTGCTTTGGTCATAGCTGGAGACAGCAGCTCAAATGATATTTCTAGGACATTGTATTATTTTTGAAATGTTGATGAACAAAATAACTGTAATATAATATGAGCCCCCAAACCATCTAAATCTTTCTACAAATTAACAAAAAATCCTACAATGAATATTTTTTGAGTTCATAATCTCCTTTAGAAAAATTAAATGGTGGAAATGAGTTAATTGATATAAATACAAATTCCTTTTTAGAAAGGACACAGATTTAATATAAAATAATTGCCTCCTTATGACTGATTTATCTTAAGCCTGACTGCATTTAAATTATATCTTGCCCTTATTCAGACCTTATCTAGGGAAATAAATGAACCTTTCATTCTGGAAAAAGATAGAATGGAGAATGCCCTACGAGGAGACAAAGAAGAAATAGCCTGGGTTCTTAAAAGATAGATTGAGAGCCCTTTCTTGCCTCCTGGTTAGTGAGGAAGATGTACATATCCTGGTGCAATAAATCGTGAGTCACTCACAAAGCAGTTCCTTCTAATGTAGACTATTAGGAATGCCTTCCCCTACTGCTCAGAGCCCCAGGATCACTGTCTTGTCCATTCAGAGCCTCCTCCGGGGAGTCTGGAGCACAATCCTTTCCCCCCAGGCCGGTGGAGAGAGACTATTTCTACTGCAGTCTGTTAAGACAGGGTGCTGCTTGCTTAGTTCCTAAGACTCCACTCTCATGCTGCACATTTCTCTTTGAAGTAAAATATGTGATATTCTAGACCTTCAACAGTGATACCATGGGCCCTTCTCCCCAGGAAAAGAGAGAACAAACACTGAGACAATCGCTCACATCCTTCAAGATCAAATAGCACCAAGTGAGACAAAAAATGATGGAGAAAATCAGGGGAGGGGAGGAGCAGGGTGTCTCAGTTATTTTACTTCTTTGCCCGAATAGTTCAAATTTGCTGGATAATTGCTGATACCCCATATTGTATGTATAGACCTAGACAAATTTATATTTTTAATTGTATAAGCTCCATCATCTCATAAAATTATATTGTACAAAATATGACTAGATAGGCAGGGTTATGAAATTGGGGAAGTCATTGGGTATAATAAAATCTCTTTCCTTGCATTTGTGATAGCCTGAGTGGTTTTCAAATATGCAGCTCAGGAGCAGGTCTCAGTGGGACAGCAGACAGAACAACTAAGCCTGGGAAAGTTGTCATTGTAACCAACATAGCATTCACTGGCGACCTTGACCAGAGCAATTTCCATAGAGTGATGGGGTGAAACCCTGATCGAAGTGGATTCAAAAGAGAATGGGTAGAGCTGGAATGCAGACTGAGAGCAGAGACAAATCTTTCAAGAAGTTTTGCTGTAATCGGAGCAGATAAATCTGGCCATAACTAGAGAGTGATGCGGGATCAAGAAGGGGTTCTGCTTTGTTTTACAACAGGAGAGATTACAGTAGGTTTGTGTGCTAATGGGGAATAATCCAGGATAGAGAGAAACACTGATGCTTGAGTAGAAAGAGGAGACAATTGCTGAAGCATTGTCTTTGAGTAGGAGAGAAGGGTTAATGTCTACTGCACAAGTGGAGGAGATTATCTCAGAGTTCACTCATCCTAACCATAGGGCATGTGGTACCCACATAGGTATAGGGAGATGGGAGGATATGGTGGAAGGATCCTATGAAAGTACTCTTCAGGTTGCTTCGATTTTACTAGTGGTATATAAAATAAGGTCTTCAGCTGAGATGAGGATGGGAGAAGACGTATCGGAAGTTGAGGAGGGAGGAAAAGATATGAAATAGTTATCTAGTTGAATGGCAGAATGAATGGCCTAGAGAAACAACCCAAAGAAGTTTATATCTGGATTGTGAAGTCATAAACTTAAACTTGACTCCACACACTCTGGCTGTCAGTGCAAGCTTGGAATTCTTATTGGAATTGTCATGTGGTGATGAAATAATGCACAGTAGGGGAAAGCCTATAGGTGATGGATTTAACCTTATGGTCTTTCACAGATTAAATAGTCTATAAAACAAAAATATTCTCAATTAAATGAAATAAAGACAGTCTCCCTAGACAAGGATAGACTTGAAATTAGAGCCCCTCAAAGATGCATTAAAAAACATTTCAAAGGCTTGAGGAAAAACTATTGCAAGTTGAGAAGCCAAAAAATAATGTAGCTTCCAAAGTCAGAAACATAATCTAAATCAGAATACTTTTAAATGCTGTGGAACAAAGCCCATCAAGAGTATTTTTACAGTATAATTTTGGAAGTGAAGAAGACATTAATATTTAAAGAAGCACTTATAAATAAACTTTTAAACATAGTTTTTTGACCTGACTTTCACACTCCCCTAGGATGGCATTCAGGTGGTCCACAACTTTCTGAATTTATACACCAAATATTGTGTGTAGAGGAGAATGTGCCTATTTCTGGAAGTGAGCACATAATTTTTATTGAATTCTCAAAATAGACCATGATTCCAAAAGCATTAAGAATGACTTTCCAAAAAAAGAAAATGATCTACATCAGAAAATTTGTGATACAGAAAAAAATAGTTTATTTTAGAAAACTTCTGAAATGAAGATTTGGAAACATCTTGGAGTAATAGAAAACACAATGGACCAGGAAACAAGAGTTTGTATTCTACCTGACTTGCTTCTAATAAGCTGTCTGATTAGGGACACAACTCTTCAATTATTAGGGCATCAGATTCCTCCCCCATGAGAGAATGATGTTGGCACATGTGATAACTAAGGTCTCTTCCAGTCCTAACATGGTAAGATTCCATGAATGTGTACCACATTGCATGGCTTTTGCTCATTAAAATGAGAGTGACTTACTTTATGCAAAAACAAAGACTTTGGAGGGGCCTTGTGGCTTTTCCTAGATCCTCCTTTTCTCCTCCCATTTAATCACAGTGAGAAACCATTTACTAAATAAAGAGAAATAACAAGTTGTTATCTAGGGGATGCTCTGGCCCAGCTAGCAATGCTAAGTAACAATGAAGACACATTACCCTTCAGGCGCTTGCCAAGAATGGATCTCTAAATATTTACATCTAACATGATATCTTATTCCATTTTCTGTTGCTATAAAAGAATACCTGAGACTGGGTATTTTATAAAGAAAGGTTTATTTCTTACAGTTCTGGAGGCTGGGAAGTCCAAGACCAGGCAGCCACATCTGGTTGGCTTCTGGTGAGGGCCTTGTGCTGTATCACAACATGGTAGAAGGCACCACAGGGTGAGAGGGGCACACAAGAGACAGCAAAACTGACTTTTATGACAGACCCACTCCTGTGATAACCCATTAATCTGTTAACCCATTAACCTATTAATCCATTAATCCATGGAAGGATTTACCTGTTTATGAGAACAGAGCCCTCATGATCCAATCACCTCTTAAAGGCCCCACCTCCCAATACTGTTACATTGAGGATTAAGTTTCAAGATGAATTTCAGAGGAGGCAAACATTCAAACTGTACCACTTGGCAAAATGGCAGGAGTTATGTAATTCCAAGACTAAGGAAAGGTGAAGGGACTGTGACTAAGAGTATCTCCACATGAGAAACATTTGATTTCCTCCAGATCTTAAGGCCTTTCCACAACATATATATTATAGCAACTTCCACCAACAGAGCATTGAATGTGGTGATGGTGCCTGGATTGCTATAAATTGTCTGCTGAGTTATCTGTTCCTACCATCTTAGAGCACTCATACCACAGTTGCTATGGAAACCAGCCTCCAATAGCCTCCTTGTATTCACTCCTGTATATATTCCTCCCATAATGAATCTGGGTTTATGTGACCAGACCAACAGAATATAGCAGAAGTAAAGATATATAGCTTCCAAGTCTAGTTAATAAAAGATATTGCAGTTTTCTCCTTGATCTTCTGGGTCACTCACACTAAAGGAAGCCATCTGCCATGTCATGAGGATACTCAAACAGCTCATGGGGAAGCCCAGGTAGGGAGGAACTAAGATCTCCTGCCAACAGCCAGCACTGGTTTACCAGTAATGTGAATAAACCACAGTGGAAGCAGATCCTCCAGCCCCAGTCGCATCTTCAGTTGAGTGCACCCAGCTCACCTCTCAACCAGTCTCATAAGAGACTCCAAGCCAAATGCTACCAGCTAATCTGCTACCAAATTCCTGACCCATAGAAACTGTACATGTAAGAAATGTATACTGTATGTTAAAGCTACTAAATTTAGGGTAATTTGTCACACAACAATAGATAAGTAATAAAGTTGCTTTGCTTTTCTTAGGTTCTACAACACATGACACTTGTGATGAACAGAGAAATTCGAACATGCAACAGTTTTTAGTAGAGAAACTGGTTCATATCCTGAGTAATGATTTTTATTATTGCTCAAGCTATGGTACTGTATGTTCTTATGTTTATGAATAAACAATGCTAATCTAGGCCATCCTCAAAACTTCCCACAATGTGTAGTTAAAATAATATTTCAGATACCAAACCAATGTATGTAGCTCTTGATAATTCCTAATTGCTCCACAGCCACCTCCTTCCCTAATTAAAACAAAAGAATTGATCACTTCATGGAAAACACAGGACTTACTAAAGAACTGGTAAGCTATTGTTCAACTTGGAATTTAAAAATGTTTTTAAATTTATATGATAATCTGTTTTAGTTTACATGATAATCTGATGGTGTGTGTTGAAATGGCATGGTTCTTGGCTTCAGACAGCAGAAATCAATCTAACTAAGCAGAAAATCAATTTATGGGAGGGCTATCTGAGAGCTCATAATATCCAGAGGCAGACCAAAGAAACAGACTCAGAAGTCAGCCAAGAACCTGAGTTAGCAAGGAGCTTCACATCTGTCTACATCCTGCTGGCCAGGGATCTACAAAAGCAAGTGGAGGCCAGGAGCAGTGGCTTACACCTGTAATCCTAGCACTCTGGGAGGTCAAAGCGGAAGGATTGCTTGACCTCAGGAGTTCGAGACCAGCCTGAGCAAGAGCGAGACCTCATCTCTACTATAAATAGAAAGAAATTAGCCAAACAACTAAAAATAGAAAAAAATTAGCCAGGCATGGTGGCATGTGCCTGTAGTCCCAGCTACACAGGAGGCTGAGGCAGGAGGATTGCTTGAACCCAGGAGTTTGAGGTTGCTGTGAGCTAGGCTGACGCCATGGTACTCTAGCCTGGGCAACACAGTGAGACTGTCTCAAAAAAAAAAAAAAAAAGAAAAAGCAAGTGGATATCTGATCTCTCAGCTCCCACCAAACTCACCCAATGGCAGAACCTCCAAGAAGGAAAAAAAAGACCGTGATGCTGAGCACAGGCAAAATAAATAAAAGTCACTAAATGCCTGTTTTGCTTTGGCAGGACCCAAATTTTTGTTGTGAGAAAGAGTAAAAAATTTTTCCTAACTCCCCAAGCTGGACTTTTACATACCATAAGCCAAGCCTGGTGGGATCTGATTATTAGGTTGGTTGGTTGACGTCACAGAGAATGGAAGGATTACATGATGCAAGGGCGGTACCTGTCAGATAAGGAGAAAGGGAGGGGCTCATACTGTTGTGTGGGTGGGGGAGGGGAAACCACTGGGACAAGAGGGCAGGAAGTCAGATTAGTGTCTTCTCTAGTCCCACCCCTGGAGTGCCAGGGTGAACTTCAGCAGAGGACGCTAGGCTAGGCTTAAGGTGCTTCTAAAGTAGGAAGCTATTTTCTTGCTTTCCTTGGGCTCATCCTATAAATACTCCAGAGAAGCCCACATGACCAATGGGGTGCTGCCTGCCACTTGGCTTCTGAATGAAAACTTAGACATTTCTGAGGGAGGTGCCTGAGATTGGGCCAAGGTTTACTACATCTCTGGCATGGCATTTATGAGACACAGAAATTCCCATGTGGCCAGTGGGAACGTAGATGCTGGCTGATGATGCTATACTGGCTGTCAAGCTCTCCTGGGGGAGAGGGTTATCCATAGCAAGGAGGCCTTTCACCTGGGCTATACAGCAGGCCCCACCAGCTGGCTTCTCTGTGGGAACCACCAGCAGGCCTTGGGATCAGAAGGATTGAGAGGAACCATCAAGCCATGAGTGTCTGATCACAGGTTGATACACCAGCTTCAGCTGATCAGGGACAGATGCAGCAAATGGACCAGGAGAACATCACAATGCCAGGAGATACATGGCTTCTCTCCCTTGCAACTGACCAAGATGCCTCCTTGTGAAGAAGGAGGTGGAGAAACCCCTTGAGAGGAGGGAAAGTAATAATCCCAAGGAGGCTATTTTACTCACAAGAGACAGATGTAACTTGAATTGAGATGATGAAATGTTTTCCACCATCCACAGGAATAAGGCCTCATAAGCAAACATGGCTCTTGATGGAGGGCGCCCCCACCTGACAACCTTGGTCACTGCCCTGCTCCTATCTCCATGGTGGTCTGAGTTTCTGCTCCTTTGCTGCAACCTCCCACAGCTCCTGACCCCTGATCTTCCCAGTGAGAACTGGAGGAGGGAAAAGGCCTTGTAAAGAGATCATACTTTGGAAGCCACTACAGAGGTCCAGTTGAGATATGTCCCTGCCCCAGTTCATGACCTCATCCGAGGACATGGCCAAAGAGCAACTGAACACCAAATGTGTTTGAGTCTTCACAGTCACCATCAGGTTCTGTGCAGCAACCTCAAGAGCCAAACCCCAAGTTCTGCTGCTCATTTGCTGGCTAACCCTGGGCGAGCCCCTTTACACTCTTGGCCTCTGCTTCCTCCTTTTTAAAAGAGGATGGAGATGATAGTGGTAAGGAATGAGTGAAGGATTTTGTTCCTTTTTATTTGCTTGTTTTGTTTGCTTTGTTTTTTGATCTGGGCAGGGGGAGATGGGGAGGGGATGGAACCAGATTAAATTCCTGCAAATGATTATAGAGCCATACCATTCTAAGGCTTTGTGTTACAGCATTTTCTCATGAACATGCTGTAGCTCCCAAAGAACTTCTACAATTCTAATCTACACTTCAGCAATTTTATAAACATAACCTGAAAAGTGTTCAGCAAATAGACCAAAGAAAAGAAAGCAGCCCTTAAATTGCAGCAGCTAGTAGCCTTTACCAGTGGGTCAACAAAGCATGTTTTTGTTCTAAGCTTAATTAACAAAAACTGTTACCTGTAGAAATGGTTGAAGATTACTTCCTAATATCTGGTCTCCAAGTAGCCAGTCTAACACTCTTACAGACCAAGAAGGCCAACAAATTGAACCCTAATTGAGTAACCCAGCAGGTGGCCCATCCTGCCAGCTCTTTCTGCACCCTGAAATTTAGCAGCTGTAACAGTGGCTACCCAAGCCACAACAACTCAGATCACAGCCCAGTGCAAACAAGATCGAAGACTGTCTGACACTTCTAAGGAAATAAAGAAAAATAAAAATCGACTGACTTGTTCAAACTAAAAAAAAAAGTGAAGGTAGGGAGGAGGAAGAGCAGACAAAATATTTTATCGTTTTGTGACCAAACACAACCATGTAGGAAAATATTTTTGCTATCTCAATGGCTAGATTTAGTACTGTGGTGTCTGTTTTAACTTTTTTACTGGTTCTCCCAAAGGTAGTTTTATTTTGCTGAAAAGGCAAAGAAAGGGGTTAGAAAAATTAGCATTAATTAAACTTTATTTCCCTTGGCCACTGGCCACAAAGTTCAAATAAAGTGCAGCCTTTAGCCAAGTCCCCTCACAAGCAAAACGCAGAATGCACGGCTCAATTCCTGTACGTTTAGTTTTTCTGACAGGAGAAAGGAGAAAAAGGAGGATATCTTATAGGCATTTTTAATTGTTACAGTTGGGAAGGGGGTGCTTCTGATGCGTAATGGGCATTTTTGTGGAAAGAGAGGATAAAGCTACAAAAAGTAAAAAGGTAAATAAGAAGTGTGTCTTCTGTTTGGCTTCCTTTAGTTTTTTGCTTTTAGGGAAAAGACGTGGAGGAAAGAGGGCAGAGGAGAAGTAGAGTACAGGTGTGTTTCAATTATGTAAAAATATGTACAGGTATATTAATAAAGAAATATTCATTTCAGTGAACAAAAGCCCCATTCCTCCACATCAAAACTTTGATAGAAATTCTTGATATTACCTTTGACCCCCGCCTCCCACATCTATCCCTCTAATCTGTTCTCGAAATGTACCCAGATGCAATGGCTTCTGAAGTCCTCCACCTTTGTCCCACCAGTAGGAGCCACTAGAGTCTCTTGTGAGGAATATTTAAATTGCCCACTCTTTGTCACCTCCATGGCTTCATCTCCCACTGTTCTCCCCCTCGCTCATTCTGTTCCAGCCATGAGCTGTTCCTCAAACATGCTAAGCCTCTTCTCACCTCAGGGTCCCAGCATTTGATGTTCCCTCTGCCCAGAACACTCTTTCTCTGGATATACTTCACGGCTTGCTCCCTTATTCTTTCGTGTCTCTACTGAATGCCTAAATTTATCAGCGCTATTTCCGGGCCACTCTACATAAAATGGCAAACTTCCACCTAGTATTCTATAACTTCCTCATTTTTATTTATTTTTCTCCATAGTATGTACCATCACCCTACATATATTTATTTGCTTATTTATAGTTGGTATCCTCCCACTAAAATTTTTACTACTCATTGTCAAGATATCTCCCTTTATAATTTCATATGCTCTTTGAAGTCCTGTTTTGTTTGCATGTCCCCAATGCACTTATGACAGTGCCTGGTATGTAGCTGACACTCAATAAATATCAGCTGAACAAATAGATGAGTGAATGAATAAATAATTAAATAAAATTAATACACATGAAAGAAAGGGAGAGAAGGTGGAGGAAAATAAAGGCAGAGAGACAAAGAGAAAGAACAACTTCCAAATACATCTCTCTAAGGTCATCGTATGGGTGAATATTTTGCACTTTTCTCAATTTTCCTAAATAGGTAAAATAAAGATGTGTTATTTTTGTAATAAAGAAATAGATGCCATTTATCTTAAAATGACTTTTGTCAAATTAAAGGTTTAGCTAAGATTCGAAAATCAAAAATGAAAGTATAGGTTTTTGTTTTTTAAAATCAATGCTTCACAGTTTCAGGACAAGTCAAATAGTAGGGAGGGTTCTTGAGACGAAGGCCTGAATTGTCTCGGTGGCCCCGTCACCCTCTGAGTTGTCCCTGCCAGACACACACAGCCTCCTGCCACCTCCTCTGCACCTCGTTCCATCCCCTCGTCGCCAGCACTGTCTGTTCCATAAAGCTCTCATGCCACCCCTCCGTTCCCACTGCCACCATTGCCACAGTCACACGCCCAGTGGTCATTTTGACTCCTTGCTCACTTCCACAGATAAAGTCAATCAGATGCTCTCAAGTTTTTTTCCTGCATCTATTTTCTAATCCGTCTCTGCCTGTCCACCCACACTGCCACTCCCTCAGGACAGGCCTTTGTCATTTTCCCCCTAGATTCCTGCTTCCTGATTCCACTCTCTGTGCCTCATCCCTCCTCCTCAGGTAGCCTCCCACTGCTGCAGGAGTGGTTTTTCCTCTTTTGTATTTTTAATTTTTATTTATTTATTTATTTAGAGACAGGGTCTCATTCTATTGCCAGGGTAGAGTGCAGTGGCATCATCATAGCTCACTGTAACCTCAAACTCCTGGACTCAGGTGATCTATAGTCATGTACCACCATACCTGGCTGGTGATTTTATTTTATTTTTTTTAATTGTATAGGTGAGATCTCACTTTGTTGCTTAGGCTGATCTGGAACTCCTGGCCTGAAGCAATCCTCTCGCCTCGGCTTCCCAAAGTGCTGGGACTACAAGCATGACACACTGCGCCCTGCCATGGAGTGATTTTTCTAAAACACAAACCTAATCATCTCATTTTCCACATATTTAATAATCCCCAGGTTAGCACTCTGGCCCCTTCCAGATCCTACCGTGCCTGGCCCTCCATCTTCCTCCTTCCCCTTCGAGGGTCCCTTGCCCAGCCGTTCCAGCCCATCCCAACCCTAGCACTTGTAGTTCCCCAACCCGCTAAGCCATCCACGCCATCTTTTCTTCTTGAAATGTCAGTCCTTTCTGTTCTTGGCGTACATATTGGGCACCTACCCTTTAAAACCCAGCACTCTTGCCATCTCTTCTGGAAGGTTCTCCCTGCCACCCATTGATGTAGATGCTGCTCCTGGGTTCTCAAAGGAACATGGACAGTGTTTTAGCCATTGATGTACCCCTTGGAATCTCAACATGGGACTGTTAGCTCCCTAGGGGAAAGGCCCATGTCTTAACACTGAATTTTTATAACACTTAACTCAGCGTTTAACATCTAGCAGAAATTTAATAAATCCTTGTAAAAGGAAAGGGATGGAGGAGAGAGGGAACCCAGCTATGTAATTAGATTAGTGCTATAAATATGTTGAAGGAAAAGTACATAAGGTCTTCAGATGTGCCCACTAAATCTCTCTGTGGATGTTTGCAAGCTTCACAGCTGAGACATTTGAAGAGAACAGCATATAGTGGCCAACAGCACACAGATCCGTGGACTCGAATCCCACTTGAACCACTTAGAAGCTGCCTGACCCTCAGTGTGTTACTTAACCAATTTGAGCCTCAGTTTCCTCATCTGTTAAGTGAGAATAATGCCATCTCCCCGCTGAAGCTGGTGTGAGGTTAAACAGCATAATTTATGTAAAGGGCTCAGCACAGTGCCTGAAAGCAGTAAATGGTCAATAAATGTCACTAATCATGATGACGATGATAATCACTAGGAAACAAGACACCAACGTGTTTTGAACAGAACAGTAAGAGGAGGTCCAATAATAAAAGTATCCAATATATCAAACCAGAATTGCAATCCTCGGCATTTCAAAGGCCAGCCCCTAAATTAGCATCAACATTTGAAGATTTGGGGACACCAACCAGCTGCCATTGACAGCATACAAGCCGGCATCACGGGGAAAGGCCGGGGCTGCTCAGATTTCTCACAATTTAGCAGCAGTTTCACAACTGCGCATTCCGGATCATTCCACAGGATAGCAATGTGTGTGCAACAGGAAATAAAGTGTTCTGTGATCAAGTAGAATCACAAGATACTGTAAACCAAGTTCAACAGTGATATTTACTGCAGGACTTCTCTGGGTGTGTCTAAGAAGGGGATCGCAGGATTTGCTCAATATTTTTAAGCATAATGTCCTGTGGGTTTTTTTTGTTTTGTTTTGTTTTTAGATTATCTCCTACACTCTTCAAAATGCCTCAATTCAAGGAAAGCTCCAAGGGTATAGCATTTACAATCCCAGGTCAACTGGAAAGGAAGAGAGGGAAGGAAGGAAGAGAAAAAGAAAACATATAATCTCCAAATATGTATTTCTGTAGTTATAATATGGGTGAATATTTTGTACTGTTTTCACTTTTCCTAAAGGTAGAAAATAAAAATTTATTGCTTAATTAAAAAACAGATAACATCTGTCTTAAAACAATTTTGTCAAATTTAAGATTTAGCTGAGATTTGTAAATGGGACATGAACGTATATATACTTTTTCAAAAAACATAGATGTTTCACAGTTTTAGGAAGCAGAATATCCTGCTCATTGTGAGCTAACAGGCAGGCAGCGGGGCCTAGTTAATTAATGCATAGTCCTGGACAATCCCCACTCAATGAGGCACATACACCCACTGTGACCCTACCGCTCTTGGAAGCCCCTCCTAATGGCTGTGGGCACCTGCTGAGACTGGCACAGGGGACCCCACATCACAGTTGATGAGCATGCCTTGACCTTCTCTTCCCTTCCTCTGTCACAACCTCCAGGAGGGCACGTGGAGCCAGGCACCCCCTTCGTCCCCACGAGGCCCTGCGCTCTGGCTGAGCCAGCAAAGGCCAAACCAGCCTCTCACTTCCACCGATGCCTCCGGCTCCAAGCTCTGTTCTCGTCTATTCATTTGGCTTCAAGTATCTTCGGTGATTCTCTCTGTAAGTTTCTCTTTTTTATTCCAAATTGGTTTCCTGTCATTTTTATGAGAAGGAATTTATTGGGGCTTTTTAAAAAAAAATAAAAACGTCTTTGTGCCTAAATCTTTCCATAAGAGCCGTCTCAACAATGTTTGTTCTCTATCTTAGGTTCTTTCTTTTTTTTTTCTGTATTTTGTGCTTCTGGCCCAACTGCAGGGAAGTAGATTTGGCAAAGGCTGGAGAGGGCGGGGTGGGGCCAGGCAGAGCCTGGGGGGCTACGCCAGGAGCTGCTGCCCTCACCAACGTGCGCTACTCACTCAGCCCGCGCACACGCCACACACAGAGCCGGCTCTTGCACGGATAGCCCCGAGCACGCGTCCCATGCTGGTCAGCTACTGAGAATGCCTGAGCTGGAGGGAAGTGCACGCTCAAGACCTGATGCTAGGTCTGCAGACTTCACACTGAAACTGGGCTCCTCACGGGCGCTTTCTCTGCAGGCCAGTGTGCTAGTCACGAGCCAGAGCCAGGGCTGCCCGCGTTCATCCTAGGGAAGGTGTCTGCACTTTGCCAGGGCTGAGCAAGAGGCCTCCTCTGGGTCACAGTAAGTGGTAGATCCATCGCAATGCTAGCGAGAGGGGGAGGTGTCGGGGGCTTGGGGGCGCATGCCAGTGGGCAGTGCCTTGTATAATCTCCTGCTCCTTCAGGTAGACCTGTCAACGATCTAAAAGAGAGAGGGCGTGGGGGTGCAGCCCACTCCCCAGTTCTAGAGTCAAGCCTGCACAGACATCACACACACTCATATTTACCAAAGACCCCACAAAGAAATGCATAAGGTAGGCTTACCTTTGTTTGCCAAACGTAGGGGACGTGCCTCCTGTAGGGTTAAGTGGAAAACAGCAGTGTGCAAATTGTACATGTCGTGATTTGGACTATGTAGAAAGTACACTCACAAAGTACATGTGAAAAGGTTGAGAACGAATAAAGCTGAACAGTTTTCTCTGCTTAATGAAATTATTGGTGGCATTTATTTTACTCTTCATAAATGTCTGCACCTTCTCATTTTTCAATAATAAATATTCTTATTTTTATCAATGCAAAAGGTCACTAAGCTATTTGTTAAAAAATCTCCCAAACACTTCTTTAGGGAGTCACGATTATGGATAAGATAGTGGGGTGTGTGTGTGTGTGTGTGTGTATAAACACATATACAGCACATATATGTATGAATAAATGCAAATAAATGTATATGCTCATGTGTGTCTGTAACTGTCTATGCATATATGTATTGTATTGTGATTACCTTCAAAGACCAATACAGAGAACTGACCTGCTGGCAAACCCACAGAAATATATCACAGACAGCAGGTCAACAACAAATAAGATAAAGAGACACCCACTGGCTGTGATATGGTTTGTCTTCATTTTCTGGGGTTAAGTGACTGTTGCAAAATAATCCATTTACTCTTTGTGAAGATGACCATCTTGACAGAATAAAATGGGAGAGGTCCTGCCTGGAGCAGAAGCTGTGTAGCACCACGGTGACAGTGAACTTAATTGATCTTTGTGTCCAGGGGCGGCTTCTCTCTCTTCTTTCTCCTCCCAGTTGAGAAACTGCACTTCACGCTGACAGAAGAGGGCAGGGTGGGATGTTTTCTCATGAGCAGTGCCAGCCCCATGTGGGCACTGAATCCTGAAGCCAAGTGATTTCTTGTGTGCTCTGCTACCATGACTGCCCCACTATCCTGTTCTGCAGTCACCAGCCAGTGCCCCTCCTAACAGGTGGCCCTGGTGCTCTTCCCCTAAGGGGAAGAGTTTCTGGACAGCCACCAAGGTCACAGACACTCGCCAAATCTGAGTTTTCAGTACTGGCACCTCACGGGCCCTTCCTGCACTCTTCCTGCTTTGTGCAGAGCAGGGCAGAGCCCACGAGGAATGGAGCACTCTACTAAGCACAACCTAATCCTCAAAGGTGTGGAAGGTTGGGCCCCAGGTGGAGAGAAGTTAGGTGGTAAGCAATGGCTGGGTCAGATGCCGGAATTCCTACTCTGGAATTTCTGCATCCCTTTGGAGTTCTTATAATTTGATCCCACTGTCGGTGCTACCTGTGGGGGAATAATACTTTTCCTTAAATTGCATGTTGAGCAATCACTCCAAGTATTTTCTCTAGAGAGCTTTGGTTTTCTTACTGGCTAATCCTCGTAGGATGATGTGGGTCAGTGTGGTTAAGAAAAGAATTATTCATTCAAAGAACCCATTGACAGAATAAAGGCTTACAGTTAGTGCTTAGTAATGTCTGGAAGAGTTTTACCCCATCTGTCTATTTAATCATTCATTCATCCTTTCAAAACATAGGATCCAAAGACTGATTATAATGAGATGCACTACAGGCCTGAAAATCCAACTGATAGTCAAAAGCCATGTTTGCTTTCTGCTCTATAAAGTACTGTAGCCTTTTGTTACTGACACAATAATTCATTATAAATGTTTCACTTTTTTTTTTTTAAAGAAGGACTGCACTTTTTGGGCAAAATTTAAAAGAAATCAGTGCAGGCCCAGTGAAAAGTTTTTGTCTTAGTCAGGACTCATTGGGTTGTAAGTGACAGTAACCTAATTCTATCTGACTTACAGCAAAGGAGGGTATCCAATGGCTGTCACAACTGGAAGTCCAGGGTTATGGGATAAGAGTTAGATTTTGCTGGATCTAGGGGTTGGATGACATCTCTCTCTCTCTCTCTCCCTCTTGCCCCTTATAGCTGGAAAGATAGTGCAGGCAGCTAAAAAAAACACATCCTCACAGCTATTGTTCCAAATTGAAGAGACACGCACAGTCTCTCCCAGCATCCCTATTGCAAATGTCAACAAAGACAGTGGATGGCCCCACATAAGTCACGGGCATTCCAAAGCCAATCACCCTGACTCAGGGAAAGAGACCTGGACTGGCCTGCTAGGACTGCACACCCCTTTCTGTATCTTGGGCCAGGTAGGATACTTGGGGTGGAATGTTGCTCTGGGATTTATAGCTGTATCAGGATCCCACGTCTTGGAGGAAGCATAGTTCCCCAAAGGAAAACTAAGGCATGCTTACCTAAAGAAGGGGAAGGAATACCAGACAGAAAAATAACTTTGCAAAACATCATTATAAAATGTATCTGAAAAGAAATTCATTCTATTGGAAAAATTCTAGCAAACTAAAAATGCAAAGGGACAAAAAGCGGAGATATTTAATCGTGTTGAATAGAATATTATCAAGAAGATAAAGTGGCTCAAGAGATTTTGTTCCAGAGAATACCTTCACAGTGAAAACTCAGGAATGTTGGTTTAATCTTGATTAAAATGTTTGTTTTCATAAAGCAGAGTCCAAACAGCCTAGGGATCAAAACAACTTTTCCTGGAACTGAGGCCGTTTTTTTTTCCCCCAAAGAAGTCCAAATTTAATTAAGATTGGATAAACAGCAT
The DNA here is from genome assembly GCA_008086735.1 of Cheirogaleus medius. Lineage (NCBI taxonomy): Eukaryota > Metazoa > Chordata > Mammalia > Primates > Cheirogaleidae > Cheirogaleus > Cheirogaleus medius. The sequence continues at coordinate 25,348,599 of VBSM01002217.1, read as the reverse complement.
C
>VBSM01002217.1:25323253-25348498 GCA_008086735.1 Cheirogaleus medius | reverse complement strand
CCCCCCCCATGTGTGTGTGTGTGAATGTCACAGTTTAGAAGACTCATGACTGTTCTGTAAACCAAAACCGATCATTCTAGAAACCCATGCCCTTTCTGCCCTTGTGTAACGTCACCCAGCAGCAACTTATACAGGGAGAATATTGAACTCCACAGCCTGTTTCTGAGGGCAAGAGATGAAACTGATGACAATTCTGAATTGGATTTAGCAGAGCTGTCTCCCTAAGAGATCCGATCATGCCTCTTGTGTACAAGGCTGGTCTCCCTCTGGTCCTGCAGGGGCAATTTCCCCTTATGCCCAAAGCCCATCAGATACCTGACTTGGACAAATCACCTCACCTCTCTGGGCTCATCTATAACATGAGCGGATTGAACCAGGTGATTTCTATGGCCATTCCAGTCCTCACAGCCTACAACGTGAGGACACCCTGATGCTATATCCCACTACCACGACGGGGGGAGTTTTTTTTACAACCGCAACTCTTTCTGGTGTCTCTCAGATAAAGACCAGGCCCTAACCCCACCCCTGGAGGGTATGTCTGCAATAGCAGGAACAAAACCATGACCGGACAGGGACAGGCACCAGCGACACCCAGGTGAAAATTGGTAAGGTTACGTCAGTAGCATCCTTAATAACGTGGCCATTCCTTTCTCCTTCTGCCCTCTGGGATTAAAGCGTGTGTGCTGACTGTTGAAAAATCAGTCATTAACGGCCAGGAAATGACTTCCCCATCCATCAGAACCCTACTCAGCCATGTTTCAGCTTTTTCTCCTTTCCCCGCGTAATTATTCTCATCCACCGCTGATTACAGTTTATAATAGCCATAATTCTCTCCGAATCAATCACTACTTTCCTTTACCACCGGCTTACCAGTAGAAACATGAGGGAATGCAGATACTCCCAGCTGGGCTTTATTTTTTGGAAATTGCTGGCTTTTGTCTGGATCTCATTTAATCATCTGGATGTTTCAAAGAAAAACTAAGATTTTGATTCAAAGGAATTTTTTCCTACTCACCCTTAATTCTTCCCTTCATATTGTTTTTAAGAAGACATGTGATGGCTGCCTCAATGAGGCTAATACTCTGCGAAATCTGCCAGTGATGTTGCTTGGAGAGATGGGTGGGGGACACAGTGGGAATTCTTGTCATGAATCGATAAATGTCTTTAGCGCTTTACCTACCTGAATATTGTGTAGGCGACTCATCCTTTGTGATTTTCTGGAGGGTGTCAGAATTGCTTTTTCTCTCCATGGACTGATTAGAACAAAAACTCCTACTGGGAAGACAAAGGTTTTCTTGAACATTCTGCAGAGGTATGACGATCAGTCATTTACACCTTAGTGAGAATTTAAGGCAACACAATTTTATTCCGCATTTGCCAGACTTACTATGTACCATGTACTGTGCCAGTGTTTTGGTTAATTAAAAAAAATGACTATAATCTAATCTTTGTATCCTGGGGTTCATGTGGTGGCTGGAGGTGGTAGGAAGGTAGATACTTAAATAATCACTTCGGCATTCATCACATGCACCTTGGATAATGGGGCTACAAAGTGCAGTAGGAGAATGAGAAGGGATCTTAGAGTTTCTAGAAGAAATGTGATTAGAACTGAACCCTGGAGGAGGAGAAGGACTTGCCTAATAATCATTCCAGGAGGGGGCAGCAGAAACTAATCACAAAGCTCGGTAGGGAAAGAGAGGATGAGAGAGACCAAGGCCAGCAGGGAGCTCTTGGAACAGTGGAATGACCCAGAACCGTGGGATGGCATGAAGGCCAGCAGTCTGAACCCCGTTTCTGGCCGCAGCATCAGGCAACCCCCAGGAAAGCTTTAGAGAACCATAGCAGCCCTTCCCAGAGAGTTCTAGAAATACTTACTGAGATGACCTTGGCAAACACAAGAGGATAGGACAAAACACCATGTAATTCAGGATATATTATTAGAAATGTCAACTCATGGCTAGTGAAGTTTGGGACCCACCAGATATAACGATGAAAGAAGTAATTTTATAGTATTGGACTCTCCCTCCTCCCACCCCCAAAATGTGATCTTTTCAAACCCAAACAAAACCAAGTTAAAGTTGACACTCTAACATAAGAATTTGTATAAAAAAAATAAGCATCATACTTTAGAAGTACTAAATCAGCATCAACAGCAAATGTTCTGAGACCTGTTTACACAAAGGCAGGGTTTGTATCCATGGTGGGAATGGGAGCAGGTCGTTCGATTTTGCCTCCGTCCTTACTAGTGCATGGTTGGTTTATTAGGAAACCTATAAACTCTCATAAAGCTCCTTACACCTCCGTTTGCCATGTTAGCCACATATGACCTGAAATAATTCATGCAACAAAACCCCCGGGGTCCACGGTACCGGGGCAGACGTTCCAGGTAACTGCTAATCTGGAAGTTATTTTCTTTCTCAGACAGCCAGGGTGGTCTATATCAGTGGTTTCCAGCATTTTTTTTTAAGTTTCATGAGCCAGTAAAATAAAACATTTTTAAATTGGGTGGTGATGGTGGGAGAGAATAGCAGAGGTTTGCCCACCTTTTATTTTGCCAACTCAGAGCATTAAGAATAACCACTTCCACCTCTTCTCTCCACCGTGTCACAGCAAAAAGCATACGTTCATACCAAAGCCATGAGCAGCCCATAAGCTCAGCATAAGGGATAGTCTTTCAGTTAAAAGCTGCATTGAAAGAAATCTTACTACATTATCCTTACTTTTCTTATTTTGCAACAGAATGCTCAAAGATTGAAGGGCATGCGTCCCCTGAGAAGTTCTGATCTGGGTGAGCCCTCTCTCCAGATGCTGGAAGGAAGTCCAGAGAGACACAGTCCTGGGGTTACTACTCTGGACACACATTGGAAGAAACGGAAAGAACTGTCGCATCTTCCAGAATTATCCAAATCGATCAGGAAGCAAATCGGGACTACAGTCTCGACTCCTGTTAAAAGTGTGACATTTCAAAATAGCAGGAGACAGAGGCTGAGAAATCTGTATTTTCAATTATTACATTGGCCAAGTTATGGAGAGCTGTTTAGCTTGTCAGGCTTTTTGTGGAAGAGCAACCGTGTGGCACACTCGGCCAGCCAACCACACAGAATTAGGGCAAAAACGTGTTAAAAGTTTGGAACAAGACCTGGCCATAAACATCCACTAGGCTAAGGTTTTCATTAATCCCCAGAGTGGGCACAGAGGGAAGAAAAGGATTCATGGCTAATCGTAACTATTACTGAGTACCTACCATGTGCCAGACCTTTGCTGACACCATCTCTTTTAATCCTCAAGACAAGTTTATGAAATAGGAATTCAACACAACTTCTTTGTAGTTGGAAAAAACACATCCAAGAGAGGTTAAGTTCTTTGCCAAGGATCACACAGAGGTGGAAACAGAACTCATGCCTATCTGATCTGAGAGTCTGCTGTGACCATTGCACCAAGAAACTCCCTGTGGGGTCTGTAGCTTGTTTTGCATGTGCATGATCTACAGTTTTACATTTAGCAAACTGTTTAGAGTAAAATCATGTGGCTTTTCTAAATCTCCATGAATCCTGTGTCATTTTTATAAAGTTCTGGGTTGAAAGGCTGTCTTCAGATATTGTTAGGGGGCAAGCCCGAGGAAAACTGGTACAGATGAGAGTCTGGAACCCCAAAGGCAAGACCAGGTAAGTGGTGGTCCTCATCAGACGGGCCACATGGGATCTCTCCCCATCTGAGAAGACTGTTCTGTCCTGGGGCTGGCTGGCTAGTGACTTCTAGGGTTTTGCGAAAGCTTCGGCAGGCCTGCAGGCGCTGGCCACGGGCTGCTGTATCTACCAGGTAGGATGCAAATTCCCAGGAACATGAATCACTTCACTTGCTTTCCCCTGGGGCTTTGCTGCATCTTTGGCCCCAAATTTCTCATAGCAGCCAGTGCCAAAAAGGAACACTGGGAGAGAGGAAAGCTTGCATGTTAATTTCCAGTGGCGACGTAATGAGAATTTTATTCACTTACTCTGAATTCCCTTGTGTCCTACATCCTCCCCTTGGCTTATTAGCTCTCAGTACCTGGCCTGGCTGCTGAGTCTCAGGAGAGGGCGGTGAACGCAGTCCACGTTCCTCCGACAAACTGGCTGTGGTCCTTGCTGCCCTGCAGCTCCCGCAGGGCCACCATGTGCTTGCTCGTGCCCCGACAGAGGTCTTCATTCCAGGCCCAGAAGTGCGCGTCCTCCTTCTCTGACGAGGATGGCCTCAGTGTGGGGTTTACTCTCGAGTCTGGAATCTGTGTAGGCTCTGCCAGGTTTCCCCTTTCTGGTGTGTGTGTGTGTGTGTGTGCGCGCGTGCGCACGCACATGCACCTGTGTGTACCCAGAGTTCTCACCACCCCCCAACACAACAGATGGAGTCATTTATTTCAGAGAGGGACCTACCTCAATTGTGGTCAAAATATGACAAAATGCTTTGTAGTTATCTGGGCCTACAATTCCAGATAAAGATGTAGAAGTATGAGAAATTGTGCAGGGATGGGGAGGGGGCCGTGGTTTGGGGAGAAAGTATAAACCAGAATTTTGAATCCATCCAACATCGATTACAGTCAAAAGGTGACAGTTTCCTTCTCAACTTAGAGAAAGAAGGAAATATGCTTTCACATTAGAAAAAATATCCTTTACTCTCTGCTAAACACTTCTGCAAGAAGGTGTCTCTGAACCGCTGTCCCGCTGTGTGCGTGTGTGTGCGTGTGCGTGTGCATATGTGCATGTTAACTGGCCCCATAAACTAAGAAAGAGGAAGACATGGTTCCTCTCCACCCTGGAGACTTGCTCCAGCTCTGCTCTCAAGGTTGCTGCATCACTGAATACGCTGTTTGGGCTTTTTGAGGGGCAGGGGCTGACTTCACACTGGGCCCCACACATAGAGGGGCTCTGTGCTTGGTTTAATGTTCTGGTGTCACTGTCTTAAAATTCTTAATAACATGTATATACACACAGAGGCTTTGAATTTTCATTTTATATATACAATCCTATTAAAAATCATATCACAGAACAATGGCTAAAAACATAAATACAAATTGGCTGTATGATGTGGGGTCACTTTACTTCTTTGAGCCTCAGTAGGGCTACAGTTTGGTGATTCTCAGCCCTGGCTATACCGTCAGATTACCTGCAGAGCTTTGAAGAAATACCAATGACCTGGAGCCCATTTGGAAAGAGGCCCAGCATCAGTACAGTTTTGAAGTTTTGTTTGAAGTTCTGCAGGTGATTCTGGTGCGCAATCAGGTCTGAAAGGACAGGCCTAGATGACTTCTAAGATCCCTGTAGGCTCTGTTTCCTGTAATCATGTATCCATTTCCCCTGGCACTTGTTAAAGTTCATGTGACTGCTGCATTCAATTCCATAATGTAGTCATGCTTGTTTTAATTTTAAAATAACATTTTAAATGTTTTATTGTCTAGTAAAATCGACACTCCAGGAAGATTGAGCCATGTTTATTTTGTACATCAACTCATGGCTTTTGCTTTCAGATGTGTGTGCAGCTTACTGTAAGAAGCTCAGGACTAGACTGATGATGATCTTTAAGGATTCTTGTTTCTTCAATGTTCTTTGCCTCTGTAATCTGTCTCCCAAGATCTTTCCACAGATAACCATGTTCACGTGAGAAATTAATTCCTTGGATGTGTGTGTGCGTGTCTTGTACTACTGATATCACTAACCCTGGGCCTGTGAGAAAGTTTAATGTCTATATCAGACAGGTCAAATAGGGAGTTATTAGCCTGGTTCCAAAGCAGAAATTCAGGTTCTCAGATGCTCCAACTAGTTAACAAAAGAGTCGTCCCACTCTTAGTCACTTTGGGAGACGCCAATACTGTTGAACAAACAGTTGATACCAAGCTCTACTCTGGGATTACTCTAGACAAAATCATAGCAAAGGAAAGTTCATCTTTCATGTTCCTTGTTCTCTGAGCCCCCTCCCCACGCCCCGCAAATGATCAATGTGATCAAAGTGTATTCTGTCCACCTAACCAGGCCTGACCTCCAGAATGCTCTTCCTTCTTTCACATAGCTGTCCCTGGATTCGAAGTTTTAAAAACGAATTCTCACTAAAATGTCAATGACTGATACAGCATACTTATACTTATTTCCAAGTGTGTTATATTGCCACAAGGCAGCATTCACTTAATCCAAAAGAATCTGACTTTAAGGTGGACTTTCAGTCATGAATGGCAAGCCTGAAAGAAGTGGTATCTTTTGAACTAGAGAAAACTTTCTGGGCCCCCTCAAATAACAGCTGGTCATATGTTTGTCATTTAAGTAACCAATAATGCTATGGGCAAGCAAGCTTTTGAATATGTGAAAGCATGTATTAAAAAAATCAACCAATCAAATTTTAAAAACCCTAAGAATGTCATTGGAATTCTTATTTGCATTGCTCAAGGCCATAAAGATGAATTAAGGGTGCTTCAGTAAAACCTGGCAGATAAACAAGGAGTTTAACATTAATGTTGTGAAAAAGAGGAAAGAAGAAAAAAAGCAAATTACAACTGAGAGAGACCTAAGCAGAAAGGGCAGACTGCTGGTGTCCCAGAAACAGCATGGGTCCGAGAGAAACAAGCTAATGGAGATGTGAAAGATTTAATGGCACCCCATGAAGAGGAAGTGGGTATTAAAATGCAGCCCACACACCCCACCAGACCCTGGATCCTGGTACATAGCTATGTCCGTACAGAGTGGGGCTCCTTTTCCTAATATGTCCCTCTAGAGGAAATGTCATTTTCTAATTAGTCTGTCAGAAGAGCACGTTCTAATTTTCACAGAGATTCCTTATAAGCCAGTGGCAGTCCTGGAACCAATCCTACTTAATCTGTTGTCCCCTAGGAAACATTTTAAAGGCAGGAATAGCCAAAGGAAGTCGAGTCTCACAGGACTTCAAACCTAGACGCAACGAGAACAGCACCAGAAAAAAAAATGGCAAGCAAGGGAGTTGCAATTGGTAAAAGAAGCACATTTAGTGAGTCTCTGAAAATTTTCCATGATATCAGGTCACCAATTACCAGTCAACTCTTGGCTGGAACAGACAAAAAAGAAGTGACCTCTCTCTCTTTCTTGCAAGGATCAGCCTGTAATTTAGGAACAATGTAAGAAAAATATCAGAGTGTAGGGCTAACGGGGTAGCTCTTGAAACCTACAAGCCAAAGAAGTCACCTTTTTTCATTTTGCTAATTTAATGTGAAAGTGAAATAGGTTCCTTTGCAACCTTGACAGCCAGCTTTCTGGGAAGGTGTCTAATATAGAATGTAAAATGGAGACATGAATCGATGAGACTCATTAATATTCATAGACAGCAGATTAGGGTTGGTGGAAAAAAAATTATTTATGAAACGGGGGGTATTGTCTTCCTTTCACCAAAAGGATTTTGTTTAGAGAGGATTGAATTGGGTGACAGGGCTATGACAGATTAGGTATGAATTTGCAGATTTCTTGGTTTATCTCCCAAGGAAAAGAACCGAAAGCATTTGCAAGCAAAGAATGTCCTGGGCTGAGCACAGTAAATGCTTCAGTACCACGTGCCGGAGGTGTAATGAGGTGTCGCAAACGTGAGGTTCAGAGGCCACTGCTGATGGAAAGCGCTAGCGAGGAAATGAAAGAATGGATTGAGAGTGTGGTTATGTAACAAAGGAACGGGCTGAAAGCAAAACGAGGCTTAGCTGATGTCAGAGGAAGGCACAGGGGACGAGAGAGGGGCGATTCCCTTTTTAATGTCTGTATGTGCGGGACGGGAGAAAGCATACGATTGAATAACACCTTACGTGATATATAATTGCTTTGCATTAAATATATATTGTTGTACTGCCTAAGAAACCTCTGTGTTATTTCTGACTGTAGTTGGTCTGTGCTATTCTGTAATCTAATAAAGACAAGAGGGAAGGCAATGAGTTCAGAAGTGGGCTCAGATCCTCAAGTGAACTCTGTTAACAATGCTTTGTACTTACACCACATGAGGATTTATTGCTAGTCTCTTATCTCCCCAAATCCTCTCCTCCTTTATCTTTCTGATCCTTGGCAGGCTTGTGCAAATAAGCTGTTGGGATCTGCTGAAATTTTAAAGTGACAGATACAAATTTTTTTAGAACTAAGTCTTGAGAATGGCAGAGTGAGAACCTTAGAAGAGACCTTGAATTGTTCCCAAGGACATCCAAAATGCCATGGATATTTAAAAAGGAGTTTTCTGCTGTTTGTACTTCCAAAAAATTCAGTCTCCTGTGCATGAGCCCAGCCCATTATATTAACAGTCTGGTGGGTTGCTGGAATGTTATAAAGATAATTGGAGAAAGAAGAAGACTATTCCATTTTAGACCATCTCCCCACTGGTTTAAATTAGGTAGGATCTCCAATCCGGTTTTTAAAATTTTGGGGGTATTGAAGACAGAATTGAAAAACACATGCTCAGGAATTTGATAGGCCAGTCTTTGAGGACCAGGTCACTTGGAGCTGTGTCAAGCAGAGATTTATGCGGAACAACTGTTATGGAGCTAAAAGGAGGTTGCAGAAACAAGGTTTGGAAGCTGGGAATACTTAGCATATCCTACCTTAACGTCTTCATTTTGAAAGTGTAGAAACTAAGACTGTAAAGGGACTTAGCTAGAACAAACCCACATTGTACATCCATACAATGGAATATTATTCTGCCATAAAAAAGAACGAAGCTATGACACATGCCACAACATGGGTGAGCCTTGAAGACATGGTGCTAGGTGAGAGAAACCAGACAAAAAAGGCCACATATTGTATGGTTCCACTGGTAAGAAGTGTCTAGAATAGGCAAACCTCTAGAGACAGAAAGCAGATTAGTGGTTGCCAGGGGCGAGGGGAGAGGGCAAGGGGAGTGGCTGCCAACAGGGATAGGGTTTCTCTCTGGAGTAACGAAGTGTTCAGGAATGAGACAGTGAGGATGGTTACAATACCTTGTCAGTGTGCTAACCCAGCAAATCATACAGTTTAAAATGGTAAATTTTATGCTTTATGAATTTTATCTCAATTTTTAAAATTGCAACATATATATATATATACACATAAAAGGGAGACTTTGACCAAAGTTGTTTAGCAAGTACTGTAACCCAAGTTACATCTGAAGGCGGTTCCCTTTCTATTCAGAAAACTTCCTCAGAATCGTGTTTTTAATGTATAAAATAACATGCATGGGATTATAAAGAAAACCAATTATATTAAAATACAGTTATCAAAATGTTTTTAAAACACTGAATTTGTGATATAATAACGTATGTGCTTCTATAATAGGTGAGTCCATTTTACACCAACTGTGTGATGTTAACATACAAGGTAAATTAGCCAATGCAGACATTAGGTGTGGCTTTTCCTTTCAAAAACAAAATCCCTGTGTTTATTAGCATCGCCATATGCTACCAGTGAAATGCAGTTTATTAGGAAATTGGTATTTGGAGAAAGATAATAACACGTAGAATTACCTCTGAGTAGTGATACTGTCTTGTGTAAAATACTGTTAAACTCTGCTTTTTAATTTACTCAAGCCATGCAGGTCCTCCCAGAACTAATTGAAACTCACAGTGAAGGTTTCCAGGTACCACCACCATCCTAGGTTTTGGTCTGCTCAGAGCCACAAGGCAAATTGCTTCCCCAACTCTGAGGCCCAGGCTCTGCAGTAGCAGGGAGTCGCAGCTTATCATGAAGTCAGTTTTCCGGTGTGTAACCAACAGGTGGCTGCCTTCTAATCTTGGGTTCCAGTCTGCGGCCTTTGGTTATTTGCTTTTAATTAGTTAGCAAAGACCATTACCTGCCCCAGACCAGCAAGGGCATAGAGCTTCTGACTTCATCCACTAAGTTGTTCTCCTCTACAAATGATATGGATGATGCAAATGTGAGTGTATGATCTGAACGTGTGTGTACATATACACTCAAGTGTGACGTCTATGAACTGCGTGTGTGCATACGTATACACACATGTATGTGTCACATGTATGTTTGTATACATATAAGTCTCCATCCTTCTTGTCTCTTTGGACTTGCTCTCCCTTCACTGCTAAAAATGGGAAGAAAAGAGCATCCAACTTGCTCATATCTGGTGGGTAGTAGCCCCAATTCCCTGACCATTAACTCTAAATCAGGTTATCGGACAACTTAGCTTGGCCCCTGGCTTCTACTTAACCATTCTTCAGAGCCTCCATTCTTTTAGACAGCCTTATTAGCAGTGAATTTGATCCCCGATGCTTCCAAAGCCTGAAATGATCATGTGTTTTGCACTTTGGCAGGAAGCTCTCCTTCATCCATTTTATCTCCTTTAGTTGGGGGTCTGAAGTTCCTTTGGTTTTTGAAGCTTCAGCCAGCTCCACTTCAAGTGCAAACACCTCAGCAGGTGCAACAGAGGTGGAGACGCAGGGGTGCTGTGACTTCTTATCTTCTCACTCATCTGGGCCAGATTTCACTAACTGAATGCAGCACTCTTTCCCATGAACCTGGATCTAGCCTCAGAATCCTTCTGAACACAAGAGACAATAAATTAAAGTTGACATGAGGCAAAACCTATGTGCCAACCCCGGATTAAACCCTTGTCGGTGGACAGTGAAGGCATGAGGTTTTACGTCGCTGACAGACAACTGGCTCACTGTGCAATGCAAGGCTGTGCCCTCGACCCCAGCTAAAGCTTGAAGGCCAGGGTGTGTTCTTAAGTAAGCAAGTTAAAGGCTGCTGGATAACTGCATCTCTTAAGCCACAAGAAAGTGCTCACGTTATCCGTGAACACACGTGGGAATAGCTGGTGGTAGGGAACTGCTGGGGAAAGAGGAGCCAAAGAAATGTGTCAGTCCCCTGTACGTCGGGAGATACGGGGTCCGCTGCTCCCCTGCCATCTCCAGCAGGTCCTGGTGCTGCCCCAGGGGTCCCTCTCATCACTGCACTGCCCCTTGGCCCCTGCGGTTTGCCGCCCACTCTAATTCCTCCCCCACCTCTCCTCCTTCTCTTTCTGAGCTTCATTTGTCCACCTTCACGCGAACCTTCATCCTTCTGATTTCCCTGTATCTTCAGGCACCAGCCTTAGTTTTTGAGCACATCTGGCATTGTTTCAACCATTAGCATTTTCTCATTAATATATTGTTCTGTTATAGCAAATCTCCTGCTTCCCTCTGCTCTTTCCACCTCTCTGAACAGCATTTCTGCCCATCAGATCGGCCATGGAAGGCATCCTCTTGCTTAAAAGAGGTATCCATTGACGCTTTTTTACTCAACAGTTTAGGTCCGCTCTGTCATAGGATGACTCTTCTCTCCAATGCAGACACATGCCACAGCCCCGCCCCTGCACCATAAAATACTTGATTGTCGGATATTTCAGGCAGCAAAAGATCAGCTCCACCGCTGAAGGCAAAGCCAAGCAGGGGACAGCCCCATAAACTCATGCAGGTCACCTCAGCTGCAGCTACATCCTTTGCACAGAACTTTCTCAATACTGCGGGCTTCCCCGTATAGGGAAGAACATAAGGCATTCATTTTCCTCTCTCAGCTCTCACAAAAGCGATGAGGGAGTCTGAAAGGTGAATTTCTACCCTCAGCTAAAATCTTTTGGAATGCCATTTAGCCTGGGGCCTCCTGAGCCTCCTAGCCCGTCAGCTGACTTGGGAGTCTGAGAATCTGTCTCTGGGGTGCAGCAAATAGAGCGGTGTGCAGAGCATGGGGTGCTGCCTACCACTCTGCCAGGCCAGAGAAGTAAATCGAGCTCAAAACCATCCACCAAAGGGATCAATGCCTGTTTCCCAAGCACAGCTCGCAGTAAAAGCTGCAGCCAACTGCAAAGGTGCCAGGCAGCTAAGAAGAACATGGCTAATCCTGAGTGTTTGCATTTCCTCAGCATCAAATTGTTCACAGTGCCTTTCCCACGGCTACCATTCGAACGAACAGAGGACCTACAGGGCCATGAAAATGGTCCTGGCTTTGGAATGAGAAGAGCTGGGTGGAGTCCTGACTCCTGCACTTGCTGGTGGTGTGACCTTGACCACATCCTGGGTAGAGCAATCTTGTGGAACCTCAGTGCCCCATTGGCAAACTGGGGGGGTCATTAGAATGTCTTGTTCTCCGCAGTGGTTATGAGGTTCTATAGCTCAGTGGAGACAGGAAAGCCATTGTGTAGTGTAATTGGCATTACAAAAGCAAGAACTTTTCCTTGCTTCATTCAACAGCCTGTGTTGCTCCTGAGAGAGCACCTCTGCCCCCAGCTGTCCTGCCTTGCTGTCTCCAGCATTTGCAAGAGGCACCCAAGGCTGTGAGTGGGATGCTCCATGGATTGGATGGGGGGTTCAGTTCTCCATGCCTCCGTCTTGCCCATGCAGATGGATAAGGCAGCTGAAATTAATGACATTCTGAGCCACTGCAGTGCTCATCTGCTTAACAATCCAATTTCTAGGACGTTTTAGAAGTTGTTAGCTGACTGCCAAAAATGAGGATCATTAAAAATAGATTCACAGCTGTTCAGGAAGCCAGAGATATAATTTTACCTTCATTATGCCTTATTGCAGATGTTATTGATTTAATCTCATTGCATTTTACTGTGTAATATCAATTCACACTGTCTTTGACTTGGAAATCGGGAACTGTATTTATTCTTCTTATTCTCATAGCAGAAGATACGCTTAGACTGACAGCCAGCCTGACACCAGCTTCCAAGGCACCATGTAGGCAAGGCCCAACTGCGCAGAGTGCAGGGGTGATTTAACGTAGCTGAGTGAGACAAAAATAATCTAAAATGGGGCCAGTGCCTCTTTTAAGATTGTGTCTATGCTCACGAATGATTCAAATAAATAAATCGAAAGAATCCTGGTTTTGCTTGCAAGTCACCAAATAAACTGGTTTAATGAATCCTTCTCTTTTCTGTCAATTCTTTTATCCTGAAAATTTCACTCCCAAAGTTGCTAAAATAGAATTTAATCCAAAAGAAATTAGGATACATTGGGATATTGTTTTCCAAGAGGTGTTTCTCAAAACACTTGTCGAGATACTCTGTGATTTGCAAAACAAAACACAAACAAAAAAAACCACATCAGTTTCCAAACTCAAAAAGTCTGGGAAGCCCTACATAATTCCTACATAATAAAACCCTACTTTTAATAAGTCATATTATGTAGTAGCATCTTAAATGTTCCAGGCAGCAAGGAAACTTGGTTGACTTTGTTTAATTCAACATTTTCCAAATGAATTTGATGCAAAAACATTTATTCCCCTTATCCATTAACATCCCTCAGTGCTAGTGTGCCAGGGAAGACCCTTCGGGAATTGTTGGTTTGAGATAGATCTGGAAGAAGGAAGGCCTGCCCTTTCCTAGGGAGCCCCAGACCTTTGTCCAAGGCCACTGCTGCCGCCATCTTGAAGCTACATGAACTGTTCTTGCTGTACAAAGCTTTGGTTTAGGAATATTTGCCCCTGAGTGGCTGCTGCATCCCTACCCTTTCCCTTACTTCATTGCCTCAGCTTCCAAACTCGGTTCTATTACACTCACTTCCCACCTCCGGCTTCCCCATGGCCCGTGAACAACCCGGCCCTGGGGAAGCTGAAGCTTTGCTGGCCACATCGTTAGGAAATGCAGCAGAGCCCAGAGAGGCCTACTGTGTTTTTACCAGGTTTGGCCTATTGACATTAGAGACAAAATTATTCCAAGTTTGTACACTTTTTGTAACATTGCTATGCTCCATGGTTTTCAGCAAGTCATTTAGCTGCTCTGTCCTGGTGGCCACATGGCATTGGATGCATTAAAATTTGCAACTGTTTCTGTCTATATTTACAAGAGGTTAGACAAGAGCCCTGTATCACCAGCGCTGGCTTGTGAAAGGCTCCATGTGCACCGTTCGGTTTGATGAGCTCACACTGGAGGTTTTACCAGCTCCAGTGGACATAATCCAGGATGACGTGTCGTAGGGATTTTTCCTTCCCTTTCTGCCCACTGCTTTGCAGACCTCTCCATATTGCTAGCTTTCAGGCTAGTGAACATCTATTTGTAGCCATGCCACTTTCTTTTGTTTCATAGAAAATATAATGCCTTTGATCATTATGTTTAACATTTGCTACCAGTTGGCAAAGAATGTGAAACAATTTTATTGCTATCTCTCCCTAGCCCTCATCTGCTCTTCCCTGTCTCAATTTTGGTGATTTCCACACAAGCCCAGCCAGTCCCCAGTAGGGACTTTACATCACCTTTCAGGATGGCAGCTGTGGGCAAAGGTTGGGGTGGCGAACAGGCCCAGGACACAGACCTAATCTCATGTGGCACTTGTTCCCCATTTTTATTAAATCTCCAAATAGCAGACGACTTGTGTCCCCTGTAGATTGTGAGGTCCCCAGGGCCTGGCCTGTTCCTCTCCACACACATCACGGGATCTAGCACAGAGCTCAATGCCTATCGCTAATCAGGGGATTAGCATCTCCCAGCTGGTGAAGGATGGAGCTAGAGGCTGATTCAAAGTCTCAGTTCTGCTCCAGGGATGGGATTCTGCCAGAACAGTCCACGTATTCTCCGCGTTCAGACTTCATTCTCATAAGAACTCCAGACTAGTAACACGGATTGCAAAGCTAGCTGGGGCTTAAAACCACATATGTTGTGCTACTGAGAATTATCTAGATTTTTTAAAAAGTCATAGCTTATGCTTATATGTTCTGTTCAAGAATTCTGTTTGGGGCAAGCAGGGGGCATAACTATGAATACTCATAATCTCATAGATTTTCACATTGGGAACAGATCTTTGAGGACATTTAGAGGAACTGCCTCATTTTTATAATTAGAAATCCGAACTCCTGAGAGAGGTATAATTCACAGACATACAACTAATTAACTAAATAATAAATGATGCTGGGAGAAACCCATCTTTACCCAAATCCAAAAAGGCGATCCATTCTCAGATCTCTTGTTTATTTTTTTCCAGATATTTCATTGATATCTATTTTTCTCTTCAGCTTTCAAGTCATGCTACATTTTTGCTGCTCTGACATGATTCAGAATTAACTCTCCTCTTCTAAAATCAAACTAAAATGAAATTTCCAACAAAACTCTAAAGAATATGAGACAATGACGGACCAAAAAAGGAAAATTCAATCTGGACTCATGCTTGAATGTAATGAAAAATACTGCAAAAGCAAAATATAACTAATCTGTATAATGTAAAGACAATATATTAATAACTAATGCTAATTCTCTTTGTGTATGCTTATAAAGGCAAAATGACCGACTCAGACATATTAAGAAAAGCACTGGGAAATAAAAACGTGTTTTGCATAGCTGAAGCTAACCCATTAACGTTGCTACTAAACAAAGGAATAAAAAATAAAAAGGAATTAAAAAGAGACATGAAGAAAACTAACAGAACGGCGCCACCTAGTGTCTATTTTCTGAAAAAGCAGCTGGCGTTTCCTGCGCCCTCCTGTGGTAGAATTTAGCATTCCGTCCTAAACAGGAAAACATTCTGTAAACATAGTGTTCGATTTATTTCCTCTACTCTTGATGGGAGTCAGAAAGAGATAGCATCTCAGCATGTTTTCTAAACAATACATACTTACATTTGCCTATTTAAAACCCGACAACTACAAATATACAATTTCCTATTGATCACAGGATAGCCTTTGTACATAGTTTCAAATGAACCCCAATCATTAATCTTTAAGATCTGAATAAAGGTACATTTGTAAGCTTCTCTGCCCCTATGAAATTTTGTTCAGGATGAAATTCTGTGAATACTGTGCCTGTATCAACATTGTGGTAACATTTAAAAACCAAAATAAATTTTAATTTTAAAAAAAATCAATGTAGAAGTAAATGTGAGAGGATTTGAGCCAAAAACGAGAGTCATCTTCCCACGTGCATCAGTTTACCCATCTGTAGTGTGAGGATTATTCTAACCCCAGTGTGCCTACCTTCCTTTGGGGGTGGAAGGGAGTTTCTATGGACAAGTTCAAATGAGATTAATGTTCATGGAAGCTACTGAAGAGCAGAAAGTATGTGATTTACACAAAACATAGACAGTTTGTTATATTTACTAAGACTTGAATATTCCAGTGTTGTCTAACATCAGCACTGGCTGAGTCAAGGAAAAATCTGTGAATGAGGAAATTGGAAGCCCTGGACTAGTTCCACAACTTATCCTTGGACAAGTCATTAAAGTCTGGGTATTAGCTCCTTTGTTCTAGAAAATGAGGATAGGTTGGACCATATACCTGTTCTAGCTCTAAAATCTGAGGATTCAGTAATACAATCGTATTCTCACTGTTGCTGTCCCAGCCCAGCCCTCATTATCTCTTTCCTACACTATTGCAACATCTCTCTCACACATCTCTCCCAGCTCCAATCCATCCTGGCGGATTAATCAGGGAAGATGAGTATTTCCAACATGCATCTTCCTAAAGTGCAAATCCAATCATCCCATTCCCTCACTTAAAAGTTCAAAATGACTCCCAATGCCATCTGCTCTGTGCCAGGCAGTATAATTCGTGCTTTCGGGGCCCACTGGCATTCTATCCACACAATGACACCTTAATATAGGCTGGATGTGCCCCATTTTCCTAACGGAGGAAGCTGAGGGTCCTAGAGACTGAGAGAGCCTCCGCAAGCACCCCAGTAAGTGCAGAATCTGGAACGTGCGCCCGGGTCTCTGGTTCTAAAATGTGTGGTCTTTGTGAATGGTTAAGAGGTAGATTTTGGAGCCAGAAATACTTGAGTTAAAGTCCAGCCGGTGTCACACACTGTGTAACTTAGGGTAATTTCCTAACCACCCTGTGCCTCAGTTTCCTCATCTGTAAAATGGGGCTAATACAGTCAGGCACTGCATAACAATATCTCAGTCAATAATGGTGGTACCATAAGACTATAATGGAGCTGAAACATCCCTATCACCTAGTGACATGGTCATGCTGCTGAAAACACACATACTGTGCTGCCGCAGTGTGCATATAAAAAAGTGTAGCATATACAATTATGTACAGTATGTAATACTTGATAATGATAATAAATGACTATGTTACTGGCTTGTGTATTTACTATACTATACTTTTTATTGTTATTTTAGAATGTACTTCCTCTACATATATACATATATAAAAGCTTACTGTAGAACAGTCTCAGGCAGGTCCTTCAGGAGATGTTCCAGAACAAGGCATGTTATCACAGGAGATGACAGCTCCACGGCTGTTACTGCCCCTGAAGATCTTCCAGTGGGCAAGAAATCAGGCTGGAAGACAGTGATACTGATGATCCTAACCCTACATAGGCCTAGGCTAAGGTGTATGTTTGTGTCTTAGATTTTAACAGGAAGTTTTAAAAGTAAAAAAAAAAAAAAAAATTAAAAACAGGAAAAAAACTTATAAAATAAGAATATAAAAAGCAAGAAAATATTTTGTACAGCTGTACAATGTGTTTGTGTTTTAAGGTGTTATTACTAGAGTCAAAAAGTTAAACAATGTA
Source organism: Cheirogaleus medius (assembly GCA_008086735.1). Lineage (NCBI taxonomy): Eukaryota > Metazoa > Chordata > Mammalia > Primates > Cheirogaleidae > Cheirogaleus > Cheirogaleus medius. Next base: position 25,331,062 of record VBSM01002217.1, on the reverse strand, counting down.
AAAGTTTGTAAAGTAAAAAAGTTACCATAAGCTAAGCTTAATCTATTATTGAAGAAAGTAAAGTTTTTTTCTATAAATTCAGTGCAGCCTAAGTGCACAGTGTCTACAAGGTCTACAGTAGTGTGTAGTCATGTCCTACTAGATCTTCACCTGCACTCACCACTAGCTCACTGACTCACCCAGAGCCACTTCCGGTCCTGCAAGCTCCATTCAGTGCCTTGCACAGGTGTGCCATGTTTTATCTCTTGTGTTGTATTTTTACTGCACCTTTTTTGTGTGTTTAGATACATATATATACTCATTGCTGTGTTACAGTTGCCCGTGGTAATCAGTACAGTGGCGTGCTGCACAGGTTCGTAGCCTAGGAGCAGTAGACCACGCCACATAGCCTAGGTGTGCAGTAGGCTGCACCGCCTAGGTGTGGGGAAGTGCACTCACTCTATGATGTTCCAACGAAATGACCTAACGTTGCGTTTCTCCCGACGCATCCCTGTCATTAAGCCCCTGCCTGGACTGGCACGTATCTCATAGTGAGTGGATGCGTGTTAAGCACTGGAATGGCACTTGTCACAAAGCGCTTTCACAGTGTTTCGTTCTTAGTAAATAGTGCCACATTTTCTCACTGAACTAGGTATAAAGTTCTTCCCTTCACATTCAAGAGGCCTCTACATTTGACTCCAACTTGCCTTCCTGCCTTTTCTGCTTCTACTTTCCTAAGAGTTCAACACCAGATTGTTCCAATCCCCCCACCCCCCAAATACTCACAAGTGTATTGGTGTCTCCCCATCCCACCTCCCAGCCACTCCCGGTTCCAAAACGGCGGTCTCCTCACTACCGACCCCTAGTGGTTAGCACAGCGATGGACATGTGGCGAGCTTGAGATAAATGTTGGGTGTTATCGGTGTTACAGTCATCAACAGTATTACAGCGGCTCCCCTCCCTTATCCGCAAGGGCTACGTTTCAAGACCCCCCGTGGCTGCCTTAAACCATGGAGAGTACTAAACCCTATATCTGCTATGTATCCTATACATACACGCCTATGATAAAGTTTAATTTAGAAACCAGGCACAGTAAGAAATTAATAATAACTAATAATAAAATAGAAAAACTATAATCATATGCTGTAATAAAAGTTATGTGATTGTAGTTTCCCTCTCTCTCTCTCAAAATACCTTATTGTACTCCACTCACCTTTTTTCTTCTTGTGATGAAGAAAGGATGTAGCAGGAGAGCAAGAGAGTTCATCACTCAGAATGACACGCAATTTAAAACATATGAGTTGTTTATTTCTTGATTTTTCCATTCACTATTTTCAGACTTTGGTGGACCATGGGTAAGTAAAACTGCAGAAAGCAAAACCGCCAATAAGCAGGGAGGACTACTGTGTATCTTGCAAGGTCCAATCCCAAAGTCACCTCCTTTACGAAGTTTTTCCCAACCCCCACACATCTGAGACATCTTCCTCCTCTGAGCAACCTCTGACTGTTGCCTAATTTACCCTGGGCAGCGTCTCCTCCTCCAGGGCTAGGCTGTCTGATACAGTGGCCACTGACCGCCTGTGGCTGTTGAGCACTTGAAATGTGTCTGGTCCGAACTGGGATCTGCTGTGGGTGTGAAATGAGCTGGATTCCAAAGACTTTGTATGAATTAAAAGTATAAAATATTTCATTTAGAGTTTTAATTTTTATTATTTCAATTTTTATTGATTACACGTTTAAATGATAATATTTGAGATACATTAAGTTAAATAAAATACATTATTAAAATGAATATCGTCTAATTCTTTTATTTTTAACTGAAAATAGAATGTGTGATTTGCATTATATGTCTATTAGAGAGGGCTATTCTAAGGCTATTTTTCCCCCAGCTGTGTTAAGGTATAATTGACAAATACAAAGTATATATTAATGGCAACAATGTCATGCTTTGATATATGTTATACATTGGGGAATGATTAAATCAAGCTAATTAACATATCCCCTACCTCATGTACTTATTTTTTTTGTGGTGAGATCATTTAAGATTTCTTAGCAATTTTCAAGTATATAATGCATCATTATTATTATTTATAACCATCATGCTATACAATAGATCTCTGGAAGTTATCCTATGTGAAACTTTGTACCCTTTGAACAACGTCTCCCAATCATCACCCCTTCCAAGGTAGAGTTATTTTTAACCACCGTTTTGATTATAAAATTTAATGTATATTCACGGTGCAAAATTTGGGAAATATAAAAATGCACAGGTTAGAAAAGGAAGATCCTTTGGATATCACCACTCTGGAAGAAATACTGATGTATATATCCTCAGGGATTTTTATTTGTGAATATGTATTTTTCAACATTCAGGATCATACCCTAAGTGTTTAGCCAATCTGTGGATATGACAAAGACCAACCAGACACTCACCAACCCTGTTTCCTTTTCTTGGGGAGAGTGGAAGACTGTACTTCCCGGCATCATTTGCAGCTAACTGTGGTCAGATAACCAGGTTCTGGCCAATAGAATGTGGTCAGAATGATGTAAGCCACACCAAGTCCATAACAAATCCAGACATTTTCATACGCTGTCTCTCTTCACTCATCAGCTGATGAATGTATGGAATCCACAGGAGAAATCTGAAGTTCTGAAAGATAGTAGAACTGCAAGACAGAATGAGCCAGGATCCCTAAACCACTACATGGAAGGCCACCAAGCAATCCACCTCAAATTGTATCATGAACAAAAATAAACCATTATTGTGTTAAGCCACTGAGATTTGATATTATTTGTTAGGGCAAGCTAGTGGTAATTATCTGAGCAGCTAATATTGGGCATTTGGATTATTTCCAGTTTTTATTATTATCTATATTTTTAGCATAAATTACTAGAAATAGAAAAAGTATGTAAATGTTTCATAAATTTTGGAAAAAATTGGCAAAATTCCCTTCAGAAAATTTAATGTACTATCTTTCTTCTTATGTTCCTTACTAGATGGAAAGCCACTTGAGGCAGTTTACTTTGATTGCTTCTAAGTATGTTGCAGATAATAGATATGTGTTAAATATTAAACAAATTAATTATTTAGCTCACAGTGCATATGCAAAAGGAAATACTGTTACTTTCAAAATAATGACTTGGAAGCATAGATTTCAGAAACTGCATGAATTCTATAGGTACTTTCAAGAAATAAAGGTCATAGAAAAATGGCAGTAAGTAACATCTATGTGCTTGGCAGGAACTTCAGCTAAAAAGAAGATGCTTTTGTTATTCTAATCATCACAGTAAAGCTATAGATACAGTCAGTAAGTTTGGGTATACACCTCCCACACCATGGGTTGGCAGATTGCCCTTGGTATAGGGGTGCATCTTTTCCTTCGTTTGTGAATTCTCTGTATAAATCTCATTGCATACATCTGTGCCAGGCATGTTTCTTGTATCACAAACTAGTGACTTATTTGTAACTATATTTGGTCCTTTAAGAGACACAAATGTTAGGTTTGGGAGAGAGGAAAATAAGATAAAATGACCTTTAAGATTCTTTCCAACTCTGAAATACCATATGAGAGCTTCTGCAAGGAAATAAATGCTATTGTCTGGTGCATGAGCCTTCTCTGAAAGAAATCACAGACCAGGCTGGGGGCCAAATTTCAGTCTAAAAGGCATTTAGTTTTCTAGAATCCCAAGCAGGGACAATAGCATAACTCTGTTTCAATCACAAACTGGGGCTGATTCTTCATGGTAAAGATCATTAAAGAATTCCAAACCCTTGTTATCCAAGTTTATCCTAGTTCATGTCCAAAATTCTTTCAGAAGAATATGATTTCACTTTGAGTAGAGTTGAAGGTTTCAAGTCCTCAGCATGCTAAGAATAGCACAAACCCAGATTCTAGCCCTCCTGGAACAAGGACATTCTCATGCTATTGTTGTAAGAACCTCTGCTGAGTGCAATAAAAAAAGATGGGTGCATTCCAAATGAATGAGGCCACGATGGCCCTTGATGTTATTTCTGAAAATTTTATTAACGGTTATGGCACAATGACCACTGAGAGATGAAAAAGAATCCTATCATATTCATTCTTGAAAGAAATTTGAGTTGTAGATAAGTGGATTCCAAAACAGTCCAAGACAACAAACCAGCTGAAAGATTTAACAAAAAAGAAAAGATGATTCTTCTGTTGGATGCAAAACAACTTGTTAGCTGGGTATGTTTTCTGTGGCTGAATTGACCCGATTATCTAGCTGTTCAGTGTCACCAAGACACCCTTCATTAGGGAAGATGAAGAAGGAGAGAATATCTGATAACTAAACCTCATGCCCCTTGAACAAGTCAGAAAGAGATGGGCTTTGGGGGAGCAAAGTTGCTGGCATAAGCATGTCTTTGTTTTATTTGGAATTTTACTACTCTTCTGTACTTATTTGGTGATCACTAAACTGTAAACCCATCATCTTCTCAGACTGGCCCAGTGGCAGGGTTCTAGGTTGGAGGTGATTTCTACCAACTTCCTTTGTAATCTATCATATATACCTATATATATATATACACACACACACATATACACATATGTACATATATGTATATATTTATAAATACATACACATACACACACTCAGGTAAGGTCAAGGCCAAGGAGATCTCTTTGGTAGAAGAGACCCTAATAGGCCAAAGACCATCAGAGCTTGAACATGGCACGTGTGAAGCCAGGGTCCTCACCCTCCAGTGCCTAAAAAATGCCCAGCAGAGCCATGAAACTCTCACTGGAGAAACTTAAAAAAAAAAAAAAAAAAAGAGCAAAGTTTTCAGGTCTCCTAACACCTGGGTGGCCAATATTTGTCCACTACCTATAATATGTTAGATGCAGCACCCGAAATATAAACAATAGCAGAAACAATAACAGAACAAGATTCCAATCCTTTTTTAGTCTGAAAGCAGGTTTCCAGCTTATATCAACTTCCACTTGAGAACTGTTCTCAAGAAAGGACAGAAAAATACTAATAATCAGCAATCAGGTGAATCATGTGTCTTTCGTTACAAGCATGTTCTCGGCCGTTCTGCATGGGCCTGGCTTTCCCTATCTCTGCATCAGTTTGTGGTGTGACAACAGCTGCCCAAAGTCATATCAAATGACGCACTCCAAATTTTCTTTGATATTAAGTATATATTCTAAATAACATAGTAGCATTGAGACTTTTAAATATGGAAAGCACTCAATGAAGCCATTTTGCACTGTGTTCACCATAGGCAGGATGGATGAGGTGACTCAATCATGACAAAGAATCAAGACAAGTAGAATGTTCCTTCTCTTTTTATTGGAAAAGAGTTTTAGCCACAAAAATGGTACTGCCTTTCTTATTGCTCACATCATTGATGATTCTTCCTCATTCATGGAAAAGCACTCCGTCTTGACCCTGGACAGGTATTCAATAAACACAGCAGTTTTATTAAATTTAATAAAATCCTCCACCTCTAGGTTGAGCAACTATCCAAAAATGCTTTCCTTGTCCCCTAAACTGAAACCTATTGCTCTTCTAGTCTCCTTTCTTTGTCCTGGGCACCTTCACTTTGGCTGTAGCTATATAAAGTACTTGGGGAAATGACTGCCCTAATCATAATCTTTAAGATCTTTACAGAAAGTGTCTATAACTGGAATTTCCTCATTACGTTAATGTCCTTCTAGTCATAGTTTCATGGGCCTATTATGTGTAAATTAGAAACACATTATTCCACCAGCAAAGCTTTTCTTTCAAACGCATAGAATTTTATAACCTGTCACAATCTATTAAATTCTGAATTGTTTGTACTGAAACTGACTTTTTTCTGTAAGAAGATGTCAAAGGATCTTAATTTCAGCTAATTCTGGCAACCAAAACAAGTCTCCTTTACTTAATAGCTGGCAATGGTCTCCGCAGCAAAATGCTTCCAGGAACAATTGGAAATTACAAAGATAATGGTGTGTTTCTTTAGATTAGCATCACCTCTGACATGTGACGCTTTTGCCAATTCAGAGCTGCCTTGCTGTCTTTTTGAAACTGAATTTCCTGAAAAGTTCTTAAATATTAAGAAGATTTGATGTAGGTAGACAAGAAGACAGAAAACGGGGAAGCTAATGGACAGACCGTGAATGACCTGTACGGAGTTCTTGAATTTCATATGGGCTACTTCCAAAAAAGGCAAAACTTGGCAGGACTGGGTTCTGAATCTTCTTTAGTTTGTCTCTCTTTGCGGAGCTTGTTTTTTTGGCTTCACAGCCATCAACTGGAATATTCCCAGGGATGATATATTGTGGGTGGGAAAGTCGTCATTTCCTTCACAACCAGCTCATAAAGTGTGATGGAAACTCAGCACTGGAGTGAAGAGTTTGCCGTTAGGCATCAACGCTCTAACTTCAGCTGTGAACGCAAATATCTAACACCAGCGAGATGTTGCTGGACAAATCAAGAAAAGCTCTATGCTTGATGAGGAGCGACTCATAATAATAGCTAATATTTATTAAACATCAGGCATGACAATAAGTGCTCTATGTGCACTATCTTATTTAATCCTAAAAAAAAAATGCCTATGGGGTAGATTGTATTATTAACCGAATTTTACAGAGAGTGATTCTGAAGCTAAAAAGGGAGAGCCAGGATTTGAACTCAAGTCATCTTGAGTTCACACATTTTAATAAGACCACCAATTTCTTCTCTCTCTGTCTCTCTCTCTCTCTCTCTCTCTCTCTCTCTCTCTCTCGTGTGTGTGTGTGTGTGTAAGTGTGAGCTGGCCTGAATCATAAAGGAGATTCCAAGCCAGATCTTGGAATTTCTTGTTGGTACCCTTAGGTTTCTTTGCATTTATGTCCACACCCCTTTTGTTCCCCATTAAGTAGGGGTGGTGCATGTCTGAAGATATTTCCAAAAAATGTGAGGCATCATATTCAAAACAAATATATTACAGGTGGATTCTCAAGGCACTCCAATTGACTAATCAATTCAGTCAATTTCAGATTGAACAATTCAAATCTACGGGTTCTCTTGGCATTGTGCCAATAAAGTTTTTAGACAAAGAATTAGCCAATTTCTGTAACTCCATCATTCCAGCTGCTTTGCCTTACATTTGCAAACTAGTAGGTAGATTGTTTTTTTTTTTTCTTACTTTTCTCTCATTTAAAAAAATTTATGATTTTCCTTGCTTATTTCTCCTATTTATCTTTGGCAAATCCTGCCTGAACAACTGTGAGCTTTCTATAGAACTATTTTACCATTTATGGTCATGGTAATGTCAAATGCAGGTGTGCTTAATTTTAGCATTAACAATAAAAATAATTACATTTTCCCCCAAATAACAGTATATACTTGTCATACTTCATGAGCTATAATCCTTCTATTTGTTTTCCTCCACATGTGATTTTCAATTAAAATCATTCTCAATAATAAGACTCTGAAAAAGGAAATTCTCAGTTTTACTTTTTTATGTGGCATGGGAAACTTGGACAGCATCTCCTTCAGAACAGATGTGGCTTGGATGCCTTGAACTTGAACAAAGACTGTCTTCTAATCAGGTGACCACTGGGTTGCAATCAATAGAAATTCATTCAAACTAGATAAAGAACAAAATGAACTTCTTCAAGCAAGTGTTTTAAAAATAAGAACCAGGACAAAAAGGACATACCAATGAACTAGGAAGTTCAATTAATCAGAACATTCTTTCACAAAGTTTTCTAGCTCATCAAATTTCATGCTTCCATTTGTCCTTGTATCCATTCATTTGTTCCATTAAGATGTACTGAGCATCTGTGATCAACCAGTCATTGGGGACACAGAGACAGGGATGCTGGTGTCTTTGTCTTT
>VBSM01002217.1:25271252-25314957 GCA_008086735.1 Cheirogaleus medius | reverse complement strand
AGCTATGCGCCTGTAATCCAGTGCTTTTCTCAGGGGTGCTTGCATTATCAAACAGGATGCTTATTACTGCAAAGCGTAATTTCCTATCATGAAATTTTAGGCAGTGAGGCCAAGTATGATGAAGAATTGCAGGCAGCATTGGAGAGCTAGTCGTGAGCATTTTAAATCAGAACCCCCAGCGGGTCCCCTGCTAAATGTCTCTCCTTGACCTAACCAGGCTGCTGGAAATGCCAGAGCAGTAGTCTAGTGACACCCCAAGAAACTGAGCCCTTCCCATGAGGTCAAAAATAAGCAAACATTTAAATATCTGTGGGGGAACTAGATCTAAGGAATCACAACCATCTACTGGTTATAACCACAGATTAATTCAGTCTCCCTTTGTTTCTCACTCCCTTTATAACCCTGTCTGCCTTCTCAGTTTTTAATCTTTATCTTCCTCTTGCTACAAAACATTTTCTCCAGATATATGAAGCATGTATTTAGTTGGTACACCACACATCGATATGAGCTCTTGTGCAATTTGGAGAATGGATTTTTAAACTTTTATAAGGAAGAATGAGGCCCTTTCCTGACTAAGAACATAACCAAGCCTTATTCAAATAGTAATCTTTAAGTTTTTACTCCTGAAAACTAAGGGAATGGCCATGAAAGACCCATGGAGGGAGGAATAAGGAGGAATGAACCAGACAACGGTGATGTACAGAATTCATGAAAAGAGGCATGTCTACCCAATTATGGCCAGGAAATGTTTTTGTTCTTCTTAAAGGGTTCAGGGTATACGGTCTGAGAGACAATGCTCACCCTGAGAGATGTGTGCGTTGGGGACACAGACATGCCTGTGGCTCCAACTGTAGAGGAGACTCAAGTGGACAATCTCGTGCCTAGCCCATATGTTTCATGTGCCACTCCACCCGACAGTGCTGCCCTTCTGTGACACCTGAGATGGCAGTGGCCACCATTCATTATACTAGTGGAGGTCCCCTCTGCTCCTGAGCTTCTCAGATTTGGGGAAATACACAAGTAGTAGAGTAGAGGACCCTACGTCTGTTCCCACTGCTGTAGTTGGTCTGAAAGCCCAACTTGGTGTCACAGCTGGCTTCTCCACCACCTTCCTGTGCTCCCCCTACCCCCTGCCAGCAACTCAGCCAGACAGATTCTTACCTGAGGGATGACCAAACCTTCAATCTGGGATGATTTGAAGGCTTGATGGCCTTGCCCTTATTGGATTGTCTTGGTTTCCCATTGCCAGAGATTATTGGGCAAGGGAATATTAGGACATGCCCTAGTGAATCCCCTGTATTCCAGACAACATCCTTCTTGCCTTCACATCTAGTCAAACCCAATTTGACACCATTATTTCCCATCTTTTTGGTCTAAAGATGTTTGCTTACCCACCTGTGTAGCTTGGATTGAAAGGCAGGTACAGGCTTAAATTTAAAAGGTTAAGAAAGGTACAAAAATGAAATATTATTGCCTAAAATAAAGTATTATTACCAGAAAATTGAACCTGAAGCTGATCATGCTTGTAGATTTAATTAATAATTTACAAGAAATACAAGGAAAGGGAACCTGATATCTTTAAAAAACTGGAGAGACAGAGAGAGAGAGATTTAAAGACTGAAAGAGACTGAGAGACTGAGACATATCAACTACTCATCGTCATGTGTGTATCTTGTTTAAATTCTGATTTGAACAAAAAGCATCTTCCATCTCATTAAGAGGCTGATATTCAGTACTTTCAGTTTTCATGTTTAATAATTTTATTAAAGTTTATAATAGAGTGTTACTTGTTAAATATCAGTGGTAGAACTTTTTAATAAGAACATTATGGATACAGTGAATAAAAATATTTATTTCAAATTATATACATATTTTTGTTGCAGAGAAGTAAAACAAAGTGTCCAAGAAAAATCTTTTAAGCATAAAAATACATTCCATTCGAATGAAACTATATGGGGGATTATAAATAACACATTTATGGAAATAAGGAAATGATGTAAAATTTCAAGTGCTTGTTTCTATATTTTTTAAAAATAGTCAGATGGTATCAAATTGTTATGATACATAGATTCTGTGGATACATTTCAAAGAGTAATGTAACAGTTTTTTTTAAATGCCAATAATTAAAGCATGCCAGAAATTATGTCCTTTGTAACTGTTACAACTTGTGATGGAAAAAAATTAGATGCTAACCTAAAATTGTGACAGGGTCTATAGTTTCAAAATTCTTTCAGGAGAAATATAAACAAAAGGGTTTGGTAAATAAGCAAAGGAGCAGCTAAATCCACTGCTGTTCGAAGATTCTTGAACACAAATTGCCTTTCTTGTATTAATACTTATTTACATTCTTCAGAATGTGGTTTAGGAAACAAAACTTTATGTACTTCAAAGCCTCTAGTTGCTACATAGTGGTACCAAGAGCCTTGTGCATCTCAGCATCATTTATCCATCACTCGTTTACTTAATAAATATTCATTAAGCAGGTACTATCTTCAAAAACCTGTGCCTGGTCTTAGGGAAATGGCCTCTAGAATCAGGTACAGATTCTCCTGTTACACAGCCTAACAGTGACCAAATTCTTAAGCTCTGGCCTTGGCTGACACAGATGTATGAAAATGGTAAGACTCTTGCCATACTCTCCGGAAAACTGAAATCATCTTAAAAGGTCTGCCATAAGCATTATTAACAATGAGAAAAGAATATTTCAAAGGCATGTCATTGTTCCAAGACTATAATTCTACTCTTAATTGAAATAGCTTCTTGGTTCTCTTGTAGCACCTCCGGAAAGATGAACTAGAAGCCAATTCATAAGGAGGTCAGTGTCAGAGAATCCACCCTTATTACTGGTGGGAAAAAAAAAATTCTCAAGTAGGACAGGCTACGAAGTGATATCAATATTCCAGATCTGTCACTCTGTGCCCCTAGACTTTGCAAATGCTCCAAAGATTGCGTGTACCTGGAATTCTGATCTGAAGATGATTTACCTGCAGCACTCTGCCTGGCTCTGTTGAACAGAGTCAGCTATATTTTTGGGGGCTTAGAAGATGACATTAATATTGCCCATATTTATCACCGAGAGGAGACACAGAGTTGTAAGCTGAAATTCTGAGATCTGCGGGTACAGAGTCACAAGTGTGTGCTGTTTTCTGATGTGAGAATGATGCATGTGTTAAACCCAGCAAGCTTTATTTTTGTTAAGGAATTTTTTACTCTGTCATATATATCTGTCTACCTGCCTTCCTTAACCCACAAGCACTCACACACTTATTGGCATATTCTTACACACTTCAGTGTGATTCTTTCACAAAAGTATCTGTTCTTCGATTGTTCAGAGAAAATTCCCTGTTGGGCTGGAACAATGGAGATGAAAACCTCACTATTCCTTCCTGACCAATCTGCTAGGCCTAACTCCTCTGGGGTATGTTTGCACGATGTAGTTCTGCAATCCAGTTTTTTTGTTAGTTTGAGTTTTGCTTTGTTTTGTTTTGCTCTTGGCAATCAGAGAAGCAGTCGCCTGCCCTTTCTCTCAGTGATTATGTAAAAGATCCAGAAGAGAGGTTGGGCCACTGCTCTTACAGGTATTATAAAACCAGGGAATTCTGCTTGTTTTTGTATTTATTCATTCATTCAAAAAATGTTTATTAGTCACCTATGGTCAATAAACCTTGGCCAAGCATTAGGGAGAATTATCTGTATTTCATAGATTCTGAAACTCTCATTTTTCAACATTTTAATGTCTCTGAATTTGGAATATTTACTTGGCAATGCTTTTTTTCTTCCTTAGTGGTACCTAAAACAATGCTATGTCTTACGACCAGTGCCTCTCAGATTTGATGAAATACTACATTGTCCATGAAATATCTGTTTTCACCAAAAGAGGGACTATACAAAATAAGAGGAGGTGAAACTCAAATAGCAGCAGGCTTTTCACTTCTCATCATGTTTTAGAGCAAGAGAAGTCTTTAAGTTTCTGTGGTTTGAAGATGATCTGTGTGTTTCATTTCCTCGTGCTCTTCCTAGCCTTAAATGCATATCATATTTTCACACAGATTACCTATTGTTATCCTATATTTCTTAAATTCGCAAATGACTTTTGTATTGATGTGGAGTGTGAGAGTATATGTACTTGTGTATGTGTAGTGCTTTTTGCAGAATAACTCATTAGGAAATTGATTTTTCATCTGTTATTGAAACCATAATTTGAGGAGACTGTTTCTTAGTATATATCTACAACATGTCAGTAGAAACTAGTTAAAAGTATTTTTATTCTAGTAAGAAAAAAGGGGGGAGATTGTTTCTCTTTATTCACCTAAACATTTACTGAGTCCCTGTGATGGATCAAACTGCTAAGTGCTGTTAGGAAACAGACAAATGGGATTTTTTTTTTCTTTTTTGCCTACAAGGGAGCTACAATTAAAGGAGGAGGAAAACCTCTAAACCACAAATGCTTATATAAGGAAGAATGAATGAGTCCTGGAACCAAGATCCAAGGAGATCTGAATGAGATCTGCATCATTCCACTGCATTACATTTACCATTAAATGTAGCAAAACAAAGGCTCTTCTTCCCTGTCCTCTGAAATACGGCTGCATCAGAGAAAAAGACCCCAGGTACAGCATAGAATGAGGTCCCCAAAAAGCCCTTGCATGGTTGATGTAAAGAAACAACTCCCCTCCCCTGAGTGACTGCAAGGACTACGTACTTTGAAAATTTCACAGTGAGCTGAATTTCCCATGCCTCCTCAAACTGCTGTCACTGGTTTCCACCCACTGACAGGTGTCACCAGTGACCTCTTTGCTCCCTCTTCTCCTTCCATAATGCTCTGTACCTTTTTCTCCCCTGCTCAACTTTTCCCTGACCCCTCCCTCTGAACTCTTTTAGTGGCTTTCAGAATCTTTCACCTTTAATTCCCTCATAAAAATGTTCCCTCCCCTTGGTTTGAACCATAGGCTCTCTGAGGGCAGAAACCAAGTCTGTGTGACACAGAGTAAATGCTAAAAATAAATTTTTCTATGTCAAGGAAGGAAGAGAAAGAAAAGAGAATGGCTTCTCTTCTCCAATGTGGGAGTTTAGGAAACCAAAAGAAACTGTGGGCCCACCCACAGAGCAGGAAGTTGTACCGTGGAAGGCTGAGAAAGTTCAACCCTGGGTTTCCCCATCAAGTAACTGAGAACAGTGAATCTTAATCTCATTTTTTTGCCCCAGCACATATGACAATTGATAGTCACATGAATGACAGATTGTGGTGTGGGCGTAGTCAATTTCCCTGGAATTCCTCAAACCACCTTCCTCTCTCACTTGCTATGTAAGTGATTAAAAGTGAAGCTATTAAAGAGATAATATTGAGTCTACTCTAATCTATGGGGAAGAAAAGTAAATCACTTACAAATTTTGCTATTTTATTTCCAATAATGTATTTCTTGAAACAAACCAGTTTATAGGCGCCATGACTCCACCAGCGGCCCCCTGGCCCTGCGTACCCTCCAGGACAGCTTGCTGTTCCCCCACCCTTGCCCTAGACCAGGAAATCAGAATCCAAAGCAACAGAACTCTTCCTTCAGCCGTACCCAGAAACTACCCTGCTTCCTACTTTTAGCTCACAAAATCCCCGTGAGACCTGTAAACAAAAGGAAAAGTAGAAACATTATCAACATTGAAAGAAAACCATCCATTCTAAATATGTCCATTTATTTAAAAACAAAGCCCATGAACAAAAAGCTTTATTTCTAGTATGTCCAGATTTATGCTGCCTAATTTTTAGAGCATTACATCTCGAGAGTTGAGCTTTAAAAACATTTCTTGGGTGAGATGAACATTCTCCTGGCGATGCGGACGCGTTTACAGTTTATCTGAAATTCACATTGAACTCGGCCTTCTGTATTTTAGCTGGCAATCTTATCTCTAGGGGCCATTGATTGGGAATCACCAAGTCTTATATCTACTATTTCTTCTGATCACAGGGATTTGAAGAAATAAGTACCTAATAAAGGTAGCAGTTCAAGTATTGGGCAGCCTATCAAAGAAAATGGGGCCTTCTTAGTGTCTCAGAAGCCACAATACAAGCGGGGGTCCTCCTGGCCTATATGGAAAGAGACCCACATAGCTATAAGAAGGAAGAGGAGGCAGCCAGCAACAAAAAAAGAGATTAAAGGGGAGGAAAGCACTTCTGAGAACCACCGTGGACAGGGTCTACTGTGTCCTGCGCTAGGTCCCTCTGTGCCACCCCAAGAGCTGCCTCTATTCAGTCTCCTTCCCTTCCGATCCTACAAGAAAGTAGGGAACAAGACCGGAATTCGATGCTTTGGAAACCATTATATTCTGACAGGGGCCCAACTTATTTTCAGCCTCCTTCTCTTTACATTCTAGCTAGGATTTTCACGAAAGTTCTCCTAAAGGCAAGGCAAACTTACAGTTGGAAAATGGTACTGGGTGCCTTGATAAGCTCGAAGGAACAGTTAAATTTGTGTGAAGATCATTTAATCACAGTATCTGGAATATATAAACATGGCACATATTATCCAACCCCCCACACCCGGCTTTTTTTTTTTTTTTTTTTTTTTTTGTGGCCTCAAAATTTGATCCAAGTCTGGGAGTTAAAAAGTCCCATTTTGTGTAATCACGTTCTGGTCGAACATGATTGCTGAATTATTTTAAATTGAAGACACATGTCTGGGGGCTGAGCTGCATGTATTATTTCAGGATGGTGTCCATTAGGTCTTATCCACAGGGGCTATCTTCAACTTTTGCCACTTTCAATGCATTCTTTATACATCCGCATTTGCAAACTGGTGAATCGTATATAAGGGAAAATTGGAGGGAATATGGTACTCGTTAAAGGGTGATTTTTAAAATTATCTTGAATGCATTATTCAGACCTGTTTCCCTGCTAAGTATCCTCTGCTAAGGGTCCCAGTGCTGGATGGAAAAGTTCTGGGGGAAGAAAATCCCAAATATTTTAAAGTCCATAACAATGCATAAATAAATAAAACCCTGCCGTTGTGCAAGGCTCTTTTGCAAGACTACATCTTTGAAGACTTTACAACTATATCAACATTTATTTTAACTCCTTGTCAGCCCTAAACACGTTAAGTGTCCTAATTGCAGATCTAAATTGGTGCCGCTGCCATGGGCTTTTCACTTTGAGTGCGTTTGTCCCTGAACCGGGGCTTTGGCAGACTTCACCTTATAAAGGCAGCCAGTCTATTCAATAAATTGTTGCATCATGTCAAGGGCTCCTGCTCTGACTTGAAGGTCGCTTGCCCTCCATGAGGAGCAGTCAGGGTGAGGGAAATGGTGAGACTGACTCAGTCCAGTGGTCCCAGCAAACCAAACATCACTCCACTCTGCAGATGTTCTCCATGCAAGGAACTGGGGCATCTGTTGCATAGTTGTTCATTTGCACAGCTTTATGGAGGTATAATTTCTATACCATAAAATTCATTCTTTTGAAGTACATGATGCAATGATTTTTAGTAAAATTTGCAGAGTTCTGCAACCATCACTGCAGTCTAATTTTAGAACAACCCCATCAGCCCCAAAAAGAAACCTTTTACCTATTTGCAGTCACCCCCAATCCCACCTCCAGCCCATGGCAGTCACTGATCTACTTTCTATCTCTAAAGATTTGCTTTTTCTGGACATTTCCTATATATGGAATCATATCATATGTGGTCTTTTCTATCTGATTTTTTTCACCTAGCATAACTTTTTGAGATTTACCCATGTTTCAGCATGTATTGATACTTTGTTTTCCTGGCTGAGTAATATCCCATTGTGTGGATGTACCATATTTTGTTCACCCAGGCATCAGTTGATGGGCATTTCTTTGGGTTGCTTCCACTTTGCAGCTATTACGAAAAAGCCTGCTGTGAACATTCGGGTATTTTTAAATGAATTTGAGGTAGGATTGCTATTGTCACTCACAATAAACTTTAAGTTGGGTGTTCTTGTGTTTCGTTTTGTTTTTTAAAGAAGTTACCCATATTCTTGTTAAAGCTGCCTGTTGGAACATTTCAGAATAAAGTAGGCTCCTGAGTGCTTCAGGAAATAATATTTATCAAAATGAGAACCTCCGTGATTCCAGGGCATGAAGTAGTTAAGAATAAGGAAGGGAACAGTTGGAAGGAAGTTTCAAGACTAAGCGATTCAAGAGCAGCTGGAGCCCCTTCTGTGCCAGGCACGACCCAAGGTTTAAAGAACTCAGACCCACATGCGCCCGCGGCGCAAGTATTCCTTCTGGCAGCCTCCGCACACGCCGCCTGGTTTCTGAGAGTCCTGCTGACTTAAATAACATGGAGGCCACTCAGGGAGAAGGAAAGTTGGAAGTGGCAGGGGAGGTGAACAGGTCATAACACCGGGAACAGAGTTGTCAGGCTTTGTTTATTTTCATGCCTTCTAAGACTTCAGCGACTGATAGGAGACGGTGGCAATTCTGTCATCGAGCAATGAGTGTTGGACTTGATGGGGAAGCAGCCATATCACAAAGTGCGCTTACACATTGCCCCAAATCACCCATCTAGAGCCGTGAAAAATAGATGTCATGAAAAATCCTTTCCCCAGGAATCATCGTGGTGAGCAGGCATATTAAAGGTGACCTGGTTTATAAAATGTGATGTTGATCAAAGGTAAAGCCCAGCGTTCTTGTCCTGGCTCGGCTCTAACCCTGACTGTGGCCTTGGGCAGGTCACTAACCTCTCTGGGCCTCGGTTTCCTCATTGTGAAATAAGGGGCGTTGACATCTTGATTCCTGCCTGAGGTTTTTTTCCTCCCACATCCAATGTTCTGTTTCTCTGGCGACTTTGAAAACTTATACTTCAGAAACCTGTGTTTAAAAGTTAAACCAGTATCATCATCCTGTTAGCAGTCAAGTTACTGATGTCAAGAGACACGATCTGGAACGCCAACTGGTAAATAATTAGCATTTGGAGAACACGTTTTGAAAAATGTCGCTCAGCATCCCAGTGGCGCCCCAACCCCGTGTCGCAGATAGGAAAATTGCGGTTGATTTCTCTACATATTCTCTTGCAAGGTTGTTTAGCTTCTTTGTGTCAGAGTTGGGAATTGAACTAACATTTTAGAGCTTCCAGACCTTTATGGTATCAATTAGTCCAGATTGCCTGGGAGCAAAGAAAATAATCATTCAAGAGCCTGTGTAAAATAAGCCACGAAAGAAAGAAAGAAAGAAAGAAAGAAAGAAAGAAAGAAAGAAAGAAAGAAAGAAAGAAAGAAAGGAAGGAAAAGAAAAGAAAAACTCTGACTCACTGCCCCTCACCAAGCCATACTTTTTTCCCTGTTTTTGCTTTCCCATTTAGGTTCTTATTGGAACCATGAGATTCTGCTGGAGAAAGAGGATGAAGGGTGGTTACAGTTTGATAGTAAATGGTGAGGCTGATGGTCTCCCAAGAGAAAAGAATGTTCTAGGGGAGAAGAATGTCAGCATGTCTTTTCCTCCCTTTTCCTTGGTTGCCTATGTTCTTTCTTGCTCGTGGAACAAGCTGACATCTCTTGGCCAGGCTCTCGGAGACAGAGCCAGCTTCCGAAGGCTCACCACGCTTTCACTAGGACTTTCGAGTACATATCTTGCTGGAAGCCAGCAGTCTCCAGGCCACCTCCCCATGGTGAGAACCAGCTACGGAGTTGACAGGGATGCCTGCTCCTTTGTATACCATGCAGGATATTCCAGAGCCCTGGCATTTTGACTGTCCTCCAAAGCCAGTGGCCAGCCAGATTGTGAAAGAAATCTGGGGACAGATGGTATGAAATTGAAATCACATAATCACTACCCTGTCCCCACTGCTGGCCTGTTATCTTGGCGAATCTCCACAAAGCTCTGTGGCGCTCACGCTGATCTTGCTGGAGGCCTGCATCTTAAACGTGGGCGCTGATGGAGAGTGGAACATTAAAGAGGAATTGCATCCATGTCATGTGGTCCCTCCATGACAATCAGAGCCGCACGTGCCACTGGACGAATGACAAGGTCTCTTTCCACTTACAGACCCATCTGTTGTCGAAAGTTGACTCTGTATTACCGAGAAAAAATTCTGGGTTAGAAAGGGAGCCTGGTCTTTGAGGAAAAAAACAGCTGCAAAGTTTCTTTCTTCTGATTTTTCATCTTTGAATTTAACTAAAACATACTTCAGTAGAACAAGCCACCTGAAGCAAGTACATGGCGTCATGGGAAGATCCCGACATTGCCATTTGACTTACAGTAGATGTCTGGCAATATCTCTTTGCTTCACCTTTGTCATTTGTAAAATAGAAATGGGCAGTGTTCATGTTACAAATCAGACATTTGATGCCTGGACTGAATTCTTGTGAACCTCTGGAGCTGGATTGGGGAATGGAAGGAAGCAAGAGGAGGAAGAAGGGCCCCCTGGTGCACCCTGGGGGAATGACAGAGATTCCAGCTAAAATCTCAACTTTCATAAATGCCAGCAGCTACATATAGAGCAATGGACGCTTTCGTCGGCACTGACTCCTAACCTGACGTTGTTAGTTTATTTTCATGGCAAAGAATTATGTTCCCTCCTTTCCTAAATATTTCAGAATGGTGAGAATATTGTATAAGTCCATAAACATAAATTACTTCAGATTCATCAAGCAAAAGATTGTTAAGAATACACAAAATGGCACATTACATTTCTCCAAGATCTTACTCAAAAGGGCAAGCATAACTTGTTTACTAAAATATGCTTATCTCATTCTATCTCATTGTCATACCAAAGGAGAGAGAAGGGCAGAGAATATGGAGTGTAATGATTTGTATCTAAAAATTCCTGTCCCACTCTTTATTATTTGAATGATTAAAAAGAGTCCACGCTTCAGTTTTCTTATTTGAAAAAAATCAGCATGGTAGTTAGTAGTAATAATAATAGCAACTTTAAAGGGTTCTTGTGAAAATTAAATGAGTTACATGTTTTTAAAATTATAAAGCCCTAATCAAAAGCTAGTTATTAGTATCTATGGGGGGGAAACAAGAAAATTCACCTAAACATCTGGAAAATGTTTGTCTTTTGTACGAGGTTGTCATTAGTGTAGGATGTAGAGAAAAATTCTGAAAATAGCAAGATGAGAAGTGATCTAGTTTAAACAACTTCCTTGTCTGCAATTTTCTCTTTCCGATTACGTCTCCAAAACTTCCTCACTTCTTGAGCAGACTTCTCTATGCTTCATAAACAGATAAGCAGGGAGACATGGCTGTCAAAAGAACTCAAACTTGTGTCTGAGAAAATCCTGTCATCTCCCATCTCTTCCAAAGCCCTTTCTTTAAAGATCAGATACATTTTCCTGGCAAGATGTTCATTATGCAAACATTGCTTTGCAATTTCCTTCAACT
This sequence comes from Cheirogaleus medius, assembly GCA_008086735.1. Classification (NCBI taxonomy): domain Eukaryota; kingdom Metazoa; phylum Chordata; class Mammalia; order Primates; family Cheirogaleidae; genus Cheirogaleus; species Cheirogaleus medius. The sequence continues at coordinate 25,303,622 of VBSM01002217.1, read as the reverse complement.
TCTGCTTGCCTGCAAGTTAAACTATTCCTTTATTTTAGTATACAAGGAAAGCTTTGAAGAATAGAAGTTGGAGTCAAGTGTGGATAACTTTAGAATGGTATTGGCAAATACAGATTTTTGACAGTATTGTCTCCATCACAGTTGATTGTAAATAAATGATTCATTACTTTCTTACTTATGTTATTGTTAGAAATACTGGAGTTCTGAGCATATAAATTAATAAAACCTGTATCAATAGCACAATATTCCTTTAATAATTTATTCCTAACACTGAACAATTATATGAACCTATATTGATCACATTCTTAAATGGATCACAGAACTGCATTTCTAACCATGAAGACAGAATTATCTATCCCTCTAGAAGCCAGAAGTGCCGTGGGGATTTCCTTAGCTAATTCAAAGGGAGGAGGGGAGAAAGACTGGGGGCTAGCACAAGATGGTATGATGTTCAAAAGAAAGAGGGCCTTAGATTTGGGGCAAAGAGGCCTGAGAGGGCATGTGAAAGGGCTATGTCTTCTAAAGTTTATCTACACTGCCAAATACGTGTATAAAACGTTAGTCTTTGAATTGCATTGGCCATCGTATGGGCAAAACAATAAGATTGTTTTTAAAAACCTTCATTTTCATGTAGATGTTATTAGCAAGCTTTAGAAATCTTGCTAGCTAAGCAGCTGGGAACTTTTTCTGAGGCAGATGGCCAGAGATATTTTTGAAACTCTGACAAAGATCTCACTTCCAAGAAAAAAGCAAATACAAAATATTGCTCACCAATATCAGGCATTTCATGAATTGCCTGCACTCCACATTACAAATACCTGAAGTCCCCAGTACCTCCCAAATTTACCCCTTTCTTAGCTATTTTTCACATAACAATGGAGACTCGCATGACATCCGAAGCTGTATGTAATAAATAGAACGTGATATTATTTATGCGGTCAATAGTACTAATAAATAGTATAGTCATATGTAATAAATAGTAACTTGTTTCCCAAACCTTTTTAACCCTAATGGACAGCAGAGGACAAAGATGTCATCCTTTCATTAATCTTATAAATGCTACTTAGTTAATAATAGTAAAACTATTTTCTGGAAAAGATTCCCCAATTCTTTACTTTCCAGAAAGAATCTACATATTTATATGTATCTATTTATTTAACTATCATTCATCACTGCAACAAGTACTTTCTGATAGAAAAAAACAAATAATACCAACTTGGGAGAAAAACCTCAATTAAAGAAATCCTAGATAAAGAAAGAGCTAAAAAATATAGTAATTTCGTTTTGTGGAAAATGGGTCAAAATTAAAGCTCTTCCATAAGAAATAAATTTTCTATGCAATTGAAACCTTGGTTTTATTTTAAAAAACAATATTCTATTATTTTTGAATAATGATGGAATATTTAACATGCCAATGTTTCTTCCCCATTTTATTGAGAATTCAATCAAAACTCTTTTATAAGATACATTAAAAGCACCTAAAGATCTTTCAAATTCCACTGAAGATTTTCATTTAATTAAATCAGCTTCTTAAAAGATAATGCATCTTATTGTGCAGTAGTTATATAAATTCATATTCTTCTTTGTTAATTTTAAAAAGCATTTCTAATATAAAAAAATCAAAAGCATCTATAGCCAAGTTAAACTTCAAAAATTAATTTCAAACAACTGAAAATCAGAAAAGGCACACATTTTGGCTTTCTTGATTGCATCACAAAATAATTTATTGAAAATACTTGTGTCATGAGGTTTACTCATGCCATGAAACCCCATCATATTATGTCTCAAAGAAACAAGAAAGAAAATAATTAAATATAGAATGATTATACAGGTGAGAATATTGTATAAGTGTACTTTAAACAGAGTCACCAAGGAGGCTGCTTTATACAAGAAAATAGCCCACAAAACATATAATTTATAAGTGGACTCTTCTGCACTTGTGGAGTGAATGTTTCATGTGCAGAATTACAGATGTATAAAAATCATATATCCCTGCTTGTGAAAGACTAGTAAACTTGCTCATGTTCTGTAAAAACTTAAATGCTGGAGGCTAATACTCACAAAATTTAATGATCTTTCTTTCTGGTAAAAAAAAAAGCCAACTTATTTTTTAAAAAATAAGAAAAGAAACAAACCATTTAAATCCTAAGTGTGGTATTTCCAACCTTTAAAAAAAAAGAAGAAGAGTATGTGAAATTACCAATTCTATATTTTTAATTTGCTTATGTTGGTTGAAATCAATGCTATTCACAAAAATAAATGGAAATGTAACACATACAACAAAATAAAAATGGGTCTGGTTTTTTAATGTTTATAAAGCAAAAAAAAAAAAAAATCCCAACAAACAAAAAACAACCTCTTCCCTCAAAAAATGGTTACAACTCACTTCTTTTAAATATGTGTTACCATTAAAAGGTAGGGACTTCAAGCAAGTGGGTGCTTGACCAATATCCATGATGCAGACCTTACAAATGAATTGTATCTCTTTTATTACTTGGAACTCGGAACAGTTTTTTTTAAGTATTAAATGTTCTGCTGGGTAGGAGGGTTCTCTAGCTGGCTCACAAAATTCAAAATAACCCACAATTTACCTTGCTTTGTATATGAATAGTGTTTAAGTGGCAATCAACCGTCAGATAAAATACTTTCTATAGAAAAGTGCAGTCTATATTCCATCTCTCAGTGCCAGAGTAGCTCAATCACTGGAGCCAGAGGAGGGAAGGACAGGGAGTTAATCTTCACCACCATGAGCTCCTAAGTTCTCTAAAATTATTTTTAAAAATAATTATTATTTAAAAATTATTTTTAAAAATAAAGGTAAAATTGTGACTCTCCTACAAAGACAAAATGAACTCATGTCTGAAATTTTATTTAACTCATTCATTAATGAAGGACAAGTAAGATGGTCTGATTGGATCAAAGAATTCAACAAACCACATAAATATGGGCAACAGTGAATGCTGGAAAGAATTATAACTAGATGCAAAAGAGTCTATCCACAAGGCAATGATCAACTATATTCCACCAGACATAATAAATTTACATTCTATAGATAAGAATTATTTTCATCTTTATCCGTTTTCTATAACTTGCAGAACTATCATAAAAAATAGCTTAAGAACAAAAAAGGTGGAGATAATCCCAAGGAAACATTAGACAGGACACTCAGTAACTTCTCTTTTATCTATATCAAAGAGCTTTATAATTTGCCCTGGCAATATATCCAACAGTAGAGTCCATTCAGGTCAATCGCATCCCTGAGGTTGTGAAATGGGGAGGAAATACTTAAATCCAGACAGCAATACCTCCACCGTCTATTAATAAATGCTATACCAGCACTGTTCAGAAGAAACAGAACGCAAGCTACAAATGCAGCCACATATGTAATTTTAAATTTTCTAGTAGTCACATTTTGTAAAGGAAAAAGAAACAGTTATAATTAAGCCTAGTAAAATATTTAAGTAAATATGTAATCAACATGAAAGAATTATCAATGAGATATTTTACATTCTTTTTTTCATTCTAAGTTTTCAAACTCAGCGTAAGTTTTACACTTACAGCACATCTGTATTCAGACTAGCCACATGTCAAATGCTTTACTAGTTACATGTGGCCAGTGGCTACTGGACAACCCAGGTCTACATAAATCAAACAGTGGTGAGATAACTAAGTTTTGCATTGCTTGGAATATTAACTAAAATATTTTATGTTTGTCTCAGCCCTTCCATGCTCATGTCATTATTTTCAAGGTAGCCAGGTTTTCAGATGTGCTCATTTTGGAATGATGTATGATCATTGCCCAAGGAAACTATACAGGTATACTTTAGAGAGACTGTGGGTTCAGTTTTAGACACTTCAATAAAGCGAATATCACAGTAAGGTGAGTCACATGAATTTTTTGGTTTCCCAGTGCATATAAAAGTTATGTTTAGCCTTTAGTCCCAGCTATTTGAGAGGCTGAGGCAGGAGGATTGATTGAGACCAGGAGTTCAAGGCTGCAGTGAGCTATGACCATACCACTGCACTCCAGCCTGGAGTGAGACCCTGCCTCTTAAAAAAAAAAAAAATTATGTTTACATTCTACTGTAGTCTACTAAGTGTGCAATAGCATTATGTCTAAAAAAAAGTACATACCTTAATTTAAAAATACTTTATTGCCAAAAAAATTACTAATGACCATGTGATCCTTTGGTGACTTATAATCTTTTTGGCTGGTGGAGGGTCTTGCCTTGATGTTGGTGGCTGCTGACTGATCAGGGTGATGATTGCTAAAGGTTAGGGAGGGTGTGGCAATTTCTTAAAATAAGACAATAATGGAGTTTGCCATATGACCATTTTCTTTTCCCAAAAGATTTTTCTGTAGCCTTTGTTGCTGCTTAATAGCATTTTACCCACAGTAGAACATCTTTCAATATTGGAGTCAATCCTCTCAAACCTTGTTGCTGTTTTATCAACTAAGTTGATACAATATCCTAAATGCTTTTCTGTCATTTCGGCAATGTCCACAGCGTCTTCTCCAGGAGTAGATTCCATCTCAAAAAACCACTTTCTTTGGTCATCCATAAGAAGTAACTCCTCATCCATTCAAGTTTTATTATGAGATTGTGGCAATGCAGTCATGTTTTCAGGCTCCACTTCTAATTCTACTTCTCTTGCAATTGCCACCACATCTGAGTGACTTCCTCCGCCGAGGCCTTGAATCCCCTCAAAGTCATCTGTGACCATTGGAATCGGCTTCTCCCAAACTTCTGTTAATCTTGTTATTTTGACCTCCTCCCATGAATCACAAATGTTCTTAAAGGCATCTAAAACAGTGAGTGAATTCTTTCCTGAAGGTGTTCAAATACCTTGGCCAGATCCATTGGAGGAAACACCATCTATGTCAGCTATAGCCTTACACAATGTACTTTTTAAATAATAAGACTTGAAAATTGCAATGTCTCCTTGATTCATGGACTGCAGAATGAATGCTGTGTTAGCAGGCATGAAAACATTAATCTCTATGCAAATCTCCATCAGAGCTCTTGGGTGATCAGGTGCATTGTCAGTGAGCAGTAATATTTTGAAAGGAATCTTTTTGTTTTTCTAGATCTCAATAGTGGGCTTAAAATATTCAGTAAACCATGCTGTAAATAGATGTATTGTCATCCAGGCCTTGTGGCTCCATTTATAAAGCACAGGCAGAGTAGATTTCACATAATTCTAAATTAGGGTCCTAGGATTTTCAGAATGGTAAATGAGCATTGGCTCTGATTTAAAGTCAACAGCTGCATTAACTCTTAACAAGAGAGTCAGTCTATCTTTTGAAGCTTTGAAGCTAGGCATTGACTTCTCTTCACCAGCTATGAATGTCCTAGATGGCATCTTCTTCCAGTAGGAGGCTGTTTCATCTACATTGAAAATCAGTTGTTTAGTGTAACCACCTTCATCAGTGATCTTAGCTAGAGCTTCTGGATAACTTGCCGCAGCTTCTCCATCAGCACTTGCTGCTTCACCTTGCACTTTTATGTTATGGAAATGGATTCTTTCCTTAAACCTCATGAACCAACCCCTGCTAGCCTCCAACTTTTCTTCCGCAGCTTCCTCACCTTTCTCAGCTTTCATAGAATTAAAAAGAGTTAGGGCCTTGCTTTGGATTAGGCTTTGGCTTAAGGGAATGTTGTGGCTGGCTTAATCTTCAATCCAGTCCACTAAAACTTTCTCCATATCAGCCATAAGACTGCTTCATTTTCCTGTCATTTATGTGTTCACTGGGGTAGCATTTTTTAATTTTCTATAACAACTTTTTCTTTGCATTCACAACTTAGTTAACTGGCACAAGAAGTCTAGCTTTCGGCCCATCTCGCCTTTTGACATGCCTTCCTCACTAAGCGTAATCGTTTCTAACTTTTGATTTAAAGTGAGAGACGTGCAACTCTTACTTAACACTTAGAGGCCATTGCAGAGTTATTCATTAGCCTAAGTTCAATGTTTCAATATTTATAAACTAAGTTTGCTGCCTTATATGGGCATGGTTTGTGGCGCCCCAAAACAATTATAGTTGTAGCATCAAAGATCACTGATCACAGATCACCAAAACAGATAAAATATAATGTAAAATTTGAAATATTGGGAGAATTGCCAAAATGCAACAAGGAGACACTAGTGAGCACATGCTGTTGAAAAAATGACACTGATCTACGTGGTCACCACAGGGTTGCCACAAACCTTCAATATGTGAAAACCGCAATATCTGCAAAGTGCAATAATGTGGAGTGCAATAAAATGAGAATGCCTGTAGTATAAATGGCTGTCTGGTGTGGCCCCGCGAATGTTCCCATTAGCAGTTCGTATCAGTGTCTTTCCCTTACTTACCCCCGTGACGTGAGAAGGAACAATTAACACACAGGGACATGGCCATAACCATAACAGTAAACATAATATTGCTGTGCCTGTTACCTGAGTGTGTCGACATCCATCAAAAACATTAACTTTTTCATTTTATCACTCTCGTGGTGTAAAGAGAGGAGGGACCTTTCTCATAAGCCCTCTTTCACTGCAGAATGAGAAGAGACATTTTGCTTCTTTGCAAGGGAGTAACTAAGGTATATGCAACTCAGTGTCGCAGACACTTCAAAAGTCTTGACTGGGCACTAGCAAATCAACTCAAAGCTCTGTCTGGGAAGGGGGAAAGGCCCCTTCCCCGTGCACCCCACCACGCGGAAGCTCCACATGGCCAGCACCAGAAGCTTGCTGAGGAAGAAGGTACCTAGAAGTGAGCCCCACCTCGCCTGCCCGAGCCCGGGCCGGGACCCTTGTGGGAACCTCTCTCTTCAGATCCATGTATTCACAACCTCTATATTTATTTACTCCTCTTTATCGGGCCTTCTCCCCACAGGGCTCTCTGAGAAACAGACTCAAGTTCCAGGGTCAGACAGCCCACTGGGATGCCTAATAAAAAATTATTTCACAAAGTTCTAGGGTAACACTTGGAATTCTTCCTTTCTTGTCATAGTTCCGGTGTTTTATATAATCTGGGGGAACACAGGGCCGTGTGTATGTGTGTGTGTGTATGAGAGAGAGACAGAGAGAGAGACAAGTAGCCAAAGCCTGGCTCTCAGACCCCAGACGTATCCACATATCCCCCTTCTCATTTCCTCAGGACACTAGCAGATTGCCTTTGGGGACCCTCCTTCCCACGCTCACACTCTCTCTTGGACTTTCAGAAGAGCCTGGAAGTCATTCCGCTGCCCACCCAGCCAACCAACTATTTTGACTGTGGGAGCCACCTCTCGCCGTCACCACCTCCCACGTATGAATGGCACTTTCAGCACCGGAGGGACACAGGCGTCCCATTCAGCCGGCAGCATCCGTCTGCGTTTAGCATTAGCTGCTCGATAATAACCCATTGAAGGACTAGGCCCTCCAATGTTTGTGTAAGGAGGGGGACAGTGAAGAAAAGACTCTATGTGCTGAATTCAAGAAAGGGGATATTTCTTTTCTACTATAAACAGAAATGATTATAAAACCAGAACCCAGAAAGAGTTCCTCGCCCTCCGCTTTGGCGTGAGGGAGTTTCGTTTCTCCGCGAGGCCTTCTCTCCGTGTGCTGACTTCTCCAGGTTTTTCCCGCATTCCAGGCAGGGAGATAGAAACCAAAGCAAATAAAGTGCCCCCAAAGGGCCCTCTCCTCCCTCTGAAAAGCTTCTATTTTTAATTCTCTGCAGCTTTTAAAACAGTCAAGTGGGGAGGTTTCAACAGTCTGTGGTGGCGGAGAACGCCTGCTGTCTCTAAGGACACCCACTTTAGATAATCCCAGCTGGCAACGGGACACCAGGACCCGGGCTGGGCAAAGGGGTTTTTTCTTGGCAGTTTCTTTTCAGCACATTCTGTCACCGCAAAGTAACTTTTAACAACTGTGTTTTCCTCTCCGCAAAGGAGCAGAAAGCAGATTGCTAACTGCGTGCAGAATGTACCTGCTTTCCCCACCGCGTCTGGCTCTAACGCTGCGAACACGTTTTACTGGCGCTCAGAGCTTTATGTGGATACTTAACTGGAAACCAGGGATCTCTAAGCTCTTTGTAGGATTTCTCACGTTCACCCCGCATCCACCTCACAAGGTGGGTGGCAATCGTGAGCCCATCTTTTTCAGGTGGGGAAACGGGACAGACTCACAGAAATGGCAAATCATTGTATGAAGCGTGTTTTGGGGAGCGTGAACGGGAACAGCTAACACTTCTTCTGTGCCTCTGCTTGGTTTGTGGCCCCATGGCCACTCTCTCCTGATCGCACAGTACAGAATGTCCTCCCTGTGGGCACGTGACGTACCGTTTATTGATCAGCCTCTGAGACATTCATTCGGCAGGTATGTCTTGAACTTCTGCCACGTATCATGCACGCTGACCCCCAAAAGCCAGACATGCTCCCTGATAGATCTGCTGAGGTTGAAGCCGCTCGGGACACTTGGCACAGCGAGCACGGAAGAGCAGAATTGCTGAGGATTTCCGCTGCTTCAGACCAGGCCACCTTTGCAGAGCTGCCTTCTCAGAGCCGTCTGTATACCCGCAGGGCTCACTTTCAAAAGGACATATTTAAGGCAATTGGCCATAGAAAGCGCTAGATTCAAATAACTTCTCAGGGTTCTTAAGGACAGGACTTGAAGCTTGGGAAGGAAGCGCCAAATGAGCTACAGGTGTGAAGGCGATGGGACAGGCTCCGACGCAGAGGAGACTCAAGCAGCCGGGATTTCAAAGTTATTTCTACCTCCTAAGGTTACAGCCATTAAATCAAGAATTTAAATCCCTAGCCAAAATGCCGTATTTCCTAATACAGAGTTCTTACTTGGCAAAACCCTACTTATAAATGTCTCCTGCTCTTTCCTCTTCTTTCTAGCTTTTAGAACTTATCCAAAGCCCATTTTATACTAAAGCAGGAACAAAGCAATAGAAATAAAAAGAACGAATGTGTCTGGATGCATCCTCTGTCCCACTATTTCTTATCAACTTTGAATCCAATTAAACCTAATAATAATTCAGCCATGAACTTGCTGCATAAACTGGGAAATTTGGAGCATTTTTTTAAAAAATGCTTTTTTTTTCTTTTTTAAAAAAAAAGCTTTTTGATGTTTAAGGAATTGTTTCCACCCTCTAAAATAAATGATTTGGAGCCTTTTCTATTCAAAACAGGAAGCTGTTAAAAGAATGCTAAGAGAATAGGGACTCAAATACAGGAAGGTTCAGGGACGGTTCAAAACTCACAGCCATGAATTTAGAGAGGGTTCAAAAGTTGGCATCGTGAACCCTCTCATCCCTACCTACAAATAATAAATATCACAACAAGGAGAAAGCCACTGGAAGGCCATAACTTATCCTGTTTCCAGCCTTCCAGTTCCCTCCAATAAACCAGGAGTTCTTCAGAGAACTTAGGTTGCGCTGCCTGCAGGGAGCTGGGTTCCTCTTGTGTCGTAAATTACGTTGCTGGGGATAAGCTTTCCTCCAGGTCCAACAGACAGGCAGCTCTGCAAGACCCATCACCCAGCTCTGTGCTTCTTAAATTATACTTCACCTGGCTGTGACATCTGAAAAGCTAGAGGGAGAACGATCACCCCAAATTTGACCTTCCTATACCACTAGGTATTTTTCCCCTAAATAATTACACTAGGAGAAAAAGATACAAAAGCATGCAATTTGCAAACTCAAATGGGTAAAAAATAAAGCTTTCTATATCCTTCTTCAGATAATAAAAATAATAATATAATATTCCCAAACTTGTCACACTAAAGATTTTTTTAAATTGCTTTGTGACCCTACGTCCTTTCCCCAACTGAAATAGCCATAGTGAAGCTTAAAATCACTGGAAGTCAGATTAGGAGGGAGACTTAACATCTTCCCTTCTTTTTCACTTTGCAGTCAAGAAGATTGCTCCAGTTTTCCAGCCGTGTTCAGATGTGTGCACATACAGACAGACACATACACACAAACGTCTGAGAACCCAGAATATTTGAGTGAATGGCTGCAGTGCCTTGAAATGTGATCAAGCCTCCAAGAGCAAGTATCAGGCCAAGAGAAATAACTCTTATCCGTAAAAAGTTCCCTAATAAATCAGAAAGCTTTTTCTTCCACATGTCACCTGACATGTTTAATTTGTCTGCTTTGACAGAATTGTGGCAAACAGAGCTGACGTCACATTGGCACCATGAGAATGGGCCTTTGTGACCTAGGGCAGGCTGTCAGGTATGGAAGGGCACAGACAAGGGGCACACATGGTGGGCAGCCTGTAAATGCTGGTGAGCCAGGTCAGTGTGATGCAGAATGCAAAAGAAGGGAACAAAGATTGCAGACTTCCACAGGTTGACAACACGCCGAGCCAATGCGTAAACACAGGAACCAGTCATAGCATTCAAGATATTTAACTTCTTCCTTTCCTAGTTTGCTTCTCCCTGGAATTCTGCCTTTGTCATAAAGAATCTCTAAAGAATAGCATAGACCTATTTATTTTTGCTTCAGTATTTTACTTATGGAACACAAGATTTACACCATTGATAAGGAAGTGTGTTCTTTCCAATGTCTGCACCTTCTGAACTAGCAAAAGCCAGTGGGATTTATGAGTGTCAGTTGGCTAACCTTGCATCTGCTCATACAGTTTGTTTTGAAAGAAGGAACACACCTTGATCCCGGCAACAAAATGGCTTTTATATACCTACACTTTATTAATTTAGGAGGAAGGATTATGGTTACTATCTGTGAAGCCCAATGTTCCCTTTTCTGCACCAGCTGCTACACTCTAAGTACCAAGGCTTCTATGGCATTGAGGAAGAAGAGATTTCCCTCATTTCTAAATCCTTATGTAAATTAGCTCAATTAATCCCACCTTTTTTACAGAGGAGTAAACTGAGACATGGACAGAGATCAACTTATTTTTCCCAAATTATCTAGTGGCAGGGCCTAGACTCAAACCCATTCTGGCTCCAGATCGCACATTTTTTACTACCTCACTGGGTCGTCTACATGTGAGCCAAGTTTCATGAGTAGGCTTTCTACAAAAAGATTATTATTATTCAATACCCAATGGGTATTCAATTGATCACTGGTAATACATATATACTTTAATTCTTTATTTCTGTTCATTTACTTTTTTCTATTTTAATATAGTTGAAATGTAATGCACACATATAAAAGTGCATAAGTATTCAGTCCTGTGAAATTTCCACAAGGTGGAAACCAGCACCCAGATCAAGAAAGGGATCATTTCCAACCCAGAAGCCCCCTCTTGTGCCTCCTTCAAGTCATTACACTCTCATCCCCACTCCCAGTCACCATACTCGTTCATTTAGGGGTGGCTTGATGGCGGTAATAATATTTGGTTATGAGCACATGCTTTGAAGGCAGACTGCCTGGATTGAAATCCCACTACTCCTTTCATAAACTATGCATCCTTGGGCAAGTTGCTTAACTTCTCTGTGCCTCAGTTTTCTCAACTGCAAAATGGGGATATTAATCGAACCTAATGAGGTCATAGGGAAGATTAAAGGCTATAATACATCTAAAGTGCTTATATTAGGGTAGATAGAAAAGCTCAGGGTAAACTTGCAGGAAGTACCAATTATTGTTATTACTGAAACATTTCTCCCCACTCTCAGAGACTGTCCAGGAAGGACCAGAAGATGCAAAAATAGTAGAGCAAGGTAGACAGCAAGGAAGAGGGAGATAGAAGAATTCCAACCAAGCATGTGTTGTATGTCAATATAAGAAACAAACCCATCTCTAGGCTGAGGAGAGGATCAGAGCTGAACAGGTCGAGGAAGAGCTAACAAGACAATTTTCCAGTTGCGCAGAATCAAGTTTCCAGAGTAAAACTGTTATTTGAAACAATGCATTTTCTCATCAGTCCTATTTAAGCTCCATATATGTGCAAGTATATATGCCAAAGATAAGTAGGCACAAATATTCTCTCAGATGATCCATGAGCTTTCCACTCCTACCATGACTCCCAACCGTTCAGAGTTAGATGTATATTCTTGAACTTCTTACAATAGAAAGAAAGGGATGTGCATTCCTTCCATCCAGTGCACAATTTAATTTGCTGTGCAAATTCATTTTGTTTTCCAGCTGGAAGGAGGCATTGACTACATCTTTTTTATATCTACATATTTTATGTAGACATCAAAATATTCATCCAAGTTATCAAAGATAAAAAAGGAAAAGAGAGAGAAGAAGAAAAACATTTCAAGTAATATTAAAAATGACAAGCATGTAATAACTAATTTGAATAACGATTGATTACCAGAAAGGATTAATGTAGTTTAGGTTCCCAACAGGTATCAAATAGATTGAGGCCTGACATATGGATTTGTTAAGTTATAATTTGATTTAGGAAAACTCAAAATGGATAGGAAAAGAGGCCATGCTTGGTCCTTCTCTCCACCCCCCACCCCTGTTCTTCCTTTTCTTTCTCCCTCCCTCCCCACCCTCCCTCTCTCATGCATCTGCAGTTTCCCTGTTCTATTCGTTGTGAGGTAAACAGACCAGAAATGACTATTAAACTCTAATATGTTGACACTCTCGAGTCCTAACAGATCTTTTTAACGCGATAGAGATAATGTTACTTACAGAGCCTTTCAACAGCATGGCCATATGGCCGGCCAGACCCTCTGTCTAAAAGGAACAAAATGCTTCCTTCCTAGGTGGCTGGCTGTGGGCTGGAACAGAACGTGATGTTCGAGATAAGAAAACGGAAGTTCCAAGCACAGAGCGTGTGTGGTTTAACCAAATGAGGCAAAACAAGAAATGGAAAGACAGCGAGAAGCGGCCTTATTTGTTCACAGTGTGTGTCAGAGCCAGAGCAGGCTTTGGAGTTGGACAGCATCTCCCTCAGTCAGGAGTGGGAAGCCTTCTCCTAGCTCCCTAGCTCCGTGGAGCTATAAATATAAGATGAAGCTGCTTTGTTACCTTTTAGGGATATTGTAAATACCAAAGAGATCATTATAAAGTGATTTTAATGCCCTTGAGCCTGCTGTGAAAGATAAAGTAAATTGAACTTGTGATTTCCTGTCCACTGGAAGGTTCTGTCCACCCATTTCTAAAGCCAGCGATCCCCGTTTGATCCCTTAGGTCCCTCCAACGCTTTAGGCTGTTGGACCCACCCTGCCCAGGATGCTGGTGACCGTCTCAGCCCCAGGAGCTGGCCTCCAGACTTCATGATGCTCCTCATTCCCAGCCTCTGCCCCACACAAGCTCTGGCCACCACGGCCTTCTCTGCGCCCCAGGCTCCTCATCTGTAAAGCAAGGATAACATTCTCGTCTGCCTGGGGCGGGGAGCATTCCTGCTCCGTATCTCCTCACCCGCCCAGCCTGCTGCAACCTCTAGGTCAGCAGGGTAATAGACACACCTGGCTGTGGTCAGCTCTGTGCCCTCGCCAGGTCACGTAACTCTCTGGGGCTCCATTTCCTCATCTGTAAAATGGGAAGAAAAAGACCTGCATTGGGTGATGCCCTTGGCTTTATGCCTGGCTCTCCTCATGGACATAATTTAAAGTTCTCCCTCTTATAGGTCCGGGGACTCCCACCAAGTCCAGTCCCCCCGTCAGGCTGGAGCTCACACAGGTCTTAAACCCCACGCCCCAGGGGAAGGTGTGGTGGGTGAAATATGAGCTAACCCTAGACAAGGTAGTGTGTTCTGCCTCCACCTTCTTCTACTCGGCCCCGGCTCTCAGGAAACTATTGCTAAGTAAGGTGAAAGGGGGCCCTCCTCTCCCCGAGCCACTCCTCATGCTGTGCTCTAGCGTGGTGGCTTCCACTTACTCTTTCAGGTACTCCTTTCAGTAAAACACGTTTGAGCACAGACAGCAATATGCGTTTAGCTATTTATAAATTATATACATATAGTGCTCTGCTAATATGTTTTGTGCATTCTGAAAACACGTGCACGACGTAGAAGATTTAGAAGTATGAGGTAAAAAAGTCAGTAGAAAAAGGAATTCAATCATTTTCTTCGTGCATCCCAACAGATCGTCTTGGCCTCCCTCTGCTGCTATCTAGCCCTCCTACACCACCCTATTGTACGAAGAGTATTCTCCTGTGGGATCCTGGACATCCCACCTTTGGGAGAGATTTGCACACACCATGACCCAAGAGTGGCTCCACCGGCCAGAACACGAGCCTCCGTTCTCAGCAAAGTAGCATCAGCCCAGGTCAGAGTCAGCTTAATGACTGTGTGACCTGTGCAGTCCCCAGAGGGCCCCATGCTCAGAAGGGCCCAGGCTTGGTTAATTCTCAGATGTTGCCACCTTGAAATTCTTAATTTCCCCTTTGAACTTGTTTGTGCTTTGCAAGCGAAGTCCAGTGGGACAAGGGAGCTGGTGTGTGAGCAGAGGAGATTCGCGCAGTGCGAGCGCCCACTGCTCCCTGCTGCCCGTCCACTTACCGCATTGGCGGTGCTGCCTGAGCACAGCACTTCCGGCGGCCCCGCCACGTGTGGGAGCTCAGCAGGACCCAAAGTGAGCACAAGGAAGGACATCGAGTTATGGAAGCCGCCTGCTTCCAGAGTGTGACAGAATGCACACGTTTCAAGAAGTCAAATAAAAACAGTTAAACAATTTAGTTTCGTGCAGTGTTGTCACTGTTCTGGTAAGAATGAACTACTTGCGCACATACGAGCTATGAAAACCAAAGTGTGTAATTCCTGTGATTCTGCACACAGGCTCTTATACTTACATTTAATACTGACATTGCACAATATAAAGATACATGGAAAAATGTGTACTGACAATTTAAAACTTTAATTTTTCTTTCCTTAAAATGACATCATATGGCACATAAAAAAAAAAAACAACACCATGACAAGTTGAGAGAGAAAAGGTATGGAAGAAAGAAGAACGTTTTCTATTTGGGCACCTTGAATGCACTTTTTTTTTTCATGCTTTTTGAACAAAGCATCTCATATTTTTATTTTTCACCGTCACCAGCTCTGCCCCTGGACCTCTGATCCGTCTCCAACATGACCAACGTACCTCTGAGTTCACCCCATGCTCTTCTCTCACTGGAGGAAGGAGAGAAGACTCTCCATTCTGCCCTAAGAAATGATTTGCCCTTCCAAGACCATGGTTAATCACACTCAGTTGACACAAACTTCATATTTTATTCATTCATTCAACAAGTATTTGTGTATTTTGTCAACTTCAAATGCAAATGATATAATGTTAAACATTTGCTCACGGGAATTGGTACTTGTTTTACCCTGTTTCTGACACAGCAGAAAATTTCTGCTGAAATGTCAGGATCTCAGTTCAAAAGAATACTGCCATTGAAACTCGAGGACTGAGCTCTGGAGCAACTACCCTTCAGAATTCTTCACCCATGCCCAGAAGCTAATGATTTCCAGAGGTGGCCGCAGCAAAGAATTCATAGAAACATTGGTCACTGTGTCAAGGATCACGTCAAGACGAGAAGGTCACCAGTTCCAAATATTTCAGAGGTGAAAAGGTCATTCTTGTAAATACCATGTCCTCCACATTCAGCACACCATGGTATGTGCTTTGTCATAATTTGGTGGGCCACCAGCTGTCACCAAGGCAGACTCCATTCAGATGAAATTCTTCAGCCTCCACTAGCCAGGTGTCACTCTTTCAGCTTGGTTGACACTTTTTTCCAGGAGTAGACATGGGTCAGGTTTTTGCCTCTGGAATGGAATAAGTCAGTGGTTCACAAAGTGTAGTGTTTCCTGTGAGTTCATGCAATTAAAATTATTTTCATAATAATACTGAAATGTTATTTGCTCTTTTCACTCTCCTCTCGTGAATTTAGTGTAGTTTTACAGAAACTACATGACATAGAAATTTCATCATTCTGATGGCTAATGGAAGGGGTATTCTTGTGTTTTGAAAATTTCTTAATTTTAATGTCTAATATGTCTATACCTATAAATATCAATTTATAGGTACATCCCAGATAAACCAAAGCTCTCTGGAGTCATCAATAATTTTAAGAATGTAAAGGAGTCCTAAGACTAGAAAGTTTAAGAATTGCTGGACTAAGTGTCATAGGTAACCATTATCTTTTCCATGTCTTCAAAGACAGGTCTACCCTCTCTTTTCCCAGATAATTCTTTGCCACAGTCCCAGAAATTACCGGCATGTTCCTTATAACTCACTAAGGTGGCTGCAGTGTCAACAGCCAATGGCAGACAACTATAATTCAGCCTTGGTCGCTTTGGCAAACAGAAAACTAAAAGTATGCACATAGTAGGGCTTTGTGGAGTGACTCTTCATATGACATAAGCCACAAACTACCTTGAGTGTAATCAACAGAATTCTCAATGTCTTAGCCCAAAGAAGGGTCCAGGACATATTCATTTTTAAAGTACATTTTTAAAAGTATTACCTGGTTTCCCCAAACCAAAAAAAAAAAAAAAAAAAAAAAAAAAAGAAATCATTTGAATAAATTGCATCTGACAGAGCATATCCTTGGAAAAGGAAATCTCTACTACCTCCTAAAGAATGTCTTCAACGCACACACAAAACCCTTCATGAACACATATGGTATTTAATGCATACCTGTTACAGAACAACCGATGCTTTTACCTTTTCATGAACTATGAGTCATTCCCCTGCCCTGGAGAGGGTTTTCTGAGCTTCATAAATATTGATTATACTCCTTAAATTCTAACAGGTGGTTTCCTAAAATATGAATAATACTTCTGAACCTCACCCTTTATTTTCTATATTTAGTCACCCTGTATCTGTTGACTACCGGGAATTGTGCTGGTCCTTGAGACTACAATGACAAACTAAGCCAAATTCGCCCTTAAAATTGCTCACATTCTAATGGATATTGAATAGGATTGGTCCTAAAATTTGTATCAGTCATCTTAAAAGTGGTGTATGTGAAGACAATATTAGAACTTCCAATTTAATTCTTATCTAATTTTTGTGTATGCTTTATGATGTAAACAGTACATTCATTGAGTAGCACATGTGTAAATTATAAATAAATAAAAATACACATGTTTGAGAGTGAGTACCCCCAAATTTTTGCTGATGGGGTTTACAACTTAAAAAGGTTAGAGACATTGATTGAACACACTCTGCTAGGAATTCTTATTTGAAAAAGGAGTCAGTCATCCTCATGAACACTTCCTTGGTTGCTCAGAAGCTGCGTGGGAGATCATCAGAAAATTAGAGCATGGAGTTGTCAGGGACTTTAGAGATGATGCAACTGGAACCTTTTATTTTATAAAAGAATCAAGGCCCAGAGCTCTAACTGACTGCCTAAGCAATTTCCCAGTTTGGTGAAGGGATCAGTAGTTTCTGCAAGTGTGATTTTGAGTCAGCAATACAGTAGGTGAAGCCTGTACCTCATCCTGGGCTGAGGGTACAGATGTTTTCGGTCAGAATCTCTTGGCTTGTTATTTCCAGCAAGCTCCCCAGGTGGTTCTCAAACATCCTCTGATTGGAGAACCACGTGAGTTGGAAGATGGAGACTTGGACAAGGTCTCAGGGAGAGCTCTCTCCTTCGCACATTGTTTCAGCTTTTAGGAACAGGAACTATGGTGTTCAGTACCACAACGATGCCCTCAGGGCTTTCCAGATGTGCAGAGCTGTTTGACCCGATATAAATAGCTGTGGATTGCGAATGTTGCAAATTCTGGGCCTGGTTTCTGGGGGCTTGTTTTTATCTCTTTCTTTGATGTCAGGCTGTTTGCCATCATTTCTTACTGCCTTCCGTGTGATCACAACTAATCTCTTTTACCTCCTTCCTCGGCCCCTCCGATATTCTGCTTTTAATTCGTTGTGGGCTGAGAGACTAAATAAATGGGCTTGTTAGGAGCGTGTGTTAATTAAGAGTCAATCAGACATAGTTAAAGTGCATTGATTTGTGACTGGTGTTTCCGCTGCTTCGAGCCTGTTCTGCTTCCTTCCTCCTTCTCAAGCTGAATTCCAGAAGGCTGAGGTTGAGGGACATCTGACCTCTGGTTAAGTGGGGCACTAGGATATTTACTTTCTTGTCACATTTCACTGCTGTCAAAGCTCGGAGAGTCTGGTTGGCCCCCAGAGAAGCCAGTGTGCTTAATGATTCAGGACACCTGGGTCTGACCCTCTCCTCCTCCATTTCTCGAGGCTCAGAGTGATTTACAAAAAGAACAGGAAGAGGGTCCAGGGTCCAGGAAGCAGGAGGAAGGGCCCACTCTCTAGGGTGGACCAGGAAGTAGGAATCGGCTCTTCTGAGAGACACACTAATTTTTAGTTCAAGAAGGGTCTAGGTCTATCTCCCTCTAATAGCTGCAGGTAATCTCAGCCATGACACCCACAAGGGCTAATCTGGATGGGGGTCCGGTGGGTTAGGGATGGGTGTGGGGGAGGAAAGGGGCATCTATAGCCCAGATGGCATAATCAATATATTTAATACTAAAGTTCATTCCATGCAAAAATACTGCTATTTTTCAAAATACCTTCAATGTATAATAATATCCTTAGAGCCTAAGCCTTACGTGGCTGTGATGCCATTGTTAAATGACACGGGGACAATTATAAAGGTCATAAAATTTTAATCTTCACCTTGTATTAGGAAATAAAAATTAATTGTCCTCACAACACCCCCGGACCGTTCATCCTTCCTTCATTATTTATAAACATACAATCTTTTGAACGGAATAAGCTTTTCTGTCTTTCCAAAGTTATAAAATGACAAAAATAAAAGTGAACAGGAACCCAAAGTCAATGTTATTTTATTTCTTGGGGTTCCGTATTTCTTGTGAGTTAATGACTTGCTTTTTCCAGGAAAAAAATAATGTCTTTAGCTAATATCCCAAAACGGGACATGCATGACTGAGGATAAAGTGTGTGTTTATCTCAAAAAAAAAAAAAAAAAAAAAAAAAAAGAAAAGAAAAGAAAGAAATGGGATTTTGCAAAGAGGCAGAAAGCAAAAGGTACTTGTATGCAGGGAGGGATCATACTGATCCATTTTCAATGCTTAATTACAAATCTGCTCCAACTAATTTCCTTATTGTGCCCACAGCTGCTATTCTTTTGTCACCAGTTTATTTTTCTTTGAAAATCTGAAAGGCATCAAGGCTCGCCCTGAAAGTCATCAGAAGCAGAAGTGAGGTCCCAGATGCCTCATTACTGGTCTCGTTTGCAGGCCTGTTTGGTTGTTTATGTCTTGCATTCAAATCATTTATTTTGTTCAAACCTTCTTTTGGTTTGAAAATGATTTTAGGACACTGAAATGCTTTTATCACTCAACTGTTTGCCTTTCTGGGTAACAGCAACATCATGATTTAATCAACATCACAATTTCCCAGTAATCTCTGGGCAGGTCTTGTTTAGTAAATATCAAAGAGTTTAGAGCTCCAAAGACTTTCACAATGACCCAGGAGTTTGAGTATCTTTGTTGGAAAGTGAAAAATGTTGCTCATGTGAAATCATAGTGATTTTGGAAGATTTTCATTGGTAAGTCTCAATGTCGTATAGAATAGTTTGGAACTTGTAAAAGCTTTTCTTTCTCAAGAGGATCCACTGCTAAAGCCTAGGTGGGGAGGGCTGCTGTGGGTATTAGTAAAATGCATTATACTGTAAGCAACAGGACAGAAAGCTTAAATGCTTGTTCCCAAGAGTCAGAGAGACCTAGGTTCAAATCCTACTTGGACAAGTTACCTTCACCTCTAGAGGTTCAATGTTCTCAAATAGAAAAGAGAAATGAGTAGCATCTGGCTTCTAGAGTTGTAATGAAAATTGTATTAGCTAAGACTTAGAAAGCACTAGTCAAGAAAGCCAAGCATGCAGTCTACTCAATAAAGAAGAGCTATTATTATTACTAGTATTTGTTTCTTAGAAGAAGAAGAAGAGCTAGTTGTTTGGCTAAATATTTCTGTTTCCTTTTTGGGTAATAATAGTATTGCAGGAAACAATGTACGCTGGTCTCAAGTGAAAATTATCAAATTAACTGCTCTCGGTAGGGTGACCATATAATTTGTGGTCCAAACCAAGACACTTTACAAGTGAAAATGTGCACTATTAATAATTATGCCAGGACAATAGGCATAAATCAGGACCATCCTGGGCAAACCATAACCTATTTATCCCTTGCTATAAGAAACCGCACACTAAAATATTATTAGAACTGGAGATAGCCTTAGATATTTTCTATTTCAATGCTCCCATTTTACAGGTGAAGAAAATAAAGTCCAGAGCAGGGAATTGACTTGCCCAAGGTCACATGGTTAATCATTGAAAACCAGGTCTGTAATTCCAGTCTTTTAATTGTGACTCCAGTGACTTCCATGGGAACAGATGACAGCCTATACAAAACAGCCTTCTCATAAGAAGGCTTGTCATTTTTCTAACCTAAATCCCTCATGCTGGTGTTAAAAGCCATTTTCCCTTTTTATTTATTCAGTCATGGGTTGAGAGAGAAAAAGAACAACTGTTCCCTCCCTTCTCTAAAGGAAGTTCTTTTAGGTCACTCGTGATTATTCTTTGTTCCATCTTCCTTTGGGATCAGAGAGTTAATATTTCGTCCCTAACCAGGATGCCCTTTCAAATGATTTTGCCAAAACACATCACTAGGACGCCTTTGTGTCTACGACCCCCTAGAAATCGCATGTGTGATATACATTTTTAATCCCTGTCAATTATATAGCACGTGTAATACTGTCATGAAGAGATCTCAGAAGCTCTTATTTCAGGTGATTTTGTTGCAGTATTTAGACAAGGCAAATATTCCGTGGACAGGATTTGACTTTCAAGAGAAGAGGGAGCCGGATGATCAGAAATCATAGGTGGCAGACCTTCCTAAGGTATATCACCGGCCTCTGTCTTTAATGAAGACCACATTTTATAACAATGCTCCCAAGCAAATGCAAATTTATGTAGATTGTTTATTTAGACGCTGGCTTTTGTACATCAATCTTGGTGTTCCATCCTCCTCTCCTTTTTGCTTTGAAAGAGATAACATGGTTATTCAGTCATATCTCTCCGGGTTTTATGGCCGGGCATGCCCATAAAGATGACAGGAGGTGCATTTCGCAGGCAGCAGCCTTCCGCTTCCCAGGCTGTTTTATGTTGAAGTAGACGAGACACCAAAGCTAATGCTGTGGGATGGGCCCATGCTCTCCTCCTGGGTGCACCAGCCCAGGTAGTCATGGAACTGCCAGAGCCTACTGAGCATCCGCTGGGTGGAACAGCCACTGAACACCCTTAAAAGTTACCTTAACACACCGCTTCTCCACAGTATGTCTGTTACACACGTAGATTTATTTATCTCTAAGAGTTAAAATATGTGGGAATCTTTCCACATGTCTGATTAAAAGACCAGTTTTGGAAGAAGGGGCTGAGATATACAGACGGCAAACTGTGTATTTACTCAGAACTTGGTTAGAAATGAATAGAATTCAAAATCATGCATGCAGAGAAGATACCAGCTTAAAGATATCATTTAAGGAAGCAATGGGTTGTGGTTAAGAGAAAGACTGATGCCAGATAGGTTTGAGTTCAAGCCCTGTCTTTACCACTGTGTGACCTTGGGCAAGTTACTTACCCACTCTTTGCCTCATTTTCTCCATCTGCAAATTAGGAATGATAAAAGTATTTGCCTCATGGGATTGCTATGAAGTAAATGCAATGATGCATATAATTCACTTAGCATAGTGATTGGTACATTGGAACAACAATAGAAACTCTAGCAACGATTTAATTTTTTATATAGTAATGAAAAAAAGGTATCTGAGATATATGTATATATGTATAAAGAAATTTTTTTGTTTTTGTGTTGTTTTTTATTTTTTATTTTATTAAATTTCAGAATATTATGGGGGTACAAACATTTTGGTTACATACAATGCCTTTGCCTCGCCCAAGACAGGGCTACAAGCATGCCCTTCCCCCACGCAGTGCGCTCCGCATCCATTAGTTGTGAGTTTTCCCACTCCCTCCACCCCCCTCCCAACTGACCGGCACCCAGTGAATATTACTACCGTGTGAGCACCTTAGTGTTGATCAGTTAGTACCAATTTGATGGCGAGTACATGTGGTGCTTATTTTTCCATTCTTGTGATACCTCACTTCAAAGGATGGGATCAAGCTCTATCCAGGATAATATAAGAGGTGCTGGATCACCATTTTTTTTTTTTGTAGTTGAGTAGTATTCCATGGTATACATAGAAATTTTTTAATAGAACACAAGGATCAGGCAATAGAGAAGTTCAGGCTGTGGTTAAAGCCAGCAGACAGTGGCAGACGAGGACAATGATTTGGGGAACTGAGTAGCATGCACAACAGGAGGCAGAGACACAGCTGCAGACATGTGACTCCACATGGCTAAAAGAGAGCAAAAGGGCAGTAAGAGAAGAACATTCTCAAAAATGCCAAGACGATCTGGATCATGCGGACTCCACTGACAGGAGAGGCTGGGCTCTAGTTTGATATGACGGCCCCATCTCTACAGCAAGATCTTGAAGCGTGTCTGGTGAAGGGCTGCCTGAGGGGTCCTCAGGGACCTCAGCCCCAGAACCTAGGAAAAGTGGGGGATCCTCCCGGGACCACCGGGTGTCCCTCCACAGTGACATCAGCAAGCAGAATGTCTGCCTGTGCATCAGATATTGGCATGGTCCCCTATACCCTGAGTCACGGAGAAACTACAGCCCTGTGTGTTTATGAAAACCCCAGAGCCCCAGCGCATGTAGTTCTCAACCACAGAGCTGGAAAGCAGAGCCACCGTGCCATGCTGCACGTTGGGCTGTGCCTTGTCCAGCAGCTAGGAGGGTCAGGGCAGGCTCAGGTTTCATGGCTGGGCATGGAAGCCCTCCAGGTAAATTCCAACTGGTCCGTTTCATGTGAAATCTTCCATCTTGACCAAGAGTCACTGACCTCGAGAGAGACCGTTTAACCTCCATTACTTGGTTTATATTGGTAATATTTACGTTGGGAACTTGATTAAAGCTGACCTTTGGGGAAAACGAAATCCAGTATGCATTAGAAACCCCTCCGACTTCTCAAGGCGGTGTCAGGAGTCATCTGTTTCACGTCTCCCCTAATTGGCCGGCTGGCCCCGCTCTGCCTGCATCCACCTCGCTCCCTGGATTGTGCAATGCTTTCCATTAGGTTTTGTGCCTTTCTTCCCTACTAGCATATCTAAAAATTAACTAGGTTAGGAGCTTCTGCTTGGTTGAGGTTGGGCCAGAGTTAGTCTGTCGTAAATAGATCCTATTCATTACAAGGTGCAAAAAAAGACACTGAATATCCCCTGGGCTTTCTGTTCTAAGGAACCTTCCCAGTGTGTGCGATTCAGATGTTCCAACTCTCACTTGCACAAGGACAACTGAGCCCCAGGGAAGGAAGGCAGTGGCCATTGGCTCAGAATAAAACTTTTCTTCCTACATGAAAATTTTATTCATGTTGCTTTTCAGATCACTGTGCCCTTAAAATTGAAGGGGAGGTTACTTGATAAAATGTTTGTTTGCTGACATGTCCAGAAATTGCTCTTTCTCTCCACTGACTCAGATCAGCAAGTATTTATCAATTACCTCCTTAAAGTGCTGGATAGCCTGGGAGCAGATATATCTGCGAAGAACTTTAAATCTGAGGACTGTGTGTGTGTGTGTGTGTGTGTGTGTCCATGTGTGTGTGTACGTGTTTGTGTTGGGGTGGAGACATGGGTAGGAATCATAAGTGTACACAAAGAGGGTAAATAACAACATTAGACTCAGGTGATGAAAACTCTACTGGCCTGTGTATTGGGAGACCTGGCTCTGCCATGAGCTAGCTTTGGAGTCTTTAGTAAGTCACACAGCCTCCTGGGCTTCCAAGGACTTCCCCAGAAGATAAATTAGGTAAATCTCAGCTTGCCAATGTTCTGTGACTCCAGCGATATAGAACAACATAAGGAAAGTCACAAGCCTGAGTGTGAAGAGCTGCACATGCAGAAGAGGGGTGCTGGCAGATGGAGAATGGAGGCGCCAGGAGGGAGTGACAGCACAGAGCAGGGGCAGTCTGGGGACCCTGGTCCCATGGCCTTGGGCTTATGGTTCCTGCTGCAACTGTAGTAAGTACAAGGCACAGAAGGTGCACTATTCCCCATGGGCTGGTTTTCCTTTTACAGAGATCAGGGGGAAACCTTTCAATTTTGTGGAGTGGTTTTCCTATGGCTCAAGCATGCCGTTTCATGTCATCCTCATCACAAAACCTTGAAACTGGAATTCTTATTCCCATTCTCCAATGAAGGTGGAGGCTGAGAGGGTTAATTTCCTCTAATCGCACAGAGGATAGAACCAGGGCGTGAACCCGGCTTTGTCCGTTCTGAAACCTGTGCTCTTCTGCCTAAGCCGGTGCAGACTCTGCCTCCTGCGTTCCCCACTGAGTCAGCCCAGAGTCACACCAGTCTGCTACATTGAGGGAGACAGGAAAGGACATTAGCTCTCATCTCACTCACCCTGGGCACCACCCTCTGGAAAAAACAAAAGGTGCCCAAGCCTCCAATCTACCCTTTGGAAAGGCCTGAGCTTCTCCAAAAGTCAGGAACAAACCAAATATTTGGAAAGAAATAAAAAGGATATGCATAGCAGTAAGTTCAAAGGCTATGTCAAGAGGAAGAAAGGCCACCAACTGAAAACTCTTTAGGGAGCTGAAGCCTTGTTTTTCAACCCAAGAGGGTATTGGGTGCACCTCACAGGTTGTAAGGAGGCAAGGAGATGTCCCCCTGTTCCTTGTCTGCAGTCCACTTGGCGACTGCAGACGAGGAGATGCAAAGAAACAATAAATGTTTAAGGTGGTGGGTATGCTAATTACCCTGATTTGATCATTACACAATGTATACACGTATCAAAGCATCTCATTGCATACCATAAATAATACAATTATTATGTGTCGATTAGAAATAAAATTTAAAGAAGAGATAGTGACTCTTTTAGAAGTCAGTCTGACCACATTTTCCTGGACAAACTCCCCCCTTGGGGCAGGACATTCCAAATGTTCACACAGCCCTGCTTTGCTGTCCTTTTGGAAGCTGAGCACCCAGAAGCAGACTGTGAGTGCCAGAACCAAGATGGCACTACTTGGGGGTGGGCTTCAGGCACTGGAAACCACCCCTACACAACAGAAGAGAATATCAAATTATTGGGAATAATGTGATAAATTAAAATTTTTTCAAGATAATGTTCTTTTTTTTCTATTTTTAGCCAAGAAATCTCTTTCCCCTTATCTAAACAATCAGAGGATTTGGTTCTCTCGAACCTCAACCTTCTCTGTCTGTGAAGGTTATTGTTGGCTTGGTTAAACAAAGTACTTGTTTATAATAGATATAATAGATGATGGAGTCATTCTGAAATTACACAGTTGGTGTAATAAAACCAGTTAAAACCTTATTTAAAAAATGTCACAGTTGGTCAAATGTATTAATGGCATATGGTTTAGTTTTCTCTTTTTTTTTTTCCCCAGAACAATATGTACATTCTCATTTCACAGAATGAGTAGAGGATTAATGGAGCAAGATAAACTTTCTGCTGCTTTTCTGCTAGACAATCTACACTTTCATTAACTGACTCAAGCTTTATTTATCCCTTTCTACATCTCATCTTCCCCATCTTGCCTTTCTCTTCCCCAGAGCACCCAATTACAGAGTTCCTAAAATTCTGGGTAATGTAAGAGATAAATATTATATCATATAAAGCATGTTTTAGAAGGAGAAGTTAATGCAGAAATTACACACTACATAAACAAAATGCCCACAACTGGCAGGCATAATTATTTTTTCTCCTGTTGATATTACCAACCATAATAATAAAGTCAAAAGTGTGCCCCAAAACATAATATTTCAGCTGCATGTAGTCATCATACAGCAAAGAACATAATTGCATTATTTGTCTCCTCTGAAATCTCTCACTCATAGCTATCCCTTCCCCAAGATTTCCTATTAGAGAATTATTTGGTTGTTTCCAAAGGTGATGCATTAACTAAAATTTTGAAGTCTGGACTTGCCAGCCTACCTGTACCTGGTCAGGTGGGTCATCTCAGAACTGTGCCTGGTCTTTGCCTGGAGCTCAGAGATGCCATCTCTAATCTACAACCCTGCCATGAATTTGTTTTTTTGTCATAAATGAAGCATAGGGCTGTGCTTTAATTTTCCTCACTGCCCTCTGTCAAGTAATAACCATAAATATTGTCCTGAATCATTAAGTCACAACCTGAAACGTGATCCTGCCCAGCTCCCAATCAGACAGCCATCTGGAAGATGAAAGAAGTCTATTTGGGTTTCGGAATGATCCAGACTCTAATTTGTAGTAACAGTCTTAACAGGCTGTTTCAGAGACATTAACCAGCAACTTGTCTCAGGTTCTCAAGGAAGGCACATTGTCCACAGTTGGAGGCATTTGCTTCAAGCAGAACTGTGAACTGTAACCGCTGGAAAACTACCAGGCTCGCCGGCTTTCAATCAAATGCCACATTCTTCCATGGACACTAGATTTCTACCCAAGGGCAAGAATATATGCATTGAGCAAATGCACACATAATATATCTCCAAATATTCTCTATGTCATAAGGAAAGCAAAACATTTCAAGAGAAGAAAACAAATTGCAGCTTCTACAAGCAAACAACAATGCAACATGATAGATACATAATTTTTCCTATCACCCTGAGGTACTTTTGCAAGAAAATAAATCATACTCTTATTTTGGTATAGAAATAATTTTGTAAACACAAAAAGAAAGTCATTATCTAAAGTCAGAAAACATACGCTTAAATATGAGTACGCTACTGATTCAAATGACTATTGGTCAAGCAATTGCTTTAAATATTTGAACTTCCTGATCAGTAGAGAAGCAAACAACATCAATATGAGATGCCTTTCCATTTCCACTTGATTTTGGATGGGAAAACCAAGCAGAGAAAACAACACTGAAACGACAGTGAAAAAAATCATATTTCTTCTCCAAATTACATAAAGCACTATTTTCTCTAAGAAAGTGCATTGAGTTTAATTTTTGAGCATTGCGAATACACTTAAAAATAAAATGGAGGTATTTACTTATAAATAAAAGATATTTTGTGCAGCAAGTATGTCAATGGTGACTCTGAGCAGGACTAAACCTATGCTGACAGATACAAGAGAGTTTCTTTTTAGTCTTTAAGGAAGGAAATTTCATACCAACTTTCAGAAACCCTCTTCCTTTGCCTCAAAATTTGGTTCAGCAGCTCTCACTTTCAGTAATTAAAAATATTTACTAATTATTCATTAAAATTAATGCCATAGAAAAGATAGATTAAAAGAAATTGAAATGCATTTCATGGCCTTATTTCATCCTGATTTAAATAAATCTGTTGTAAAAATCCATGATAAGAGACAGTCGTGGAAGTCTGAACATGGGCTGAGTATTAGATAATATTAAGGAATTCTTATTAATCTTATTAGTACCATAATAATTTTAAGTCCTTATCTTTTAGAGCTACATACTTGGGTATTTATGACTGAAATGATAGGGTGCCTGAGATTTGCTTTAAAATAGCAAGTGGTGGATATGGGTAGATGAAATAAGCAATAGTAGGTAGATGAAACAAGATGGGCAAAATATTAATAATTATTGAAAAGAGGTGGAAGACACAGATGCTTCATTACTCCTTTTTTCTTTCTGCTTTTATCTATGCTTAAAATTTTCTATAAAAAGATTTTTAAATATATTAATTAAGAGCCTAGAATGGTAGTTCTCAGCCAGGGGCAATTTTGTTCCCTCACTTCCCCCAGTTTCATTTGGTAAAGTCTAGAGGCATTTTTGGTTATCACAATTTGGGGAAACAGTGGGATGGTACTGGCATCTAAGGGTAGCAGCCAGGAATGCTGTGAACACCCTACAATGCCCAGCATAGTCTCCACAACAAGGAATTATCCAATGATGCAGAGACTGAGAGACCCTGGCCTAAACAATGACCTGTTAGGATAGAGTTGATAAATAGGTCAATTATAGTCATTGCATTCATGGAGTCTATAGTCTTCCAAAGAGAACAGGTCAAGAAGACAAATAACTATCCTACAAGGTGCCCTGTACCTGTCATCTACCACTTCTTCTCACGGTGACCTCCAGGAGGCATAGAAGGAGGATGAACTCCTTCTAGTTGAGGGGGGCAGGGGGCATGTCAAAGGAGGTGCTTTTTATTATTACTTATATTATTTATCATATTACACTAACCTCCAAAAAGAAGATTTTAAGAAGATTTTCAATAGGAAGGTAATTTAGCGGGCTGGGTTTAGATAAATATTAGAAGGAAGGGTGTTCCAGATAAAGAGGATAAGGAGGGCAGAATGCAAAGGTGTGGAGGTGGAGCACAGCATTTAGTGGAAACCACACTGGGAGACATCCAGGATGAGCCTGAGAAAGTCACGAGGGGTCTTGGAGGGAAGAGGCTCCAAGGCTAGGCAGAGGCATCGGAGTACTCGCACTTTCTGTATAAAGAAGTGGTCCTGTGGTCCTCTCTCTCCCAAGCTACCAGGAGCCACGGTTATAACTGTTCCCTTGTATCTCTCCGAATGTGGACATTGCATGATCAGGGCTGGGGATGCACACCCCCTGAGTCCCCCCAACAAGGGAGAGACCAGAAGTAGCTGGATCATTTCCACCAGGACACATAACACTAAACCAGGTGGAACCAAGCCACCAGCACTCCCTAACCTCCTGGGACAGGAGTGGGCACAAAAGTGCCCACTTAGTTTTAGAAACCATCCAGCCATACAGTGGGTGGCTACAGGAAGAGGTGTGAGTGTTAGTGTGGATGCGTAGAGGAAAAGAGTTCACACCCACAGAGGGCCGGTGATTTGCCAGGCCCTGTCATAGGCGCCGTTCATGTAGCTTCACCTTTAATCCATTCAGCAACCCTGAGAGGCAGGTGGTATTAGCCCCACCGTACAGATACAGACACTCCAACATGCTGAGAACATGTGGCTTTTCCCAGGTCCCCCAGCTCCTAAGCGGCAGGTTTGGGATTCAGAGCCAGAACTCTCTGATTCCAAAGCCACACAGCGCGCCTCCCATTCTCCACCCAGTCTGTGCACACCGGTAACACCAACGGTGACACCAACAGTGACAACGAGTGGAGATGCTTCAGGCTGGGAGCTTTTTCTGGCCTTGCTATGGAGGCAGACAGTCCAGGTGAAAACTGAAACAAGGTGGACCAGCAGGAAAGAAACAGGCACCGCAGTTTCAAGTCAGGGCTGCAGGAGCAAGGGTGGGCAGCTGTCTCCTGTCGGAACAGGGGAAGCTGGACATCCCCTGCCGAGGGCTGTGTGTCACGGGCCCCAGCAGTGTGCTGGTCTTGGTGCTTCGAGAGGCTTATGGTACTTGAGCCTGTGGCCCAGGGGAGTTATCAGGAGGACCAGGAAAGCTGCCAACTCCATGTCAGAGTTCCCAAGCGAGCTCTGGCTAAGGAGCAGGTTGGGTGGTCCAGAATTGGTGCCTTCCCAAAACAAACAGGAGACGCCTATGTTCCCGGCTAACTCCCAC
The DNA here is from genome assembly GCA_008086735.1 of Cheirogaleus medius. Lineage (NCBI taxonomy): Eukaryota > Metazoa > Chordata > Mammalia > Primates > Cheirogaleidae > Cheirogaleus > Cheirogaleus medius. The sequence goes on along the minus strand of VBSM01002217.1, from coordinate 25,274,167 downwards.
TGTGGACCTGACGTCTGGCACCCCAGGCCACTGCCTGGGCTTAGAGACCTCATTAGTACACACAGAGAGGAAGCTGTCCACGTCTGGGCAGAGGGGGTAGGAGAGCAGCAGGGTGGGACAAGAACACTTGGAAACCACCCACTCTGAGGGACTTAGCCAGGCCAAGTGTGGGCAGAGGGAAGGGTCCTGCATCACCAGCTGTGTACCTTTAGCAAGTTATGAATACCTTGTGGACCAATTTTAGTGCCTGTGAGCAAGGACTTAGAGACAACCAGACCTGAGTTCAAATCCTTGCTCTGGCCCTCACTAAAATCACTCTCTGAGCCTCATTTTCCTTGAGAGACAGGCTCTGCTCTGTCTCAGCCATAAGTTCTTCTAATGATCCGATGAGATTGTCTACACAGGTGAAAGAGTGACTTAGGCAGCAAAGCACTCTGTAGACAATAGCCAGTCTTCTAAGTAGGGACGCGCTGCCTCTGTTCCCTCATCTTCTTTCTTGAGCTCAAGGAGATGTCTACTGGGGCATCCACTTGTTGAGGGTAACAACTGTCTCATGGGGGCAGTTACTGGGGTGAATAATTCTACGTTCAGAGGAGTTATATGCCATTGGTAGTTGGCTTTCTGCCTATAACTAACAGCAGAGTAGAGCCATCCACTCACATAGGGGCTGGTGCTCGGACCATTAGACCCCATTGGGGAGGGCCATAGCTTTGTCATTGTCATATCCCTTCTCTGCTAGCATTCCCTCCACCTCTCAGCTTACTGTCTCAAACAGTGTCTTTCTTGATACATATTTGTTGGGGGAGTGACTTTTTAAAACATTTTAACAAATTGCTTGGGTGCCAGGGAGAGCCAGGCGGGGTGCCGTGTGAGCCTTCGTGGGAGGGTCAAGGGGGCACACTGATCCAGCCCACAGCACTCAGCTATTTACTCAGACCTCTCCAGACCTTTCCAGTCTTGAAACCACAGCGAGACTCTCCAGAGAGAAGACATCTCATGGATTGTTGACTCTTCCCTGCTTTCTGTGGGGCCAGCCCCGACAGGATCGCAGATACCGCCTCTGAGTTTTATTCTAAGACAGTTGAACTCTCACAGGACCGGGCAAGGTATAGAAATCTGGAAAGAACTACCATGACCTGAAAAATGTCTTCTTTTTAGCCTGCTGAAAGTTTGGCTTAGGTTTGGGTCACAGATCAGGTTAATGTGGAAGTGCCCCTTCCCAGGTCACCCCAAGCTGGGCAGGGGGTCCTTTGGGCCTGCTTTGATGGAGCTACCACCAGTCCCCTTGTCATCACCTTGTCCTGCCCCTTTGGAGGCTGTGCTGTGAATGTTTTGCTTCTCCTGATGTTAGCCAAGCCTTGTGGTCACCGGCCCGTCATGGCCTGCTGCCCACCACATCTGTCTTTCTGTGTCCTCTGCCAAGCTCATACCTGTGTGGCCACACTTCCATTCCCTGGCTTGTCTCTGTGCTCACAGCAGGTGTAGCTGCTCCCCCAGTAGAGGCGGCAGTGGACAAAGTGTCGCCTCCCTAGCCACAAAGAGATGGCTGGTGAAGCTGGAAAGAGGGCAGCCTTGCCCTCCCCTGGGCTAAAGACCACGGGGATGGAATAAGAGCCATGGGAGCTCCCACAAACGTGATCCAACTCTCTGGGGTCTTCAGGAGCCACAGGGGCCTGGGGAGGGGAGGGCTGCAGCTGGGAAGGGCTTCAAATGCCCTCGTGATGAACTCTAATGCACCTGTACACGTTCCACATCCCGTTGTGTTCCAAAGACCTATCTACCACCTCCTTTCCTGGCTTGCTCGTGGCTGCTGGTTGCTCTCCCAAACCCAATGGCACCATGGGCCCCAGACGCTACCAGGCACCAGGGATAGTGTGCTAGGTGAGAGACGGACTCTGGAGCCATACGGCATCAGTTTGAATCCTCGTTCTGCCACTTACTGGTTGTGTAACCTCAGGCAAGTTACTCAACTTCTCTGTTTCCATTTCCTCATCCTTAGAATGGAGGTGATAATAGGAGATTCCCCACTGGGTTGTTATAAGAATTTAAATGAATTAACATTAGCAAAGTGCGTGTGTTGGCACCTGGCATACAGTGAGTGTTTGTGAATAATAAATATATAAATAAATAATAAATATTCAGGGAAATACTGTTAATTTTTTCATAAGATACAGGGGTCATTACTGGGCCGCTTCTTGAGCTCTCTAGAGGGTGGGGTTGAAGTTAACCTAGAATATAGTGGCAAGAAAACCACTCGATACCCTCGGCACTAGAGTGGAACAGTTGTGTGCCTTGGTTTCCTTTACTGTACAATGGGAAACAAATAGAACCTTCTGCATTGAATTTTATTTTGGAATTAAACAATTCAAATAATGTTCTTAGCAGAGTAGCTAGAAAAATACTCAATGTATGTTAGCTATATTTATTAGTATTATTATTATTGTAGCTGAGACAGGTCAAGGGAGGATAAGAGTTGTTCTCACACACCTACCCCCAGGAGATATCAGCAATGTCTGGGGTAAATTTTGGTTGTCATAGCAGGGGATTTGCCACTGGCCTCTAGTGGGTAGAGGCCAGGAATGCTGCTAGACACCCTACACTGCACAGGGCAGCCCCCTACAACAAAGCGCACAGCCCAAAATGTCAATAGCTCTGAAGTTGTTTGCTTTGAGTCTAGCTATTGCCACAGTGCGTCACATCCCAGAGTGCTATGTGATCACCGTTAGAGCGGAAATACCCTTGGTCAGGCTTTCCACTGGTTGCACAGAGAAAAGGAGATAATAACACCACATTCCCTGGATTTCGAGGGAAATGCCTTTCTAGGGTTAACTTCAGACTTTACAAGTGTCAGAATCAAGGGAGCCAGGCCAGGCGTGGTGGCTCACACCTGTAATCCTAGCACTCTGGGAGGCCGA
>VBSM01002217.1:25260002-25271152 GCA_008086735.1 Cheirogaleus medius | reverse complement strand
AAACCATGTCACTCACCTACTTAAAATCTTATCAGCAAACTGTTGCCCTGAGTGCAGGGCATGAAATGCAAAGCCCTTTGTAATCCGACCTGGACCTCCTTCTCCAAAATCACCTTGCATTCCCCAGGCTTCAGCTGCTTGCGTGTCCCCAAATATATTATGCCCAGTCAAGCCTCTGAGCCATCTCATGTGCTGTTCCTCTGCCTACAACACTATTCCTCGGCTTTTCCCTGACTCCCAATTTCCTTGAAGACTCAGTTCAGGCATCACTTCCTCGGGAAAGATTCCCTGGAACTCTCCCCAGGAGGCTGCATTTGGGACTTTCCTTTCTGCTTCCATAACTCCTGTGCATACTCTTCTCATCCTATGTGATAATATTGGGTTTTCCTATCTGATTCTTCCACTAGACCATCACCTCCTTGAGGTCAGGAACTATAATCATTTGTATTCACCACCATCTAGTGCATGGCCTTGCACATGGTAGATGATCAATAAATGATAATGGAATGAACAGCTATTGGGCTATGATCAATACATAGCTGTTGCATTAATCGAATGAATGAAGCAATGTAGCTGTCCCTCACTATACTAAGCATCTGCTTCCTTCCTCCCTTGGTTGATTTGTCAGGCATCTGCTTTATGCCAAACATTGTACAGGGTTCTAGGAATTTAGAGATGAATAAAATGTAGTCTCTTCCTTGTGAAGCTTACAGTCTGTCTAAAGACATAGGCCCACTAATTAATATCCACCCTCCGCCTCCTCCCCATCTATGAATGGCACCACAATTCACCCTGTTGCTCAAATCAGAAAATAAGAGTTTTTCTTCATTCATCTGTTTTGTTCACCTACCATCCAACCCAGCAGCAGGTCTCATTGAGTCTACCCCTAAATCATGATATCCTTCCTCTCTAATCCTTCATCTTCATGTCCATTTCTACCACCATCATCCAAGCCAGCATCTTTCTCTTTGTCTCTTTGGTCTCCCTGCTTCCACTCTTGCCATTTACAATTAATTTTCCTATAATAGCCTGAATGATAGAACATGTCGTTTCCACTCTTAAAACCAGTTGCTCTCCATCACACTCTTACAGGGCCTGCTATCACTGCTGTCAATTCTTCACTCCATCTTTAATAGAATTTTTCATCCACACCCTTGCCATGGTTTCTTGGTGGGAAGTGTGTACTTCTCCACCTCTTGACCTTGAAATTGGCCACGTGATTCCTTTGCCCAATAGCATGTTAACAGACATCACCAGAGCAGAGGCACTTGTGCAGATTGGCATGCTCTTTGTGCTCCTCTGACCTGCCATGAGATGTCATGCTCCAGTGGCTCCTGGTCCAAAGAAAATGTAGAGACATGTGGAGCAGATTTAAGCCCATCCAAAGCCTGGAGCAAAGCCCCACCAACCACATACCTGCAAGCGCAGCCAGCTTCGTTCGTGGGTGCTTAATCTGTGCAGTTGTACAGGGCTCATTGCTTAGAAGGTCCCCATGCTTGATTGAATGCTCTCCTGTTACTGTTTTGAAACTTTTAAATATTTTTAACAAGGAGCCATACATTTTTGTTCTGTGCTAGGCCCCGAATTATGTAGCTGGTAAGCAAGAGAAATAAATGCTTGTTATTACAAGCTACTGAGTTTTAGATGGTTTTATTTATATTCTTTCTTTGTAGTATCTATCATCTTCAGCAGTTACATGTCCACTTACTTACTTGTTGTTCACTGTCTCCTCCAAACAGAACATAAACTCCTTAACAGCAAGGACCTTGTCTATCTTGTGTGTCTTTATAGACACAGAGCCTGCTGTATCTTGGGCCTTCAAAAAATACCTGTCAAATAAACAAATGAACAAATTCTATAACTTCTAAAATCAGGCAAAGAACTGTGAGAGTTTCGTGGACAAAAGTATTGATTTTTTTCCCAAAGAAAGAAGGTTTACAGAAGAGGGAATGTTCAAATTTTTCATCTCCCTCACTCATCCTTTCCCATCTTTTATCCATTCAGAGCACCCAGCACCTGAGTGAAATTAGTAATCTCTTTAAAGTTTAAAGTTTCTATGCACTCATTTTCTAGAAATCTAGATGAAGGAGAAGATAAGAAAGGTCTCTTTTCTTGGGCTATTCCAAGAATAAGTTCATTGCTCAATGGGATGGGGGGTGGAGGATGTGCAGAATTGTTCACTGTGCCCCTGGATTCATTCTTCTTATTTATCTTAATAACACAATGCCCAGAATTTTATCTGGGCACTGACCACTCAGCTTGAGCCTCCCTTGTAGCTAGTTGTACCATGTGACTCATTCCAACCAATAGCATATGAACAGAAATAAATTGCAGAATAGCAATGACTTCACAAAGTTGCTATAAGAATGCAATGAGCTAACACGATACATAAAGAATTCGAACAGTGTCTGACTCATAGAAAGCTCTCAATAAATGTCAGCCACAGCCATCATTACTATTTGAATCTCCAATTTTGTACTCATTGCAGAAGGTTCATTCTGAATCTTCCACTGTTCTTACAGCCATGTGGTATCCTGAGTCTCTTATTATCAAGTAACTAACCAAGCACCTTCTCTCCTATATACCAGTTCCCATGGGTAACAGTATCCCTGGGGCCTCAGGAACATGCACCCCAGCACAGATCTTATGTTACTGCTTCATGCTCACTGTGACAGTTGACCCAGCACAACCATTTCCGAGGACATGCAGGGGCTCAGCCCAGAAGCAGGTGCTGTTTTTGAGTAATAATTACCTTCCTATTTGTAATATTTTGCAAACACTGTGCTATAGTCCATAAAACTGGGGCCAATTATGTGAACGAGAGATAGAACAAAACAAACTATTTCCCCTGGGAAGCAACTGATTCTGAGGTAGTGCTGTATATTCTTGTTCCTTTCTTACATCTTTCAGCCGTGGTCAAATGACAGAGTTAGTTGTTATGAGCACATGACTTTCAGGATAGGCAACCTGGCTTTGAGGCCCAACTCTACCTTCCAACTGGGTGACTGTGGGCAAGCCACAGTCTCACCAAGTATTTAAATGTGGCCCACTTCATACAGCTGTGGTTTATTTAAGGAGTAAATGAGAGGATGAATGCAAAATACTCATGATGGCATCCGGAGCATGGTACGTTGCCAGGGTTATTACCGTTGCATTGTCCAAAATTAACTGAGCCCAAGTCAGCTCTGTCACGTGACTTCCAACAAGGCTTCCTGATGACAGAGCTGTTTCTGCAAGTCACCCACAGGCAATAGACTCAGTGGCCAGATAATTTTCATTCTCCCAGAGAGACTTAAATTTCCTATTGTCCTGGCCAGTTAGAGAATTCATAACTGCCTCCTGCCCTTAGTGTTCAGCATGTTAAATGGGGCTCCCTGAATAGAGCACGTTCAGCCCCTTTTCAGCCCAGCCCTTCCTAGGCAGGAGGATCCTTACGTAGGACGTTCTCATCCATTTCATTGCATTTTCCAATTCAGAGTCTGCCTCACAGCCTTGGGAATCAAGTCCTCCATTCGTTTCTCACCGCAGGTGACTCTCTGGGAACAGGCCTCACAGAAGGGGCTCTGACAAGTCTCCTGGGCAGCGATGTGGGCCCGACATATTTTAAGCAGGGGAGGAAATTCCCTTCCAACTACACAGGCAATGGCAAAGGTTCATGAGAAAGTTCTTGAACATGGGCAGACTCAAGAGACTCCTCAACTCAGAAGGGGCAGGAGCAGAACTCATGAGAAAATGGGATAAGAATTCAGCCCCCAGGCCCTCCGGCACTTTCAGATATTAACACCCTTCCCTTCGTTTTCTCCCAGATAGCAGTAAAAAGCAGCAGGAACCACGACAGCTGATCCAAGTCCAGGCTGGACAGAAACAAACTCTCTCACGGCCACATTACAGAGCCCACCTCTTGGCCGGCATGAAAATTATCCTGAACAATTCAATTCGGGAATGTGTCATCTTATTTTCTACCGGTCTCTGTTATTGAATCAATAAAAGTTTTCCATTTTAAATATATACCCTACTCGCCTGAAAATAATGTTTAGAGTGTTTTAAAAATAAGTTAAGAATATTCCTCAATTGAATGTAACTCGCCATCCAGAGAAAGCAAGAGGAATCAGGCTATCACTTGGGCAGAATGTAGCTGTGGAAGGATGTGGGTCTCCCGGCGCTCTCCTAGTGCAATAATGAAGGCATTAAATTACCAGGTCAGAGGCCCCAATTCACAAAGAAATAATATCAGTTTATTATTTCTAATCTTATTAAGTTAGAAAATAGTCTTGAGATGTAATGTCATCCCAGAATGGCTAAAGTATTGATTATGTGAGGCTGCACTCATGGATAATTCAAGGAGCTTTATTTCATTTAATTTCAGTAATTTTTAAAGCATTCCAACAAATTTTCTATAAAGCAAATAATCCTAAATTATTCCCATAAATAATGTAGATCTATGGTCAGGTTTACTTATTATTTACCAGTTGCACACTTTGCATTATGAGTTAGCAAAAAAGAATTATTTTTAATGCTGTTTTCCCAGTCCCAGTGTCTTCCTTGAGGCAAATAGGCCTTTAAAAAATATTGCAATTTAAAAAATAATAAATACGGATGTTAGCAAACTAGGACTTGTGACAATCCATTGATGTTGTCATTTTCTTATAATTGTATTATGTCCAAAGCTGAAACCTCTCCACTCTGTGACTTGAGACCATGCAAGAAAAAGCCTATAACCAGGTGTTCCAATGTCGACTTGCTGCAGCCTGACTTATAGACAGCAGTCAACCCTGCCAGAGCCCCCTTCTCCCCTGCCTACCCGCAAAGCTCTGCTTGGGTTAGGGTCAAAAAGAAGCTGCAACCTCCTCAGCCACAAGCCACATTCTTCCCTCATTTGTGGAAAGCAGTCCCAGGTCTAGTGAGTGGCCACGCCTGCCTACTAGTGCCAATAGCTTAATCCAACATTTAATGAGCACCTACTGTGTATCAAGACCCAGGCTAGGCCCTGAGGGCTACAAGATTTTTTTCCTTCGAGAAATTTCCAATTATATGTATGTATGGATGATGAGAAGCTCAAGAAGGTGATATCCGGGGTGGCTAGGGACCCCTTTTCCCTGACTAGAGATTTCCCGGGAAGTCACCACCCTCTACACCCCCCACCACATTTATGGCATTGCTTTTAATACCCATCTTACCTTTTACATAGGCATTTATTTTTTTTTTTTTCATTCACCAAATAACAACACCTGCCATGTCTCAGGTGCTGTTCCAGGCATTAGGAATACAGCCATTAGTGAAATCCAGATTGGGCCCTGAAGGGGCTTACAGTCTAGTGGAGAATACAGACAAGTCAATGAAAACCTTCCCTCGTGATATGCTGTATGAGAGTCGCTACTTGGTACTCTAGGATCATGGAATTCTTTCTGGGGAAGGCGACATCTAACCTAAGTCTCTAAACATGATAATACCACACATAAGAGGAAGTGAGAATGGCAAATGGCTTTCTAGGCAGCACGCGCCAAGGCCCAGAGGTGAGAAAGAGTGACAGGACAGGGCGCTCCTAAGCAATATGTTGGGAGTACGCAGCCCAAGGAGGCAAGGGAGGAGCCCCCAGTCCAGCCCCTGAAAGGCTTTGCATGAGGTGCAACAGAGTTGGTACTACAGTTGGCTCACCTGGGGTCAGCCTCAGCTCTGCCCCCTCCACCAGTGGCCCACCTTGGCATGTGTCCCCGGGGTCAAAGAACCCAGCAGTCTCTCCCCTGTCTCTCACTCACACACACTGCAGGTTGTTAATTAGGCTTTTCCCATCCAAAGATTTTGCAAGCAATAGGCAAAGTGCCTTCATGCAATTAATGAGCCTGGAGTTACCAACACAAACCTGAGACTCACGCCCTCAAGAATGTTTCCTCTTAGGATATTTATTAGCTCAGAAGACATGTGTGGGCAGAGCATGTTATTTAGTGACCTGTAATGCCTGAATAATGATCACAATAAATCAGGCCTCATTATTATGTGCAGGAGAGCTGGACAGCACAACTGGTTAAGTAATGAGGTCTAATTTAGTGCCCTGGTATCCTTCTCCACGTGTTTGCTGGGAAGTCAGGGGTGGGATAGCACCATCAGCCGCGTGGATCCAGGTGCCTTGGGATGTTCTGCAGTTACACGGGGACGCTAGTGGCCTAACATGTGTTAAGAGTCTGGGAAAGAGTGTGGTCAGCAGTGCTCAGTTTCTCGGTGGGCTCCAACAAGGACTGGTCCTTTCACACCGGCCTAAACAGGAAGAGCTGATAGTTGGAGCTAATTATAAGAAACAGCAGCACCCCGGGAGCTATGCCTTAGAAGCAAAAGGCAAGTTAGAAAGGCAGGAAACGCCAGCACAGAGAGAGAAATCAGAATCTCCATGAAAAGAAATATAACTGTCAGAGGCTCACTCCATGAGTCATACTTCCCAGGCGTATAACAGAGTCTACCAGAGTGTCAGAGCCAGAGGAGGTGGCTCCTGGGCCAGCCTTCCTTGAGTGTGACCAGCCCTCGTTTATTTCTTGCTATTGGAGCTTTTGACCACAGCAATCCATTACTGTGGTTTTTAATTCTTCATGCACAGCCTTTTCCCATTGATTGCCCAACATCATTAGTTTGAGCCCATCCCATACAAAAGTCAATGGAGAGATCAATTTTAACCACACGATGTACAAAAATTTGCTCTTAAAGCATCCAGAGACCAAAATCATTTATCTTTTGTCCACCAACTCGTAAATCTTTTCCTGCTATTGGTCTCTTATTGGGCAGGGGACATAAAGAGGGATCCCGCCAGAGACCTTTGTTGTAGGTGGCCTTCTCTAGATCCCTACGGAGCTATGATCAGTGCAACCTCTGACCTTCGATGGCAGTTACAAAGTGTAATATCTGTGCACGACAACAGGGGCCAGACAGGCTGTGACACTCAACACTCTATCAGCTTCAGCTCTCTCACTCCACTCTTCATCAGTTTTCAATCCTCCCATTTCAATCAGTGGAATATGGTTCAATCCAACAAAGCAGACTGCACTACCACATGTTGGGGGATCACTCAGGAAGGATTGGTCCCCACATTAAAAAAAAAAAAAAAAAAAACAAGGTTTAGTGCAAATCCTCCTTGTCTTCTACACCAGTGAAATAAACAGGGTTCTCTTGCATTTTCCCTGAGCAACAGCGTGAGCATTTATTTCTACAGGACACAGAAAAATGCTTTCTCCATGTTACATTTGGCCTTGAATAGGATTCTTAGCTCTGCCTCTCTCTCCTGGGTCCTCTAGGCTCATAATAAGACAGAAAGACTATTTTTTTTTTGAGACAGAGTCTCACTTTTGCCCTGGCTAGAGTACCGTGGCATCAGCCTCGCTCACAGCAACCTCAAACTCTTGGGCTCAAGCAATCCTTCTGCCTCAGCCTCCCGAGTAGCTGGGACTACAGGCATGCGCCACCATGCTCGGCTAATTTTTTCTATATATTTTTAGTTGGCCAATTAATTTCTTTCTATTTTTAGTAGAGACGGGGTCTCGCTCTTGCTCAGGCTGGTTTCGAACTCCTGACCTTGAGTGATCCGCCCGCCTCGGCCTCCCAGAGTGCTAGGATTACAGACGTGAGCCACCGCGCCTGGCCTCAGAAAGACTTTTAATAATACCAAACTACAATGCAGGATTATCATCCCATTTTAGGAGGACAACTGCAGGGAGAAACTCAATTGTGTTTTAAACCACTCTGAAAAATAGAAAAAGATTTGAACCCTTTGAAAATCTTCTGTGTTACGGGTCATCTAGCTGGAGTTTTAGCTGAATATAGCCTCTACCAAGGAAAATAACAAGGGCTAAGTGTATACTTGGCTACATAGGCAGAAGTTTCCAGGCCTCTGGAAAAGCATTCTTGCAAATCCAATATTATCTCAGGGTTGCAAAGTGATACACCTATAAGAAGATCCAATTATTCAGGAAAGACATGAGGAATGTTCTACAATAATAATGTCAAAGTAATTCAAGTCTCTACTTGTTTCATACCTATAGTCTCCCCCCTTCAAAGTGAGGAAACTGTTGAGAATTTCTGTGAAAGCATACTTACTTTCTTGTTTCCTAAGAATATATTGTAATTCTGGGATAGACCTAATTATAGATTCCATGTTCCATTCTGTGCCAATTGCAAGCTTTTCCAAGAATTTCACAATCGGGAACTCTGACATTTCCCAAGTGAACATCTACAAGTATTGCTAATGCCTGATTACCTGGAGAGATATCAATCTCTCCAAGCTACTAGCATTTCATATTTGGAGAATACATTGTGTGCTCTGACTGATTCACTCTGGATGTTATTCTTCTACTCCAGACGGTAGTACCTGTGCTTCTTTTTTTCCTTCTCCATCCATAATAAGCACCATTCTCCAGCTTCTACAGGTTGTTCCTGGGCCTTATTTCCTTATCTCCTTTTTCTAGAAAGTCCCAGATTAATGTCTGTAGCTTTCAAATTAATGCTACCTGCTCTATCAGAAGAGCCCAGAAATCTCAGTAGTTTAACAAAACAGATGTTTATTTTTCACTCATGTCACAGCCCAGCGAGATTGTTCCTGATTGGGAAATTCCCCTCCATATGGGGACCCAGATCCTTTCCATCTTGTGGCTCAGCATCTCTATCAGGCAACTCCCAGAGTTGTCCTGGAAGTCGTTTCCACCCTAGCCAGCTGAAGGGACCATGAGCATGGAAAACCTCCTGTGGGAGGTTGAAACGGCCAGGCCTGGGGGTCGTGCAGTCACTGCCACTGCTGTCTCCCGGGCCGGAGTCCAATCACACAGCCACTTAACTACAGTGGAGGCTGGAAAATTCAGTTGGCAGTGTAAGCCTGGGAGGAAGAGGAAGTAGGTTTTGGTAGCAGCCTCTGCCACAATGGCTTTTAGGTCCTTTTGGACATTGTCACCAATGGAAGATGGAGATAGGACTGAAACACAGCTGACTTGCTGAGTACAGGCTTTCTCATGCTGGTTTTCTGACTTCTTGGTTAGGGAAATCCTGGGCCTGCCCATAGGAGCATCTTCTAAGAGAAGATAGGAAAAGAAAATGTATGATGAAGTGTATTACCGAGAAATAATAGCTCCTTGGTTACCATTTGCATGTATGCATACATTTAAAACAATTAAGCAGACATGACAGGAAGTTAGGCATGCACAGTGAAAAGCTCAGGGAAGTGACCAGTAGGTAGCCCATAAAATTTTAGCACCGCCTTTGTCCACAGCTGGGGCTGCTGTTTTGCCATAGACCTGCCAAGTCACTTGCTCTTTCCTCTTTCTTTCCCTGGTCCCCAGCATCAGAAGGAGGTTCATCTAAGGGGGTTGACTTTGCTGAGCTGGGCAAAGGAATTTTCTGGTGTCATCTCATTTGTTAGCAACTGTCAGCACCGTGCATCATGTGGACCCAGGCGGTACGTGCCTGTCCAATTGCACAGAGAGTGCAGACAAGAAAATGTCTGGAGAACTGTGAGAAAGACTCTTTCGGAGTAATGACTCTGTGCGATACAAGAAACCCAAAGCGTTAACAGTCACTAAGGTCCTGGGAGTAATTTGATTTTTATGGTAAACCCTGGGAGAACTTTTTTTTCTACTGTTCCTATTTTGAATGTAATTTTATCTTGTTTGCTTTTATGGACGATAAAGGCTGGAAACCTTTAACACTGAGAAAGAGTTCTGAAATTTGATCTGGTCATCATTCAGCCAGGTTTGCCAATCCAAACTGGATTCTGGGACTCCATGGAGAGAAGGGATCGGGAAGCTGGGAGAATGCACAAATGCACAATAACCTCTTCGTCCCAGACCACATGGCAAAGGCCAAGAAATAGAGACGGGTCAAGGAAAGGGCTGTGTGTTCCCCTTGAGGTTCAACTTTCTTGAGCAGGGTCACTGTAAGTGGGTTCACTCTTTATGCCTAACATAGGACAAACTGGACCCCAAAAGAGACTGAGGACCTGATGAACTTCCTCGCTCACGGATCCAAGGGCCCACAGTCTAGCCTACCACAGAAATGTTTCATTGCTTAGGTGAGAGACCTTACTAGAAGCCTACAGTCTCTATGTGGCAAATCACCTGGGCCCCTTTGTGAAGTGAGTGCTTAGCATTACAATGCCTAGTGCTCAAATCTCTGGATAAAATTTCTGTGACATTATTACAGTGCTCCACGCAATTCAATGCCTCAAAATGCATTTGAGGATTTGTCACACTTCTTGCTTTGCTTTTTCTTCTTCTCCCTGGCCTCCCATCTCATGTTTCTTTAACCGATCATTATCTTCACAGCCAGTGGGCAGGAAGAGGAAATAAAAGAAGCTGTCTCCTTCCTTTGGTGAATGAACAGGGGCCTCCTCCAGACCTTCTTGATATTCCCTCCGGAGAGACATTTGATTCCAAGTTGATCATGAAGGTCTGAGTTCATAGTCAACACCCAAGTGTCTATAAAGCAGCATTAAAAAGGAGAGTTTTGTCATCGATGATGAATAGGAGGGCAATCGGGGAATTCAAGTAGCTCTAAAACATGGTAGAGGTCTTATACTCAAAGGCAGACAGGGGTCAACAAGGTAATGAAGAGTGAAGCTGGCTGGGAGGAGGCTGGGGTCAAACCAAGGAGCACCTGTCCCATCAGAATTGGCCACCTCTCCCCATGCCTGGTCACGGCTGCCAGGCCAAACGGGGCCCTACTGTTGCCAGATCCACTGGTTTTCAAAAGAAGCAGGAAACAATATTTCTCTATGAATTATCCCAATTCTGAAATGATGAAAACCAATTCATGCTTTTAAAAATACTTTGCTGGCCTAACCAAACACATCTGATGGTGGATGCCCATGGGGCTTCCAGTCCGCAACCTTGCAAGTCCACCTTTCCACGGATAACCGAGAGCCAGCTGTTACTGATGTGCTCACCGCATCGGTGTGTACATTCTCGGTCATAGGACTTCCGTGTGCAGTAGTAAAATGAAACAATCCACATTAAAAACATATCACTGGGACTACAGATAAACAAAATAAATTCAATCTACAGTGAAAAGTGAGAATTTGCCTCACCTCCTTCCAAAAGTATGGGGTTTTTTTTTCAGCATTTTAAACTACTCAACATTACTAGATATAATTTTCTTTGAAAAGAGGTGAGGGTTTGTTTTTGTTT
>VBSM01002217.1:25178373-25254853 GCA_008086735.1 Cheirogaleus medius | reverse complement strand
TACTAGGGTTGTTTGTTTATTGGTTTAATTTTCCCTGAAGTAAAAATACACTTTGAAATGTAACATGTCATTATGTAATTTGTAGTAACAAAGTGCAGGCCCTTGCACACGACAGCGAACAGGACCGCTCCAGCTCACAGACAGTCCCCATATCCATGGCCCCCTCCCTGATCTGATTAACAGCCTGTATAAACATTCAGCCAACCAGAACACCGGCCAGTGCTCAATTTGGTCAGCCATAAAACTGCCAGCCAAACACAGACACAGGGGGTTTATGCAGAAATCTTAATTTGGGGGAAACGATCAAAACTAAGACAACATGGCCCCTATGGAGATCAGGAAGGGCTAACCTTTATTTTCATTAATCCCACCCGCCTCCCAAACAGGGAGGGATGATATCACCACTGAAGGTGAAATACTTAATAAAATGCCCCTGAAATGCAGAATTGCACAGGGAGCATGGTCAGAAACCCAAACTCGGAATAGCAAAATCTAACAAGAAAAAATAAGCTTCTATTTTAAAGAGAAACCCTTAAATGGTCTGAGTTGTTTGAAAAAGGTCCTATTTTGACATACCCAGGATGGAGTCTCTCCATCAGCATGTTTTCTATTGGTGCAAGCTTTTATGCAAAAGAAAGTAACATGCGTTCCAACTGTGCAAAAATTAGTGGAATTTATACAAAGGGGCGTTTTGTTGGTTTTTTTTTTCTCTTCCTACCATTTTCATTGCTCTTGGCAAAAGACTTTAGACCCTTCACATAATGGAAAATTCAAATGTTCAACATAAATCAAATAATTAGTAAGAAACAGTTGTTTTTAAATTATTTTTTTTTTTAAGAATACTTTTGCAAGATGGCGAACTTGTTTTTTCTGGCTTAGGACAGGATTTCATAGCTCACTTTTGAGACTATATGATAGCCAACTTTTAACAGGATTGAGAGATTTTTTAATTCCCCTTTTTAAAAATATTCTGATGGTAATGACAGTAATGGAATTAGCTATAACAAAAAGACATTGCCTTAGTCTGGTTCCTTTCCTCAATAGCTCTTTGCTAACTGATTACTATAGGGATCTGGACTTCACAGCAATTTCTCATAATTTTCACCTCTGTTCTAGTCTTTCTCCTTAATTTTGAATCTCTAATTTGTTTGGAAAAAATAAAATGGTCAGCAATCTTATACTCTGTAGAACTACCCACATCTTCTTTGTTATATCTGAGTATGCTCACAAGTGTGTATTCTGCTTCTCATAAGAAAATTCCATGTTTTATTCTGGGTAGTTTTATGCAAAAAAAATTAACACTTAAACATAATACAAGCTCCAGATAGAATGGGAAAATACATAGACACATTGAGTATTAATTTTTCCCAGGCACTAGGCAAAAAACTTTCCATTTCATTTAATATTCACAAAACCCTATGAGTTGGATATTTAAGTATTATTCACTTTTTGTTTTAACAGATTAGGGAACTGAAGTACAAAGAGTTTCAGTACTTTGCCCCCCGGGCTATATAACAAGTGAATAGCAGAGTTGGAATACCAGCCCAAGCAGCCTAATTGAAGAATCATCTACTTCTCGTTCTAAATATGACATTATTACCTTTGTCAGGAGGCAGGTATGTCTCGGACTCCTAGGGTCATTGCAAAGAGGTGGATAGGAAGCCCTCCACGATGATTTCACTTAGGTAGTAAGTGAGGTAGCCTGGTGAATTGAAGGAGTATTAGTGTCAGAGTTTGAAAGCTGTGGGTTCCTTTACAAGATCAGCCACTGATTAGTAGTAGAACTTTGGAAATGTTTACTCACATCTCTAAACTTCTGATTCCTCATCTGCAAAAAAAAAAAGAAAAAAGAAAAGAAAAAAAGAAAATTTTGTGAGAATTGAATATCATTTTTTTAAAGTTTTAAATATAGAAAGTTTTCAGATCTTCTTTTCTCTCTTCTAAGCTAATCGTGTACATGACTTTGTGATAGGCTTTCGTCATTATAACGTTACTAATATAATTTATAAAATTCCATTTCCAGGGTGTAGTTTGATGATGTAGTTTTAGATCTTAAAAAAAGAAAGAAAGAAAATGGTTTAAACAGAATATTTGGGTACATGTTTGTTAAACTCATTGGATCAGACCGAATTGCATGTACGGAAGAAATGAGTTAGGTCTTTTAAGAAAGGCTAAAAGTAGGCACCTCTGCCTTCACTCCCAAATCCAGCAAGATAATTTCTAACATTCTACATTTAAGAATACTTATTTGAAAAGCATATGTTCACTGCATGTGGGCAACTCTTTTGTCAGCAAGTTAAAGAAGAACAGAGATGTCAAAGAAGCTTCCTCTCTGATGGAACATTAACCAATTTGTGGTTGTTGGATCTTCCATATCCCAGCCTGCCTTCAGCCAATTCTCTCTCCTTGTTGAAATAAGAGAAAATGAGCATAAACTACAACATGAAATACTTCTGATAGTTGCCCAAAATGCTCTTCCAACTCTGTGAGTTATATAACCTTAACCTATCTTGAAAACCACAATAGACTCCATCTCATTGGGATAGCAGAAAGCAAGAGGATATTCTAAGTGACACTTTTTGGGCTTACACATCTCTTTCAAAACATTTCTGAGTTTTCTCCACTTCATCCCCCCAACGTCCCCTCATGAGCACTTGCATAGAGTATAGCCTTACTGTTTCCAATGATAAATTGTCAATATACAGAACTGTTACTTTTTCCAAAGCCTCTTGGAGTAGAAGCATATTCTACTTCCTCTCAGACGTCCTAGAACTACCTGTGCATTGGCCAGCTCAGAAGAAAAATTTTATTCACAAATTCCAGCTATATTAATCTGTTGAAAGGAGGATAGATTTTCAAATGGGGTTTCAAATAATCCTCGCCTTTGAGATCATCTGTGCTCACAGCCCAGTATTTGCACAAGATGAAATGATTTACAGAATCAAGCCTGGAAAAATTGGAGGGCAACTCCAAAAGGCAAGAACATGTTGCCGAGTCAATCATTCATCCTGCCAGAAAAACTTTTGTAGTTTCCAAACTGTTATGAGATACCACTCTCTATCCAGGGCAGAGGAATCATTAAAAAGGTGGGAGGTGCTCTGGCCACACAGCCAGCGTGGAGAGCTGGAGTTCTTGGCAGGGCACTTCCACCCCAAAAGCAGACAGAGTCCTGGAAGGACTCTCACATAAACAAAGCAGGGAGACAGCTTTGACTCTGCAGCAGGGCTCATCCTTTCCCAGATCAAAGCCTCCACCAGAGAGACAGCCCTGCAGAACAGAGTGTCCTTTCTAGAATGCACAACTCTGGGGGAGAGCCTTGAATTGGAGCCACAACCTTGCCACCTGTAGCCGATGACTTGGCACACAAAGGATCTCGCAGGATGGGGGGCCTGCAGCTGTGCAGACACCAGGAGATCAAGGGAAACATAAGACAACACTGGGAAAAGAAATTTCTTCCTTGACATATTGAAAGCTTAGATCAGCCAGTATGAGTAAAACTTGCATCCGGACAACCCTATGCAGTGTCGAAAGGGGATGGAAATCAGGACAGGGTTAGAACACAAGTTCTCAAATTGGGTTGCTGGGCTTTGATGCTCTTCTCTGCCACTTGCTAGCTGTGTGACCTATGCCTTAGTTTCCTCACCTGCAAAATGGACCTAATAGTGCCTACTCAGTAGGATTTAATGACTGGCTGGCACATTAAAAAGCTCTCAAAATGTTGCAGTTGCAGTTTGAGGTCGCACAGTCCTGGCTTTGAACCAGGTTCTGCTACTTACTTAGTAGTTTTGTGGACTTGGAGAAATGACACTCTTTGGGCGAATTCCCCAACTGTAAAATGGATTTTCATATGGCCCTTGCAGCATTGCCATGGAGATTTAGTTTTATATGGCACACAGTAGGCATTCAGTAAATGGCACTTCTGGTTATTATCATTTTTTCTGGTTTCTGATGGAGAAAGCCTACAGGACTGGTTAGACTGGAAGAAACATGGCCAGTAAATTTAGGATCCTCTGAAGGCCCCAAAGCCTCATCCATATGCAAAAGAGATACATCCCTGGGGATGATTGGGTCTTGGGTGTTTTAAATACACAACTTACTTTTTTTTTAAGAGGGAAAAGGGAAACTGGAAGTGTTCCCAAATTTAACATCTGCAGGCAGATAGGATGACGAAATGTATTAGCACTGAAGAATAACTTTCTCCCTTCTTCTTGGAAAACATCTGGGGTATTACCCTCCCCTCCATTCATTCCCCCACCTCTCACCCCAAAGCTGACTCTTGGCTGACAGTTTATCAGAGATAAATGGAAACACCTGGGAGCCAGATAAGGCCAACTGAGTGTGATCAGCTGAGGAGCCCTTGGGGACACAAGCCACTCAATATTTCTTTTTCCTCCCTGGGCAGGGCGGGAGCACTATCTAGCCTGAGATAGATGGCACAGTTCACTTTCTCATTCATTCATTCATTCATTCACGCAGAGCAAGCGAAGGAGGTCAGCGGACCCAGCTCCCTGCCTGAGATAAGTCAACCTTGAACCACCAGGTAAGTCCGATGGTTATTGATCCTGCTTTTAACCATTTCTGTGAAAAGACATTCCAGGAGCTAACTCTGCATTTCGTTCAAACCCTTAATCAGATGTCCTTTTGTCAAACCAAACCCCCTGCAGCTACAATTTCTCATCTCTACAGAGATGCAAGACCTAACATAATCTTTGATACCCTGTGGCCATTCAAAAAATACTTTCATTGCCATCTCCACTCTAATAACCTCCCCAAACTTGAAAACGTCAAATCCCCTTTTTCTTCCCATGTCCCTACAGCATACTAAACAACCCCACACCCTTTAACCTTTCGTCAAAGGTCCTACTTGCCTACACTTTAATTAGCTTCTTTTTCTTGCAACTCATTCCAACTTCTACACGTCATTTAGAGACCGAACCTTGACACAGAACTCTAATACTTCGCAAGAGATCTAGATGCTATTAAAGTGAAAATAGTCCAGTGTGTGTTTTTGCAAAACTATTACCTGTACCCTTAAGCAAGTTACTTAACATTTCTGGGCCTCAGTTTCCTTCAGTGGTAAAGTTGTTTCGAACATAAAGAACAAGGACTGTGAACGTGGCATTACGGAGGCCTATCAGCAGCCAACGGAAACTTTCTAAAAGAGGCGAGTTCAGAAAGACACATAGGAATTGACTATGTAAAAGGGACAAGAACAGAGCAAGCCTACCAGAGGCAACTGCACATGCAAAGGTCCTGAGGCCCAAACTCGTGAGGACCAGTATGACTAGCTCCCAGAGAACAGGAGAAGATTGTGAAATGTGGCTGGTGAAGGAGATAGAGGCCAGAAAACATAGTACCATGGAAGCCATGGTAAGTATTTTGGTCTTTACCCTAAAGGCACTGAGAAGATGACAAAATTATGAACAGATTTTTAATTTTTTAAAAGAATTATCGGCTGCAGAATGAGTTGGACACAGAGTGGCTATGGGGAGAGGAGGAGGCTCTTGACTTAATCCAGGGGAGGGACTGTGAGAGCTCCGACTACAGTTTGTGAAGATGAAGAGACGCGGACAGATTTGGAAATGAGGATCAACAGCACTTACTGATCTCCGCAGACATGGCGAGGAGGGAGAGGGAGGGTTCGAGGATGCTGCCAAGTGTCTGACTCTCGCCTTGCATGGCAGTGCTCTTTGCTGGGAGGGAGAATGCCGGGGGAGGAAGGGGTCTGAGGGAGAAGGTATGAGTTCAGTTTTTGGACCGTCAGAGTCTGAGGTGCTATGAGATGGCCAAGTCGAGATGTTGACTAGGCCATGGGATTTATGATTAGGAGCCCAGAGGAGAGTCTGGGCTGGAGATATAAATTTAAGAGTCATCAGCATATAGATAATAATTAAAACCATAAGTACGGACGAGATCACAGAGGGAGGGTGTAGAAAGTGAAGAAGAGGGCAGTGGATCAAGCCTTGAAATTCTCCAATATTTAACAGTCAGTAGGAGGAGAAAAAGTCAGGGAAGAGACTGAGGGGAGTCCCCGGAGGTGGGAGAAAATTAGGAGAGTGTCAGGCCATGGAATCCAAAGGGAGAGGGGGTTTTAAGAAGAGAATGCCAACTGCAAGGCACAGCATGGCTGGGCAGGGCTCTTACAAGGTGAAGTGTCAGGAAGCGAAGTGTTACGTTCACTTATTCTTACTGACCTCGTCTAGGTTACCTTCTTGTGAGACTTTCAGGTTTGCCTACAGTCCTGGGCTTTTCCAACTTGGAATTTTTCCATCTTTCCTAGGCATAACTATGGCTTATTGTTTCATATTGTGACCAAATTTTCTATCTGATGATCAGTATAGCAACACTGGGTTACCTCTCATTTAACCAAAAGCTTCTGCTATCCAGGGTGCAATCAAGAATTAGGAAAAAATTTTTAAAAAGCTTTGAAAAACTCAATAATTATTGCTAATAGGAGCCCTTATTTAGCTTTCATGTAGAGCCATTTTAACCTTAATTTTATAAACTCTGAAAAGGTTGATATTTGGTCTCTCAATCCACAGTGAAATGGAAAGAACCTTGTGGGCGAGGGCCAGGAGGAGGAAGACTAGGGAGGAATATCACAGAGGTATGCAGAAATTGTCACAGTACAGTCAGGGATCATTAGGAAGTAGATTAAAATCTACAAAAGCAGACAAAAGAACAGAAAAATTATAGCAATCTGAGTGCATTTAGTGAGGGATAAATATATCTTAGTTCTTAGTAATCTTTGGGGAAAACATTACAGTATAATGCCTGTTAATAACAGAGTAATCAAATACATTTTAAATTAATGTTTGCTGCATTAAAATAGGGGGAGGGAGAGGAAGTTTATTATGTGTTTTTTCATTCCTTCTATCCCCTGTATTTTCTATAAACTGGTAGTGAGAACTGAAGGCTCAGATTCAAGTTAAATTTTTTGGTATGAACTCATCATAGGAGATGAACATCGGCTGTTCTTGGATGTTAGGATTGATCGGTGGGCTCAGGTATCACCAGCCTCGTCCATTCCAAAGTTTCCTATTGGCGTTTCACCAAATGGTTTCACAGCCATTGATGATGGTTGCCTAGATTTATTTTTCTTATTTATTTATTTATTTTTGAGACAAGGTCTTGCTCTTTCAACCCGGCTAGAGTGCAGTGGTATCATCATAGCTCACTGCAACCTCAAACTCCTGGGTTCAAGTGATTCTCCTGCCTCAGCCTCCTAAGCAGTTGGGACTACAGGTGCACGCCTCCACACCTGGCTAATTTTTCTATTTTTTATAGAGACAGGGTCTTGCTCTTGCTCAGGCTGGTCTCGAACTGCTGGCTTCAAGTGATCCTCTAGCCTTGGCCTCCCAGAGTGCCAGGATTACAGGCGTGACCACTGTGCCCCGCCTAAATATATTATTTTATTAGAAGTTGAAAATTCCAGAATATGGTAAACTCTACAGCACAAATAACCTAGTTTTTCCAACAAATAAATTGGAAGAAAAAAAAATGCCAAGGGGCAGGGAGTGAAACCTACAGATTAAGAGATCTAAGAGACACAACGACCATATCCAGTGTGTAGGTTTGCTCTGTTTATTAGTAAATAAATGTTTATGGGTCAACTGGGGAGATTTTTAAAACTGACTAGACATTTGATCCTCTTAAGGAATTGTTATTTTTTAGGCATGATGATGGCATTGTAATCACATATTTTTAAAAAGTTCTTATCAAGATATGTGCTGAAGAATTTATGAGTAAAAAATGTGATGTCTGGTATTGCTTCAGAATACTCCAGGGGACAGGGTGGTGGGCCACAGAGGCACAGGGGAGTGGGCTTGGGGACAGAGGACAGAAGCTCTGCCAGGAGCCGCCGTTACAACTGGGCAGACGATGGGGACCTGAGGGACATGGTGCCATGCTCCCTGCTGGTGATGAATGCTTGAAATATTCCTAACAACAACAAGCTTAAAAGTAGGGGGGGAAAGGTCATTTCTTTTTCATCTTGTTATTTGGAAGAAAATATTTCTAAGACATCTTCTTCAGTAGGGTAGACTAAACAACATTAAAAACAAATTATTTGGCAAGTCCTATGGTGAATATAAAGATAAATGAAGAAGAGGCGCACCTCGCAGTAATGGAGGTGTGACTGTGACATATTGCTCTCAGTTATTGGAACAACCAGACGAAAGCAGCCATCAGGGAGAAATCACCCTGCGCTTGGTAGATTACAGAGCCTCAGCGCCTCAGTTAGGGCTGGTTTCTAATTGCAACACTCACGGACTTCAGTTCGGCAGCCAAACCCTGTGACCCTCAGAGGCCTGACTCCAAATCCTGGCTTCTGTCGGCGGCGCTGTGACTCTGCTCTGGGGCAGAGGGCTCTGTGCCTCGGTGTCCTCCTGTTTGAAGCCCAGTTCTCTTACCCTTCTCCCTCCTTTGCTCCGTGTTCCTTTGCTCCAGAGAAGTTACCCATTTGTTTGCTAACCTAGTATTGGCAATGCCAGTAAATATGTGGAAAAGTTTTAGGAAGGGAAAAATTCTGATGAGATTCAACCTACCATGGAATGGACTCATTTCCAAGCCATCAACTCTCCTGCCTTTGTATCTGGGCATGTGGTTCCTGTCCGGGTCTGCTGTCACCCCGTGGGATCCATGACCTGTCTGCTCGGGCAGCGAGAAGGCCGGCCCGCTGCCCTCTGCAGCTCCCTGGGTGAAGGGAGGACAGGGTGCCCAGGCAGGGAACAGAAAGTGAGGGCCTGTGATGGATTTTGGTCCACAGACATCTGAGTTGCACGTGCCTGCAAACTCCTGGGGTATTGAGCTATACAAAGGTGGCTGACATGCAAGTTCAGGAAATGCCCAGCATCTATTTGAGGTTTCCGCACTCTCCCTACCTTGGTTAACTCCTCAAGGGCCAGACTGGATCTCATCCACCTGTGTATCCACCCCCCTAAGCCACACCTGTCCCCTAGATGTTGCCTTGTGTGCAGAGCGGCCATGACGCCCCTATGCCTGTGGAAAGCATAGATGAACTTGGCCCACAGACTTGCCACCCTCTCCCACCACTGGTCTCTAACACACCGCCCATCTGCCTCTGTCCCATTACCTCTCCCTTTCCATAATATCGCTTTCCCACACAGCCTCTTTCTTCCCCTGAGTCAAGAAGTGAGAGCATCAGGGAAGAGAGGGACCAATTTCACACCAGGTTCTCAGCCCGTCTCCACGGATCCCCCTGTGCCGGGCTATTTGGCTGCTGACTGCTGAACTCGATGAGAAATCTTGGCCCTACCCAGGAGTCCTGCAGCTCCCACTGCCTCGTGTGTACCCATCACGGCTTTCTGAATGAACAAACCCCTCCTGCAGTCAATAGCAGCTTTGTGAACTAAACAACAGATGCCACAGCGCCTAGAAGGCAAATAAATATGGTTATTCAATGGTATATCGCACTGTGCATAATTCAGGAAATTCAATTATGGTTTCCCCAGCAACACTAATGCAACCTCGGGCCTGGTGCACAGGCCTTGTTTGCTGGTGCACGGGAGTTGGGCCTCATGCCTTCACATGGCCGGAGACAATGCAATCTGGCAGATTTACAATTGCCATTGGAAACCTAACTGGGTCCTCCGCCTAAACCCTATGCTTCCAAATTTAAAGCCATTTTCCAACATTTGGTATAAAGACTTGTGTGTGGGGGGGAGAGGCATTAACATAACCCAAGACACACAGGTATAGAGTGATTAAACATCATAGTCTCAACTGCAGAAGTTGGATACATTTGAGACACAGGATGGCTGAGCAGGACGGTTAGAAGGTGAAGTGTCAGGATCAGACCCACCTACTACTGTACTGACTACAGCTGGGGTTATTAACTTGGAATCTGTGATGTCCCTTAAGAGACATGGATAACAGAGTGGTTGGGAGCATGGATTCTGGTGCCAGACTTCACAGGTTCAAATCCTACCTCGCTCTCCCATCTGTGTCGCAATACGACCTTGGGCAAGGTACTTACCTTCTCTGTTCCTTAGTTTCCTCATCCATATGTCAAATAGGGGTAGTGATATTGGTAGAATATAGGGTTATTTTGTTAGTTTTGCTTTGGAGCACAGAGTGTTACTGGACCTCCAGGCAGGATTTACGAATGACAGCACTTAGCTATTTTGCATGGCCCCACTTGTCATGCTGTGCCTGAGCCAAGATCAGAACTGGGACATGTTACATATGTACTACCTTGAGTTTGTTCTTTTTTATTTTCTTAGCAAATCATATTTCTTTTTCCACTCCTCGCTCTTCTGTGAACTTTAATTAAGCCCTCTCCCCATCAGAAGAGCGAGGCAAGGGTTAGGTTTTGTTTTTGAAAAGCCTCACAAGCTTGCGCAGCCGCAGGTTTTTCCACAGTTTGACAGTTCCAGTTCAGCCCGGTGCCACTGATTTATAAGACACTGAGCTCATTGGCTTTATCCTCCGTTCTCCCCTAGTCATTTCTCAATCGAGTCACACTGGCTGGAAACATCTGAGAAAGAAATTTACTGAGAGATGCACAGACAGCCTATTCACATTTCATAACTTTTCAGGAACCTCCCCCAGAGGACGCAGCGGTAGCCAGTTAGCTCATGCACAAGCCCAAGCTGGTGTTCCTGCCCCCGTCACCCCGCTCACGGGTACAGACAAACTCGGGTCCCCTCCAGACTCCACTCCTCTGACTCTAATGCTAAGTGATGGAGCCAACACAGCACACACTGTTCTCAAACCTCGCCCAGCCTCGCCCGTGACAGCAGGATTAGACAGCGAAATATGAACAGGAGGCACCCAGTGGATTTAGTGATTTAATTGTCTGAGCACTTAAAAATTCAGAATTAATTCCACTTTAAGTGAAGTTGCTTCTTTCTCATTAACAGGAACCTGTTTAAAATAATTTATTTGAATAGGGACCTAATGGAGGCCCCAAAGAATGCTTTTGCAGAACTCACCCACGTCCCCGATGCCCTGCTTGTCTAGCCGGCCCCTCTCCCCACACCAATTGGGTCTTAACATATAGAAACCTCTAATCTGAAACTGGTGCTTCCCACTAAACCCTCCATTTGCGCTTGAAGTAATTTGCAATGGCCACTTTCTCTGTCTTGTTCTCAGACATGTCTTGGTCAATTAGTGCAATGTCACAGCCGTGTGTAGTTATTGTAACTCCAGCTGTGAGCTGTTAATAATAAACTTGCCCACAGGACAATCCTGCCATATGGTTGATGGTCTATCAAGACTAAAATATGCATTAAGAGAAAAAAGCTGCCCCTGTCAACAGCGAGTGGGTGTAGGTCATTGCTAGGAGGCTGCCAGGTGACAACCAGGTTGGGGCGGGCATCACTGGCTGGCTCCTACGCCATGATGTTTGTCCTGAGACACGAAGGCGCGATAACTAAAATGACACAGCTGGAAGCAGAAGACAAGTAGACAAAACATGGGGAAATGTATAATATGGGTCAGGGAATAGGGATTTGTTGAAAAGAAACATAGCTCAGATTCTTTAGCGGGAAAAGGAGACAGATCTGCATTTTGGTCATGGGAAATGATCTGTGTGCTACAAGACAAATTTTATTTAATGGGAGATTTGAGGCAAATAAAAACAAGCTGATTTGTGGCAAATGAGTGAAGGAGGAACAGTAACCCACTTGGGTGATTGCAATTAATTTCCTCCACAGGATCGCAGGGCTTTTTGATTCCTTCAATTTGGTTTGGAATTTGGGGTTTGGGGGGGTTGGGTATGGGTAGGGAGACTCTTGGCAAATAGCTGAACCTTGATTTTTGTGCCTAGATTTCTGCCCCAGGATGGAAATCAGATGGCAATGCCAACAGAGCATTTACTTGTTTCGATGACAAAAGGAATACATCCCTAAGTCAGTTTCATCTGCGATTACAAAGAATGGGTGCAGAAGGGCAAAAAGCTATGGCGAGTGTCTCAGTCCATGCATTTTTGTGTGTTTAAATGACAAGTTGTAAATAAAATATGTAACATAGATATTTCTTGATAATATCTGTAACCTCAGGGGCCAGACCCTGACTAGTGTCCAGTCTCTACCTTACTGCAATTCCCACACAAGTTCCTATTCCCTAGAAAGGAGGAAGTATTTCTCCCCACTAAAAACAGAAGAACTTTTAATTGCCATTCAAAGGGTAATCACTCAATAAAGGCCTTATTAAAAGCTTGGAGTCCTGTTTACTTGCTGTGGAGCCCGACTTTATTGCTTGGTAATTAGAAATACCCTGCCAGGTTTGCACCACGTCTTCCTCGAGGGAGTGCCCGCTTCAGGGGAAGGATTATTTGTGATCACACTTTTGTCATTGAGAAGGTAAATAACTCCTCCTTCCTACCAGTTATGGGAATCCAGGGAAAACTGACCTGTCAGGGATACGTGCACACGCACGTGCGTACACGCACACGCACACACGTGCACATAAATAGCCCAGTTCCTTGGTTGCTGAGAGGTCACTGAATTTCCTGTCATTCTGAGGCTTGTTTCGCTAACTCAGTGGTTATCGGCTGGGTGCATGGCAGTGTTTGGAGATGACTTTGGTTGTCAGAACTAGGGGAGAGGAGAGTTGCTATTGGCATCCAGTGAGTGGAGAGGTCGGGGATGCTGCTAAGCATCCTACAATGCACAGGACCCCAACAACAACAACGATGACGACAGAGAATTATCTGGCTCAAAATGCCAATGGCGCCAAGGCTCAGAAATACTGCACTAATGATCAGCTTAATTCGAGGTGGTATGGTAGATCTCTGGATTTAGGTTCAGAATGAAAGCAATGAAAGAAAGGGGTTCCAAAGGCCTCTTTCATGCTCTTCCCTTTACCCCACCAAAGACCTGTGCCTCATTCACCCCAATTCGGCCCAAGCTAGTTTTCTCTATGATGTTAGAAAGCAGGAATCAGTAACCCACAGCCTAATGCAGCTGCCACATGGGTGTTTTTTTTTGGTTTTTGGTTTTTTTGCTATACATCCAACAAGCTAAGACTGGCTGTTACATTTTTAAATGGTGGGGAAGAAACCAAAACAATAATATTATTTTGTGACCCATGAAAGTTATATGAAATTTAAATTTTAATGTAAATAAATAAATTTTTATTGGAGCCAGGCCATACCCATTTGTTTACATATTGGCCATAATTGCCTTTGTGATACAGCAAAAAAAGTAATTTTGACAGAGACTCTCTGGCCCCCAAAGCTGAAAATATTTACTACCTGGCCCTTGACAGAAAAGGTTTGCTGATCTGTGCTATAAAACCCAAGACCTATTATGTGGTCCGCATAGCAGACAGACTCAATGATCCCTGCAGGTCCCTCAGTGACTAGGAAAGGTGTGTAAATAGTGTGACATTGCTGCTACATAGAATACTCTCAGGTATCACCAGGTTGGTAGGGGGTCACAGACACAGAAGTTATTTGTTTTTCTAATCTTACAACTCATTATAACTTGCTTGCCTCCAATAAAACTTTCATCATTGTGGGTTCAAAGCTGGGCTTTCCTCTCAATCTCCTTCCCCAGTGTTAGCCTGAATCAGGAATAGAAAACTAGCAGGAGAAGGCAGGAGGCCTCCAGTTGGATTATCTTCCAACTGGACCCTTAGCCATGAGTCATTGAAAGGAAAACATAGGCGTATGCTGGCCACAAACTCTCAGACATCTCCCCTGAGACTGACATCCTCTTACTATTTCAGAAATAGTTTGATCAGCCAACAAGAGCATCTTTCTGCAGCCACGTAGTAAAAATGGGTGTCTAGGAATGACCGCACATACCCACGCAGACACAGAGAGTTTACCTGGGACAGGATTCCACAAACATAGGGGCCATTGCTGTTCACCAATTTAAAATTAAAAGGAATACAACTCAAAAAGCCTGCCCCTGAACTGTGCATGCCACTCCCCTGCCACACACATGCATTTTAGTTTGGAAACATGACAAGAATGCACAGGAGACTACGAGAATGCAGAAGAGGGAGACTTCGTTTCTGGATTTGGAGAAAGAATGATAAGAAGAAGGGGGAAGAGGAGGAGGGCATCATCATTTATTGGAGTGTCAGAAAATATGCTGAGCACTTTACATGGGTCCTCACAGCAACACGAAATGTTGATAGTATTCAACTCATTTTACAGATGGAAAAACTGAACTCCAAGAAGTTAAGAAACTTCCCCAAGGGCACCGAGCTAGTAAGGCAGAGGAGCGAGGATCCAAACCACATCTGTCTGCTCTTTTCTCCATCTTGAGGGAATGCTCCGTAGCAGGGGTGGGATATGGATGGGCCTGGATGAGGAAGATTCAGATTGTCAAGCTGGAGGGAAAAAATATTCTAAATGGGATAAAGAGATATGAATAAAAGGACAGACTCTGGAATAGGTGTGTTCTATTAGGGGTGGTTCAGAGATGGGATAGAGGGGTCTCTTGGAAGCACAGAATCAGATACCACTGGAAAGCTTTGATGAGGCTCACACACCGCCAAATGCAATCACATTTAGGAATAGATCTTGCAAAGTCTTGGCATTCGATGTTGAGTCCACGTGGAAGGAACGTGCTATAGTAAAAAGATGACTGTTATCGAAGCTGTATTCATAACTGCAAACACTTGCAAGCAATCAAGATGTGCTTAACATGTAAATGGATCAAACAGGAACACCATTATGATGGAATATTATTCAGTGATTCAATGAGCTTTCCAGCCGCCAAAGGACATGGAAGAAACTTAAATGCATATTGCTAGGGGAAAGAAGTCAATCTTAAAAGGATACATACTGTTTGATTCCAACTATATGACATTCTGGAAAAGACAAAACTATGGAGACAGTAAAAATATTTGTCAGACGTTGGGGCAGAGGATTTTTAGGGCAATGCAACTATTCTGTACAATACTATAATGGTGGGTACAAGTCATCATACATTTGTCCAAACCCACAGAATATACAACATAAAGAGTAAACCTAATGTAACCTGTGGGCTTTAGTTAATAATAATATATCAATATTGGCTCGTCAATTGTAACAAATGTACCCCACTAATGCAAGGTGGTAAAAATAGGGGAAGTTGGGAGTAGATGGAAGTTAGGGGTGAATGGAAGCTGTAGTCCCAGCTACTCAGAAGGCCGAGGCAGCAGGATCGCTGGAGCTCAGGAGTTCAAGGCTGCAGTGGTGAGCTGTGATTGCACTACTGTAGTCCAGCCTGGGTGACAGAGCGAGACTCTGTCTCTAAAAACAAACAAATAAAAAACAGAAAAGATTACTGGACTAGACCAAGATTATAGACCTGTCACTAACTGACTCTGTGACTTTGAACAAATCACACCCTTTCCGGGCCTTAAAGACCAAACAATCAGTGCCTGGCCCACCACCATGGGATATCCTATGCTCTGAGATCATGTACCTTTGCCCAATTTTCTCCCTTCATTGAGGAGTGAAAGAGAGACCCCGGGTGCTCTGGCCCCGGGACCATGGATGTAAACCCAGGGAGTGTTTGGGTATTTGCAGCAAGGGATTGGGACCCGTGATGTCACTTCTCTCTTGTACATGAGGTCATTTTGCATTCAGGGGCCCCAACTACCAGCGTGGGCGTGGTTGTGGTGCTTGTTTGTTTAGAATCGTTCTTCCAACTTCCAACTCCTTCAAACATTTTAAAAAGTGTGTTTCTCTGTGCTGATTATTTTGCGGCGTGATAGAAACTGGCACCCACAAAATGTGTTGACTTGAAAGGAGTGGATGTGAGATGTCTTCCCTTCTGCACCCGGCTTCTGAGCTCATGTGCTGAGTTGCCTGACAGAAAGTTGGCCTCTGCAGGTCCTGCAGCCGCCATGGAAACGACAGCGTGACAGGCAGCTCTCAGCGGTGCATCTGGGATGTGCTAATATTTACCGGCAGAGGTGGCCTCTGGTGTCCTGACTCCCCACTCACCTTCTTCCACTGTTGCTTCTCTGCCCACTGCCCAGAGCTGGCCCCAAGGGACGTGAGGTTTGAGCTTGCATCAGAGCTCCGGTTTGGCCTTAATCCCTCAAAAACAAAAACAAAAAAAATCACAATTATATTTAGCAGATCTCAGCAGGCACAGAATAAATAATAAAACCATCCTTTAAGAGTATTACTCATGAAGAAGAATATTACTCATGTAAATGCCAAGTAAGATGGGTAATTTAATTTTACATGAAAACATATGCGTGGAAATTTACATTGCTTTTAGATTAAGCCTAAGTTTTTTACACATACAAACATGCGTATTTTTAAACAGTTTGGGTAGAGAAAATAATAACACCAACTTTTGCTTGTGTGTGAACTTTGTATATGCAAAACTTAAACAGATGTGCGTGTTTATGATTTTAAAGATGCACACATGTAAAACATTCAATAGTATATTTATTCACACGGCTGATTTAACAGAAAGGCCTTGTATTTAGATCTTTTCATTGTGTTTTGTGGGACAGTGCCACATACATTGTTTATATATGCTGACATTTATGATTGAAAACCAAGTGGCTCAGTAGAAGTTAGTTCTTCGTGAGGTTTGAAACTTTTCCAGACCTAAAAAAATCAAGCGCCACTCAGGAAGGGCTAAGGAATAGGAGGGAAGCTGAATGTCAATTGACTCCAAAATATTTCATGAGGGTAAATAATAAAAAATTAAAATGAAAAATTTAAAATCCCCAGCTCCACACCAATCACAAAATCTGAGGCTATTTTTCTCATCCAAGGGAAGAAGGCAGCGTTCTGCTTCTGTTGACGTGTGATATTTGAAAGACCAAGAGGTGCAGGGTCCGGAACTTGGGACGGGGAGGTAGGCCGCCCTCCACGGAGCCTCCATCCGACACTTCTCAACGAGGATTCCAGAAGGCCCAGCCTGTAAATGCCTATATTGTCTTCCCTCTCTGCAGTAGCAGGCGGCTGAACATTAGGCTTGGTACATCCACAAAAGTTTTCTTCTTGCATGTAAGATTTTGGGTTTTAATACTCTGTTTGAAAAAGTTCTAAAATCAGAAAGGATGTGGTCTGAAGTGTTGACATGTTTGGCCACACAGGAAACACACAGCTCAGAGAAATGAAGTGGCACATTTATCAGGTCTCCATGCAAGATTCTCAAGTTCAGGGCCCAGGATAGGCTTATCGGAGCTGCGCTGGCCAGAGGTTGCCGGGCACCTTCGTGCCCTTGACAGTGTGTTTTATTGCCCTCCCCAGCTGCGTTGGTGCCGCTACCCTTTGGCACACAGTATTAACGGCGCTGACAGTTCTGCTTATTTCCCCTCTCTTTATCAGTAATTCAGCCTTATGAATCCAATAAATATCAGCCTAGACTCAAATTACACATTGGCGAATTCTCTGCCTTTCCTTTTGCTAGCTTGCCACAGCTTTGGGGCAAATTATCATACCAAGTGAGACATACTTGTGCTTGGAATCCTGTCCCTAGGGAAGCACTGGTAACATTTATTAGGCCATATCAAGTCCTTCTGGAAATACACGCAGCAGTACTAATCTTCAAATGCAGAAATGAGAGAGGCTCTCTCAGCACTTACGATAGCTCTCTGTTTTAAATTCCAATGGACCCGGAGACAAACAAGGCTGAGGAATTTGCTGTTCCACTCTGCAGAGCTGCGTAAAGTGTAAAGTGGCTGGGGCTGGGACGGTGTGGCGGGCAGAGGGAAAGGGATTTGTGGTACTTTGCCTTTAACCCGAAACCTCGCCTTGAGCACATTTATTCCAGTAAAATCAGGTTAACATAATCACCAAAGGCAGCCTTCTGGAGATGTAAGACAACGAGGGAGAGTTTGTGCACATAGGAACTTCGGGCCTCTGCTAGCACCGGCTCCTCGGTCCCAGCCCAGAACCAGCCCCTCTGCAGCCAGGGCTGTGACCGAGTCTCCACTGGGGGGCCGGCGGCACACAGCAGTGGCTGTGCACTCTCAGCACCTAGGACAGCCAGTAGGCAATCTCTGGCTGCTCTGGTAAGGACAAAATACACAATAGGAACCCCTAAATGGGGACAGAAGAGGGACATCCAGAAGACTGTGTCAAATAAGCAGACTTCAGTACTAGCGGAAAGATAGAGTCAGAAGTATAGGAGAGGGGGTAGGGATGTGTGCTGCAAGAAACAAACGATATTCTCTTGAACTCGTTTTGTCCCGCCTTCACCGTTCTCGCCAAAGGTGGAATTTGCAAAGAAATAGACTTGCTCCTGTTTCTGCAGGTAATATAGGGCAGCCCGCAGAGGGAAAGAGGGGGAGATGGGGTGCCAGACCTACCTTTCCACTACGTTCCAGCATCGCCACCACCACCATCAATCACGACTATGAAAGTGTCTTTCCCTGCACCTTTTAGGGGACCGGGAAAGTCCTCACACAACTTCTAAATTAACGAAGACCCTCCAGTCTGCCATGACCTTGCCAGTCTAGCTCATGTTTAAATCCTTCGTGCCAAGGCTAGTGATTCAAACAACAGCACAACTCAGGCTGTGTCACCCTCAGACACTCCTGAGCTGGGTGAGCCCTGGGCCAATGACCGTTGGCTGGAATTTGGTTCACTGCGAAGAGAGGGAAAGACAATCTTATGTATTTAGGGCTAAATGTCTCAGCTTGCAAACAGTTTGCCCTGAGTGGCTAAAGCTTGTGTGTGGAAGGATGTTCACTCAGGCTTTATCAACTGTCCCCTTGTGGGTGACTCAAAGGTTGCAGGTGGGGGGGAGCCGACTCCTACAGATCTGAGCCTGTGGCTGATCGTTGCCTTGGTGGGGGCGGTCAGGTCCCCCCTCTCTGCCATCCTGGAAGAAGGATCAATCCTAGTTCTTCCCACATCCACTTTACCTGATAGAGTCCACTTTATCCCTCATGCCTTTGCCCTCTCATCTGGATTGCAAATAACTTCTCTCTGAGATCTGGTTTTTCCCTCCTTTTTAAACTGATGCATCAACATATCTTCTGTTCTCTTTGCTGCCCCATCAAATCTCCCTCTGTGTCACTGATCTGCTGTCACACATGTTGTCAGAGATAACATCGGGAGATGCAGCTGCAGAGTTCCTTGTCCTGCCTGTCTCAGAAGTCCACGGGGCAGGCTTCGCAGGACACGGAGATGTGCCTTAGGGAGGAGGACATGCTGCATGTCGTATTCTGCTCTTGGTTGGAGTTCCACAGTGCTCATTAGTCCACGCTGAAGCTCCTAAGACTTCTCACTGCGAAGAGGCCTGCTTCCTTGTCTATAATGTGGTATTGCACAGACTTGCTTTACTATGGAAACTTGCCTTTTGAGCCATGCCTTATGCCATTTTGCAGAACCGCTGCTCTAAGAAGCATGTTTCACGAAATCTTACTGATCCACATGATAGGTCTACCCAGGAGCCAAGGGCTTGTTATCTGCCATGCTTCAGGAAACAAACTCCCTCTCCTTCCTCCTTGCCTTCTCCCAAGCCCACAAATACACACCAGTTCCTATTAAGGCCCAAGATGCAAAACGGGGTGTAGGCCAGCCCTGGGATCCCAGCCCCAACTCAGTATATTGCTACTGCTACGCAAAGAATTCCATGAGGTTCCTCCTGTCTGTTTTAATGTGGCAAAGACTGATGACTGTCCTGAAAAATCCTTTCTTTCCTTCTTTAATAAAAGAACCTCTGATTTTTGGTTAGATATGTAGTTACTCTGAGTAAAACTATAGTTCTCAGCCTCCCTTGCAAATAGGTGTGCAACTACAGGGAATGCTGGGTGCAACATCTAAGAACTATGCTTAAAGAGAGGGACCTTATGCTTGTCCCTTTCCCCTCTATACTGCTGGAATAAAGATGTGCTTGCAAGAGCTTCAGCAGCCATCTTGGGTCATGAAGTGGGAGGCACATGCTGAGCAAGGTGGAAGGGGACTGGGTCCCTGACGTTACGCAGTAAAATAATGCTCTAGACTGACACATCTGGGTTTCTTTCATGGGAAAGAGAACTAGGCTTTGTTATTATTCAAGCTACTATTATGCTGGGATTTCTGCTGCCCTCACAGAGTCTAATCCTAACTGCTTTGGCTCCTCTCTTCAGCCAACCCCTCAGTCCTTTCAAAAACCAAAATCCCAGATTATTTCCTAGAACGAGCTCTCAGAAAGTCATCTTGACTGGGAACAAGTTAGCATCAGGATGACTCTACTGACATTCCCTCCTGACCACTGCCTGCCCCTCCACCCAGACCCTCACTCAAGAGGGTCCACAGGAGGTCAGGAGCCAGGGGCTGGCTGGGCAAGCCTCCACATCACAGTGATTAGCGCATCAGCAGATCCAACTGGGTGGTCTAGTCTGAGCGGCCATATGTTTTCCCACTCTGTGCCCCAAATAGCCATTCCCTGAGTTTGCCAAACTTTTGGTCTTCATGTGTTCACTTGGCTGTGTTCCCATTCGCTATTAGTGCCTTTCCCACAAGAACCATCCAATGTGTTCATTAAACTACACGCACCGTCTATTCTCAAGGGCTGCAGCGTGATTTGGTTACGATTCAAACTCACACAACTTCTAAATTAACAAAGATGCTCCAATCTACTACCGTGACCCTGCCAGTCTACCCTGTGTTTGAATCCATGGTGCCAACACTAGTCATTGAAACAACAGCACAACTCGGGCTGTGTCACCCACAGACACTCCCTGAGCTGGGTGAGCCCTGGGCCAATGACCGTTGGCTGGAATTTGGTTCACTGCAAGAAACCAAAGCATGATAATGGAGCAACCCAATGTGTGTGCTTCAAGTTGCGATGAATCTTTTTTCATCTCTGTTTATGAAATACATGAACAATAGAGATTAATTATTTAGGTATCACGAGGGTAAAACTGGGCAGTTGTGTGTGTGTATATATAAGCATTTGGTCATAAACCTTTTGTTTATACCTTTATTGTAGCAATTATCTAATGCCTGAAACGAGAGAGAGTTCAGGGCCTGGGCTTGTCCTCTGCCACTAGACTGGAACATGTTTGCAGCACTTTTGCATCATCTGCAGGACCAAGCTTAGCACAGCAGTTAAGAGCGAGCAAGGGCTTCATACTCACATGGACTTAGTCTTGAATAGCTGTGTCATTTTGAACAAATTACTTAATCTTGCCAAGTTTCAATTTCCTCATCAAAAAAATAGGGACAATAATACATACCTTTTATTAAAGAGGTTGTGCTGAAGATTAAATTAGGTAGTGTATAAAGCTGTCAGCAAATGAGAGCTGTGATTAAATCACTGTGACACAGGTATTAAGTGCCCAAGAAATAGCTAATCAAACGGAGTTTTCAAGAAGCAAGACTCTTATCTGTGAATTCTTCTATATATCACCAGGTCCCCTCTCTAAGACATTCATTTATTAGCCATTCGGCCAACAAGCATTAAGCATATACTACCTACCAAGTGCTGGAAGAGGAGCTAGGGATACTGAGATACAGTTAACATGGTCCTTGTCCTCAAGGTGCTTAGAATCTAGTGGAGGGACAGACAGGTGAACCACTGGGTGCTGTAAAAGGTTATAGATGCTGTGCCAGAAGTGTTACAGAATTCAGTGAGCGCCCAAAGAAAGGAGTGGTCAGCTGGAGCAGGGCATGAAGATGGCAAAGGCAAGAAAGGCTTCAGGGAAGTGATGATTCCCAAATGGAGACATGACAAATAGGTTGGTATTGGGCAGGCAGACCATCCTCAGCACAACCACAAGTGGCGGTGTCAGCAAAGGCAGCAGGCAGAAGTGCATCAGGCTGGCTTTGGGGGAAATGACAAATAATTCCTGATGGCTGAGGGTGAACAGAGGAGAGGAGACCTGGGGGAGAGTTTGGGTTGGAAATGGGCATGAGCTAACTTAGACCTGATCCTACATACAGCAGGGAGCTCACACAACAAACTCCGGTCACCACCCAAAAGAGAGGGATGCCCAGAGAAGGGAGGAAGTGACACCACAATGACCGGGTCTTCTAGCATCCAGAGACAATGGAGTGGTGTGTTCACCCACCTAGGTCATAGGCTTGTCCCAAGCATCCTTTCAAGTCCCAGCAATCTTCCCCGTGCTGATCTGTCCCTTCCCCATCCAACACCACCCACCTGGTGTTTTCCTTTCCTCAGAAGTCGACTCTCTGCTAGATGATGGTTAATTGTCTAATTATTAAAGTCCCAATTAGCATATCAGTACACATTTTATGTTATTTGTTCCAAGTTATATATTCGCATTTAAGCAGGGACTCTCTAGGGTAATGCTTTAAACCAGATGGATAAGAAGCCTACTGATGGAATGTCAAGCACTCTGGCACCTCTGTGGATGGGCAGTTTTTGTACAAGGAGAGGGGTATTTTACCACCAGTCTTGGGCTGTGGAATTGGCTCCTTTCTTGGTGTTTGTTGCCAACTAAAAGATTTGCAGGAAAAAAAAATAATAATTTGCCCTTAATAAAGGCTGAGAAAACAGTCATATTTATAAGCACAATTATATACACTTTGACTCTGACCCAGTGACTGTAGGTGGTAGCTGCTTAATACGTGATAAAAGAAGGAAGAAGGAAAAAGAAAGAGAAGTAAGAAGAGGGAGAATGAAATCTAATCCATAATTTTTTTTACTTGGCTTCTAGCATAGAACTTGGTGGCTAAAAGCAGATATTTTTTCACTCCTAAGGGGGCAGGACAAGGGACACAGATACCTAATTTATCGTCACTAACCATTTTATCCTAAAATTTGAAATATTTGAGTGGACAAAAAGCTTCCTATTGTATGCTCTTTATTGGAAGCATAGATCTATGTTTATGGAAAGTTTTAATGGTTGCAAAGTCAAATTGCAAAAATGATTCATTTTTTTAGAGATCTTGATATATCGTGCTGCATTCTAATAAAATTTCCAATACTGGCTGTAATGTAGATTATAATACTAATGTTTCCCATGAGATCCAGTGATCAGAACTTCTTTGGTAAATGTCCTAGAGTTAAAGCTAATGCACCAAAGGACTGTAACTCACTTACTTTTAAAACTGGCTAATACAATAAGAAAAATTTGCCAGCAAATGCAGGCTGTAGAGAAACTGTTCTTCAAGATCAGGAGTCCAGACCACTCATAGAATGTTTTCTCCCCATATCCTGAGATCAATACAGTTCTGATACCTTCCTCATAGATACACAATGATTTATGATTTAAGAAAGACAACAAGAAAATCATGGAAATAACAGATTAATGAGACCTCCAGGCAGTAATATTATAACAAGAAATGAAACTTGAACTCTTTGAACTGAATTTTCTCAGGAAAGCACTTTCAAATTCTTGAAAGGAAACATCAAAGTTAAGGGAGAGATATGAAAAGAGTTCCCTCTCTTCTACCCGAGTGATACAAATTCAATCTGACACCCATTTAGGGTGAGTTTTGAGCGCCAATGAAGATAAAAAGAAAAAAGACACATGCTTGTCCTCAAGGAACTTATTACAATTATCTTTTAGCTGATTGAGACCTCTGTTTTCTGAATTATTGCTCCCTTCTGTCTTCTGCCTACTTCAAAAAGGACTGGGGTGGTACAAGACTTTTGAAAGTACTCTCTTAAGATTCTCAACTTCTTTCAAAATAATAGAAAACATAAATTGGAACTGCCATGAGAAAACATTTTTCACCAATCAATTTGACAAAGATTAAGAAGCGTAAGAACAGAACCTGCTTGTGAGAGTGTGGGGTGGCCGACACTCCCAGACGCTTCTGGTGGGAGTGGAAAGAAACAAGACCATTACAGGGAGCAACCTGGTCGTATTTACCCGAAGTTTAAATGCTTATACAAGTTGATCCAACACCTCTACTTCTAGAAGCATCCTTCCCTTACAAGTACTTTGCTCATGGGAAATGATGTACGTTAGGTATATTTATGGCACCACTGCAGTAGTAGCAAAAGATGAAAAGCCACCTAACTGTCCATCGGTAGGAGGTATCTGTCAGCGGGCACACTCGTGAATGGCTGAGAAGACGCCACTGTGACTGGGGAAGCACTATATGAGCTCACATGGAATCGGAGCCAGATATATTTCTAGGTGAAACAAACAAGGCACAGAAAGGCTATATGGTATGTTCCCACTTACGTTTAAAGAGGTGGTGTGTGTACGGAGAGAAAGAGATGTATCGTGTACAAAATATCTCTGGAAGGGGACACAAAAAGCTGGAAACGGTGGCTGCCTTTGGGGAGGGTGAGAGGGTAGCTGGTCCCTGGGATGGGAGGGAGACTTGTTATTCATCATCTACTTCCTTTTATATCTTTTGTACCATGCACATGTATTACTTTTTCAAATAACTAAACGTAGAGCACACTTCCAAACCAGAGATCTGAGGGAGCAAGCATGCCCTTAGACCAGTCATTTCTACAAGGCCCTGCCACTTTTGAAGCCCATTCAGATGGAAGGAGCTCATTCTGGAACACATATCTCAAAACTAGATCCCCGGAGAGGATTGGGGTGGCTTTGTCCAGGGGCCTTCAGGACTCACTTCGCAGGTGAGCATTTTGGGATGCCTGAGCCTTCTTTCTGCCTTGACAGTTATCATCTCGAGAAAAAGCTCTACTCCTCGGATTTCTGCATCCGGCAGCACCCTTAGCTGTGCCCAGGCTCTTTGTCACCCACGGTTGTCCTATCTCCACACGCTCAGACCCCGCCTGTCCACCTGGGGAACACACAAGCAGTCCCACCTGCCCATCTATCCTGGGTACTTGCCACTCTCTGACTCCTGCTGCTGATGCTACTGGACAGGTCTCTGTGATAGGACACCTCAGTTGGAGCATTTTTTCAATTGCAATTTTTTTCCATGTTTGTCTCCCCTACTGGAATGTGAATTATGTGGAGCGGGAGACCCCTGTTCATCTTTGTTTCCCCATAACTGCCGTTCAGTTGAGATGTTTCACAGCTGACCGTGGGTTGAAGAGCCTCTTCAGAGTGGCTGTCCCCTGAGACCACAAGTCCAAGCCATCAGCCCCCACTGTGCAGCAGGGCTGGGGGATGCCAGCCCTGCTGATGAGTCCTTTGGGGACTGTGCCATCCCAAAGGCAAAAGAGACCCCTCCTTCTTGCCACAAGGTCCTTCTGCTCTACCCCTACCAGAATTCACTCTCACACTCAGTACGGAGAAGAAGCCCCACACTGTGATGGAAAAACAGGGTAGCTGTTCTATGGATTCATGCTCTTTAAATACCATGTCATGCTCAACACCACGACACAGGTGGACCTGCAGCTGAGGGCCTTTTTCCATGTGGCCTGGCCCCTTGATCCTGCCTAAGAAGTCCCCGCTCAGGGCAGCCATCCAGCATCACTGTCCCCCTGCCTTCCCCCGAGCTCCCCAAGGAAACAACTCCTGCACTCTGCAGCAGCAGCCTTGCTCACAAAGCGCACCCTCTAAGAATGGCCGCTCTGTCTGGATTCCACAAACACGCAGTCTGTCCTGGTGTTTGTGAAAATGAAGTCTTCCTAGATGCTACTTCGGATCTACCTGCAACTTTCTGCCACACTCTCACCCTGGTGGAAATCCCCTGACACCATGTCAGTGGTGCCCCCAGTCCTCTAGCACCTGCTTCCCTGTCCAGCCACCTGAACAAGAAGCAAGGTACGGCAGCAACAAACCTTGTAAGGGCTGGTGTGGGATGGGGAGTCCTCAGGCTCGGCTTAAACTGGGATGCAGGGTCTGGCCATGTCTGGAAAGTGTCTGAGCCAATGGGCATGGGTGTTTGTTGGCCTGAGGAGTGAAGTCTGAAAGGAGGAAGATTCGTGCTTCAAGGCACTGAGTAGATGCACCAAGAGGCCAAGGAGAGACACAGAGTGGCTCCAGCAGTGAGTGGAAGGGAGCCTGGGACATCCGCTACCACTGGACACTCCGACAATCGGTGTTCAGGGCAGTCTGAGGGAGGAGGGCATAAAAGTCCCCAGGAATCAGCATTCTCAAGTGGCTTTGCAGACACAAACAAGGTACCCTGCGAAAAGAACCTGAGAACTGTGTCTGAGCCATGTGACGCATGCCCATACATAAAATCAGGAGACTTGGACAGGAGGGCAGAGGCACTGCTGTCTCCAAGTCTGGATGCGACAAGGCAGCCAGGTCTGATGCTGAACGTCAAGGTGGCAGCTTTCGTACACCAGGCAGGAGGGACCTGAGGAATTTTGGGGTACGAAAGCAAAAGACACATCTGCTTGAACTTGCAGGCGTCAGGCTACTGAAAACTGGACCAACAGTCTTTTTTCCTTGAGAAAGGCAGTTCCCAAAATGCAGAGTACACCCCGCCTCAGACTCTGCTGCTCTAAGTTCAGTCCTGCCCTTCCAGAGAGGAGGTTTGCAGGGACCAGTGAAATGCCAGCCCTTGCCTTCTGTCAGCTCCTTCTAGAAACAACAGCTTGTCTTGGCTACAGATGCCTCTCAGGATATCCCCTGAGCCTCGGTCTACTGTGCAAAGATAATATAACTCTTGACAAGAGGAAATAAATCTGATCACCCAAGCAGAAGCCAAAACCAGAAGAGTAGTGGTGGGTTTCCAGTGGTGAATAAATCCAAGGCATAGATAGATAGATAGATATAGTGTATATATATGCCATATATATTGCATACATATATTATGCATGCATATGCCTTGTATATATATACAAGGTTTGAATATACATACATACATTCAAGATGTTTAAGAGAAATCTAGAAACTACCCAAGACCACATCACCAGCCTCCAAACCGGCCTCTCTGCTCATCTCTTCTTTGCCCTGGCAATTCTCCCCTCTGCAGTTGGGTTAATTTCCCCCCAAAGCCCACTTTGTTTATTAATTTCCCAAAGAGGTTCTCTACTTATCACACATTTAAAATTCTTAGATTTGCTTTTAGATCTGTGTAGACTGAACCAGTATTTCCAGGACTACCCCCAGCTAGACTTAAGGAGAACAGGTTGACTCATCTGTTCTCCAAGAAAGCACTTTTCCCTCTTTGTTCTTGCTGCCCGGCACCCATCCCTCACACTCGTGATCACTGATGGACAATCTTGCCATCTTTCAAAATCCCATGCACCACCACCTCGTCCAGGAAGACATTCCTGATTCTCCCAGCGGATTCTCCTTTCTGAGCCTCTGCAGGCCCTGCTGCTTCTGCTCCCTTCCCCCGATTCCTCTCACATTGCTTTGTGGCACGGCTGCTTTCCAAACAGGCCATGCTCCTGAAGTGTGAGCTGTATTTCAGATGTTCTGTATCACAGATTTTCTGGGATCTCACAGTACTTAGCATTGCACCTCACATGTCATATAAGCTCTTGGCATTTAGACTGGAAGAGACCTGCCACGCACTGAATTGTGTCCCCCCAAAATCCCTATGCTTAAGTCCTAACCCCCAATGTGACCATATTTAGATACGAGACTTTGGGGAGAAGAGCAGGTTTAGGTGAGTTCATGAGGGTGGGCCCTCATGACGGGATTAGTGTCCTTTTAAGAAGAGACATTGGAGAGCTTGATATCCCCCCCCCTCTCTCTCTCTCTCTCTCTCTCTCTCTCTCTGTCTTGTGAGTACACAGTGAGAAGATGGCCATTTGCTACCTAGAAAGGGATCCAGAACCCAACCATATTGGCACCCTGATCTCAGCCATTCCAGCCTCCAGAACTGTGAAAAAATAGATATCTATTGTTTAAGCCACCCAGGCTATCCGTGGCATTTTGTCATGGCAGCCCAAGCCACCTAGGCAGAGCCTCTAGTGGCCCCCTGAACCAACCTTCTTACTCTATACAGCAGTTAAGCACCAGATCTAAGGTGACACAGAGCAGAGCAGGGATCAAAACCCAGTCAGTCTCCTAACCCCCAGCCCACAGCTCGAGTAAGTATAACAAGCTTGCCAAATAACACAGAATGAAAGAAAAGGCCCAAAGCAATAAGTATATTTTTCTTAAACATGTCTATACCTTAAACTCTTTCTCTCCTAGCTTTAAAATAACAAACCAAAGGTCCAAGGGGACTTCCAGCAAGGTCTGAAATTGAGAATTTGACTTAAAAGGCTGGGAGGGGTGGGGAAAGAAAGGGAGAGGCCTGTTTGGGTAGGACAAGATCAGATTACAGGGTTATGAATTATGCAAATAAATCAGACAGCAGGATTCATGACCTCATGAGATTTCTTGTACCTGTACACAAAACTGCATGACCAAGCATTTCAGAGCTTTGCTTTAAAATCTTCTGTTTCTACCACTATGTTACACTAGCATAGTGTTTTTCATCGTCTCATGGAATCCGTGCAACAACCAGCACAAGGATTACTATCTCCATGGAGCCAAGCACCCTTTTGAGCCTTAGCTCCCTTCAGTGACCCAAGCAAAGTCACATAGCTGTTGAAGCTGAGACTGGAAGAGAGTGTGTGTGTGTGTGTGTGTGTGTATGTGTGTGTGTGAGAGAGAGAGAGAGAGAGAGAGAGAGAGACAGAGAGAGACAGAGGAAAACAGATGGACACAGAAAAAGAGAGTGAGTTGGGTTGGGGTTGACTCCACTTCACTGCATACTCCAAGATTGCATTCAAAGAAGTCCGGCAGATGTTCTCCATCAGTGAGTAGCTGAAAGAGAACTAAACTACCAGTGATAGACCAACAAAAAGCCCTTGCTCCATCCACCAATTCACTGTTGACTGGGGCAAGTGACTCAGTCTCTCTAGTTCTGTTTCTTCAACTGTGAGAAAAGTGTGTTGATAATTTTATCTTTAAGTTCAGACTATCTGTGACTTTAAAAATTAAATAAGGTTAGACAAAAGATCAGGCCAAGTCACTTCCAAAAATTTCCCAGCCCTGCATCAGGTTCCCAGAAGGAATACATTATCCATAATGATTCTTCCCCAAACTCTTCGAGTCGGGAGGTGGAGACAAGACTGTGCATCTAGTCCAAATGCAACAAGAATGTAAGCCTTCCCTGTCATTAAAAGACCCAGCTTTAGCCATTTGCACCAACATGGTCAATATGGCTTTGGAGGTAAATTAAATCCAAGTACGCAGAAGATCAAAAGCTTTACTCCACTGAGACCATCGAAAGGCACATTTCTCAGACACTATTCCCTGTGGAATTTAAGATCTTGTGAGATCCTA
The DNA here is from genome assembly GCA_008086735.1 of Cheirogaleus medius. Classification (NCBI taxonomy): domain Eukaryota; kingdom Metazoa; phylum Chordata; class Mammalia; order Primates; family Cheirogaleidae; genus Cheirogaleus; species Cheirogaleus medius. The sequence continues at coordinate 25,225,843 of VBSM01002217.1, read as the reverse complement.
CCTAATTTAGACCCCTAAAACTAGTAATTTCAGGCCAGTGACAGCCCCAGATCAATAAATACCCAAATCAGAGTAAATCAGAAAACAGTGTTTATAGTACTGAAGATTCCTTTATTTAGCAGCATCTATATTTATTATTTGTATTTATCGCTAATAAAATACAGAGAGAGCAACAGCTTAATATGTCATTCCATGATTTTTTATTTTTAACACAGACTATTTTTAATAAAATTCAAAAAAAATTCCTCAATGATTTCATGTTTCTAGAGCAACTAAGAACATTCATCAGGAGAAGGACTTTAAAGCAGATTTTAAACAAGTGAGAAATAAAGTCATCATCTAGAAAGGATGAGGTTTTAAAAATTAATTATGGCAGGGTGCAGTGGTGTATACCTATAGTCCCAGCTACTTGGGAGGCTGAGGCAGGAGGATCTCTTGAGCCCAGGAGTTGGAGGCTGCAGTGAGCTATGACTGGGCCACTGCACCCCAGCCTGGACAACAAAGCAAGACCCTGTCTCAAAAAATTATTATTATTATTACTAGGATGTATTAGCACTGGCTTTCAAGTTCCATATGGAATAATTTTTGTATTCCACATTAATTCATGTTTGCACGCATTATGGAAATTTCAAGGAATCTTGACTAATGGGCTTCTCCTTATCGTCAGATGTCCAAAAGGAAAATAGCAGGAAACTCATTTGTCAGAGGAAATGTAGTTCCAGACCATGACACAGCTTTCCAAACTTCCGCACTAGAGTCCCTCTTTCACAATTCTATGCCTTTCCAATGTACTAACTACAATATTATTTACCTCATATTCTTACTTTATGTTCATTCTAAACAATGAAATTGGTGAAATGAGAAGTTCAATATGTAAGTTACAGTCTTCCTCATACACATTAAACTGCATAGTGGCTATTTGAAATATTCATTCCAGAACCTCTTAAAATTATGCACTGTGCACTTACACAAGTTGATCTGTAACTTTCAAAGTTTGTTGGCTGCAATTTGGGTTTCCGCATTCATCCGCTTATCAACTATTCAGTTGATATCTGCCCTGTAGATACAAAATGAATATTACACAGTCCTTCCCATGATCGTGGAAAGACAAACATTAAAATTAATAATCACAGTACTGTAACTAGTGGTACAATAGAGATATGTATAGTGGATTATATCTGTGGACATTTATAGTATTAGAATTTAAAACAGAATTTTAAAGTATTTATTGTTTATGAAAATAATAAACACATTGCATGTTAACATAAAGAATATTTTGATGAGAATGACTATATTTCCCAAAACAAACAAAAAAAGTTACTAAGTGAAATAAGACAATCACAAAAGGACAAACACGACATGATTCCACTAAAATGAGGGACCTAGAGTAATCACAATCATAGAGGCAGAACGTAAAATGGGGGTTGCCAGGGGCCAGCAGGGAAAGGGGAATGGGGAGTTATTACTTAAAATGTATAGAGTTTTAGTTTTGCCAGATGAAAAGAGTTCTGGAGAGTGGGTGCAAAACAACATTAATGTACTTAACACTACTGAACTTTCAAAATTCTAATTTTCTCTTAAAAGCTCAGTGATTAAGAGGGTAAATTTTATGTTATGTGAATTTTATCACAATTAAAATTTTCTTTAATTTTACAATTTTAGTAAAAAAGAATGACATAGTTTTATAGTCTTGCAGATCTCATAAATGTCTAGTTTAATAGAACACAGCTGGGTTTCATATCTGATCCTACGTCCAATCTGTTGCAATATACTGTTTTGACTGAAGTATAAATATCCTGCATCATAGGTATTTTTTTCTAACCATGGTTATGTACTTAGAAAAGGGAAGAGCATTTTGATAGCTCTTTCAGATAATTGTAGACATTCTCTTTTGATGCTACACCAAAACTCAACAAGTGGTAGGTTCTTAAAGGTTAGTTATAATGTGGAATCTGAAACTATAGAAATTAACCATTAATATACTCTGCTACATTAAAATCCATCTTCTACCTTGTACACTGAATGACTCTTTTACCCATGCATGATTTTGTAACATCAAGAGTTTGCCATTGGAGAAATATTGGCTCACTATGTTATACAATCTTCCAAATGTTGACACATTTTGTTTTATAATATCACAAAATTGCATGTGTTAATATCGCCACTGATCTCATCAGAAAAGTCTTCAAGTATTCTCAAGCTATCAAGCTCATGGTGGTGAACATAAGTTTTCCAAAATTCTAATGTTCTCTTGAAAGCTCAAATTTTATTATTAGCCATAAATATTGCCAGCGATTTCCTTGACACAATAAGCACACTCTGTTTATTCTGATAAAAAGATCAACTAAATCTGTCCAGTCTAAATATCCAATTTTTCTATTGTTCTTTCAAGTAAAGATGGAGTTCTGTGAAAAAATGACTATACAGCTCACAACTCAAACTATCACACAAATGCTCTTCCCCATAACTGGCATATTTCAGTGTGCGGAAAAGCTTTGTGCCCATGTTCTATTTTGTCATACATAATAGTTTAAAAATATTTAAAAGGGTCAATGGTCAAGGTTTAATAAAATTAATACTTTTTTTAATCTTTCAGGGAAGTTGTTAAGTGAAACTGGCTTTTATTTTTCTCCCCACGAATACATGGCAGTGAAGAATAAAAGGACCAATAGTACAATTTGATTCCGGTGCCTTGATTAACGCTGAGGAGCCAGCGCTTTATCTGCCATTGCTTCTGCCCCACTAGTGCAAATGTCGGCACAGTGAGGAAGGCAAGTAACGTGTTGGTGTTATTATGAAAATACTTTGGTCTCGTGGGTCCCCAGGCAGCAGTCCATGAACCGCGCTTGGAGAGCCTCTGATCTAGAGTGTTGCTGCTGAAAAGATGGCTCTGGAAACAGATTTCCTGAAATTGTGTCCTGGCTTTGTCATGATCTGTTTGGTATCTTTAGCGAGCCTTTGCTGCCTCATCTCCGAATGAGGATAATAATAATAGTCCCTACCTTAAAAGAATGCTTCAGGAAGAAATAAGCCAAAGTGTGTAATGTGCTTAATTCGGCACCAGACTCATTGCATGCAGCAAACGTCTCACGATGCCATCTCTCCTTGTCATCCATGTTAGTACCGTCTGCTCCTCTGCAAAATGCTATGCATATTAAATCTCTGATAAATGCCACTAAAGGAGTAATGATCTTCTCACTTCTCAGATGATATGCCTTTATTTGGCCAAAAGATAATCTCGTTGAACAAAAAATTACTAAAGACACTGTCGAATAAGTGTTCATTGATTGAATAGTCACTTGTACGAAGAGGTCATTGCAGATGTATCTTTATTTGTAGGTATTATAACCAGAAATGCTTCAGCTCCCTAGTATAAATGAACACTATAAAGATTTTTTAAAATATGAAGTTGGGTATTTTAATGCTTAAACATAATTATTCTGAAAGGGATTCCAGACCTAGGACAATCCTAGCATGGTACCTTTGATCCTAAAGAGAAAACTAAAACAGGTGATCTATCAGGCATGGAACAATAAGGTAGAAATTATCCAAGCTTGTTACTGGGCATCTCTAAGAGAGGTTTGTGGGTTTTAAATGTCTCTCTTTTTTTTTTTAAGAGAATGATTTTTTTTCTCCCAAGAAAAATTTAATAGAAAAGAGGGAATCCCCAGTTGTTATTCATATTACTTCTAAATTTGGGCAAAAGTCGTGGCCTTCACAACGAATGACAAGAGAAACTTTTATAAAAACAGCACAGCCTTTTCAGTCTCAGAAACTTTAAGGACTGTTGGATTTCAAGGAATAAAACAGCTGAAAAGTTACTACATTTGTCGTATTTCAAGCTGAGTGTGTAAATAATAAAGGTCAAACTCAGCAAACAAGGCCGATAATTCCGTGGTGACCAGCCAGACTCCAGTTCCCATCATTTATTCATATGTTGATAGACTTCCCCAGGAAGCCTGGGAAAATAACAGAAGTAACTCAACTTCCCTCAAGAGAAAAGGCTTCATTTTTCCTTGGCAGATTCATCCCTAATCACAGAGCAGGGAACCATTATTAACATCTGGATATTCAAAAGGAGCCACTGAATTATTATAAAAATGTTTCAAATCATCAGCCTAAAACTCAAATGATCTACAATGTGTATGATGCTTTTTTCCCCCTTTAGTCAAGAAGATAAATGGAGAAATTCTTTATATTTCAACTTCCATTACACATTTGTTTTTAATCTGGTAAAATTCATGCCTGCCTACTATACCTCCATATCAAAGACTGATATGTCAGCATTGGCTTTTGCTCTTCTCAACGTGAGTTTCTTTTGAAAACACAATTTTTTTTTAGGAGTGAGGTTACAACAAAAATTAATTGGTTCAAAGCAGCCAGGAGTCACACTTTCTTTTAGCGTTGTTATATGCTGTCAGGTTGAACAAGAATGAGGCAGATCAAATGTCTTCGTGTTTAGCCAGGCCTTTTCTCCTTTAAAAAGTTTCTAAAAATTCATTGTCATGACTTGTTACAAACACACTCAGACATTATAATGCTTTTTGCCAAACCTTATTCATGTCCTCAACATTAGGAGCTGGTGGCACTTGATAAATACAAGTCACTTCTCTAGTTAAAACTCTCTAGTAGCTTCTCATTGTTCTCAGGACATCATATAAATTCCCACAATGGCCCACAGGGCTCTGCTTGCAACCTTATCAACAACATATCAGGCCCAGCTGAAAATCTGTTTGGGGACCAATCCCTGTAACCCCCAACCCCACCCCAGCAAGGATGGACAAGCTAAAATCTTTGCAAGCAACATTTATTTAGGAAAAGCCCATTCCAAGCTTCTTGCCTAGTAATGGGTACCAATTTCCCATTACCCTGCCCCACCTCCTGCAGGAGCAGCCCCTCCCCACCCACCCTGTCACCTGCTCTCACCTCCTCTGCCCCACATGACACATCTCCAGCCACCCTGAACCCAGGCTCTGCCCAAGGAGCTTTCCGTGTCTGTTTTTCCTGGCCAAATCCTACTCCATCTTCGTGCCTTGACATAAGAGTCACTTCCTGGAGGACACTTTGCCCAGCTCCACCTCATACACACTGAGACTCCACAAGCCTCCCCTGTCACACGGACCACAACAGTAAATAACCAACAAGCTATAGAGGTAGTCCACTGTTTAATGTCTGTCTCCCTACTTAGCCTCATAAATGCAAAGACTAGATCTGTTTGGCTAGCAAAACCTCCCCAAAGCCTAGAAGAGAACTATATATGGGCCCTCAAAAAACCATTCTTCATTGCGCAAGGGAGTTTTTAACGAGGTGAACTCCTCCTAACTAAACTTTACATTCCAGCAAAATGCACTGAAGTGAATATCAAGGAGTGTTTCAGAGCGGAAAAATCTTTACGGTGTACTAGAGAAAGTGGAGAGGCTGAGGGGTTCAGGTTGGCTGCAGATACAGGGGGGCCAGCCCTCACCAACAGTTGGGAGACCTAGCTCAAGAGTAAGAGGGAGGTCCAACGCCACTGGTCTAAATGTTTATAAGCTACGGATCAAGCCGATAAACAGTCAAATAAAATATATCCTATAGTCCTATCTTGAAAAACATGTCTTCAAAGTAAACTGGAAATCCAGATAGTCAAACATAGTGAAATATAGAGACCTTAATCAAGTTCAGTTTTCAGCACCAACAATTTTCCATGTTTTAAAACATTTTTAAGAAAGTAGGAGATAATCATTTTCTTTCTTGTGCACACACACACACACACACAGAGTATGTATTAATAGTTATCCATTAAGAAAGAATGGCTGCCACAGTTTTGAAAAAAAAATATTAAGATTTATAGAATGCTCAGAATTCATTTCTGTCAAACAGCGAAACCAATGTGTTTACAATTGGAAGTTCCTGCTTATAGAGAAATTGCTGCTCTCACTTAATCATATTTCTTCTTTCATATCTATCCCAAGAAAAAGTCATGCTATGTTCTTCCTCTGTACAGTCCCTAACTCTATATTCACCCTTTCATCGTTGATGTCCCCCAAAGAGTGATAAGTGATATTATGTGAGAGTCTTCAGGCCTCATCCAATGATTAACAGTGCCCTGCCTTGTGATTAAAATGTGCATTTTGCACATTATCGTGGGCTGAGGATCCCAAATATCAAAGAAGGATATTTATTAATACAATGCAACATGGTTTACCTTTCTTTACAAAATGCATGTGATTGTGAAGCATTGTGTTCCCATTCTCTCCTGTGTTCCCTTTGTCTCACATTATCTGTGCAGAGATTATTTGTCTTCATTTCCTAGCAGTGACTTTAACAAGGGTCTTTCATTTTACCCCTTTTCTGCCTCTCTGTTAAGTAATTACCATAATCTTCATTCCAATACTCTGTAAGAATTTAATATATGACTTATGATTAAATATAAAAGAATCTATGAATCCCTTTGAAAAGTGAAACAACCTGTTGTAACACAGATAAAATTATGGTGTTGTGCTCATTTTGTGCAATTCTGTTATTGCTATGTTGTGATACGACCATAGCCCAAAGAAGGTTCTGCCCAGGCTCCTGTTTGCTTACCTGGTACCGCACCTAAGTACCTCTTTTTGTGAAAACAAAAACATGCCAATAAATTAACATGGAAGAATCAGACATTCCAACTGTTTGACTGACGGTATTGGTTGAGGCAGGAGGAGTTGCTCTGAGTGTCAGTTTAGCTGTGTTGATGTGAACTCTTAAGTTTTTCTGAAGTGGCTTCCCCGGCTGAAACCTGTCACATAACCAGTAGGAGAGGGAAGGAGGATAAAATTCCAGGGTGAAATGTATTAAACACAGACTTATTTCTCAGCTTCTCCTGTGGCTCCACCTCCAGTAGAACTAATGCCTAATGATTTCAGGAAGCGAAAAGCATTTAAATTTCACTTGGTGTAAAGTTGAAGAAATTGTCCCATGTGAAAAGAATGTTTCTTTGCCACATTGCATAGGTGGCAATAAACAGGCAAATTTCACTGGTTTTGATATAGGAGTATGAGCTTTCACAGGGCTCAGGTTGATTTCATTTTAAAAAGTTGAATTTATGGGACAGAGGATTGAAAGGTTTGTACTGACATGTTTAAAACCCTCTTTTAAAAAGTGGCATATTGCATCGTTCCATTTAAGTGTTCACACCACAGACTGAAACATAATCTGTTTACTGAAAAAACAACTTTTTATTGCCCTGTGAATAATTTCCCATTGAAAAAGAAAACAATGTACAGTATTTTAGTGCTTTGTGAAACATCTGGAAATTTTTCTTCAGTTGCTAAAGCTATGAAGAATTTGCATCCACAAACTACTGATTTTTTAATTTAACACAGAACAACTTCAAACGTGGTATTGAACCAACCTACATGTGCTCCAAAAAAGCAACAGCTTCTAAGGGCCCACGGAGGGCGCTCAGAGAAACGAAGCCACCAACCCACCGCAAGGCGAGTCTGGTTTCACAGAAAGCCCATTAGGGATGTTTTGCGTCTTTGTCCCCACTTTTCTGAACACAATGTAAAGTGGATTGTATTAGTTAAGGTTACACCAGCTGCTCTAACAAATAAATTCCAAACCGCAGTGGCTTAGCATAGTGGAAATTTTTTTCTTGCTCACCTAACAGTCCAACGTGGGTGTGCTGCAGGCAGGCAGCCTCCATGGAGAGGTGCAGGGACCCTGATGACGCCATCTCTGTCTCTGCCATCTTCAACCTGGAGCTTTGCAAAATGGAGACAGCATGCCTGTTAGGACACTCACATGTTGGCTAGAACTCTATCATGTGACCACATGAACCACAAGGTAGGCAGCAGCTGCAGACCAGTTGTCCCAGGAAGGAAAAGAAAAGGGTTTGTCAAACAGCTAGCCAGTCCTTAGATCCCAGCCGGCACTTTAGAAGATTACAACTTTTCTCCAAATCCCAACATATGCAGTGCTCAGTACTGGCTTCTCCAGCGCCTATTGTGGGCTCTATGCAAAGCACTCTGCGAGGAAAGGGATCCTTTATATCTAGTTTATCCTCAGCACATGCCACAGTCTGTAGCTCCTAGTCGGTGCTTGCTAAATATTTGTGGGGACTGAATAGAATGCAAGTCAGGATAAGATAAGTTCCATAAGACGTTAAGAGAATCAAAGAGTTATTAGTGTTCCCAAGAGGAGTACTACACAGGGGATTGGGGAGGAGGAAAGATTTCCTGAAGCATTTAAGCGGACTTTAAAGGAAGGATATAGTTTCAATAAGCAGAATCTCTGGGATGGCTTTGCAGGTAGAGGAACAGCATATGTAAATAAATGCTTGGAGATGGAAAAGCAAAGGTGCATTTGTGGAATGGTCAGTATTCTTGTTCATCTTATACCTCGAGTATGTGAAGAGAGGGATAGGAGATGGAAATGGAAAGAGGAGTTGTGGCTCTTCCAGTAATGATTTTGACTCTTAAGCTGGCAAGTTTCAATTTAATCCTGTGGGCAGTGGGGAGCTGGGGGAGGTCTCAAAATCAAGAATATCAATGTGCCAAGCGAGTAGAGGATGGACAGTGTGGGTGAGAGGGAGGAAGAGGATAGACCTCCTGGAAGGCATGATAACCATCCAGGTGAATGGCAGGGCCCTAAATGAGGAAAATGACACAAGGAGGGATAGGACAGAACTCTTCAAAGCAGAGGGCAGAGGAAAAACCCACAACTCTTGATAACTGGTCAGATTTTAAAGAACAATGACAGGGAGGAGTGCAAGGTGAATGACCATATGGGGCACCATTCATGGAAAGAGGAACTTTGGGAGGAAGAACTGATTGGGTGATTAAGGGCAAGTTGAAAAATTGGGTTTAAGAATTTTGGGCTTTGGGCAGGGCAGGGCAGGGCAGGCAGTTGGGTTGGTGGGACACCCAAATGAAACTAAGAGGGAGCTGCAAATGCAGAACCATCAGGTAGGGGTGAGAATGGGTGGTAAGGAGGGCCATTTGGTCCAGGCTTTGTATTCATAAAAATTTTCAAATGGAAAGTTTTGACATTGCCTCTAAATAAGTGCTATGGTCTGAATGTCTCCTAAAATTCATGGGTTGAAACTTAATCCTCCTTGTGGTGGTATTAACAGATGGTGCTTTTTGGGAGGTGATTAAGTCATGAGGACTCCACCCTCATAAATAGATTAGTGCCTTGTAAAAGGGCTGGCATAGGCCAGGTACTAGCATAGCCCCCTTTTGCTCTTCTGCTCTTCTGCCATGCCAGGATACAGCGTCCATCCCCTTCAGAGGACAAAGCACTAAGGCACCATCTTGGAAGCAGAGACCAGGCCTTCTCTAGACACCCAACCTGCTGGCTCATTGACCTTGGACTTTCCAAACTCCAAAACTATGAGAAATAAATTTCTGTTCTTTTTAAATTACCCATTCTCTGGTATTTTATTGTAGCAGCGCAAACAGACTAAGACAAAGAGTCTTTATACAAACAGTCCTTGAATTCATGTGAGTTTTGAAAACCTGCTAAATATAACTTTTGGAAATACACCACAATTTTGCAACCCTCTTGGGATATTTATTCACTGTTCTAATATACATGGAGACTTTTTAAAAATATAGAACTGTCTTCTAAGAGCTCTGGCTATGAATCCCTAATAACCTGCATTTACCTCCAATTGTAGCAATATTTTCAATGAATTATGGTTACTGCCTCCCTACCTACCTGAGGGACAGAATGGTGTGTTGTTCAGCTGAAACCCCAGTGGCTAATCAAACCTCTGGCAGAGAGAAGGCAACTCAAAATAAACACCTTGAGAGGGATAATGAGCAAGAGGAAACCCATGTGTATTGAAGTCAAATAACTACAGACATCAAAGTGGAGAAAGACTTTATAGAAGAAAGAAAAGTATTTTATTTCCAAAAAGGGCAACAAAACAATCTTGTCACATTAGTAATTATACCTAACATATGAAAGTTCTCAAATGCAAACCAGGTGCCATCTTTTATGTGAAACTTCCAGACATTATAGGGGAAATTCTGTCCCACTCAATGTTGGAGGATAGGAAGAGAAGATGGGGAATACTAGCCCAGTTCTCCTCACCTTGGGTTCCACTTTTGAGCACATAGGAACTTCTCTAGAGACGCTCTCCTGACCACCTTTTCTATTCCTGTCTCCCTCTGAGCTGGCATGGAGAGAGATGAAGTCAAGATGTGGGAGATTTAAGCAGAGTTGAAGACAAGAGAAAAATAATCCTGGCTTTTTTTTTTTTGTTACCAATAAACCCCAGGCAGATTGCTTCAACAAGAAAGAACAACACATTGCCCAATTATTATAAGACTCTACGTCTGATACACCTGTTTTACTTCTCAAAGTCGACTTTGATGACCTTAATTTTACCTACACTACTGTATAAATTTTCACTGAGATCTTTTTCTCATCCTGACACCAATTAGCATATGCATTTCAGCAGAAGAATCCACAGCAATTTAATACATACCTTCGAAGAAAAGGAAGCGCTAATCGAAATGAAGACTGTCCCCAAACCAACTGAACAGGTGTGCATTTCCATAATGGCTGTGCAATTCAGCAACGAAGTGGTGTTTGCTGCTTTTGCTTGTGAACTGAATTAGTAATCTTCACATGCCCTGTCCCGGTGATTGAAATAAATTACTTTGTTAAATTGCGAAGCAGGTTGACCCATCTGTTGGCCCATGAATGTTCAGATTCTCAGAGGGTTTATTATTCCAAATAATGACTGCCATATGCAGCGGTAAACAGTTCCTTTAAAACTGACTGAAGGATTTGGTGCTACTTTTGAAGGCAATTTATAAAGCTATTCATGTTCCCCTAAAGGATCTGCCCTTCAACTAAACTTCCAGAAAAGTTGTCTTGATCAGTTAATCCTGGCTGAGACACCTTGTTCTCTTTGGAGAAGAAAGAAGAAGGGAAGAACAGAAGCATATGTTCCAGGAGCACCTACTGTGTGTCAGGTGCCAGCACATCTGATAGCACTGCTGCCCAGAACCTCCCAACAACTGTGTGGGGGGATATTATTGTCCCAGGGAAAACAGGAAGTCCAGGGAGGTTAGGAGAGTTACCCAAAGACAACTGCTATGTCACAGAACTGCCACTTGAGCCCAGTTCATCCAGCTCCAAGACACATTGTGCTATCAGAGCATCTGATGGAAACTTTTTACACTGGGAAGCACAGTGACAATTCTGTGTGCTCACAACTCAGACTCATGGGAGAAAAGAGGTGCGAAAGTATTTCTGCCACCACTCTAATTCTACTTGGCTCGAACAGCCCTGTTCTAATTGTGCCTGTCCCTTCCTCTCTATAAAAGGAGCCCCACTATTCTCTTCCTGATCTTTTCCTTTAAGGAGGAAGAGGGTTTTGAACACTCTCTGGCAAGAATCTAATAGGAATGTTTTAAAGACAAAAATCTGTGCTTTCTCTTTTCATATGTGGCTTTCCTTACTTTAGATCATCCTCATTTTTAAATCCCTGGGGAGAATGCATGCTCTGCTCACACAAGGTCCATAAACTGCTCCAACCACGGACCAGCCATGATTTGTTCATGATGTTAACAGTGACTCTCTGTGGCTAGATTACAGATGTTAAATTGCTGATGGATGGCCCCAAGCCAGCACATGGTCAGCTCTTCTGGTATTCAACTGCAGAATTAATCATGTGTGGAAAGGTATTTTTTTTCCGTCTGTGAAAAATGAAATGGCTAATATACAGTATGGAATGAGTGCCCTGGAACAATTCCTTTCTTAACGGGAAAAGAATAAAGCTATTAAAAGAATAAACTCCTGGATGTGACATGATGACAGTGGGATTTTTTTGATGAGCTAAATGAATAAGCTCTCTCTTCTTTGATTTATGCCAGCGCAGAGTCTCTCAAAGCTTCAAAAGGCAGAGCACATTTGGAGATGCCAATGGTCTCTCCATTCCCTTTGTTTCAAACGAGTCAGAAGCTAGGACTTGGCCAAAGGCAAGGGTTTGACAGGCAGAGACCTGCAGAGGTCGGAACCCAGGTGCTCAGTCACAGGGGGAGAAGGGGTGCCTTGCAGGGGTTACCAGAATCTTTGGTTGCAGAAGTCTGCCCTTGTTTCAACAACTCCCAGGCACCTCTGCGTCGGCCAAGGCCAGGCCCTGCCTCTGTGGTTGGTCTCCTCACTCCAGAGGGAATGAGACATTTTTCCTTTCTGTCAGCTTGAATCCTGAGGAGGGGGCTAGAAATTAAGATTGTTCCTCACCTCCACCGACGATGGAATCAGAAAGAAACAAAGCCCACATTAAGAGCCTAAGAAAAGACTTACTATGTACAGTAAAAATAAATTCCTGACACAGTATACTGAACATGAGAAAAGATTGGCCATGTAACACTCATTGAGGAGAAATGATGTAATTGCATTACATATTTTGTTTATTTAAATCAAGAACAACAGATACAAGAGCAACATATATATGATCAGAAAAGCATAAAACATCAGACAAACCCAAATTCAGAAGAAAACAAATTCAGAAATATTCTACAAAACAAGCAGCCAGTACTCATCCAAAGTCATGAAAGACAAAGACAGACTGAGGGACTGTCAAAGATTGGAGGAGAAAAGGAAAGGTGATAACTATGTGCAATGTGAAAGCATAGATTGGATCCTGGACCCAATAAAGAATATCAGCGGAACAATGAAGAAATTTGTAGATTGATTAGTAGTTAACTGTTAATCTGTAAATCGGTTAGTAAAGTTCTATCAGTGTTAATTTCCTGGTTTTGGATCAATATACTCTGGGTATGTAAGATGTTAACATTTGGAGAAATCTCTGTATCGTTTTTGAAGTTTTTTTGTAAGTCTGAAATGATTTCAGAATGAAAAGTTTTTTTAGAAGATGCTGATGCAGAAAAGCCTACAGTGAAAAGCAGTCACCCAAGGTCTTCTGTTCCTCCACCCAGTCCTCTTCCTAAAAAGCAACCACTTTTAATCATTTTAGCTGTTTCTTTAATTAGTTACCCATGTATCACTAAATATTATGTTTAAAATACTACAATGTGATTTATTAATTTTAGGCAATAACTACTGACTTCCTGTGATGAGAGGTGAGAATTTTGCTCTTTTTTTGCCAACGTTTAAATTATTTTGAAATAATTTTAGACTTTGAAAAAAGTTACAAAGACCACAAGGAAATTCTCAAATTACCCTCCACTCAGCTTTCTCCAATGTTAATACCCTACATAACCATGGTATAAGTATCAACACTAAGACATCTGCATGGTACAATTCTGTTAACTAAACTACAGATTCTATTGGAATTTCTCTGGTCTTTCCATTATCGTTCCTTTTCTGTTCCAGGATCTCATCCAGAACACCATGTTGCACTTAGTTGTCGTCTCTCTGCAGTCTCTTCTGTCTATGACAGTTCCTCCATCTTTCTTTGTGTTTCATGAACTAGACACGTTTGAAAACTGCTAGTCAAACATGTTGTAGAATGTCCATCTATTTGGGTTCATCTGACATTTTCTCAGGACTAGATTGGGTAATAGATTTTTGGAAGGATCATCACAGAGGTGATGTGCCCTTTGCAACATTTCTAGGGGTGTTATATCAATAAGTCTTATTACTGATGAAGTTAAACTTGATCGTTTGATCAAGGTGGTGTCTGTGAGATTTCCTCAAGAAAAAGTTACTAATTTCCCCTTTAGAAGCATGTCACTAAATCCAGCCCATATTCAAGGGGGGATGAATTAAACTCCAGTTCCTGGAGGGAGGAATATCAAAAATTTGCAGACACATGTTAAAACCATAACATTAATAAATAAACATTTTAGAAAACACAATGGTGATATAGCACCTCTTGTATTATCCTGGGTAGAGCTGAGCCCATTCCACTAAGTGAAGTATCACAAGAATGGTAAAACAAGCACCACATGTACTCACCATCAAATTGGTATTAACTGATCAACACTTACGTGCACATATAGTAGTAACAGTCATCAGGTGTCAGACAGGTGGGAAGGGGAGGAGGGGATGGGTATATTCACACCTAATGGGTGCAGTGCACACCATCTGGGGGATGGGCACGCTTGAAGCTCTGACTCCAGCAGGGCAAAGGCAATATATGTAATCTAAACATTGTACCCCCATAATATGCTGAAACAAAAAATAAATAAACAAACATTTTGGGAAAGCTACTTTGAGGCTAGGCAAATGTCCCATTTCTCTTTAAAGTTTCATCTCTACTTTTAGCATCCCTCAGTGGATCTTGCCTGCAGCAGTCATTAGTGTGGGGCTCTAACAGTGATTTCAATCCCTCACTCCGTCATTTATTAACATTATTTATTCCTCTGTGAGGAAGACTTGTCCCTTATCCCCCAAGTATTTATTTATTCAATCACATGTCTGTATTAGTATGGATTAATGGATATTTATTTTGTTCTTTGGTTTATAACCCAATATCATTATTTATTTTGCTTCTCAAATGTTCAAGCTTTGGCCTTTGGAAACGCTTTCAGGGCGGATCCTGTGTCCTTTGGATGTGTCCCATTTGTTCCATTTTTTATTTTCTTAATGAGTTTTTACATTCTGGCACCATAAGGTGCACCAAGCTTATCTTATATTTTCACTGCCCCAGCCCTAGAATTAGCTAATTTTTCCAAAAACATCTGGTTCCTTTTACTGGAGAATGGTATTTAGAAACCAGACTCTGGAGCTAGGTGTGTTCATTGCTCAGAGATGTCACTGCTTCTAGCTCTTAGTGGACAGAGCTATGATATCTGTGTATGTATACTAATCCACATATATTTACCTGTGTATCTGTTTATCTGTATAAATATTAAAATAAACATGACTTCATACTGATATATAACTCCAATCCAGCGCTACAGAGTTTATTCCAGCATTACTCCCTTACGTATCTGTAACTTCTTTCTTCCACAGTGAGAAACCTGGCTGTCATGATCCACAATTGCTCATTGCTGGTATACAGGAATATAATTGACTTTTTTCATATTGTTTTTGTATTCTGCAACTTTGCTAAAATCATTTTTCGTTCTAGGAGCACTGTTATAGATTCTTTTGGACTTTTACATAGACAATCATGTTGTCTGCAAATAGAGACAGTTTTATTTCTTCTTTCCCAATATGTGTGACTTTTCTTTCTCTTGCTTCTCAATTTCGCTGAATAAGAGTGATGAGAGAGGAGATTCTTGCCTTGTTCCCAATCTTTAGAAGAAAGCTTCCAGTCTCTCACTATTAAATAGAGTGTGAGCTGTAGGTTTTTCATAGATGCTCTTCAACAAGTTGAGGAATTTCCCTTCCCTTTTGTCTTGAATTAATGCTGAATTTGTCACTTGCTTTCTGTACATATATTGAGATGATCATATGCATTTTCTTCTTTAGACTGTTATGGTGGACTATATCCATTGATTTTGAACGTTCAATCAACCTAGCATTCCTGGAATGAATGCCTCACTTGGTCCTGATACATTAACCTGTTTATATATTATTGGAAGCAATTTTCTAATATTTTGCTGAGGATTTTTACATCTATATTTATGAAAAATATCAGTCTGTGGTTTTCTTTTTCTTGTAATGTCTCTAGTTTGTGTACTAGTAAGGGTAGAGTATAGAGATGGAAGAGGAGATGTGGCAAAATACCTCTAAAGACTGTCTATCACCATAGAGGTTGAATAAGATGAAAATCAGAGCATCAGATGAAGCGAAATGAAGTTGAAAGATATAAATCCAACAATGCAACTTTACAAAAAAGGAAAAACGTGAACTCAAAAAGCTGATACAGAGAGGTGGGGAGGTGGGGGCAGGGGCAGAGGAATTGATATTCAAACCAAATTCTGTCCTTTCTTGAAGAAGAAACAGGACTTGGGGCAGCTGACTTTGGCAAAGCCTACAGCCCTTCTTCTCCTTGCTGTTAGAACACATTTGGCCAAGGTCCTTTTGGATCAGCTACTATGTAATATTGACAATAATGTCAACTGGACTCTCCTGAGACTCACTAATTAAATTTCAAAGTTTAATCCAAAGAAAGTACAGTCATTCCCTGTTAATATGCTGACTTGTTTGGAAATGGGATGAATTTTAGCTACACTTTCCTACCCTTTCAAAATAAGCTAGGGATGAGTACACAAGGTATATACTGAAATTGAGGTCTGGATTCCTAGAACAGAAAATCAGAAAATACTAGCCTGGATATAGTGGTGTTAATAAACATTTATTGGATGAATATGTATATTTGAAGCTTGTTATACTCTTGAAATGATTTTCGAGACTCGGCTACTCAAATTTTCAACATTCTCTGTTTAACAAAGCAAAAATATGAATTTTTCTTAAATAGTCCCATTTTCTTTGACTTTCTACTCATTTATGTCCTACGGGAAAACTCACTCTATGAGTTGCTTGTTTGATCATACTTATCCAAAGTGTTGTTTGTCAAATGTCCAAAGTAATAGTTTATTCACATTTGTCTCAAGAGATATTACACTCATTGGCCAAGAGCAAATGAGGTCACAGCCTGCACTGCCTGCTCTCAGTTTCAACTTTAGAACAAAGGCATTCTCAGCCTGCAAGTGTGGAGTGTGGCTCTTTCCCAAGACCATTCAGCAATGAAACATTGGTCTGGGAACCTAATGTCATGAGCCTAAAGTATCTGCATACGAGTGACAGCTATGACTGTGTGTTTCCTTCATGCCAGGGCCTGTGCTAAGCCTATTTTATATATATCTCACTTAATCCTCACAACCAGCCCATGTGACTGCTGTCAATAGCCATCACCTTCTCTTTTTTTAATGAAAAAATGGACTCTCAGACCAGGAATTGAAGGACACCAGCAATAGTAATTCCCAAAATGATGTTCTGAATCTCTATCCTCAACAAAATTGTTATCATTGAGATAACCATGAGACCAACTCAAAATTGAAATTTTATATGTGTGAGGGCAAGGGAGAGGGTAGTAAAGAAGGGGCCTAGAAAGCAACATTCATTGAACGCCAATATCAGTTACTGGGCTGGAAAATTTATATCATCTCATTTAATTTTCTCAAAAATCCAAGTAGATATTATCCTCATTTCACATAGGAGGAACCTGAGGCTTAAGGCTTAAGAGATGGAGGTAGCTTTCAAG
The DNA here is from genome assembly GCA_008086735.1 of Cheirogaleus medius. NCBI lineage: Eukaryota > Metazoa > Chordata > Mammalia > Primates > Cheirogaleidae > Cheirogaleus > Cheirogaleus medius. The sequence continues at coordinate 25,208,742 of VBSM01002217.1, read as the reverse complement.
CTCAGGTTTGCCTGACTCCAAAACACAAGCTCTCTCAATATATACAACATGCCTTGGCCAGGTGCAGTGGCTCACGTCTGTAATCCTAGCACTCTAGGAGGCCAAGGCAGGAGGATCACTTGAGGTCAAGAGTTTGAGACCAGCCTGAGCAAGAGCGAGACTATCTCTACAAAAAATGGAAAAATTAGCCGGGCGTGATGGTGTACACCTGTAGTCCCAGCTGCTTGGGAGTCTGAGGCAGGAGGATTGCTTGAGCCCAGGAGTTTGAAGTTGTGAGCTACTCTAGCCAGGGTGACAGAGTGAGACTCTGTCTCAAAAAACAAAAACAAAAGTTTCCTCTGGATCTCTTCTTTCAATTTCTAATTGACAAAAGGAGCCAATGACTTAGATTGCCACTTCAATGTCCTATATTATCACCTCCTGAACACTGTAAATTGGGTTCCACATTTAGAGTGGTGAAAATTTTAGTGGCCAAATAGAATCATTTTCCCAAAAGCCCAACTTTAGTTACAGCCAGAGAAAGTTTACACTAGAAACATCTCATGCCTTTTCAGAGTTAATTGTTGAAATTTCCAATCAACATTGGTAAGTCTTTGCCAAGAGTTTTCAACTGTAAACTCCATGAGTTCAGGGGCTTTATCTTATTCATGGTTTGTCTCCAGTATCTAAAATATTGCTTAACAGAGTGCAGGTACACAACAAGTATTTAGTGGGGAAATCGTTAATTTTAGGCACAATAAGCTAGCATTTAGCTCACAAGTACCATCTGAGATGTACAATAAATAGCTTTTCCCTCTTGTACATGTCCTCTGTCTATCATAAGTTCATAGCCTAAAGAAGGAAATCTGTCCCCAAACCTTAGGACTAGAAAACAGCAGTAGACAATACCCCTGGCAATAAGTTTGCAGCATGATGCCTGGAACATAGTAAATGCTCAACCAATATTTGTTGAACTAATTATTGAGAAATAAGAGCTAAACTTACGTAATGCTTACTCTTTATCACTCTACTTGCTTTATCTCATAAAAGCGTCCTGTGGCAGATACTATGATATGTCCCATTTCAGAGAGAAGCACAGCAAGGTTTAGAGAGGGTAAGTAATGTGCCCAAGTTCGTTCACACACTTAGTATGTGGTGGAGCTGAGATCAAACCAGGACAGCCTGACTTCAGAGTTCCCGGCCTGCATCACCCCACAGCACTTGGTGAACTTGCCAATCCCATTCCTCCTCAAGGCCTTGGCTCTTCCCTCCCCTAGATCTTTGCAAGACTGGCTCCTTCCCATTCAAGTCCCTGCCCAACGTCACTTCCCCTCACTTCCTCGGAGCCCTACCAGATCACTCGCTACTCTATCCTGGGATCCTGTTAAAGTGTCTTCAGAGCAGGAGCTGCCATCTAACATTCTTCTGCTTAGGATTTGATTATTGTCATATCCTCAACCGGAACTTGAGCTTCATGAGAGCAGACACCTTGTCTGCCTTAGTGGCCACTGGGACCCATAGTCTGGTGCTGAGCCTGGCACGCCCAGCCACTTCCTAAATACTTGCTGAATTACCGAATGACTACTGCATGCCAGGTAACCCCTGGTGGGCTAAAGAGGACAGGACTTTGCAGGCCAATCTTTAGAAGAGTGTCTGGAGCATAACTGATGTGTGTCTCCAAACATATTAAGCTCAATTCCCACATCAGTGCTTTTCTGCCATTTCAGGTGAGAAAATTAATTAATACATAGGCCAATTGGGCAACTTTTTCCATGCAAAGAGGAAGGCTCAAGGATTTAATAATTATAATATGCTTTATAATCTCTCCAACAAAGATAATTTGCTGAATAAAAATAATTTCCATCCCTTTCAGATTGGAGCCATCCCTACTTAGGTTCTAAAGACCAAAATGTCAGTTGTTCCTGCTTTACAGAATGCTTCTGAACCGACAGCCCTAAACCTTATGTATCTCCCAGGATAAAATCCAAAGAAAAAATTTATTACAGAAAACTCTCTCTGGCCTGGGTCCAACATTTGATGGAGGATATTAATAATATTGCTTGGACTTGACTCTCATAAGTCTCTCAGTTCCCCCAACACATGTCTGAAAGAGCTTGATATATGGGACACACATCATGTTTGCAACTCATACAAGTGAGCTTATTGCCAGCGTAATTATTTTGCGGATCTCCAACCAGACTGAGACCTCCTACCTCGCTGCCATGTTTGTTTCTTCAGAAAGGTTGGCGGTTCTGGTGACGTCGCCCTCCTCTCCCTCCTCCCCAGCTTTGCACTTTCTGGTCCAGTGTCCTGGAACTGCTCTGAGCTCACTCACTTCGAGATGCTGTTCTCTTTGTCGAGAATGCCTCTCCCCCTGCCTGTGTCTTCCTCTGACTTCTTTTTTAAGACTCAGATCTGCATTTCCACTGCCCCTTGTGTGACATCAACCCTGGTTCTCTCACTCACAAATACTTCTCCTGGTAAATCAAGTGCCCTTCCTCCGAGCTCTCAGGAGCTTTATACAGATTATTAATAATGAGATTATTAATATTTGTAATTATCATATTTTTATTATTAGTTACTTGTAATAGTATGCTTTTGTGTTGGTTTCCCCGATAGACCAATGGGCTCCTGGCGTGTCTACTGTGTCCTGCACGTAACAGATAAATAGCTCCTGACAAATGATTGGGAACCGAATTTATACTGACTCTCCCACCCCACCTCCATTTTTTATTAAGTTACCTAAGAGGAAAAAAATCATTCTCCTCTACTCATCCTTTAGAAAGTTGATTTCACTCATCAAACAAGAAAACCAAATTTTCAGTTTCTGGTGTTACCCTCCTAAATCTGTCTCATGATCTAGAGTCACCCAAAATGATGGGAGGTGGAGGCGGTGGCCTTAGGAGCAAAGAACGCATTGGCATCCAGGGCCTAAAGACATTCCTTGGACGGAAACAGCGCCATGCATGGACCAAGAAAGGACCAGAGGGCAAGGACCAAAGAAGACCTAGCTTCCTCATTTCTGCCCAGCCTTCATCTGACTGGAAACATATCTCCATGTATAAATTTTCTCTTTAAATCACTGTAACCATCTCCAAGACATATAGGAAATAATAATCATGTCCTTGGTGAGGTATGACTATGCAGTAATGAGACCAGTTTTCATCTGTGGCTTGGGGAATGAAGTGCTCACGTAGCCACATGCCAAACATAGTCTATTACATTGGGATAGCGCAGCTACAGGGCATATTGCTGTGCCTCCTCCAAGCTGCTACTATTTTAGAAAACAGTTCAAGAACTTGTCCATCCCTGGGCCCATCTAAGTCACTCCATAGTAAAGTCAGCTTAACTGGAGTTTGGGTCTGGGGGCATGGCCAGGCTCTGCACACCTGGCACACCCCTTGCCTCTCCCTAAACTCTCCAGGCCACAGGGCCATCATCTCCTACAGCCTCCAAGGAATCCCCAGGGTGGGGCTTTTGTGCTGGGGCTTCCATTCTGCACTCCAGTATCTGCACTTACGTCACAGGCTAAGAGGCAGTGTCAGACCTGGAGCCCACGAATGTCTCTTCTGACCTACTTTACCCTGAGGCTCTAGAGCAGGGGTCCTCAAACTACAGCCCGGGGGCCACATGCGGCCTGCCAAGGACATTTATCCGGCCCGCCAGGTGTTTTTGCCCGTTTTGTTTTTTTACTTCAAAATAAGATATGTGCAGTGTGCATAGGAATTTGTTCATAGTTTTTTTTTAAACTATAGTCCAGCCCTCCAACGGTCTGAAGGACAGTGAACTGGCCCCCTGTTTAAAAAGTTTGAGGACCCCTGCTCTAGAGCCTTCAACAGGACTCAGCGGTGAAACATCCACACTGCTCTGCCTCCATGTCCATTTCTATTTCAAACCAGCCACTCCCCCAGGTAACAAACCTTCCTTCCCGGGAACAGTGACATGTGATTAAAGAAAAAGTGCCTTCTCTCCTCATAGTTTTGCTACTTAACTTGGTCAGTTTATTTTATCACAGTTAGTGTCAATGACGTGACCTCCCATTGGGCAGCAGCAAGTCCCAAAATACAAAATACAAATAATGTTCCCAAGCTATTGGCAGAGGTTTCTTAACCTGAAAAGAATATGCCATCAAAGGTTAAAGAAGGAAATTTAATAGAAGGCTATTTCTGTAACTCAAAAAGTAAAATATTGGCAATAAGAAAGGAGAATACTAAGAGTAAAATTTGTGGTAAGTTTTTTGCTTAGAAGACGGGGTGGAGATCAAAGAGCTTGAGGACTTAAAAGTTAGCTCCATTTTGGAGTGGGCAGTTCAGATGAGGCAGGAGGAGAAGTAGGAAACCAGCTCATGTTTCAAGTATTTAATAAGTGCTCTCCTATATGGAATCTACAGAATCAGATTCTAGAAATTTTTTGATGTTAAAATTATCAAAACCTTGCCAATCAAACATAGCAATCATCATAATTTAACTATACAAGAGACCTCAGGTGCATGGCATCAAGGGTCAACTAAGGTAGCAGGTGTGATGCTCTGGACAACAAAGCAAACAAATTAATAAAACAAACCTATCACTAGTTCGTTTTCTTAGGAATAAGTGAAATAATGGAGAAGAACTCTAAAGCACTCATCAAATACAAAGGATTCTGTTGTTAGGAGTACTCAAGTTGTTATAACTGGTTAAATAAAACATATTGTCATATCAAATGTGGTGGTGGCGTATAGGATTTCCATTGATTATTCGCTCAATAGACACTCTTGTCTCTCACCCTGTGCTGAGTACTGTTCTAGGTTCTAGAGACGCAGTGGAGAAGAAGAACTCTAAGGCCCTAACTGTTATGGAGCCTACATTCTAGGGGCAAGGATGGGAAGAGACAAATAAGAATCAAGTAAATAAACCAACATGATAAGATCACAGAGTGGCAAGTATTAAGGAGAAGATAAAACAAGGTCATACAACAGAGAGTGATCAAATAAAGAGCAATTGGCAGGCACAATAGAGAATTACAGCAACTGGTCAGAGAAAGCCTCAGGAAAAAGGCGAAATTTTAAAGGAGACCTAAAGGATAAAAGATTTAAGGCAGAGCTTTGCAGGCAGAGAGAATGGCAGGTGCAAAGGCGGGCGCATGTTGCAGAAACAAAAGGAAGGCCAGTGTGGCTGGGGCGTGGTGACCAAAGAGGAGAGTGGTAGAGTTAGGTGCTGGCCAGAGCATGCAGGCCCTTCCAGCGTGTTTGGTGGCTCCTTCCTTGCTCCCTTTCTCCCTCCCCCCTTCCTCTCTTTCTTCTTCTCTGCCTCCCTTCCTCTCTTCCCTTTCTCGCTCCTTTTCTTCCTTCCCTTCTTTGGTGTCTATCCAGTGACTGAAGCCCTTTCTTATATTTGAGGAACTTCTCAGCCTCTGAGTCTTTATAGGAGGCAATATCACATCTTACCATACAACTTAAAACACTAAAGACTTGCTCCTCCAGCCTCCCTTGCAGCTAGGATGCAGATGCGTGATCTCCGCTGGCCAATCCCAGGAGCAAGCTCCAGTCTTCACACTGGAAAGAAGCGTGAATCCCGGGGAATCTACCCAGAGTTCAGGTGATGCCAACATCATACCAGAATAGGATTCCAGGGGACAATAAAAGTGCTGATTTCAGAGTAGGGTATGGAGTTTCATGTGAGGGAAGGTGGCCATGCACAGGGTGACCTGAGATGTCCCACCATGGCAGGAGCAGTGTCCTTACGAAACAGCAGTGATCTTGGCTGCTGCCTGTCCTTCCTGGCCCCTGACTGCTCTCCGAGCCTCCTCCCATAGCCTCCCTGGAGTTTCCACCCCCTCGTCCCTACATCCTTTCAATGACTTTCTCTGCAGCTTAAGTCATCAGGGATTCACTTCTTTTGCTTGCAACCAAGAACTCTGACAAAATGTGGTAAGAACTGTGAATTGTATTCTAAGTACAGTAGGAAGCCGCTGGAGGGTTTTAAACAGTATAATGTCACATATGAAAGAAGAATGTTTGGGAATAATTCCTATTTGATCTCAGAACTATATTGTGATTCTCCTAAACAATGGGTTTGCTTTGGGCTCTTGGGCACCCTCATTTGGGTAACTGACAAGGTTTCTTTCTTATGTGTTCTCTGCTGGAAAACTTAAGAGTGCCATTCGGACTAGTCTATAAGGGAGGTTGGCATCTATTTTTAGACTTATTCTTGGCTCTACATAGTCCTCATTCTTATTGTTCTTTATCGTTTTATCTCTCTTTTAAATGTATACTATTTTGTCCTATTTTGCTTCATGTTCTTATTGGATACAGCTTGACTATATGCACCGTAGCCACTAGCTGCGTCTGGTTATTTTAATTTAAATTTAATTAAAATCAAGCTAAACTAAAAATTCAGTTCCTCGGTCACACTAGTCACATTTCAAGTGCTCAGTAACCACATGTAGGTAATAACTACTTATCAAACAGTGCAGATATAAACCATTCTCATCATCATAGAAAATTCATTGGATAGTGCTGAGATATGCTCTAGTGCAATGGAATATGATATCATTTAACATTATGAATATCTATTTTATTCTGCTGTATCCCAGCATTCATCAGTTAAAGGCTGAGGTCCACTTAGGGACCAGTAATGGCAAGGGTTAGAATGCCATACTGAACACAAATTATATACAGGAGTTAAAACAGGGTTTTCATCTCAGGTGCTAGAGAAAACACTTCTCACACCTCAGTATGGAGGACACTCGCATGGTGATGTGCGCTGAGAAGAAATACTCAAGACGCCCTTTCTGGAGACTAAACTTCAAGACAGCGAGCATCATGTCCAGAGCGTATCTGGGCACTATGTGGACACTCAGAGAAATATAGGTAGAAGAGATCAGAAAATGCTCCTTTGTTCTGCATGAAACAGTGCCTTTTCTGAGGGTAAACCCAGGCAAAAATCCCAGTGACATCTAATTTAAACAAGAGGTTTATAATTCATATAATAACAATATAAAGTATAAGGTATGATTTGATGACTTAGTAGAGGTAAGTGGTGATCGTTTCACAATATTGTCTCTTAGAAAGAAAGCTGAGGTTTCTAGACCAAAATGGAAAAAAGTTCTTTCTTTCCCGATGCTTAGCAATAGATGTTTTCTTTATTAAGCAAAATACTCACAAAAGTGTTGTTTTCTTCTTTGCCTCAAGGTCAGCAGGGCTAGAAACTGATTAGCAAGAGCAAGCAGTGTCTCTCAGACACGGGAAGACAGGCCAGATGGGAGCACACATTTTTCAGAACAGCAGAGTTTCTTCCACCGAGATCTTGGGGGAAGAGCGGGAGCTCCTGGGACAGCTATCAACACAGTAGCAGCCTGGTGCGTTTTCTAGTCCTCCCCCGGGGAGCTATTTTCTTTGCAAAACTACTGTAATTTTAATGGGCTGCCATTTGCTCATTAAAGTCATCTGGGAATTTAGTCAGCATACGGACCACAAAATAGGACCCTGTATAATGCTTAGGATTTTGTCGTTTAATAAAACATTTTATAAGCTCAGTGCGTACCTATTAACTAATAACTGCCCTTCTCTGGGCCCAGCAGCCTACCCTGTGGTCTACAGTGCACCAACCGCTCTAGGTGAGTTATAGACAGATCCAAGTTCCCATTTGTCTTTATTATGACACTCAAATAACAGATGATGAGTAAGTAATCAGTCACTGTTAAATTCCATCCCTGGGAATTGAACCAGGCTTGACTTCTTATCATGCAAAATCTTCCTGAGGGCTGCCTCCTTTGGAAGAGGGAGGTCCTGAGCTTCCGATCCCATGGAGGGATTTATTATCTCCTGTAGAGAAGGAGTGTGTGTGTGTGTGTGTGTGTGTGCGCGCGTGTGTGTGGTTATCACTGATAGAGCAGCTCCTAAATGCTGGTCCATACACTGGCTCTGTCACGATCTCCTGGGATGGATGATAAAAATGAGCATCACTCATCCCCAGCCCAGACCCACAGAATTATCCTTAGAGACAAGGCCCAGAACTATTTGACAAGCACTGCCTCCAATTTTTTCTGATACCCAGCTGGATTTGGGAGGCATTTGGAAAACAGAATATTCAACACATTGGAAGGCACACACTGTGCTCCCATAATGGAACAGTTAGCTTTTAACAAGAAGAACAAAAACAAAAGCAAGCACAGACTCTGGGGTACAGCCACAAAATGCATCTCGGCACCGAGCCACCCTCTCCCCATGAGTGGCGACCACGAAGGTGAAAATGGGAAAGACGCAACACAGTTTATGAATTATCACCATGCTCAGAAAACTCAAAGGAGACACCACTTATTGACGGGCTTAGTTTTCTCGCATTTTATTATGAATTTGAGCATCTTCGCCTCATTTTACGTTCAGTTCCTACAACTATAGGAGAGAGGGTTTACACGACCCCAGGTTCCACAGGAGACGTGACGCGGCCCTAGGAAGAGAAGGAGGTCCTGATCTAGGAGGCAGGAGGGTGTGGCACTTGGAAAACAGCAGAGATGGGCTGGGGCTGAGGCCAGGGGTAGGCGAGGGAATGAGCACAAAGAAAGCTCCCACCCTGTGACTGCCTTGACTGTGTTCCAGTGACGTATTTCTCATGGCTTTCTTTAATCTTTTCACCATAAATATAACAAATCTCGAATCAACTATTCTCCCACAATTTGCTGAGAAGTCACCACTTTTTTGAAGACCATGTTCAGGGAGAGCAACTGGCCCTTTCACAGCTTCCCCAGCTGTTTCTGATTGGGAGGTGGGCTCTGGGAGAGATGCATGTCCCCTAAATTGGGATCCTAGGGTGAGAAATTTGCAGCTGAAGGAATCACGCCAGTGCTGTCCAAAGTGCAGAGATCTGTGACGTGAATTGGGAGACACCAAGCCTGGTTCTACTTGTCCTGTCCTACCATCAGCTAACGCCTCCTCGGGGCTTCCTCTGCGCGGGCATCGCCACGTCTGCCCCTCCCGAGTGCCTTCCAAGCCAGGTGGTGTTATCAGCCCATTTTAAAGACGGGAAAACTGCAGCTTAGGAGGTGTCAAATGTGCCAACCTTATGGCCCAAATATTTTAATCACTCTTTGCTCCTAGATTCAAACAATACCATCTGAGGCACTGCAGGCTGCCTACAATTCTTTCCTAGCAATAGAAATAGCCAAGAAAGACCATTTTACCTACAGCAAAAACAGTCTTCTCTCATTAACCACAAACGCTCCAACAGAAACCACGCCCATTTTGATGGACAAAAAAATAAAGTCGTACTTGTTTAGAACATGAGACTTGAGAGCCACTCTAGCCCACAAGATTGGTAGGAGTAAGATTTGCTGTCCTTCTGTGACCAGCTCCATCTTCCCCCTTCCACGTCTGCCTCTTGCAAAAAGGACATTGGAATAAAAATAAAGAAATTCAAATATCTTTAGTTTCTCTCAAGCAACAATCAAATCTTTTTCTACAACTTGTCTTTTCTGAAAGCTCAGCCCTCCCAGAGAGCATCTGAGATCTTGGAGCCCTGCACAATAGGCCATTGATGATGCATTCCTTGGGAGGCTTTTCTCCAGGGAGTCCCACCCACACTTGAGCTTTCCCTCGATTTCTCCCTCCTGGATCCTGCGCCTCAGAGGACATCAACATTCAGCAGGAGGCAAATCTGAGTTCTTTGGAGATTTCTAAGACGCCAACTATGACCCAGCAGCACATCAAAGCAGCTGACATTTGCCCTGCACAGACCCTTCTTGCCCTTTCCAAAGAGCATCCACCCACTTTCTGTGATGATTAGTATTGATACTTAGTGAGCAATGACAATACACCACAAACAATGGGAAACACAAAAGCTCCTTTCCCTTCCACAGGGTGCCCACAATGGCTGCCATTCACTGTGCCCTTAACACGGGGCAGATCCTGTGCTAACCAACTGACGGTTAATCCTCGCAAGAACGTTACTAGGTGGAAAGACATAGGTATCCCCGTTTCACAGATGGGAAAATTCAAGATCTTTCCAAGCTAGTAAGTAAGTACTCTAGGATCAGCAGGTTCCAAAGCCCAAGCTCTTAGCTGGTATACTACAATGTCTCCTACTGCTTAGTGACTATTCCTGGCCAGGACAGAGAAAAATTATGGGCTTTGAGTGACACACATTTCCTGTTCAGGTTATCGCCCACCTTGTTTAGGTTGCACTGATAAATATTTTAAAAGGAGGGTCAAGAAGATGGAAAAAAAAAAAACATTGCATTTCACTCGCAATAATTTCACCTTTAGGCAGCTTTTGTAAACACTCTACAGAGGGAGGTAGACAAGGCAGGGAGTGGCAGGAAATACCGAGGAGAGCACAGATCTCTTTAGGGACACAGTCTCACATTACAGGCACAGTTGTAATTATTCCAATAAAGTGTAATGAAATAATAGAACAGCTATGCAAAGTGAGATTCAGGGAGACTTTTATTTTCTTCTCCATACCTCTTATCCACAAATGCCTTCCAACATGACATTTTCCCAGGTCTGAGTCAAAAATGAGAAAAAGGAGGACATAGCAATAATTATGCTTTTATAGAACTAAATGTGTGCACTTTAAATGGTTATTCTTTATTCTGAGATTGTTTCCTTCTTTTTTCAGTATTATGATAGCTTTTCTTCTTAGAAGTGACGATGATAGAAAGTGTTCATTTTCTCTTTCTTTTTTTAATTGTCCTTACTGGACCAAGTAAAGAGTTGGCTACCTTACGTCAGTTTTTTAAAAAAAATCTTTTTTTAAATTTTACTCATTCAAAAAAGTCTTAGAATAACTGTTTCTGATTTTTCTAATTTTTATGTATAGCATGTATGTTTTTAAAAAAGTAATAAAAAGTTATTATGAAAGAAATAAACCATACATTTTTAGGGGAACCACACATACATACCTACCTCCTTAGTGTAATTTTATTTTAAATTTTTTCTAATCCAGCCATTGCTGATTCTTTGTATTACCCACCATCTCTGGCAGAAACGTGTAGAAAAGCAGCGTCAAGGTTTTTTGGCAATGTTGGGAGATTTTAGTGGTGAGGGAATAATTTGATGCATCCATGGGTCAAGTGAAATTTTTAAATTATTTTTTATGAAGCCAGATTCATGTAATAAGAAATTAATTGCTTGTTGGACAAGAGAAGATATTTTTCTCTGTTGCAAAAGTGAAACTTTAAAAGATATATGTGTATAACTCTACCAAAGTTTAGACTGCATCAAATAACACTAAATATCTGATGAAAAAAATTTTAAAGCAAATTATCTGACCTTATGAAAGTAGCCTGACAGTCAAGGAACAAAACCTCTATTGTGAACAGACTCTATTGCAAGAGCAGGCTGAGAGAGGATTTGGCAAGATGAAGTTTAGGCTTAGACTAATTTCACATGCTAATGAGAATCTCCAGATAAAAGCGGCTTTGTAATGGGTGCTAACCAGTTGGCAGATCAACAAGATTCAGACCCAACAGAGCAGGAATTAGTCATGTTTGTCATAATACCATATGGCTAGAAAGAAACTGGGAGAGTTTGGTTTAGCCTGTGTTGGGGAGTATTTTGGGGAACAATATAAACATCCAGACAAACCAGAGTATACTACATAGCCCAAGAGCCTTCAGATGAGGAGATCGTGTAAGACTCGTGTAACCCCTTGCAATCTCTTTTGGCATTGGAAGAAATTTGTATCCACCAAAATCAGATGCTAGAATTTGAGTTAAGTCCCTTTCCTCCATCTCCAGAATCCATGCACCAAAGAGAGGAAACGTGGCAAGGAAGACAACACAGATTCTAGAGCCACACTGCCTAATATCGTAGCCCCTAGCCATAGGTGGCTATTTCAACTTAAGTTAAAATGAATGAAAGTTAAATAAAATTGAGAATCCAGTTCTATTACCACATTTCCAGTGCGCAACAGCCACATGTGGCTAGTGGCTACCATATTGAAGGAGCACAGGTAGAGAATGGTTCCATCAATGCAGAAGGTTCTATTGGACAATGCTGCTTTAGTGTCAAAGATGAACTACATGAACTTCAGCTTTGCTCAATTTCTTCATCTACAAAATTAGGAAACTAATAATATCTGTCTGACAGGAATGTTAGGAGAAGAGTTCTTTGTAAGCCATAAAACTAATAAACGTTAGCAATTTTGATGAGGATGATGATAGTGATGATGATGACGATGATGGTCAATGACCTCCATATACTTAGAAATGATAAACAATCTCTGTCTTTACTCAGAGTGCACACAATCCCAGGTTATGAAGCTTTTCCTCCAACTCAGCGTGCTTTCTTCTTGACAGTTTCTCCTTCACTCCATGACTTGGGACAAAGACCTTGGCAAAAGGAAAGGGTCCCAGAATCCTAACTGAACACTAATTATGTGTGATGACTAAACTTTAAAAAAATTACATCAGATAGAATTCATGTTATCCACCTAATTTAGTGTTTCCCAAGCTAATGTGCCCAACTCCAAGGAGCTTGGGGAAGTATAGGCAGGTGGAGGGGAGGGAGTTTGTGGCAGGGAATGTGGTATTACAGTTGTTGCCACTATTACAAAAGTCTCCCCAGGAATTATCTGTTTTCCAGGATAAAGCTAACCTAGGCCATGTGGCATATAAAGCAGTGGTTCCATCTGAAATTATATTCTTTCAGTCTAATAATATTATTTGGCAGAACCACAAGCAGTTTCCATTTTCGTAGATCAAGAATGGACAAATCCTGGCAATTTCATATGGTTCAACCTCATGCTTACCTCAGTTTGACCTGTAGCATACAGGTGAAGAGTTCAGGTTTTGCTTAACAGACAGACCTGGGTTCAAATCTCACATGCCACTTAAAAAACAGGTGTTGTTGGGAAATTAATAGAATAATGATAAAATAAATGCAATTTGCAAACCAATTTTGAAAAGAAAATAAGAAAGTGGTTTTGGGGAGCAAAAAGGTTGGGAACCACTAATCTATTCCTCAAGGTAGTGATTTTAATTGAAAATACATCATCCCCTTCGGGCAACTCGAATCATCTAGATTAGAACACAGAGAAGAACAGAGGTAAGTGAGCAGAGGAGAGCTCCTTAAAATCAAAGACTTATCAAAAATCCCATGCCATTCATACCTTAAGCATGATAGAAGCATCTCCAGGTTTGACCATGACAATTGTGCGTAAAAAGTTACCCTGATAGCAGAAAGAAGCAACATTAACTGCAAATGCCAGATATAGAGATTAAAAAATATATAGCAGAACTGTAAAGAGACTTTTGGTCTGGACCTTCTCAATGGCCTGAGAGCTTCACTCTATAACAATAATGCTAAATATCACTACCTAAGAAGGCAGAAACATGTATTATGCCATCAGACTATTTCTATTTTAAAAAGAAATCATTGCACTAAAGCTACAGTACAGATACAGGGCAGCTCAGTGCCCACCACTGATAAGGGAGCTAGGAGAAGGAGGCCACTTGCCCATCATAGCCATGCATGACCTGAAAGAACTGTGTCCTCAAGGACATCCGGTCAGTGCCAGAGGAGGAAGGCCCAACATGCTGTTGGAGGAAAAGGGGGAGATAGAACAATAGCCAAGACACAGAATCCAAACAAACAGGGAGAAATTGAAGAACCAAGAAATCTGAAAGCAAAAAATTAGTGGAGCAGGAAATCAAAAAGCAGGCTAGATGAATTTTGAAAATAAAATTTGCTAAAATTTTGGGTTTTACCCAATATGAGCATGGATGTACGAGGACAAATAGGATCCATTTAAAGGGACCAGAAAAGGATGAACTTCTTTGTCCCGAAAACTCACATATGTAGGATGCTACATTTCAATCAAAATAAAATCTAGCTTGTTACTGGAAATGAAGAAAAAACAGTCTTAATTTTAAAAACACCCTCATATTCATGCAGACCAGCTGTTAATATGACAGTATGAGAGAAAGTGCACAGAATTTGGATTCAAACAAACCCAAGTCATTTGACTCAACCATTTATTATTTTTGTGCCCAAGAGCACATGCCTGAATCTCTGTGATCTTTAGTTCCTTCACCTTTAAAACAGGAGCAATAATACCACCTTCACAGTGCTGGGCTGAAAATGAGATGAGTTCGCACGTGGAAAGTGCCAGTGTCCATACCTGGTACTTAGTTTATACGCAATAAGTTTTAGATCCCTTCCCTTCTCTCTTACGTTGATTCATTTATTAGCAAGTGAAACAATGACTTCTAGATTTATTTTCTCCGTTATACTTGTGCTTCATCAGCTATTCCCCTTTTCTACTACTGTACATACGTTCCTTCCTAATAAGTCTGCCCTGTTGATTCTTCCAAAGCCATGTAAATTGCAATCTCCACTTTTAGATTGACTTAGAATGAATATCTAAGACTTATTTTTGGTCTTAATGCTGATAGTATCCTTTAGCCCAGTGTCAACTGGAGGAAGATTTCATTGTCAGCTGATGTGGGTAGAAGAAATTCTCAAAAAGCAAGAGTAACCTCCCCCACATCTGCCCAAAAAAACAAAGCACCAAAGCCGGCAGCCCTCAGCCTCCCAGCATGAGCAGCTGCTTTGGGCTGAGCCCTCAGCCCCTCAGGCCCGGCTGCTGCATCCTTCACCCTCTAGAGGAGCCCTTGATGGATCTTCAGTCCCAGGTCTCCGAACTTATCAGGAGCAGACATCTGCAGCCACTGCTGCGGGGACCACCCAGAGGGCAGCTGGAGAACCCTGGGGCTCCCTGCAGAATTTGCAGAAAGGTCAAGAGTCACATGCCCCAACCAGTTCACTAAAAGCATCTCAGGGAGACCCGGTGGAAAGGTCGTCGTAAGATAGTGACAGGGCACAGCTTGAGGGGGAAAGAGAGAAGGGGACAGAAGAATTGCTTTTTTAAGTAGCAAAGAGTACATCTGTTTCTGGCTCAGCTTAGACTTTCAAGTCTGATTTTTATTTCGATGGCATTTCCTTGGCTTTTCCAATTCATGTCTAAATCACAAAATGTGTCCATTGTGCACTTCTGGGCTTGCGTACATGTGCCACGGAGCACGGCACTGCAAATGCGTTTTCTCACTTCATTAAACATTGCTTTAAAATGGCATCCAAATGTCCGTTCTCACCATCGCGTCTAGAGAAGATTGGGTTACTTTTTCCCCCCAGTGGGGAACAGAAGGAACAGCTAAGTCACAAGCTGTGATGTTTAATATTTTTCAATTTCACATGTCCGACTTTGGAAGCTGATTGTAGGGACAGCCTGGTCAGCCGTGCCACTGCGCGGAAGGGCTCAAGTTGTCCTGGGGAGGGTTCCATTTAGCCTTGCAAATCTCTGATCTCCACCGCAGCAGCCAAAACTGGCCTATCCCCCCCCCTCACCCCTACCCCCACCCCCACCCCTGGGAGCCCTTTTCACTTCGCTGGGTGAGGTGCTGACTCCACCTCCCTCAGGCAGGCCAGGACTCATTCTGCTGACTTAAGAAGATGCCACGTAAATTAGAACTCATGTAACCATATGGTTCAAACCTGTGGGTCATATTTTATACACAAATGACTGTGACAGGCGGTATTTTTGTGCTGACAAGTTGTATTTCATCCATGTTTACTTAGAAATCCATGCTATCATTAAAAGCTGAACAATAGAACTTTATCCTATTTTCATGCAAAAATTTCATTGAATGTCTTTCTTACTAAAAAAGAAAAAGAAAAATTCACCCATGCAGCATTTGCTTCCTCCTTAACTCTTATTATCTAAGTGTCTGGGGCTATGGTGGTTTCAGAAGGAGTTCTTGAACCCTGGCTTCCAGACTAGCCAGCATAGAGTGTACTAAACAACTATTTTATTTGGGTGCCCAAAATAGAAAGTGTATTAGTTTACCGACCACCGCAAGCTGTGCGATGACCTCTGGATGTTTGAAAACTGAACCAATTGATTCAACCTTCCATGACTTTACCTCCTGGAAAGTGATAAATCAGAGAATATCCAATACAGTGACCAGTAACCTCCAAGACCTCTTGGTAAAAAAAAGAAAAAAAAAATTGTAAACAAAATGCTATCTGAGTCATTCTACAGCTCTGGTCCTTTAAAAACAAACCTTTGAAAAATACTTCTCAAGTTTTCTAGAATTCTGATTAAACCCACAACCCAGCAAATCCTAGAGACTCTGTGATTAAGGTTGCAGGAACTAAGAGACTTCAGCGCAAATCTTGAACTCAAACTTAAAAAAAAAAAACTTTTGTACACACACACAAACACACACACACACACACAAATACACAAATAATACCTTCTGCCTTGAGAAAATGTCTTGAACTCCCTCATTCTCTGCTCTGCCTTTGTAATCCAAAGTAATGCTATTTCCTGAATCAAAACTAGGCATGTGATCTAGGAAAGGCATTTTTCTGATTTATGAATGAATTGATAGAAAATATTCTGATAAAGCTATCAAAATTATAGTCAGATTTAGTTACATATCTGACAATTGACCATTCTTGGGGTTATTTCTTTTAAATTTCTTATAAATCAGGACTGCCCTGACCACTCCAGACACATGGTTGCCAAACTTAAACCCTATCCAGAACCCTGGGAAGCTCTGTAGGGAAGTTTCAAGGAGCATCTCCGGAAGCTCAGGGAAAGCAGGTCCTCACCTCCTGCAGCCAGGCAGGCAGACTGGATTGGAATGCTGACTACACCTCTTACTTTCTTTAAGTAACTGCATAATGCCACCAACCTGTTTCCTTACTTGTAAAATGGCATGAGATGTACAATGCCTAATGCATTTATTAAATGTTCATTTCTACCCCTAACTGAAAGAACAACATGAGATTGCCAAAGGGTACCTGTCCAGGAAAGAGAAAAGTGTGATATGACTAAAATTCGCTTGTACTTCCCTCCTGGGCTCCAGCCTCTTGGCACCTTCTCTCTTCCCCAGGTGTCTATCTGTCAAGTCTCCACTGATAATGGCTTAGGGACTGATCCATCCCAGGTAAAGTATTTTAATGAGAGACTCTGAGAAACTTTAAAGCCTTTATAGATGGAAGGGAATAATTTTCTTTTAATGAACATGTGTCATTCTATTATAAAAATTATATATGATTACTATAAAAAATGAAAAAATGAAGAAAAGTAAAAAGCAGAAAAATTGCCCATTATTCTGCCACCCAAACACAAGGACCATTAACATTTTATTGTCTTTTCTGTATGTCTGTTTTTTGTAGACTTTATTTGTGTATGTGTTTAAAAGGGGATGATTATGTTGTTTTTAGTTTTGACTTAGGACAGAATGCATGTGCAACTTTGTACCTTTCTTGTCATTTAGCATGGTAACTCAGGAAGCATTTTCCACATTATCATAGACTTCTCATAAATAATCATTTTAAATTGCTGCAAAGTTAGAGATACATTTTTAAAGGTAGACTTCTTTTTTTAATTGTTTATTACTTTAAAGGGAAAAATTTAACACTAATAGGTGCTGGAGAAGATAAATGTATAAAACAAAAACTAAATGTGGCTTCTCTGAGGGGAGGGATTTTTGTCTCTTTTTATCATCTGCAATCAGCCTTCAGCTTAAACTAGTGCCTGGCCCATGCTAGATGCCCTTTAGTGAAAAAGATTGAATGAATATGTGGCCTCTGGAACTCCGGCTCCTAAAGCAGCACTGTACCCTGGTTTGCTATAAACTTATTTTAGAGAATGATTGATAAATAACTTGCTCACTCTATGCCTCCGTTTCTTCCATGATCTGTTGCTAAGATACAACTATGAGTAAATACATGATTCTAAAAACAGCAATAGATTTTTTTTGAAACTACCTGTTTCCCATTTAACACCCTCACAAGCATGTTTTGAAAACTACAGGGAAATCTGAGACTACTTCAAATTTTTTTAGAGCTCTTTAGAAATTTTTTTTAAATGCAAGTTATAAAGCCAGTCAGTGATTCTCTGACCCCCAAGCAACCAAATCCGTTGGAAAGTGTGTACAAATGAATAAGAAAAGGATCTCATTTAATGCAAAAGTAAATTATAAAAGATCCACTACTTTGTTTACCCAAAAGCTTTAATCCCCAAGAAAACACATCAAGACTGTGCCCTGCCCTGCATGTATTTGTGTGAGGTGCTGGCCAATGTGATATCCAGTTAGAGTCTAGAGTCTCACCACCAAGAACTAGGGCAAAGTCAGTCATTGGTTCAACCCAAGTACCAGAAACTGGTTCATAGAAAATATCAAATAACAGTTGGGCAGATCTGAGAGATGTACCAAAATGCTCATACCTAGTGAAAAGATCAGAGCAAAAGTAGATTTTTTTTCTAATCTAGGAGCTACCATTGAACTTACCCTTGTATTATAGTGAGTAATTCTTAGTATATTATATTAACATCATAATTATTTTTGCCCTTCCAAAACTTAAAGATAGAATATATACCCCTGTAAATGCCCAGACAACTATTGTATGAGCAAAATTGGACTTTGAAAACAATTATAATGTGGGCAAGAAAAATGTTAAAATTTTCTTGTTGAAATCATTACCACTTAGCCTAGTACACAAGCTTAGCACAGGCAGTCCAAGGAAATAAGGAAGGGCACGCATTGCCACGTTCTCTCTTCTCTCGAAGCCCACAACACAGACTTCAGACAACAGAGGTGTCTGAGACAACAGCAAAGTTGGATAAGAGGTTGGAACATGGAACCTGTGAAGCCAGGATAAAGAAAGTAGGGAGATTCAATGTGATAAAGAAGATGAGACAGATCTTTTGGGATTTTAAAAATTAATCTGTAATTATGTGAAAAGATGTTTATGCAAGAGGGCAACACTCTCTTTTCCATCTCTACTGAGGCAGGTCAAAAGAAAACGGACTGAAGCTGCAGCAGAGCGGGTTTAGGAAAGACAGAAGAAGGAATTTCCTGAATGTGGAGGTCGTTAAAAACTAGAATGAGTTACTAAGGGAGTCTGTGGACACTCTTCCTCTGGGGAACATTTAAAAATAAGATAAATTTTCATCTGTCAGGGAGGGTTTAGAAGTAATCCAACCAGAAGGCTTCTCAAAGCATTTTCCAGCCCTATAACCTGAAGGCCAAATTCCCTCCAATTTTATTTCTACAGTTAACTAGACCTGAGATGAATGCCTGAAGCAGAATTCAGGATTTCAGATACAGTAACTACAGGCTAATGCTTTTTGTTCTATAGTAAGATGCCACTTTGCATAAAAGACTGAAGTTATAATCCTTCCTGGAAACCACATCAAAGAAAAAACTCACAACTCGAAACTTGGCAAATTAACTATTGCTCAGACATCTTTACTCTCCTCCTAGCAAATACAAAATGCCATCTCCTCCCCTGCGTTTTCTCGTTCCCTTATGACTACTGAGCACACCTTTCCAGTTCTTAATTTTATTTTTCCCAGACAGTCATTCCAACTCTTCCATTTTTACAGCTAGTCAGTTTCCACCAAACAGTTTTTCAAAACCTAACCAAATACTTTCCCAGCAATTATTTGGCTAAGTTTCAACCTTAGATAAAACAAGCTAAAGGACAAGTTTGTGTTTTTGAAAAATCATATTTGGACACATTCCTTTCTTTTCATCATCTCTGGAGTTTTCATCAAGCCAATCAGTGGATTTCATTCCACCTCCAAGGATGGACTATCCTGACACTTGTATGCATTGATATAACACTCTCCCTTATAATCGGCCTGCTTTGTTTGAGTTCCATGGTTTTCCTTTCCTTTAAAAGCTTTGAGTCTCCTTTGTTTCAGGCCAAGTCAGGAATGTGAAAAGGAATTAATAGGCAAACCCTCCTCCATGATCACTGGTGCCTCCTCATCTTCATTCTTAGCCGAAGGTTTTGCTTTTTCCTTAGGCTTCTCCCTCCTCCTCCTCACCCCCTCACCCCAAGGCATTTGTTAAAAGGTCCCTCTGAGTTCTCCAACTCTTTTGTCCAGCACTCGAACTCTCTGAATTCAAGAGTAAAGAAAAGGAATTTGGCTTAGGTAAGAAAAGGGGAGACGGCACAAGGGAAAGGGAAGAGAAAGGGGCTTCGGCCACTCTGGACACTGGCGAGATGCTTCCTAACAGTTCTCTCTTGGGCAGAGCAAGAAAAGTCCTTGGGCACATGTCATGGCAGGACTTGGGCAAAAAGAGCTATGTGGCCTCCTAGAAAAATGATGCGAATGTATTCATCAGTTATGGATCGAAATAGATCATAATACTTAAACCATCCATGAAACCAGCAAGGGTCTCCAACTTCGTTTTCAGTTCTAAATGAAGGTAGCCACACTGCAATAATCAAAATAAAAGAAAATCATCATTATTTTTACTTCTGTAGAAGCATCTCAAGGATCTTCAAGTCTTAGTGGGAATGTGGTGAGGAGGGAGATCACCTTAGTCTTTCTACCCCATAAGGAAAGTAAATGAGGTGTGTTCTCTGCTTATGCACATGGGTAGAGCCAGGAGCAGGGTGAAGGTGTTATTTACCCAGGGCAGCATAAGTAATCGCAAGTTCCTCCGTACCCAACTGTAACATGTACTTCCCCAGGATGCCCTGTAGGATGAAATTGATTTGTATAGTTAAATAGATAATAAGGTGAAAAACTAAAAAATTAAATAGATACATTTATACACAACAATATTAAATTGAGCTTATGAATAATGTCTTTCAAATAATGCATCATTAAATATTTAACATCCGGAGAGATACTGATCCACAGCAGTAAATCTTCTGAGCAGTAGTTGGTTTACTCAGCCTGTCTAGTTCTGAATCTCTTAGGTTTATCTGGAGAGGTAATCACAGCCCCAGTCCTCTTCAGGCCACTGAGTTTAACTTTCTCAGAAAGAGAGCTAGAGACGGAGAGGAAGACAGAAACAGAAATAGAGCTAGAGATAGAGAAAGGTCACAGGAGATCCTTTGAATTGGTTCCACCTCAGGGAACCTAGTCCCACTCAGACACACTCAAAGACAAACAAATGGCTCTGGGTACTCCATCTTAGATGGTTCACCCTGCCCCAGAAACTGGTAATCCAGTCCTTCATGGAACAATCCCTGAGCTAATTGTTTCCTGGTTCCCTGAAGCACTGAGAGATTATGATGAGCATAGTTCCCCCATTTAACCCCTCCGCTTCCTTACCCCAGTGCATCCAACCACCACTCTCATTTGCAGATGAGAATCTCCATTTTCACACATGGTCCGAGCCTTTGTCTCAATCCTTTGCCTTAAAACAACCAGCTGGTTCTGCCTTGGTCCCTCACCTTCCATAGTTTCTGGTACAGATCAAGGGCAGAAACACCCTTGGAAGGGAAGAAACCACATTCTAGCTCACAGAAGCACGTAGCCCACTCAGAGAGAGTCTGCCAGAGCATCAGGGTACCACAGGATACCACGTCCTCTGCTGAAACTTTCGGAAACAAGGCTGGTTCTCCTGCAGCAAAACAAATCACACTTTGAACAAAAAGCTCCAAAACTTAGAAGGAAGAGAAGATGGAAGCTGCAGATCTCTTTGTAAATTATATATTATCTATGCCTAGAATGCCCGGAGGGGTCATGAATTTAGAGAACTCAACAACAACAAAAAGCCAATATCTGACACCTTATGTTCCTAAAACTCATTACAGCTCTGGGAATGGAAGTATAGGGAGAAGGAAAAAAAAAAAAAAAAAAAAAGAAACAGTAAATAAATTATTTAGAAGAGGAAATGTTTTCATTATTTTCTTGTGTTTTTCTGAGCTTTTCCCAATAGTTTCAAGACTGGTAGAAAGAGAGGGAGTCCTGTCTCCTAAATTATCCTTTGAATTCAAATTATCTCTGGTCTGGGATTGAAAGGATCTTTCATGCCTTTATGAACTGGAATTAAAGATACAGAATCCTCCAATCTTAACCCTTTTGTCTCTTTCTAAAATATCATAAGGAAAAGGAATAAGGAGATTTACATCATGTATCATCTGAGAAAGAGATTAAGGTTGTTTTGTGTTTTGTTTTTTTTCTCCAAATCTGCCTTTCATATTAAGGAAACTTCTATTCCTTACACTGTATCTGGAAAATGTCTTGTAAAAAAGGTGCTGGCCCTTCTTTGATACCTGAAATCCTACTACACATGCTCACATTTTATTCACAGAAGGTTCCAGGAGCCCATCTCCACTGTGCTCTGTCACACTGAGCAGGTAGCTGGTAAATGTTAGGAGTCCAGTGAACGTGTGGATCTAACTCATTAGCAGTGAACTGCTCAAGACGTCTCGCTCCTCTCAATACCCTCGGTCGGTAAACACTCAATAAAGTCTGATCGACTAAATGAATAAGTGAATGAGCAATGATGTCTAAATCACTAAGGGGGAGGTTTCCCCTCCTTCGCCCCTCCCTGCCCTCCTTTTCGATCTTTCCTGGGAATCACTCCTTGTCCATTTTCTTCCCTTAAGACATTTTTAGAAATCAAAGGAATGCACCCTATTCCGAGAGTCCTACACATGCTGTTTCTTATTTCATCTGAGAAAGAATTTACTGAAGAGTCCTCCCCACCGCATATGGATTGAATTTCCATTCTCTTCTCCCCATTTCCACCTTTCTTTTATTTCTGCTCCATCAGAGCAGAGCACTCAATATGCTACAGAAATAATTTTCTGCTGAATGAGGCTCGGCCATAAGTCAAGGGCAGATTTATTAAGGCCCCTGCACAGCCTGTTCCCCGGCTTACCATGGACATGACAGTTTAAATCTTTGATCACCCTTACACGTAACCCCTTCACTGCTGAACAACCCAGACCCGCAAGAAGAGCAGCCCCTCCAGGCACTCGAGATGAGTTGAAAACGGTTCTGAGCACACTCAGGCAAGGCATCTTCGCCAGGGTGTCCAGTGCGTTTGGAGGTATTCAAGGTATAGTCAGGGTGGCTTAATGACGAGGATACCTTCTGAGAAGTGCATCGTTAGGTGACTTTGTCACTGTGTGACCATCATAGAGTATATAGCCTATTGCTCCTAGGCTGCAAGCCTGTACAGCATGTTGCTGTACTGAATCCTGTAGGCAACTGTAACACAATAAATATTCAGGTTTTTAAACATATGCAAACATAGAAAAGGTAATGCATTGCACTAGGACATTAGGACAGCTACAAAGTCACTAGGCAATAGGAATTTTTCAGCTCCAGTATAATTTTATTGGACCACTGTGGCATTATGTGTTCCGCTGTTGACCCCAACATCACTGTGCCTTGAGTGACTGTATTTCCCCCTCCCCACCCACTATTCTTCTCTACCTACCTGCCTCTGCTTTCCTGGGGAAACTCCACTGCAGCTTGTGTCACCAGGAGAGCTGCTTTATGTAGGGAGGTAGTTGGGTGTTCTGTGAGAGAGTGTCGTCGTTTCTGTTTGGGTTTTTTTTTTTTTTTGCTTCTATATTTAATAATTTTACCCCTCTGTGACAGTTTACCAAACATCTGGCACTACATAAACCAGTTTTTAAAAAAAAAACCCTTGAATCATTTGGGTGGTGAGATTCAATGAGTGCTAAAACAATTACTTCTACTGTAATTCGATGTTGTATGTTGCATCCGGGGTACTTTGGTCATCACCAAACACACACGCATGCGCACGCACACACACACACACACACACTTTCTCTTCACAAAATAGTGCTGGAAGTTGCCATTTAGAATATTAAAAGGCTTGCACAAATTTGAAGGCCCCAGGGAAGGAGTCCTCCTTTCATGCTAACAAAAGTGAAATACCTGTATCATGTGTATCAGGTGGCCAGCATGTGCGTTCTCTGATTTTAGACTCCTTAGCCCATGTTTGCCTCACTGACGCCCCCTAAACAAATGATTACTACTGCTATTCCTCCTAAGTGGGTAGCATACTACATGTATGTTTTCCATATACTTTACTTCATCAGATTGTCACCATAATTCCTGGAAGTGGATGTTATTGTCCTCATTTTGCACACAAGAAAATCTGAGGCCTTAACCTAGTGAGTTGCTCAAAGTGACACACTGATACAGGTAGCGGAAAATCCTCAGATCCTCTTTGGAGGCACAATCTCTTTACAAATAACTCCTTGTGAAATCACCACAATGCCAAAGAGCTTGTGGAGAGGGGTGTTAGTAAAATACTTCTTCTTTTCTGAGTATAAGTACAAATTCACACTACACAGAAAAAGAGAAAATGACCCAACCCCTCCCCAAAGATAACCATGCTACCATCTTGGTGCATATCCTTCCAGACTTTTTTTCAATGAGAAGATGCTATTGTTGTTGCTGTTTTAAGGTCAAACAAGATACTCATCCATTTTACTCAAAAACATTCACAAAAGACTCCTTGAGCATATACTAACAGGAAGGAGGGATTATATAATGACACAATTGAAATTGTATAGCTCATGAGAACAACTCAGCCAGTAAGTTTCTTTATTAAAAAGTAGCTTAATTGACATAGCCTAGCATTAACCTTAAAGATGCCTCTTCTCTATTTTAAGTGTTAAAATAGAAGGCAGAGCCCGGCAAACTCATTTTGAGAGATGCAGGTAAAGTTTGGCGGCAAAAGATAAGCTGTAGACTAGAAGAGTGCAGATTAGTCACATAAAATATGTATAATGGATGTGAGAAAGATTCAATCAGGAGATAACGGTTTCATAGTTACCCCAGGAGGAGTCTGCCTTCCACAGCTCTGGTCAAGGAACCCTGACATCACTTTGTGAGAAATGAAGAGTGGCAGAATTGGGGTGGAGGAGACAGGCACAGAGAAGAGAGAATAACTAGAGGAAATTTCCAGGTATTTAAGGTAGATTTCCCCTTTCACAGGGAAAAGTAGAAATCCAGGACCAAACAGAACTGACACAACCACCATAAACTCATTGACCATAGTATCGACGTAGGGTATATTCCCCTCAAATTACAACTACTTCTAGAAACATCGAAGAATCTCAGAATCCAGGCATAGAGTGGCAGCATCTGGGAAGAGCTAGCCACAGAGCTGCGTAGAGAGCTCATACATCTTCTGTTTTTGTTTAGGTAAACACAAGTTCCTGCCCACACCCAGTTGTTGCCAGAGACACTGGAAGAGAAACACGAATGCATTTTTCTTTCGGCAGAAGATTAATTGTGCATCCTCCGACTTGAGTGCTGGTGTAGTCCTCGGGGCCTCACAAACTCTGCTTGGAAGAAGCAAAAGGAAACAATACGGAAAGTATACAAAGAGCTGAGGAGAGCGAAATCTTCAGGACCTGGCTTGGTGCTGTCGGGAGAAATAACAAAGAAGTAGTCAAATTTCCAGAAAGTTGGGTGTTTGCAAAAGACCCTAAATGTTTTCTACTTGGGGGCACCAAATAAGTACACTGTGCTGCTGTTGGGGTCCCCTGTTAGTCCTGCAGAAACAGCCTAAGGCCTCACACCCTGTGCTCATACTAAAACTTAGTTTATCAAAGGGGAAAGTATCCACTGGGCTGCCTTTTTCCTCTTGGCAGGTCCTCAATTGTCACTAACACCTGCCAGCTGTACAAGGTCATCCACCCAGCTCACTTGCGGGATATTTTCATTATCTGCCAAATGAGCTGGGGGAGCTCTTACTTGCAGAGAAATATATGTGTTCCGTCCCTAATCACATCCATTCATCTCCTTGGAGCATTTTACTTGGGCCCTAGCAGTGATTTCAGGCAGGCATTTATCTTGGAGTTTATAGGATATTTAGCCATATCTGCTAATACTGTGAACATTTTTTAATCTGCATGTTTTAATGTGCAGTTGTAATAATAGAGGTGTGTCATTCCTTAAATGTTTTCATTTCAAATTAATTTTTATGATTGAATTTGGTCCCATAAATTCTTATTTATGAAAAACAAGTTGCCCATATGTCTGAAAAGCCACTTCCTTGACATTTCTCCCAAAATACCTTAAAAGCCAAGAGTATGCCAGCCACATTGGAACAATGAGGATAATTGACAGGTTTTGTGCCTGTGTATTTTTTTTTCCCCTGTGCCTCAAAGTTTCTAAGCCTTTGGGAGCCTCCAGGGACAATGAATCTGGTTTAATAACTGTGAAATGCTATTGAACTGGCAATAAAAAATATTCTCCACCACCAAACAATATGATACTTACAACAGCCAGCAATCCTGCCAATCACAGGGCATTCACTCAAAACTGACTTGAGTTCCTCTAGCAACGGGAGTGCCCCCTTGTAAAATGTGTGTGCACAAGAGCGAGAGTTTGGCAACATCAGAGGAGCTCTGCAGCTGTACACCACAGTTTGGATTGCACTGAACTGCTGTATTTATGTTCCCCTAGAAGAAAAACTTCTCTCTTGTTTGCAGAAGGTAAATTAAAACATCAGGGTTGCGTGCTAGTGCCCGTCGCCTCTACCACGTGCATTTTTACTCTAAGTCCATCATTCATAAATTAGAGTACTTATTCTATAGACCCACTACAACGTTCCCAAGGTTCCTCATTTTGATGGACAGATTTGGCAAAGTAGCAAGTTATTCCACATGAAGGTGATTTTTGTTTTTTTTAAGTGAAAGGAGCGAGCAGGGCATAAGGGGGCCTCACTTAAAATAAACAAGAAAGGAAGAAAATGTCATTTATTTAAAGCTGAGAAATGTCCTTTTCTGGGAAGAAGTTCATAAGATCCACTGAGTTGTCGACAGGACGACAGGACGGCTAACCAAACGACCGCTCGAGGAAGGTTAATGACCGTATTCTCCCAATGGGTAATTCTTTTTCTACATGAGATCAGGAGCCAGTCTGATTTAGGCAAATTGGCTCTGTTTTTAAGTATACATTATATGGAGGAGCACTGGTGGGCAAACACTCCAAATTTGAGATAGGTAGAGTAAGTCATCACACCAGACTGCTGCACCATGTCTAGAAATCTAAGTCAAGAAGCATGGACAGCGGAAGCATAGAAGGTCATCTTAGATGTCCTTTAGTTGGAAAGTCCAGCTACGCACAGGCTGAAGTCATAGCAGAATTTCTGCTATTCTGCAGCTGCGCACCATTATTATTCTTGACCCTCTGCTCGGTGTGAACTGGGGATTTGATGCAGCACAGATAGGATTTTGAATTGGTTCTTTCCCAGACAAAAGGGGTGAAAGGAGAAAATTCTCATGCAGACAGGGTGGATTGCCACAGAAATCAAATGAAAGACAATAGTATGCTCAGTATTTTCCTTGATGCTTGACTTTTGAGGTTGCAAATGTAGCAGTTCCAAAGGGTTCAAAGAAGAAAGAGGTTGCAAACAAAGGGGTTCCAGGAAGCGTGGTGACAGAACTCTTCTTTGAATTTGACACTATTAAGATCCCTGTCAGATTGTACAAGGGACATTTCACTGATAAATATGAAATCTTTTATTTTAAAAAAAAAACCTAATCTTTTTATTAGTTTGTGGAATGAGGCCAACACTCTAGCAATGGTTTTTTAATAAATTTTGAATCCCTTACTTGGCTGTGGTCCCCTTTGCAGCACAAGCCCATACATAGCAGGTTCTCAATAAGTGTTAACTGACAATGTGCTTCTACTTTCTCAGTAGCTGAAAATATCGTCAGTTTAACCCTATGTTTCTGCTTCTTTTGTAGGTCATAAATGGTCAAATAGTGGCAGTTTCATAGGGTTAAACCCAGTGCTTACTAACTACCCCTATACTGTCAGCTACTTCATTCCACAATGAATGAAGAGGTGCTGTGTGCGCCTGTCCCTGCAGCTAGACTTGGCTCCACTTTACCAGCGAGGAGATATGTAGACTGGTTAAGAGATTGCCAAAGCCAAGTAGTTACCTGAAGAATAGCAAAATCTTGTGTATTAGTCCCTAAACCTTGTATGTTAGGAATGTTTTCATTGTAAGTAAAAGGAGCCCAACATAAACAATTATAAGCAGAAAAGTGGATTTAGGGGCTCATAAACTGGAAAGTTAAAAGGTGGAATTTTTTCAGGCACAAGCAATAACAATGTCTCTCTCTCTCTCTCTCTTTCTCTGCACCCCTCCCCAACTTTTTGTTCTACTTGTCTCTCTTCTTTTGTGTGGTGGCTTCATTCTCTCTTGCCATAGGCTTTCTGTAGATACAACTTGCCATCCAAAAGCCTCCCAAATCTGTCCCAGTGCCCATGCACCAGCTCTCATGGAAGGGTCCTACTTGGGCCATATGCCTTGGCCCAGTCCCAGTTGGAGAGCAAGATTGGATTGGGCCAGACCTAGAACATGAGCACATCCCCCAGCGTCAGGAACAGGCTCTATGACTGACAATCCAGCAGAACCTTCTAGAATAAAAAAGATGCAATTTCCCAATGGAAAGAGAAGAAGCAGCAGACAAAACCACAGATGCTCCATATTACCTTGCCAGTCCATCCCCATATGCTATCCTGACTGAGAACTCTAAAACAATCCATTTGCTGGCCGATGAACCCCATTCTCATTACAAAGCTGGCATCCATGAGACTGAAAGACAACTCACGACTGAACTCCTCCTTCCCTAAACTCCAGCCACAGGATGTAGCTGGTGCTTGCTTCCAGTCAGGGCCTGGAGGCCACAGGAGTTGGTACACACTTTTGCTGAACCAAATGGATTTGGTCTCCAAGTGAGCCAGTTGGTTCTGAGCTGTATCATGTTTATGGACTATAACATGACCATGTCAGACCTGGTCAAGGGTTTCAAAATTTGGTGCCCTTGTTTCACCATATAAACCACACAAAGGTATGTGTGGACATCAGGGCAAACCCACCACACCTAAACAAACCTGCAAGAGGGCAAGCCACACTGCATCTCTAAAATGAGACGGACATCCCAGGCATTTCAGAATTAATTGGGGAGGGCAAAGGTTGTCAGAAAATGAAATTAAAATAGTCTGCAGATTCTCTTACATTGTTATACTATTTACCCAGAGATTCGTTGATAGGAAATAAAATAAATGATTAAAAGCATATATAGGGGCCGGGTGCGGTGGCTCACACCTATAATCCTAGCACTCTGGGAGACAGAGGCGGGAGGATTGCTCAAGGTCAGGAGTTGGAAACCAGCCTTAGCAAGAGTGAGACCCTGTCTCTACTAAAAATAGAAAGTAATTAATTGGCCAACTAAAAATATATACAGAAAAAATTAGCTGGGCATGGTGGCGCATGCCTGTAGTCCCAGCTACTCGGGAGGCTGAGGCAGAAGGATCCCTTGAGCCCAGGAGTTTGAGGTTGCTGTGAGCTAGGCTGATGCCATAGCACTCTAGCCCGGGCAACAGAGTAAGACTCTGTCTCAAAAAAAAAAAAAAAAAAAGCATATATAGGTGTTTAACCAATATTTATTAAACTCAACTGGATTAAATTTAGGGTTGTTTGTCTGAACTTTTAGTTAGATAGGAAAGCATGCCATGACTCGCTTAGCTGTCTCCTCTGACAAAATGACAAATCTGGTAGCAATTAGGAAGCAGTGGGCACAATGTTCTGGCAGAATTTGGCTGTGGTTGGAGCCCATGGAGTGTGACCGTATCCACTGTATAAGATGGGCTGAGACCTCGCTAAGGTGGGCAGGGGTGGGGCAGTCTGGTTTTCAAGCATACCCTCACTGAGCAAGTATGCTCTGCCCGCGTGCCCTGTTGGGGTCTTCTCTAGTTTCCAGACTATTTTCTTAACAGAGGGCACCGCTTTAATATCCTGCCATCACTCTTAAGGGAGCCTGTCAAGAGCAGCCTGAGGGAGAGCCACAAGAAGTTAATAAGACCAGGGTCAAATGTCTTTAAAGAATATGGCCTTCGAGGGCCAGACACAGCCCTTCGGACACTGCCCAGCAAGACCATACAGGTGTCCAGAGAGCAAGGTGCCACCCTGGGGCCCCTCAGAAGTCTTTGGCCATCTCTGCCTGTGTCTAAACAGCACTGGGATTAATTCAGCGTTGCCCTGGGGTAAGAGCCTTCCCTGCAGGTCGGCTACTCACAAGGGAGCTTTCCCTGGAAAGTTTTTAAAAACCATTCACTCACCAGAAATTCACCATTGCTAGCCTTGGGCCATTTTACAGACAATACAATGACTCATTGGAGGATGAGTGGTGGTGGGAAGGAGGAAGGGGCTCATTGTGGTTGATAAAGAATGCTGTTCCTAACTGGGTGAAGCCCCTCACGTTATTAATGTAGGCTACACACAGTGGAACAAAACAATATTAATATTAATAACACTTACATGGCACTTATGACATGCCAGGAACAGTTCTAAGGGTTTTCCATATACTAACTCAGTTACACAATCACCTTGCAAAGTGCATACTATTATTGCCCCTATTTTACAGCCAAGCATCACAAGCAGTAAGCGTTTATCACCCAAAGCCATATTCTTAGCCACTATAAACACTGCCCCAACCAGAAGGTTTTTGTCTTTTAAATAAGATAATACATATAGAATGCATAAGGAATGCACTTAGCATATATTATTATTAATAGTATACCAAGGCAAAGGACATGAACAGAAACTTTTCAAAAGAAGACAGAATAATGGCTAACA
>VBSM01002217.1:25130653-25173241 GCA_008086735.1 Cheirogaleus medius | reverse complement strand
TACATAACCGTAATATTTGTACTCCCATAATATGCTGAAATAAAAAAAAAGAAAAAAGAAAAAAAGAAAAGAAAAGAAATAAATAACAATAATAATTTTTAAAAAAGGAACTGAGCTAAGCAAAGCCAAGCTAAAGGTAAAATTTACCCTGCTTGGGAGTATTGAGTGCCCTCTTAATAGCCGTGGAAACTATAAATCTAATCCAAATATTCAGGATTTACATTGTTTCTTTTATATGATGGATCAGTTTTAAAAAGTGCTGTGCCCTTTAACATTTGTTTTGTTCTTAAATATAGAAGGACAAGGAATGGAAGGAAAAACTGGAGAGAACAAAGGAAGAGGTGAGGAATGAAGATGGTTCAGCTTGTCACTAAGGTTAATAATGATCACCCCTGGGATGGCCATTCATCAGCTGGGTTGAGAAAGGGCCACAGAACCCGAAAGATGAGTCGGAGCAGCACCTGAGCGAGCCAACACACTTAACTTCTCTCAAGATTTTGGCATGCGATGCATGCTTAAACAAAACATTGAGAAAAAGTTTTATCTTTTTCATAAATGAAATTGGTATCATGGTGCCTCCATAGCCTGAAGGAATTAATTGTCAAAGTCTGTTCCAGGAGCTTTTTTTCCCTAACTTTAACTTTGATTGCCTTTTATGCATGTAGAAGCTAAAGCAGTTTATACTAAAATGCTGGCTAGCCTTCTGTGAAAAAGCAAACTCTCTCAAGGCACAATGACTTCAGCCACCCTGGGGAGGCACATCTTTAATCAGGACTGAAAGCCTAGCGCTGTTGGTAGGTTGAAAATGAATGTATTTTCTTGAACTTCATGGTGTTCTTAATTACAATTTTAAAGGGAGTGGATGTTAAAGAATCTCTGGCAAATTTCTGTTTTGAAACGTTGCTCCAAGGTCCGAATCTCAGTTTACTTGCCCTTCAATCACTTGTTTCTCTATTTCACAAAGCTGAACTGCCAATTCTTAGTTCTTTCTGGAAACTCCTCATCTTTCCTGAGAAAGATGCTTTTTGAAATCCCCAAAATTTCTTCAGAGACTCTGGAGATAAAAGCATTAAGAGAGAAGAATCAAGCCCATCCTGGTTTTCTTTTGTTCCATACACTTGAGAATATTTTAAATGTCCAATTTTCTGTAAGAATCAATACCTGACCTACTTCCTAGTCATTTGGTAGATAAATACGTGAATCCAGGACTCAAGCGAAAGGTTGACCAGTGAGAATGGTATAAGCCACAAACTCATGATGCTAAGAGGTACCACTCCTTTCTGTCTAGCGGTCTCATGCACCATGGCCAAGTCACTGTCCCTCTCCATTTTCCACTTATATAACATGAATAGTATTTCACATCAGTCATGCCATGAGAGAATATAACTGTGGCCTTTCTTTGCGTTCCTATTAAAGATCTTCCATGAAGCTCTGGCCTTTCTCCCCGTTTCCTCCATGATCCAGACCGAAGGGAAAACCAAAATCCAAGCTGGGAGCCAATCAGAAACCTAAAACCAACTTCTCCAATTGGACATGTTTGTAAACATCAAGCAAATTAAAATTTTTCTTCAATTCTTTTAGACATGCAATTCATCAAAATTGAGCTTTCTCTACTTTAAATACTTGAAATGGTTATCTAATTGGCTATTTTTCTAGAACAGTTCATGACTCATGTGCTTTTAAACAGGGGTCAAAAAACATAATGTGCTCTTGATACTGGTTTGACATTTCCAGTTTGGGTGGCTAGGGTGCAGAAGTGGCTTACACACTAGGCGGATGCATTGCCTTTTTCTAGACAAATGTACTTCGTGACATTTTATAACAATAATATGATTATGCAGCCTGAGCATCAGTTCTTCAATGGTGTTTTAAAAATACTTGAAAGAGAGTAGGATCCTCCATACAGTAGGACAACGTGCCGCCTCCAACCCCCACCCTAAATATCAACTACCACACACAGAAAGGGCCAGGCACAATAAAGCTTTCCTTTTAGATTTGGTTTGGAGCTTATCCCAACACTAGAAATTATTTTTGGTATGAGTCCTCTTTATTACTGGTTTTCTATAACTATTTGAGTATAATTTCAAATCTTAAAAAGAATAAAAAATAAAAATAAACTCATATGAAGCAAATACAAAACAATGGCAAGGAGTCACTTTGGAATCAATATGATGTCCAAGCACAAATATGTCAACCTAATAATTAACCCTAACCTCATGTTTACAGTATCCCTCTGGGCACATCTGAAATGTTTTATTTATAATTATGACATTTCCCCTTTTGTGAAAAGTCTATTATATTTATTAGAACTTTGTTCTCACCCCCATTAGTTACAAAGCAAAGAATGTGGCCCATAATGCAAAATATTTCAAGAAATGGAACCAACTGCTTAAAAATACATACCTGCTATCACCAGTAGCACTTGTAACAACATAATGGCAAAATTCTGGTAAATTGTCTTTGTCTGTTTTCAGAGGCCCAATATGAAATGGAGACATTGATCTCAATTATGCAGCTATTTTGGGTTTGGTTGCTTGCTTGAATGATTAGGATAATTATCTCAATTATTCTCTGCACTTTGTGTGTGCAGACGCAGACTTAAAACATGATAGGGTGGAGAGTACTTAATGGGAAGACAGAAAACCTGGATTTAAATGGATCCATGAGTAAGCCTATAATTTTGAACAAGTTGCATCCTCTGTGTGTCTCCGTTTATCCATCTTACAAACAGAGAAAGAAATAGAAACTCCATTGTATAAGAGCAAATCAAGATTATTGAACTTAAAAACCTTTTCAGCAGCTTTTAGAGAAAATGTCACATGAAAACAAAATAATGCTGTGTTAGCCCAGATCTCCCAGAAAACAGAGCTGAATCAGGAATTCAGTCCTGATTTCTTTGGGAGGTGGAATCCCAGGGCAATGAAAGTGAAAGAAAAAGAAGTGAGACAAGGAAGGGTACAAGCAATGCAAAGTAATGCATTATTATGTTGGCTGGTGCTTCACAGTGGTTCTCAGAGACATGCAGAAGTCCATAGAGGGAAGAAGGAAAGGGCATTTAGCCAGTTCCTTCCTACTCCCTGTTTGCCACTGGTCCAAGCACATACTATGGGGAATTAACGCCACACTTCTAGGTTGCACCATCATGCCCTGCAGAGTGTCATTTCATCAGAGTTGGGAGGAGGTGGGAGAATCCAGAAGCCCAGGTGTGTTGACCAGATGGCATCAGGCTGCACAATGATGTGGGTCCTCACAGAGTGAGAAGCACAGCAGGAAGTGAGTAGAGTGAGCAGCTGAGACCTGGGAGACAAAGCTCGTGACATGTGTGCAATGCAAACCTAGTTAGCCAAATTGGCTCCCTACTATAACTACAGATTTGGTATATCAATGAGTTACCAAGAATTACCAAAGTGCCAACCAATTTGCCAAAGTACACTGGCCCAAATAAAAAATACTCAAGTTTCACCTAAGTGGACATATAGGAATAGCATTTATCGGGTGTCGGGCAGGTGGGAGGGGGGAGGAGGGGATGGGCATATACAAACATAATGAGTGAGATGTGCAACGTTTGGGGGATGGTCACGCTTGAAGCTCTGCCTTGAGGGGGGAAGTGGGCATGGGCAATATACGTAACCATAATATTTGTACCCCCATAATATGCTGAAATAAAAAAAGAAAAGAAAAGAAAAGAAAATACATGTTCCATTCCAAAAATGAAAAAAACAAAAATAAACAAATAAATGCAATCAGAAGATAAAAAAAAAAATACTCAAGTTTCTGGGTTTGAACAGAAAAGTTAGAATATTTTCTCTAAAGAAACGATTTAAAAGGAAGGGACAAAATGCTAAAAACATGGATGATTTTAAACCTTTCTAGAAGCCACCATGTCACCAATGGAAGACAGCATGGGGG
Source organism: Cheirogaleus medius (assembly GCA_008086735.1). NCBI lineage: Eukaryota > Metazoa > Chordata > Mammalia > Primates > Cheirogaleidae > Cheirogaleus > Cheirogaleus medius. Next base: position 25,169,332 of record VBSM01002217.1, on the reverse strand, counting down.
AGGGAGCACTGTGCTAGGAATTAGGCCCAGCTCTTCCAATAGCGAGCAATTCACTCCAGTCAGCATGCAGCAGCCTTGGCCTTGCTAGTCACAGTACTAGGAAGTAGGGCAAATGCAAAATTCACGGGCATTGCTTTCCTATTGAAGAGCTCAAGTTCTAGTCCCGGAGTTTAGTGGCTTTCTTTCTCTTTTTTTGGCATAGGCAACATCCATTCTTTCTCCTTCTAATAATGGTGCCCCAAATGTCATTTGAGGGCCTACCCATCTCCTAGTCTCAGTCCCTCCAGTTCAGGAAGGGCTGACCCCATGCACAGGTCGATAGGCATGTACCCAAGGCCTGGCCAGTCAGAGCCACGTGATGGTTCTGAAGTGGTTCAGAGACCATCCGAACCAGTTTGGCAGAAAGAAGGACCTGTTTCCCCTTTTGGATTTGGAGCGGTGGCAATCTATTTCTGGGGCTGCTGGCAGCCATTTGTCCTCCCAGGTGAAGCCTGCCTGCACAATGCAGCCAGCCCAGAGGAAGGAAGGCAGGACTGAGGAATGGAGAGAGACTGGATCCCAAGAGCACTGTTAGAGCCTCCAGATTCAGCCAGACTTTTTGGTTACTAAGCCAACAAAGTCCTTTTTTTTGCTTAGAGTAATTTGAGTTGAGTTTTCTGTCACTTGTATCTAAAAGACTCAACTGATACAGGAAGACAGATATGCAAGTAATCACAATGCAATGTGATACATCTTAAGATGTAAGATGAGAAAAACTAAATGCTTTGGGAGTTCTGGACAGACAGCGTTGCTTCTTTGGGTCTGTATTGGTCAAATGGCTTGTCTGCCTAGATAACCTTGAAAGTTCCCCCAACCTGACCCCATCCCCACACCCTGCAGTTCAGGGAAGCGTTGACTCATTAGAGCCTCTCTCCTGGTGGCCAGAACTGCTACATGGGGGGAACAAAGCATGTTCACGGCCATCTGTTTACTGGCAAAGCAGGGCGGCTTTCTCTGCCTCCTTGAAGATTCCATCAGATTATTAACATGGTAGGTCTCTGGTTGGACATGCAAACCCATCGCCGATTAGTGGAAGAGGAGGTGAGCCTGCCAATCAGAAATCACCACACCACCTGAAGCACTTTGAAAAATTACCTCACGGCATTCCTGGGTCCTTAGGCAAATCCTTAGACTTCATCCTGACTTCATCCTGAAGAAAATGAATCACACATGTGTCTTCCTCGCCCATGTGATGTGCATTGGTCTGGGTGAGGCACTGTGGCTGTTCCATGCAAATACGAAAAGCGTTTGAACACATGGGATGATGAGCGCCACAGGAGGGGTAATAAAAATCAACGTTCCTGAAGCAGTCCCATCTAGCAGGGGACTATGTTCTGGGGCTCCTTTCCTGTCATGCCTACAATCTGGTTATTATGAATAGGCATTGTGGCTTGGTTTCCTGCCCTCAACATGTAGACCCTTCAACCAGAGGTGAGGGACCCTTCATACACTAGGTGTCATTTAGACAAAGGGGCCTTCTGCCCCCTCTTTTCAGGCTGACCACACATTTTAGATGCAGTGGAAATGAAAAAAAATCAACTACTTTATTTGTACCTTGGCTTTGGGGTAGGGGGAGTGGAGCACCTATCTGATGTCCCTATTATTAATAGAAGCCATGTACTATGTCAGGTATTCTACATACACCAGCTTGTTTTGTTCTCATAACAGTCCTATAACATAAATACTCTCACATTTTACAGAGAAGAAACTGAGGCACAGAGACATCACTTAACTTGCCCAGGATCACACAGCTAACATGTAGCGGAACCTGACTTCCAAGCTGGAGGTTGCATTCTTGCCGCCGTGCTCAGCTGCCTCCTCGGCTTTTGGTCTTCCCCAGGGAGAGGCATCTCAGTCCTACATTCAGTCCTACAGCCCACCCAGATTTTTCACTGGCCAGATTTTCTTCCACAACCCTATTCTCAACTCAGCCGCATCCCTAACCCAGAGATTAAAAAGTCATCAGATAAGACAACGCGCTTGTAACTAAGCTAACGGTGTTATTCCCAGCGTATTGCTGGGAATGCACAAAAGTCCTGTGTATGTACCATTAATCAGGTATTACACATGTGGAGTCAGGCTCTGAGAGTGTGTGTGTGTAGTGTGTGGATTTGGGTGGATTTAATACATGGAATCTTCTCAAAAAAAACATTGAGAGAACATTTATCCAACCAACAAATGTTTATTGTATGTCTCCTGTGTGACACGGGAAGAAAACTAGATGCTTGGTCTTTACTTTGTAGACATGAAAACAAGTCACTCCAAACAGAAGGAAAGCATCTTTTACAGTTTGCCTAAACTCCATAAAATTTCAATCAGTCAAATCCTTTGACAGTAAAGTGGAAGAACTGGAAGTATAGGGAAAGTTTTGAAGGAAGCGGCATTTTAATTAAGCCTTGAAGACTGAGAAGAGTTTTGACAAGTATACAAGAGGAAGAAAAATTCCAAGGAACACTGAAAGTAAGAGAATAACGTGTTAGGATGAAGGCAGGTTTCCATCAAAGGCTGTAGCCAGTGTGTTTGTAGGTAGGAGCCTCTAGGGAAGTCCTAGGAGAGGCTGGGCAAATAGAAGGGGCCAAAATGCAGAAGGCATTTATGGAGGGTCCTACACCTGATGTTTTGTCTGTCTGCCACCCACACTGCCTTTAGAGAGCTGCCCATCCACTGCTGTGTGCGGCCCCAGTGGGGCTGTCATTACTGTGCCAGGCACCAGGGGAGTGGCACAAGGCTCAGGAGAAGATAATCAGAGCTGCCATTAATGACTGGTCCAGGGATGGACACAAGATCCAAGCAGGGACCACTGGGGCTTTCTGGATCATTATAAGGTTATAGGGAGAAAAAAAGGGCTCTTTCCTCTGAGGATGGAAGGATATAAATTTGGGGGTGTTGGCAGCTATCTTTCCCATTATCTAGAACAAGATTGTCTGTAAAATGAAGCAATGACAAGGGAGAACCAGGAGCCAGAAGATGACAAGAGAGACGGAGTACTGAAACATTGTTTAAGCCCTTGCATCCACCTATGCCTGAAGTTCTAGATCCACCCTGGGACTTCTCAGTTATATGAGTCATTAAATTCCCTTTTGGCTTGAGCTAGTTCAAGCTAAAGAGTCCTGACCAGTACAGCTATGAGTGTTATGCTAAGCAGTTTGGGTTACCCATGGAGGGCTAGGGAGCCACTGAAAATCCCCCAATTTCAAGTGGTTATAGAATAGAGACTTACATAACAGACAGAAAGACTATGGAGAGATTGAATAAACTTTTGGGGGTCAGATGGGCTGCCCAGTCTCCCATCTTCCATCACAGGATGAACACACCCCATATCACAAAATGAAACCTTACCAAATAGGAGCTATTCAGAGCTGGGAGTAACTTCAAGTGGGCACCTGATCTTCTAGCACCTCTGGGTAAGAGGACAGATAAGCCCAGCAACGTGCCTCTTCGGGCTGGAAGGGTCTGCTTCTGGGGCCACTTCTTACCACGCTGACAGGACCCTCTAATTCATCTTGCGAATGCAAAAAGTTAAACCAATCCAACAGCCATAATAGAATGACACACTCTGCTACACAAAGCAAGATCCTCACACAATAGTGACATGAGTTTGGGCTACAAATTATTTTCCCAATATTGTTAGCAGTATTTGGATAGTAGATACCTTATCCAACAGGGTGATAATACCTCAAGAGGAGCAGGTGACTTGTAAGGTCAAGGAAGAGGGCCTGAAACAGCATTACTGTGGCAAATGCGAAGGGTCTTGTTACCTCCCTGTCTGAAACTTAAGAGGTTTGAAGAAGAAGAGGTGCTGAAATGTCTGCAGTTGGGGGTGACACCTGAGAACGTGGGGATCCCACCTCCCTACACACAAGGGCAGGGATCACGCCTTTTGCTGCAAATAGCTTTGAACCTCCTGGCCACCTCCAGCCCCGATTTCTATCTTGGAGGAAAAAGAAAACCACTTGGCTCTTAGGCCCAAGGCCAGTGCATCAGGTTACTTGTCACTTTGAAAGTAAAATAAGATGAACCCTTGTTTTGCTCATAGGAAATCTCAAGTTAAAATGACCCCTAGATATACTAAGTAGAGAGATTGCCCAATCTTCTGTCTTCAATAACAAGATGAATTCTTGCCAGGTGGGAGCTACTCAGGGCTGGGAATGACTTCAAGTGGGTACCTGACCTCCTAGCGCCTCTGGAAAAGAGGGTGTATAAGCCAGGTGACGTGCCTCCTTGGAGCGGGAAGGGTCTGCCTCGGGGGCAAGTGCTCACCATGCTGAGCTACCACAGCAACAAGGAGATGAAGGGTGGCATTGCCAGGTCAAAACAGAAAGCTTCCCAGGCTCCTGGGCTTTGCCCTGCACTCATCTCTGCTTAGCCTCAGCCAGCAACTGTACCCATTGTCCTCGCAGGATGAAAGACCTGGGAGAGGCAGAAAGCCAGGCGATTGCAACGCAGCATGGCACCGCACAGCAGCACGATGTCTGCAAAGGAGGCTGGGGCAAGAGGAGGGAGCAGGGAGGCCCCTGACCCACCACAGCCAGGCTCAGAACACTGAGAGCAACTCTTGCAGCAAGGATCTCACTGTTCTGACCAATTCTCAGACACTCATAGTCCACATTCTAATGGCTCTGAATGAAATAGGGATGCATCTTGCAATAAATGGTGTGTCATACTTTAAAACTGGCAGCACGTTTTCCTTTCTTGGGAATTTATGGAATTGCGGTATGTTTTACAATTGATGGTGTTTTAGGTTCAACAACATATGGTATATCAGGACCACCTGCATACAATGTTAAACTAAAACTCCTTGGCCATTCCAAAGAGACATTTTTATAATCTAAAAGGCCCACTGCAACAGTGGGAGCAGGAGTCACAAAACCAGAAGAGATCACAGTGCAGCAAGAGAGAGAAATGCTCAGCCCCACTCTCCGTTGCTCAGAAGTTGCAATATACAAAAGAGGTATAGCGTACGAACCTTTCACACTTGGGGAATGCCATATTGCTGGCTCCTATAAGAGGTCATCTGTTCCAATGGACATTTCTCATCTTGATGCCTGAGTTGAGGGCAGATGGTGACAAAGCAGGTAAGGTGATGGAGATGGTAATTTTCACTGTGGCAGAGGTAAGACCTAACATTTAAATAGTACTTTAAAGCTGCAGTCTCCAACCTTTTTGACACCAGGGACTGGTTTCATGGAAGACAATTTTTCCAAGGGAGAGCTGGGAGGGTGGAGGCGGAGCTCAGGCGGTGATAAGAGCGATGGGGAGCAACTGTAAATACAGATGAAGCTTAGCTGGTTCACCTGCCACTCACCTCCTGTTGTGTGGCCCAGTTCCTAACAGGCCATGGACCAGTACCAGTCCATGACCTGGGGGGTGGGGACCACAGTTTAAAGTTTCAAACATTTTTCTGAGCATTACATGATCTTGGGCCCAGCTAGGGTCATTGTCCCCCTTTTGACAGATGAGGACATTGAACCACAAGCAGCAGAGAGACTGAGGTTGCACATTCAATGGTAAAGAAGTGACTAGACTCCTGAGAAATTAGATCTTTCCTTACGACCCTTCCACTATTCCACAGAGGACAAGGGATTTATTCCGAGGTAGACTCGTCTCTAATCTTTTCAAGCTCAAAAAGTAGAATGATGTTCATATGTCTAATTTTTACCAGCGTTTCAAGAAAAAAAATTAGTAAAAAGACACAAAAGTGCAAATGCATGCTTTAAATGGCCATCCGCAAAATGGTATCTACGTTAATCCTCATAATTGAAATGTCGCATGATAATATTTACATGTATATGTAAATTATTTGCATGATAAATAATTTGTGCCTCAGAGACACATTTTTCTGGTTGTCAAAGTGATACAAACTTAGAAAATAATAAGAGATTCAAAATGTTCAAAGTATTTACACAATTAGCCCACAGTGAATAAGTATCTTCAGCAAGCAATTGACACTTAAAAATCCTGCAAAGGCTGTGACAGCATTGTTCCCCCACGGGAGCAGATAGTATAATTAGGGTAACAAGAGAAACATAAAAAATATATTAATACAAGATTGCAAACGATTAGCTCAAGAAAGGAAAGAAGGACTATGAACTGGAATTGTTGCAGGCTTCTCAGAGAAGCAAGTCTTTGCGAAGGATGATTAAGATTTAGCTCAGCTGAGAGTGAGGTGGGTGGCATTCCTGGGTCCAGTAAACAGGTGAGAAAACAAACAAAATCTAATATAGAGCTCGGCATGTGGCAGGGTGCTCAGTGAGGGTCATTGAGGAGAAATGGAAATAAGCAGCAGTTTCTCAGGAGTGAGAGAGCACAGGCTGGTGGAAGAGTGGGCTTACAATAGGGTAGTAAAGACAGTTCCAAAGGTGGGTTAGGATCTTGAAAACAAGACTGGGGTACTTAGGGTATTTGGATTTTAACCTATAAATAATGAGGAGAGGGCCAGGCACAGTGGCTCACACCTGTAATCCCAGCATTTTGGGAGGCCTAGACTGAAGGATCGCTTGAGGCCAAGAATGGAGACCAGCCCAGGCAACATAGTGAAATCTCATCTCTACAAAAAAAAAAAATTTAAATAATAAAAATAAAAAATATTAGCTGGGCATGGTGGCACACACCTGTAGTCCCAGATGCTTGGGAGGCTGAGGCAGGAGGATCACTTGAGCCCAGGAGCTGGAGGCTGCAGTGAACTGTAATCGGGCCACTGCACTCCAGCCTGGGTGACAGAGGGAGACCCTGTCTCTAAAAAAGAAAAATGTAATGAGGAGCCACTGAAAGTTTTTGAGCAGGAGAACTGGCGGTAAGCGGTTTTAGATAGATCATCTACAACATGCCTATGGAGGACCCCATAAATAAAACAGGGTGGGGGAGGATCACTGAAATAGAGGAGTCCTCATCTCAGGTGGATCCTGAGATGGAAACAAACAGCAAACTTGAATTATGAACCAACTGCTCGGCCCTCAAGGACAAATGACAGAGTTTAGGCAGTCTGTGAGCATGCAAGTGGAAATGCCCAGCGGTAGTTCAACTGTGGGGTCTTGCACTCAGGATAAAGGTCCAAATTATATATAGATAAAGATAGATAGAGGGAGATGTACATTTAAAAGTTTTCCATATTGATTCATAAATTTCAACAGCTACCGTGTTTCCTCGAAAATAAGACCTACCCATAAAATAAGCCCTAGCAGGATTTCTAAGCATTTGCACAATATAAGCCCTACCCCGAAAATAAGACCTTGTGATAGGCGTGGCTATCCAGCGTATCTGCACAACCTATGCATTTCGTCCGTCGTGGAGCGGTAAAGAAGACGAGCAGCCCTTCTCATCTGCCCCATCGTGACAGCTACTATCCCAGAGGTGACCGGAAAGGTGCGGGCAGCCCCATCAACAAGGTCAGCTCCCCCTGTCAGGTCCCGGCCATCCTGTGCGTGCTGCAAGCTGAGGCTTTGAGGGGAAACTAACACATCCCCTGAAAATAAGCCCTAGGGTGTCTTCTTGAGGAAAAATAAATATAAGACCCTGTCTTATTTTCGGGGAAACACGGTAGTTTTACATATATGCGTGTTATTTATATATCTAAATATATGAGATAGATAAATTATAGATAGACAGACACAGACAGACAGATAAATGTTTGGCATTTAATTCTGCTCCTTTTTCTCTCTCCCCTTTATCCAGCCATTCAGCCCCCCTCCCTCTTCCACAGTTTCGTACCTTCTCTCAGTACCGTTGGACACTGGATTTTTCCAGTAATGACAATATGCCCTTCTAGCAACCAAAAAAGGTCCAAGATTGGCTTGCTTCTGATATGCAAGAGTACTGAAGATAGAAATACCCACTGAAACTGATTTTTATAATTGGTCCATTTATTCATTCATTTGACAATTAGTTACTGAGTACTTCCCATGGGCTAAGTACTGTGCTCAGTGCTTGAGATACAGCAATGAACAGAACATCTTCATTCACTCATTTAATAAATGTTTGTAGAATACATACTATGTACAAAGCTCTGTGCAAAGAGCTATGTAAGTCATGGCTCCTGACTTCAAAGGATCACAGCCTAGGAAGAAAGAAAATAAACCCCTACTGGCAACATCAATATACATGAAGTCATCTCCTTATAGGGAGTACATTCATGATTCCAGTCTCAAATAAAGTGTTCCGTTCCACACACCCAGGAGGAACCAAGGTCTGGGGAGGAAATGAAACCTTTATAACTGTCCTGAGCATGTGGGATTAACAAGTGTTCTTGTAAAACTAAATGCCAACTGCAGAGCTGCCTACTGGCCAGTTGCCTCCTCAAAGGCATTTACGTTTATTTATTTATTTGTTTATTTATTTGCTAGATTTATCACATTTGCAGGCTGTATCATGTGGCCTCAGGGTCAAATAATTCATTTTTAAAACTTTAACATCATTCTTAAGTGTTGTGTGCCCCTGGCAGACTTTCTAAAAGCTTTTCAAGAACAGAATTAAATCCATTTTACAAATAAATACATAGGAAACAATAGAGTTGAAATGCACCACCGAAGGAAAAAAAAAATTCCAAAAAAAATCTGGAGATAGGATTGAAGTGGTCTGCAGTACTTTCTAGATTTGGAAAAAATCCTTTCCCCCAAAAAAAGAGGGGACATGGAATTCTGCCTCTCTTCTTCTTGGCACATGTTCCTATTTCAAAGGTATGTGTTCCAGGAGGATTTGTCATAAGGTGCAGGAAGACGTCCAAGGATCATAACAAAGTGCGTAATGGAATGGAATAGAAATGCATTTTTAAGAAAGCTGGCGTGTCATTTGGAAATTCAGCCCAGGCAGATTCTCCCATCTCCCAAGGCCTAAGTCTGCCTCTGGGAGACAGCTAAGCATATAAGGAGAATTGACTGTCTGGGTCTGGATTTAGGCTATCATTCTACTAGCATAATTAATATTATATTAAATTATACTGTCATATAGTCATCACACATTTGCTGGACACTGTGTACTAAGAACAGGTTAGGTGCCATGGAATACAAAAAGTAAGGCAGGGTCGCTGATTTTAAGGAGAATTCACAAAAATTAAAAATAACCATATATATAGATAATAACAATGTGTTGCACACTTGAAAATTACTAACAGTAAATTTTAGGTGTTCTCATCATGAGCAAATGTTAAGTATTTGAAGTAATACATATGTTAATTACTTTGATTTAGTCATTCCATAACATATGCATATCTCAAAACACTGTGTTGTACATCATAAATATATACAATTTTTATTTGTCAGTTTAAAAAATGAATAATTTTTACCATCGTATAGTAAATTCTACAAAAAGTTGCTATGAGAGCCTGAGAAAGATGCTTGATATTAGCAGTTGACTGTTTCATTGTTATATCATCTCAATCCAGCATTCTCTCATTTTTTCTGTGCTCAATATATATGTATATATATGACAAGACATATTTCTTCTACTATAAAGCAACTTACTTTTTCAAATGGAGCTGACTTCTCTTGACAAAATTGGCTTACTATGGAAAGACATTTGTAAGACATTTATGTCAGACATTGATCTGTAAGACATTTACGTATTTTTGTTCCGGTTATAACCTTAAACCATTATTTTGGATTAACCAACAGACTCCCAATCCCAATCGCATTGGATGGGAGACTTGATACTCTACAATTTCTACCACTACAATAAGCCACCAAAGACCAGAAGCCATGTTTTAAAAATCTATGATTCCCTACCTCCCCAAAAACAGAAATGATAAATAGGAATTCAATAAATATTTACTAATTCAGACAAGTAGTTTCTAGGTCTTGTCATCTCATACAAGGAAACTTATGTTCTAAGCCACTGAGATCTGGGCATTGTTACTGCAGAATGACTTAGCTTATACTAACCAATACACCGGACTTCGGTGTAAATATGAGCAAAGGACAAATGAATGGTCATATTCGAAGCTATCTATTTATTTGACATCTACAGAATTCTCTGAGAAGTCAGGTAGGGCAAACTTTACCTCTTTCTATTCCTCCATTCCTTCTAAACTCTGCTATGCATTTCAAGTGAAATATCATTTACCCTTACTTTTTATCCTCTCCCGTGTACCTTCCCGTAATCACTAAAATCCTTCAAGCCTGGAAAAAATAAAAACACCAGGAAAAAATAAAAGATCCAGCTAAGAAAAATAAAAGTTTTCATTATTCTGTGGTTTCATGATCACTTACCATGAGAACCGGTAAGAACAATAGATCTTATTTATTGAGTGACTACTATGTTCCCAGTGCTGAGCTAAATGCATAGTCCTCCCAACAAGCTGGTGCGGGAGCACCACTATTGTCTGCATTTCACAAAGGAAGAAAGTAATAGTTCAGAAGCTGGGCTGAATTTTGACAAGGATTGTCTGTCTTTAGCGGGAAGACTAGATTAAAAGGCAGCTCAGGCATTTCCTTGGGTGCAGTCTATCTTCAGAATTGCTTCACACAGAAGGGGTAGAAAAATGCTCATTTTGTGGCTAATTGAATTAGTGCTTCTCTCTCAAACATAATGAAATTCAAAGCTATTTTATTAGTTCCTTTGGGACTTTTTAAAAAATTCTTTCTCTACTGTATTAGATTAGTCCCACCAAGATGGCCCTGTATAAAATGAGGTCAGGCTCTTGCAGGGCATTTCTTTGTTGTTCCTTCCTATAGCAGGACATGTCAAGGTCACTTTGTTCAGTCTTCCAGTTTCCCTTCTAAATATCCCAGGAAGAGATCAGAGTATCTTCTAAACATCAGAACCAAACTGACCCTCCACTCTCCACATGCTCTCAGTGGCTAGTACTGTGTGTTCCTGGATACATCATGAAACCATTACCTCCCACACTTCAGGGGAACAGAGATGTGCTTTAAAGGAAATTATGTTTGTCTCTAACCAGTGCCATTCCACACATACTCAGAGCCTTTTGGCTGTGTCCCGCAAGGTCTTCTGAGGATAACATGGTGCAATGGACTAAATGTCTGTGTCCTCCCAAAATTCATATGCTGAAAGCCCCAAGGTGGTAGTATTACGGCGTGAGCTTTTGGGGGATAATTAGGTCATGATGGTGGAGCCCTCATGAATGGGATTAGTGCCTTTATAAAAGAGGCCCTAGAGAGCTCTCTCACCCTCTTTCCGCCGTGTGAGGATACAATGAGAAGACAGTCTGCAACCCAGGAGCAGGCCCTCACCAGAACCTGACCATTCTGGCACCCTGATCTTGGACTTCTAGCCTCCAGAACTGTGAGAAACAAATTTTTGTTGTTTGTAAGCCACACAGTCCATGTTATTATACTTCATTATGGCAGCCTCCAAGCACATAGTATCCCCTTTACTAAGCATACAACGTGGAGCAAACAGTAGCTATGATTAGGAATACGGTTCTGGAAAGACCAGCTTGCATCATGAAATAGCCTTCTTTGCTGTTCTCTCCAGCCCCCTCTCTCCCATGTCTACACAACCTCAGGATGGAGTTTGAACCTAGCTCCATCACAGCTAGCGATGACACATTGTCTAAGTTACTTCTCTCCCACAGTTCTCTCATCTGTAAAACGGGATTGATAAAGTTGCCTATCTCAGATGATGCTGTGAAAGTTACATGTGTTAATGCATCTACGCTCTGAAATCAATGCCTGGCACTTGGCAAATCCTACAGGGGGCTTGGCAATTTCTGTTTCTCCCCCAACATTTCTTCCTCTTCTCCCCCAATGCCCTGGTTAAAGGAATGGCCCTAGCCTTGGCCGTTCACCTTGATTACCTCAAGCTAATGTTGCTCAACTTTTTTTCATGAACTGTTTGAATTGTTTTATATCACAACCAAGTACACACACACTTATAAAACTTAAGCAAAAGATTTACGCAACAATATTTACCTTCATCATATGCGATGTGCTCTGGTATCCTCTATTCACTGCTGTTCTATCTTCTTTCTTTTATTTTTGGTTTTCAAGCTAGTCACAATCCACTACATTTATTTCATGATCTATCAATAGATTTCTGCAAGTGGTTTGAACAAAACACTGATCTAAGCTAACCATCGCTCGTTAAATTCTAACAACGCCCATACAAGGTTGGTACCATCACGAAGTCAATGTAACAGATTTAAAAACTTAGGTACAGAGAGGTTAAGTAACTTACCCAAGGTCACAGGGTTTGCCAGCAAATGGCACAGGAACGTATGAAGATTGTTCCTGATTCAGAAGCAGGCACGTGGCCTAAGTCAGCCCAGTGGAACGGTGTATGGATGAAGAGGTGTGTAGCCCAATTGACATCCATGTTACAAGCACGTGTGGAGCAGGTTTGAGAAGAGCTGCCACCGTAGATGGCAAAATAGAGTCTAGCCTGGGCTAATGTGTGTCTTTGTGTCTTCGTTTTTAACAAAAAAGTTTAAAAAATAAAAGGAAAAAATTTAAATAGGAAAAAGCTTATAGAATGAGGATATAAAGAAAGAAAATATTTTTGTACAGCTGTACAATGTGTTTGTGTTTTAAGCTAAATGTTATTACAAGAGAGTCACAAAGTTTAAAAATATTTAAAAATTTATAAAGTAAAAAAGTTACAGTAAGCTAAGTTTAATTTATTATTAAAGAAAGACTTTTTTTATAAATTTACTGTGGCCTAAGTGTATGACATTTATGGAGTCTCCAGTAGTGTGCAGTAATGTCCCCGGCCCTGACACTCACTCACTACTCACTCACTGACTCACCCAGAGCCACGTCCAGTCCCGCAAGCTCCATTCATGAAACGCCCTCGACAGGTGCACCATTTTTTATCTTTTGTGCCATGTTTTTACTGTACATTTTCTATGTTTAGATACACAAACACTTACCGTTGTGTTACAATTTCCTGCAGTATCTAATACATACTGTCTAGGTTTATGGCCCAGGAGCAGTAGGCCAAATCATCTAGGTTTGTGTTAAGTGTACTTTATGATGTTCACTCAAAAATAAAGTCTTCTAACGACACATTTTTCACAATGTACTCCCATCATTAAGTGACTGCATGTCTGGAATATCATCCCCATTTTGTAGAAAATGAAGGTCCAAAAATTTATCAGAAGAGTCCTAAAGGGAGTCAGTAAAAGGTGGATCCAAGATTCAAACCAAAGTCTGTCCGACATCAAGACACTATCCCACGCAGCCCACAGAAGATGGTGTACTAAAATATAAAGGACAAAATAAGGGGCTGACAGGTGCTATCTTTCTCCAAAGAAGACCCACCATTACCTGCACCCTCCTGCCCCACCCAAGCACTCTGCTGCTCACCCCTAAACGTTCTTACCCCTGTCACTTTATCTTATAGTTATTTGTGTTTGTGCTTTATATTCTCCACCAGATTCTAAGCTCCTAGAGGGCAGGGGCCATATCCTTGTAGCTTTATAGCTCTGTGCCTTGCACTCCAAAGGCACACAAGAAATACGCAATGAATTGATTGTGCTTGGATCACACTTTGTCCCATTTAGAAATAGTAGGGGAAGTAGGGAAGGGTGGGGAGACAGCCGAAACATTTGCTGGCAAGTTTTATACAAGTTTCACCCACATTCTGTGTCCCAGGTGTGTATGTGTGTGCATGTGTGTGCTCCTTGCTGTTCATTCTAAGTGTCCCTATTAGACAGGCGAGGAGGTGGAAGCTAGATGGGTGGGATCACTTTAAAAACAGATGAACTATCGGCACTGTTGTTGATGCAGGGACCAGACCAGCTAAATCTGACCCCTGTGAGTTTTCAGGTCTGATCTAATCCTCATCCTTAAAGCCAAACTCTCATCCACTTTGGACTGTGGCCTGGCTCTGAGTTCATTTTTAAATCCCAGGACCAATGGCTTTGCCAATATTTTATGTGTTCCCTGGGTAACATTTGGAGGGCTGCATCCAAGAAGCAAACAGCTCTGACCATGGTGTTCACCACTTGTAATCAATCCTGCAGTGGCTCTCCCACCTACCAAACTCAGGGTAAACTCTTAGGATGCATTCAAGGTGTTCCACAACAGGACCTACATTTTGTGGTCTTAACTCACGTGTTTCCCCCTCCCTTAGCCAACTGGCCTACTCACAATTGCCCCAAATGTTCCCTCCTCTGTCCTACCTCTGGACATGTTCATCCTGGTGCTTCTGCCTGTGTGTCTTTGTTGTCACAAGTGTCTGTTGTGATCACCTCCTTCCTGGAAGGCCCAGCACCAAGACCACCTCTCTCCTCTCTCATGAAGTCTTTGCTACTCCTAAAGGCTCTCTCTACCCATTCTGAATCCTCACAGCCTTTTGCCTATACCTCTTCTAAAGCAGTTATCACAATTATTTGGGAACTAGCTTCTAACAACTGATTGAAATTTAATATTTATTATTATTCCTAATACTCATTGATTAATGTTAGGCATTGTGCTTAGTGCTTTATATACATTAATTCATTTAATCTTCACTATAGCCTATAAAGGAAGTAAAAATGGAAGTAATAGTACCTACATCACTGGGTAGTTGCAGGGACTGAATGAGAAATACATGAAAGTTCCTTACATCTGAACTTGTTGTGAGCCCAGACGTTGTGAGTGCTCTATACATGTTTGCTATCACCATCATCATTATCATCATAATCGTTAAATCCATTTTACAGATGAAAAAAACTGACTCTTAAAGTAATTTACATATAGTTACACCACTAGTAAAAAGTGTAACTTGTATACTGTGTTAATCATTGCCCTACACAGCATTTTAATGCAAGTCTCTTTAGGGCAGCCATTGAACACATCCTTATATCTCTTCAGAGTTTAACACAGGGCCTGACCCAAAAGCAACGTCTACGTATATGATGAAATAAGTTTCATCTGAAACTGACAGATCTTGCTAAGTGGTTTCCACCAACTGCCATCTAATAATTTATTTTGCTAGATGAGGTAAAAATTTACACACATGGTATAAGCTTCTCTGAATATAGGTTTGAATGGAGGTTTCCTAGTCTTCAATTTTTTCAAATAAAACACTTTCCTTAAGCTATTCAAAATGCCTTCTTCCAATGCAGATGCAAACAAACCCAACTATTTTCACAATTTTCATGTGAGCAAAGCATGTGCTAATGGTCCAAACTCTGGAGCCATCCTGCCCAGACTCACACAACACGGGGTAAATGGATGTTAACTGCATTATACACGCCCACGCTTCCCCCCTCATCTTTGTAATTTCAGTCCAGGCTGCTTAGGTTTTGTTTATGCTGCCATAAATTAAAGGGCATGCTTTTTACATGTCCTGAATACATTTCACTCAAGATGACAAAGTATGGGAAAAGTGGTTTCCCATAACACTCTCAAATGTCCCTCTCAAATGTCACATCGAGGAGTATGCTTCACAGCCAGGCACTCTGATACCTGAACAGGGGCATGACCACCTGAAATTAATACGCTATCAACAGCGAGCTGCCCATCGGGCCAGAGATGGAGGGAGATCGTTTTCACCCAGGCATGAGCCGAAGCCTCTCACCACAGGCCACGGTGTGCCTCCCAGCTAACCATGAAAATCGGTCACATATGTCTCTTGGTCTCTTCCACAGCTGCAATTTGACCACAATATTTCAATTTGTTTCACCAACATTTTCTAAGTGACCTATGACTTCATCATAGTCCCAGATAGTCCCCCCGTGCAGAACCCCCACACAGAAACCCGAAGTCAACTGTAATTGCTGAATCTTGAATATCCAGGGTCCACCCATCTTGGCTTGGCTCCTGCTGTGCTGAAACCAGGTCAGATGCAGGGCTCTCGGCCACACTTGGCAAACTGCTGAGACTGAGCTGCTTGTCCAAGAGGAGAGGCCAAAGGTTAACGCCTAAGAATGGAAAAAAGAAAAGCCCACCCGACTTACAGAGCCCTGTTTTGTACAACACGGTGATAACATAAGGAACAAGCATACAAGATACACACATTCATCCCACCTAATAAAGATGAAAATATTGTGCTTTTCGAGTCCTCATTTTATTTGCCATTAATTCACTGTCACAACAATCTGATGGCCCTGGTGTCATTACCTCTACTTTACAGATAAGAACACTGAGGCTTACAAAGTTTAAGAGTTATGTGCCTAAGGGTATTCGGCCAGTTAATGGCAAAGTCGGGACTTATTTCAACATGAAGGGAGGAGAGAAGCTTTGGCAGTAGTAGACAACCCTGCTTATGCTAGAATCACCTGGAGATGTTTTAAAATTAACACTCCCCTGGTACTTGTCCCTTGGCCCACCTTCTGCCAATGGCAACAGAATCACCGGGAAAAGGGCTCAGAAATGGATATTGTATTAGTCAGGGTTCTCCAGAGAAACAGAACCAACAGGATGTGTATATACAGAGAGAGATTTATTTTTGTTTGTTTGTTTATTTATTTATTTATTGTGTGATTACAGAGACTGGCAAGTCCAAAATCTGCAGGATGGTCCTGCAGGCTAGAGACCAGGGAAAGAGCCAATGTTCCAGTCCAAAGGTGAATCTTTTGTTCTCCACAAGCCTTCAACTGACTGCATGAGGCCCATCTGACTGCTGAGTGGACAAAGGTGGTCTTTGACCACCCCCCCTCCTTATTTATACCTACATTAGGGATGCAAACTGCTTTTCTCAAAGCCCATTGATTTAAACATTAATCTCATACCAAAACACCCCCACAAAAACATCCAAAGCAGTACTAAACCAAATATCTAGGCACCATGGCCCAGTTAAGTTGACACATAAAATGAACCATCACGGGTATTTTTAAAGCTCCACAGCTGCTTCTACTGTGCAGCCAGTGTGGAGAGCCACTAATCTATCATCTTGCCTACTCATAATTGCCCCAAACCTCTTCAAAACCAAAAACTGCCTAACCATTAACAAATTATGCGGGATGGAAATAGGTAAGGCATTTGTCTAAACCAGTGTGCTTCTTTTGTGAAAGGTAGCAGAACAGTTTCTGTGGATACACAAGTCGGTGTAGACCAGAGGTGCGTTGGTAGTTTTGCCGGAAGGCAGGTAGAGCTCTCACACCGTGCGCAGACCACGCAGGTGCCAAATGGTTTCCGAGGAACGGCCAACGTGTATTCTCTTTACTCTCCTCCCTCGGCCCTCTCAAAGCAGAATTCCCTATCTTAAAGAGAAAGTTTAATTTTTAAAACTTGAGAAACCCCAGAATGAAATGGTTCATTTGCACCAGGTTTATGGTTTGACAGGAGATACTGGAGGCTCACGTTGAGAGACAACAAATCTTGCCAAGAAGGCAAGAAACATTTGTAGCCAGAGCTGGACAGAGCATTTTCCGTAGCAGTGAATTCAGAAAAGCTGATAGAACTGGCTGATCGTATATTTGCAAAATTTGGAAGGCCTTCCCCTCTACTTGTTGGCTGAGAAAGTCTGACAATACAAAGCAAGATTCCACTGAAGCACTGGGAGGCAAAGCTCCTGTGTTACTTAAAGTATCGACACTTTGGTATCTTTGTGGTGTATTGTTTTGAAAACATTTACATGTATTTTATATGTGTTTAATGAACTCAGAATTAGTGACAGGCATAGCAGCAAAATCATTTGCTGCAGGATGGGTGTTTAGGGTGAGGAGCCCTGTGAAGTGTAAGAGCAGCTCCTGGGAATCTCAGCCTGGGTCCTGGGCGACACACCCTTCCCAGCCAGGCCCCGGGAGGCAAGTGCTGCCACTGGATCAGGCTCAGGGATGACAGCTGAGTGGGCAAAGGTGGTCTTTGACCCCTCCCTCCTTATATGAAATAGATCTCCTTCTCTTCCCATTCTTTCTTCTGGCTTAGTCTGCTGTTTGCTCACTTCAGCTTATAACAAAGATATTAGCTAATAATTATTTTTATCCTGATCCTCCAACAATCCAAGGGGATATTTTTAGAAGGGACAGACCACAGGATAATTCCAGGGGGTTGGGTAAAGGGATTTGGGAAGGAGAGTGTCAGGAGGCTGCCTTAAGTTAGACCATGTGAATGGCTCTCATGTCTCCAGTGGTAACCCATGGTAACCTTACCACTTGTTATTGCTGAATTGTATCCCAAAAATATATATTGAAATTCTAACCCCTAGTACCTCAGAATGTGATCTTATTTGGAAATAGGCTCTTTCCAAATGTAATAAAGTTAAAATGAGGTCATTAGGATATGAGGTCATTAGGCCCTACTACCCTACTATGATTTGAATGTGTTTTCTGCAAAACTGAGATGTTGAAACTGAATGGCTAATGTCATGGTGTTAAGAGGCAGGGCCTTTAACAAGTGATTAGGCTATGAGGGCTCCTCTGTTGTGAATAGGATTAAGGCACTATTCAAAGAGGCCTCACCCAGCATGCAGCTGGCCTGCCCTTCCCCATTCTGCTGTGTGAGGACACAGCATTCCTCCTCCCCAGGAGGCTGCAGCAACAGGGTGCCATTTGGAAACAAAGAGTCTTCCTCACCAGACAACTAACCTGCCAGTGCCTTGATCTTGAACTTTCCAACCTCAGAACCGTGAGACAATATATTTCTGTTCTTTATGAACTACCTAGTCTCAGGTATTCTGTTATAGCAGCACAAAATGGACTAAGACAGACCCTGCTGCTATATAACTGGTGTCTGTATATAAAGGACAAATTTGGACTCAGAGACAGACACACAAAGAAAGAAGATGATGTGAAGACACAGGGAGAGCACATGTGAAGATAAAGGAGTAGGGAGACACATCTATAAGCCAAAGAATGCCTAAGACTACCAGGAGCTAGGAGAGCGGCATGACACAATCCCTTCCTAGTGCCTTCAGAGGTAGAACAGCCCTGAACACCTTGATTTCAGACTTCCAGCCTCCATAACTGTGAGGCAACAAATTTCTATTGTTCTAAGTCACCGGTGTGTGGTACTTTGTTACGGCAACCCTAGGAAACAGAAACACCATCCTTTTACCTTTTAGCCCAAAGGCTCTTGCATCCATTATCTATTGCCCCAATAAAGCCACATAACAAAAACAACCACAAAACCTCAGTTGCATATAACAATAAATGTTAGTTGAACTCATCAAGTCTTCAGGATCTGGCTAATTTGGTCTGAGCTCAACTGATCTTGGCTGGTCTCCATCAGCTGCAGGTCAATTCATCAATTGCCCCTGCCAATAATAGTGGCTGCTCACTCACACGTTTGGGTGTTGACTCGCTGGTGGCTGATCTCGATTGGCCTTGACTGGCCTGACTGGGCTGACTTGGCTTTCTTCACCTTCTCATTTTCCAGCAGGCTAGTTCAAACATATTCCTCTCACGGCAACAGCAGAGGGCAAGAGCACAAGCAGAAATAAGCAAGTGCCTTTTCAAGCCTCTGTTTGCATCATGTCTGCTGACATCCAATTACCCCAATAAGCCATATGGCTGGGCTCTATAATGAGGTTATAGGACTATGGGTGAGGAGGGGTGTAGAATTGGGGGTCATTAACATAATCAGTCTATCGTAGCTCTAATTCCAGTTTGGAACTCTCAAAAAACTAGGCCAACAAAGGACCCGTAGAAAAGCCCTACCATTGTTCTGGTCTGCCCGGAAGTCTACCTTGTCCAAGCATAGTACATCCGTACATCTATCTGAACTTCATGGAGATCAATTCCATGAAGGCTAAGGGCTCTCGGGGTATGGAAACAAGTCAGAATTGGGTCCTACCATGAGGAAGCTTAAAATAAAATAGATGGGAACCCAAAATGTCAACATAATGGGGACCATTATTTGAGAAGGGCCAAACAAGTACCAATAAACCATCACTGAGCTGAGATTGCCAAATACTATGAGCTACAGAAGGCCCTAAGGTGCATAGTAAATTTTTCAGAAATGTAAGGTAAAATGATGCAAAGAAAAAAATGTAGACAGATTATTTTATAAAATTAACTTTGTTCTATTTCAAAACTGTTGTTTATTCTGAAATCATGCCATTCTTACCTTTGAAATTAAAATACTAACTTTTATAGAATTAAAAGTAGCAAACAGTTTTGTTTGTGCATTTTTAAATATCATTGTTTGGCCAAATAAAACTTGTCAATCCAAAATCTATCCTTCCTGAATCCCCAAGTTATTTCTTGGTTTGTTGGGTTTTTTTTATCCCAGTAGTCTGGGCAACACAGCTGGGGAGGGGAGAGAGCACTTCCAGGGGATCACTCCACGGGGAAGGAATCATCTGAGATGGGCTTTGAAGGGTGACTAGATTCCAACATAGAAACTTCTATGAAGTGGATGGAGCCTGGAGTGGGGTAGGAAGATGAGGGCATTCTATCCACAGCCAAGAGTAAGGTTTATCTGGGCACCCTCGAGCAGCCAGAGTTGCTGGAGGACAGGGTTCTTGAGGAGCAACCAGCATTAGCTTGAAGTTTGTCTTCCCTTCCTTCTGCAGGCCTGGTGTTGGCCTGGCTGCAGTTGGCTCCTGTACACTCTTTCCACAGCCACACATTTTGAAGATTTCCCACCATTGTTATAGGCTATGTGATAATTCGCCTCAATTCCTCTTCCATCGACCAGTAGCCCTTACTGGGAATTAGCATTCCACACCTATATTTCCAGGTGCTTCTTCTCCTACCAGATGAGGCCAAAGCTACTTTTTCTGTCCTAAACCATCCTCCCACAAGCATTCTTGGAGGCTGCCCTATTGTGAGCCACCTGAGTGGGCACCCTTAACGCAAAGAGCACTCTCATCTCAACTAAGCAAGAATAATAGAAATTATGATTATTACTCAATCCATATTTATTAATTCAAATGCACAGGTAAAGAACAGAGCTCTTTAAACCCAGGTCAATCTGACTCAAAAGCCAATGCACTCCTCCATGCCCCCATACACATACGTGTACATACCATGATAATTTCCATGAATACCACTGAAAAGGTAAAGTAGGCCCTCTAGTCTGCTTGATACATAGATAGCTCTAATAGACTAGGTTGAAATATCACTTAGGAATCATATTATAAAACTGGCTGGTTTCGTTTTGAGCTAGAATTTTAAGGTTGGATTTAGATTGGAAATCACCTCTGCTCCTCTGGAGTAAGGACTCTTAATACTATGTGGCAGTTTATACTGCGGAGCACCATGGCTCAGAGTTACCATCAAGGGGCCTTTGCATGAAGTCCCATGGCATTTAGAGGAGCTCTAGGATGGAGAATTTCATTGTCTCCATTCCACATGCGCTGCCTCAGGGCCCAAATTTCAGGACTGCACAATGAATGGAATGATGATATTCACCAAAAATAGCAGCTATACCACAGAACCTCTGAGCACATGAAATGGAGTGCTAATGTATTGTAAGGCTTTGAACACAAATCCAAGAGAAGATTATGATAATATTCTTCTTTGAAATTCACCAAAAGAAAGCACTTCCAGCACAACGACTTCCATTTCCAAAACACCTTACACTTCTCAGCATGCTCTCACCTCATTCGGCACAAACTCATCACTAATTGGTATAGCAAACCGGTATGATCCCATTTTTACAGATGAGAAAGCTGGTGGTTAACTCATCTATGCCTATTAGTGACAGATGTGAGTCTAGAATTCAAGACAAGGATTTTTGTGGCTAAGACTACTTAAATAAACACATGATTAAACTAGTTTTGTTGGCTTGAAGACCAATTAGCCAACTAGATTATCTGGAACTCAAGGTGCTTTCTACATGGAACAGTTGCCTAGAGAATCCCAGAATGGATAGGTGGGATCACTTCATTGACTTAACCAGCAAAGAGGTCTGAGCTGCAGAAGTGGAAAAGAAAGCATACTCATTCAAATATTTGGATATTCCTTCAAGACTATAGAACCTCATTACTATGTGTGTTCTGACCCAAATCAGATAGGCTCCATGCCATGAAAGTCTCCCAGCCCACTGTTATAATGAGGCCTCATTGGCAGTGGCAACTTCAGAATTCTATTATATTAATTAATATACAGAAGGGGCTACATTAGGCATGGCTATCCCACTGGAAGGTGTGTGTGTGGTAAGCAGTTTTTTCTGGATTATATGTTATAGATCAAAAAAATTTTCTACTTTTTTCTAAAGTAGCTTTCAACTACCTTCGCACAAAATTGAGAAACTTAAATTGCACCTAAAAGAGAACATTAGAAACTGCAATAATGGTGGTGGTGGTAGTTGTAGTAGTAATAGTGGTAGTAGGGTGACCAACTTTTCCGACTATGCCAGGGACTCTCTCTGTTATAAAACTGAAAATCTCACATCCCTGGATCTCCACTCAACCCATCCCAGACAAATTGAGACAGTTGGTCACTCATAATGATAGAATAATAATAACTAACATTATTAGTATTGTCATGAATGGTTAGAAGGGAGTCTGATGGGGTTGTGTGGTACTTAAACCCCAAAGCCACCCTCTTGATGTTGCCACTGACTGCCTGCATTGAGTTATGCAGTGGCAAGGGATCAGAGTACAATGAAGCTGGTCCTCAATGTCATTATCCTTCCCCAGTGGCCTTGTTCCTTGTCCCCATCTGGGCTTCTGGCATCAGTCTACTCAATGACCACCAAGTAGGCATTGCATAACCTATCGCAAGGTCTGGTCCCTTCTCAGCAATATCTGGTCCCCTCTGAGTATCGGGGACTCTTGGGGCTATACCAGGCAATAATTTCTACTCTGGGTTCTTAGTTCTTCCCTAAGGCTCTCTCCAGGAGCTCAAGGTCCCCCTGCTCTCAGATGCCCCCCAAACACCTCTGGAGCTTCTATTATCCCAAATAGAGGAAGAGGAACAATTAACACCACCTATATTAGGAAGAGAAAAGCAAAGGGGGTTGGGAACTCTGAAAGAGATGGGACTGGAGACGTGTCCTGAAGATGTGGTAGGATTTAGCTGGGAGCAAGCAAGAAGAAACGCATTGCAAGGTTAGGGGTGGAGGAAACACATGAACAATGTATGTGGCTTGGGGACTAGGAGACAGATGTGCCTCAAGGAGAGAGTAAGGGAGGTGGAGACTAAACTCGTGGCAATGGAGAAGGAAAGACATAGACTTTTTGTTCAATAGGCCAGTGTTTCTCAACCAGGGGTGGGTTTTGTTCCCCAAGGAACATTTGGCAATGACTGGAGACATTCTTGATTGTCATGACTGAGAGTGGGAATGTGATACGGTATAAATGTTTATGTCCCCTCCAAATTCATATGTCGACATCCTCACCCTCAAGGTGGGGCTATGAGGTGAGGATATTAGGAGGTGAAGCCTTTGGGAGGTCCTGGGAGTGGAGCCCTCATGAATGAGGCTAGTACCCTTATAAAAGAGGCCTGAGAGAGACCTCTCCCATGCTGAGGTCAGAGTTAGAAGTTGGCTATCTAAGAGGATGTGGGTCCTCACCAGACACTGACTCTACTGGACTATTGATCATGTACTTCCCAGCCTCCAGAACTATGAGAAATAAATTCCTGTTGTTTATAAGCTACCCAATCTAAGACCCCAATGTCAATAGTACCAAGGTTGGGAAACCTTGCAATGGAGGATGGGGAGCCACCAGAGGTTTTCGAGCAGGAAAACGACAAAATAATGTTGGGCTTGGTAGCTTCATAAACCTGAGATGAAATTAGCAAGCACAAGAATATATCACTTTATGCAATGTATAATAGAATTTCCTAAAAAGATCTGTGTTTTTCTTAGTGTTTTTCTAAAAAAAAAAATCAATGTTTTAGAAATTCAATTTTATTTTAAATGTACTAAGGCAGTTACTAGACAACTCTGGGGGATATATACGCTTATAAAGTGAAGAACCTTTGCCAATGCGAGCATCAATCCTACTCCAGCACCCATTCTGAGATGTTCAAATGGTTGTGCTTTAGCATCTCTTGAAGTGGGGTACACCTAATTCTCTCTTGCAGACACAGAAGGAAAAGGCGGGCTCCTCCCTAGGAATGGAAGACCAGAAGCCAGCTTCCCTGCCTCCTGCCCACTGTCTGACCCAGAGCAGCCCCATTAGATCATTGATTGGTTCCAGGATCACCATTTCTTTCTCTTTATGATTCATCGACTGTTAAATGCAAGTATTTCTTCACCCTGTCATTGTGGGACACTTAATCCAAAACTGTACTGGAATCAAGAGATGTTTTCCTTGAAGTTACATTGGGAGCAGAGTATGATTCCTTTGAACACTTCAAAAGTTCATTTTTGTTTCTCAGTGACTGATTTCAAGCTTTCAAACAATAAAATAGAGGATTTTATTTTCCTCTGGCTAAAGCTTGTTTTTAACCATCCTTGATTTTCTTTCCTTTCCTTTAAAAACCCACAACACATCTAAGTACACTAAATATTTAGGAACGTATAATAATTTATGACCTTTGGCTGTTTACTTCTTGCCAAAACTAAAAAGTATGTCTGTGTGTGGCCTGAAAAATCCCAACTATGACAAAACCAAAGCAGTGAAATGAGCAGCTACTTCATATAAAAAAGGGGGGAAAAAAGGTCAAACTTAAATCCAGAAATTGCTCGTCAGACACATTCGGACTGGCACACGAGAAAACAAATGAGTGAATACACCATCTCTTCCAAGAACCTTGTCCGGTTTGTCCTGCCTCAGGTGTTCTGTGGTAAACATTTATGGAGAGCATCAGGGTGGAAACGGGGCCAGGCATGTGAAAGTCGAGGCTGCAGCCTGCCGGGCAGCTGGGGCCAGAGGTGCTGCCCACCGCGGCCTGCCTCGCGCTCCTCACCGAGCCGAGAGGGAAGTCAGCAGATCTCTAATGAGTTCCTTACCCAGCTCCAATGCCTCCCTTCCTTGCACACATTCCTTCGGAGAATCAAAACCCAACATCTGGAATTTGGCTTTTCACTGTCACAGGATGTCTCAAATGCTGGCTGTTGTTTTTTAGAGTTACATAATTTCTCCGCAGGAGGTTTTTTTCTCTCGCTTCAAAAAGAGAGTGAGAGAGATCGGGGAGGAAATGCCTGTGATATTAAAAAGTCATAAGCACTCATCTGTGATAACGAAAAAGCAGTGGCACTGGACACGCATAGGTTCTGATCGTTAACTGTGAACTCGAGGGAACCCGGCCTGGTGAAATTGACCAGAAACGAGCAGAAATAAAGAGCGTGAGGAAAAGAGGTAAATGCCTCGTGATGTGCAAACGTTGTGGCGATGAGTTAAGCATCTCGGGAAAGAATTAGAGAATTGGCGGTTGGATAAGCATCTGGTTAGCTCAGATCATCTCACCCGGATAATCTTACCAACCTTCAATCAGTGGTTGGCTTAGAGTCTTTAAGCCTCGCCACCGGAGGCCTCTTTCATACGGTGGAGGGGCCACCTTGGAGGCGCATGCTGTGCTGTTGGAGAAGGGATCCCGGGCAGTGGGGGCCTCTCTACCACAGCCAGACCCCGGGCCGGCCACAGAGGCCCGCTGGGCAGACTCTGGCTCTTCACCCAAGACCCCACTGGCCCCCCGCTGAGTAGAAATGAGCTTTGTCAACCACCGCGTGGCTTCCTGAAAGAGGCAATTGACGAAACGGCTGATTGCTTTCTTGAAATGGCCCATTGAACTGGATTTCTATTCTCCTTATTGAAGGAGAACAGAACGAATACAATCCAAGAATCATAATAAGCAAGGGTTTCTCTCTACCCCCTTGCTAAAGCTTTTACCACGCTCTTAAGTGTCCCAGTGCTACAGATTCCAGAAAGAAAAAAAAAATAGACCCATTCTTAAATTCTCAAGGATTTTAATCTCAAAAGGTATGTAGGTCCTCCTCCTAAGTCGGAAGTGAGAGCTGAGAACAGCTGTGTGAGTGTGTATCTGTGAGTGTGTGTGTGTGTGTGCACGCGCGTGCGTGCTCGTGCACATGCGTGGTGGTGGGTGGGTGTGGGAGCATTGTTGAGTATTTCACTCTCTTCAAGGAGACCAGTATTGAGAAGCAGATGAGACTGAATTTCTCTGGAATGCCAAGATCTCTCTAGGTTCAGGATGCTTAAAAACAAGGAAGGTATCTAAAGTTGTTATAAAGTTATCAAATTTAAAACTGAATACTATTAGTATGTGCTTGGTGCTTAGGATTCCATAGTTTAAAAGTATAAGGGCTGGGTGCGATGGCTCACACCTGTAATCCTAGCACTCTGGGAGGCCAAAGCTGGTGGATCATTTGAGTTCAGGCGTTCAAGACCAGCCTGAGCAAGAGCAAGACCCTGTCTCTACTAAAAATAAAAAGAAATTAGCTGGACAACTAAAAATATATAGAAAAAATTAGCTGGGCATGGTGGTGCATGCCTGTAGTCCCAGCTACTTGGGAGGCTGAGGCAGGAAGATCATTTAAGTCCAGAAGTTTGAGGTTGCTGTGAGCTAGACTGACGCCACAGCACTCTAGCCAGGGCAATAGAGTGAGACTCTGTCTCAAAATAAATAAATAATAAAAACTATTGTTCCTGTCCTCAGGAAGCCTATGGAGATGTAGATGATGAAATAGACAATTACCATTCAGGGCAGTTAGTGTCATAATGGGAAGTTCAAGGCTCTGGAAGCATATATAACAGTCACCCAGCTCAGTCTTCAGAGGCCAAGCAAGGTATCATGGATGAAGTGACATCTAAGCTGAGATCCGAGCAACAAGGAAAGTGTTTACAAAGAGAAGAACATCAAGGCAGAGGTAATCTCCTTTGCAAAGCCCCAGAAATGAAAGTACGTGGCATTTGGCTGAAACGTGAGTGAGAGTGATTAGCAATAAAGAGAAACAGATGCCATAAACAGGGTTCAGAAAACTTTTCTGTAAAGGGCAGAGAGTAAATAATTTAGGATTTATGGGTCATACAGTCTGCTGCAACTATTCAACTCTGCTGCTGTAGCTAGGAAGCACTCAGACAATATGTAACTGAATGTGTTCCAATAAAACTTTATTTACAAAAGCAGGCAGCAGCCTGGATATGGCTCACAGCCTAACCTTGCTGGCGCTGGAACCTTCACTATTTTAAGTG
Organism: Cheirogaleus medius; assembly: GCA_008086735.1. Lineage (NCBI taxonomy): Eukaryota > Metazoa > Chordata > Mammalia > Primates > Cheirogaleidae > Cheirogaleus > Cheirogaleus medius. Next base: position 25,142,425 of record VBSM01002217.1, on the reverse strand, counting down.
TGGTCTCCAGACCAGCAGCATCTGCATCACCTTGGAAGCTAGTAAGAAATGCAGAATATCAGGACCTAGAATCTATATTTTATTCTCAAGAGATCCCCAGGTAGGCAGAGCCCTGTTAAAAGGCTTGGACTCTATCTTTAGCACACACATATCTGTATGTTTGAAAGATCTCTCTGCCTATAGTACTGCAGGTACACAACAGTGAGCATCTCCTTGAATTTTTTGCCCTAAGTGCTTAGCTTGCCTCCCCCAGTCCTGGCCTTGGTGAGGAACATGGACAGGAGAGGGCAAGACTACAACATGGTCTCTACCCCCAGCCTGGAAAAGCCCACCTCTACCCTATCTCCCACCACTACAAAGGTTGACCTTCAAAAGCTACTGGAGGTAAGCCTCCTAAAGGCTAACCCGTTGGATGTATTTCTAAGTCTCACTTGAAGCCATTCTTCTAGGGACCTTCTATCCAGACCAGAGCCGAGCGTCATGTTTATCTCCTGTCCATTAAGTTTTCATTTGTTCCCATAATACTTTGGGGGTCAAGTTTTCTGTGCCATCTCCACCTCTAGAGGCATCTCTGGCCACGTGGGTTGGATGTCAGCTTCCAGACAAGCACGCAGGCAGCAGCTCTGAGCGTGAGCAGAATACAGCCCCTTAATTAGGCAAGAGAGGGACTCCGGCCAGCTGTGCACACTTGAAGGAAGACATCTATCAAAGAATGCATCTCCCTTCCCTACCTTTTATTTATGCTTTAGAAAATCCAATTAAAGCAGAGCCTGGCACTCTCCTAACTTTTCAGCCACTTAACACATACGATAGAGTTGCTGGCCATGAATTTAAACATGCACACACACACTCATGCGTGCACACAAAAATAAGCATGCACACATGCTACTTCTCCCTAGTCGGCTTTGAGGACTTCGGGACTTAGGGTGTGCCCGTGGACACTGCAGCCAAAAGGATGACGGGAAGTTGGGCAGAAAATGTCACTCTCTGCTTTCATCAGTTTTGCGTGTCTTTTCCTCTACCTCTGATGATTATGTTTTATCCACATGCCCCACCTTTCCTGCTCATTTTGGCTTGTTCTTGGGGATGGTTCGCTCAGATTATGCTGATGTGAGCAAACTCTGTGAATAATTTCCCTGCTGTTTCACTAGTTTAAGGTTAGACTGCTACTTTATAGCCCAACCTTCACTTTCCTAGCAGTGTCTTGATAATGAACGGCCCCAGGAAAGATACCCTGTGGAAATTACTGCAACAATCTGGCTTGGACAGAATGGAGACTGAGCATTTCCTGGTATGGTGCATGCTGAGCTACTCATGTCTGCAAATGCCCCTTGCCAGGTCAACTGCTCTGGCCCCTGAGTGACAGTGGTGGAACCCAACACACCTGCTTTCATACCTGGGCACCAACAGTACCTTCCCACATCTAGAATCCAGTGAATGCCTTATTAGTCCTACCAATGCACGTGATACATGATGAGCTTAACATCTTTTAAAATGGGATAAATTCAAGGGCATAGAGGTTGGGAACTTAGGCTCTGGGGTCAGCCAACTTCAGTATGAATCCCGGTTCTACTTACTGACTGTGTGGTTTTTGTTAATCTATGTGTGTCCCCTCTCTCACAGCTTAATTAAAACTCACCTTCCACCAAAGCTGTCCTAGATTTTCTTCTAGAGTTTTTATGGTGAAACACTTTTAATTGTATGAATCACATGCCTGTTAAAGCAGGTCCAACTAAGAAGAGTTCACTTCAATTAGTATTATGTGAAACTAATAAAACCTATTTTTTAAAAAATTCTATTATTAAGATTTTTAATTTGAATTAAGGATGTTCCACTAAAAGGAATTGATTTATTATGTTTTATATTTTTATTTTAGGTACTCATAAGTAGAAATCAAAGTAGAAGTATAGGTTCCTTAAATTAACACAGTAGTAAATAAGCAAAATAAAAGTGAATTACATTTGTTGTCTATGTACAAAAAATTGTAATATTATATATGATATATAAATACATACATATATACTATATATATTATAGTGTATATACAGAGAGAGATAGCACTTGAAATTGTTAAGTCCCTACTGTACACCAGATACTGACTGTTCCAGTGCATTATGTGTGTTATTTTGATTTAGTTCTTACAACAACATCCCTTCAAGCATTCTTATCCCTACATCACACATGTGAAAACAGAGACACAAAGAGGTTATATAATTTGCCCAAGGTCACATAGCTGCTAGGTGACAGAGGCTGGATTTAAACCCGATTTTTCTGGTTCCAACAGCTGTGAGTTCTTTCCATTACACCACACTGGCCACCTCAGAAACAACTGCCATTGTCACTTTCCCTGTGTCAGGCATGAAGCCCAGTAGCTAACACATGAGTCCTCCCCACATACACTTGTATGGAACAAGCGTCTTCAACCCTGTGCTCAAATTCACAAAGTGAAAACAAAGCCCCCTGTTTGCTAATCCTGGGATGCACCTGCTTAGAAGGCTACCCTCTGCAGGGGAGGCCATGGGGAGGGATCCCAGCTGGGCGACCATCCCCCCTCACCCACAGTCACCTTTCTGCCCCTTGGTGATTTGCAGACTTGCTCTAAAGTAGATGGGATCCCTGGAATAGGGCAACTGTGGTGTTGGCTTTAAAAATAATGACTCAAATATAAGCATATTATTTAGAAATATGGAGGTAAAATATTTTTAAAAATTATATGGCCATCAGGAAAATTAGAACACCAGATATTTGATGATACTGTGGAGATACTGGGACGTGTTTATGTTGAAACAAGAGTTCTTATCTTTTAAAGAGTCATACTAAATTATTTACAGATGAAATGATAAAGTGAACTGTATTTGCTTCGAGGTAATCCAAGAGTGGAGGGAGATAAACAAAACAAAACTGGCCACGCGGCAGTGGTGGGTGAAGCCAGGTGATGGAACATGGCGTTGCTCATGCTATCTTCTCAACTTCCATATGTATTTGAAATTGTCCTTAATAAAAGAAAAAGAAAAGAAAAATATGGACATAAGAATCATAACTTTTACAAAATGGAAAGAGTTTGGCTTTGGGGAGGGGCTGCAGGGGCAGAGGGCAAGGCCCTCTGTGGGGAGAGGCAGACAGGGGGCCGCTGTTTTCATTGTAAGTCCTGCAGTATCATTGACTTTTCTCATTAGGTAAACATATCCATGTGAAAAAAAAATTAAATTTTGAAAGAAATGAGAAAAGAGCAAGCGCGTAGGTCGACCAGCCCTCCCCAGTCCTGTCTCCTATGGCAGACGTCACTCATCGGCCTCAGCCTGATTTCCAGGAGGAGCTTCTGGAATCGTGGGCAGTGCAGCGGGCCAGAGATGAAGCCCGCCCTGGAGGATGAGGTCTTTCACAGCGTGTGCCCATCTCGCACTTTGCCTGTGACGTGTTCACACGGTTCAAGCAGGCTCGTATCTGCCCGGCATGCTTGTCCTCCGATACTGCAGGACAAGCTGGGCACTCACCGGATGCTCGGGGGCCACCAGAGCCTCCCTGTGGGCCCTCAGAGGGAGGTCGTCGCCCCCCGCTTGCCCTCAACCTGCCCCCAACCTGCCCCAGCCACTTCCATTCCTGCCCGGGCTCCCGCTGAGCCAAAACCACCAGCCCTCCTTCGGGCGCTGCAATAACATTTTCCTATGATGTGCTTTACTGCAGACCTCAGAAAGCGATGAGTGCTAACAGATTCCAGTCCTGTGTAAGAGGAAAGCGTCAGAACTATATTTGGGTGGACCTGTGATCTGTGAGGGGCTTTTCCACATTTGGGCAGAAGGGTGGTGCCAGTCATGTCTCTCCTGGATGGGCTGACTCACAATTCTCCTGGGAGGTTTAACCACCTCGGCGTAAACCGAGGGTCATGGGCAGGGTCTGACGCAGCTGAGCCCTGGTCCCTACTCCCTTTGTGAGAAGACTTCGACGTTGTTCAGTAGGCCTTGGACCTGTAAAGCCAGACCATTTCTATTCCCGGCCTTACCCCTCCTCAGCCAATCCCGTATTCAGACTCTAACACTGACCCTAAAAGTAGGGGTGTTCTTCAGTTCTTTCGCTTAAGAGACTGGGAAACAGGGGGAGGAGGTAACGTAGGCTGATTGTCTCCATGGCCAGGCACAGTTACAGGAGCTTCCTATGTATTACACCCTAACCATAAGTCCTCTGAATCAGGTTTTACAAATAAAAACACTGAGGCTCAAAGAGGCTGTGATTTTGCCCATAGTTACGTAGCTAGAAAGTGCCAGAATAGGATTTAATTCTAAGTCTTTCTGAATTCAAAAACCTTTGTTCTTCCCCAACCTGATGCTCCAAAGAAGTGTGTGCTCACTTGTCAGCCCCTCACCAGTAGCCAGCCCGCAGCCATAGACGATTTGGAGTCAGCATACATGCCATCTAGAAAGTGTTCACCATGGAGAAGGGGTTTAGGGGGAAGTTTGAACCTATACTTCAGGCAGTGTCAGGTCCCACTTCCAAAATCAGAATTTGCTTAGGAAACAAATCTCCACAGGTAGAAAGTACTTCTATGTACCTCCCAGCATCTGTGGTGTATCTATTCACATTCCCACTCCTCACTATCTTACACAGACCATGGCCAGGACCTTAGTGTGTGTTCTGTAGCCTAGGAAAAGTGAGCATTTTTCTGACCTGACTTAAAGAGAAATAGCTGACAAATAAATCAAATATCCAACCAGAAGTTAATTATGCAATTGACAGAGGTTGATTTGTCATCCATATGTGGCACTGAATTTTCAACACAGGCTTCTGGCTCATCTCGTACATGCCCAGTCAATTGAGACCCAAGTCCTAGGGCTGACATTCATTCTCAGCACAAGTTCTGATTATAACTCTGGGAAGTGCCACTCATATATTCTGGAAAGGTAGACCAGCCTCGGCAGCTGTACAGGGTAGCAGCAACCGTGACACACTTCCCTCAGTACTGACAGAACATGCAGATAAAAGATCGGTAAAAAATAAAGATGACTGAAACAACATGATTAATCAACTTGACCTAATTGGCATATTTAGAACAGCCCACCCAACATCTGGAGAATGCTCATTCTTTCCAAGTGCATATGAAACTTTTACCAAAATAAACCGTACACTGGCCCATAAAATAAGTCTTAACAAATTTCAAAAGATGGAAATCAGAATATCTTCTTTGATCATAGTAGCATCGAATGAGAAATCAATACAAGAAAGATAAATAGGAAGTCACCAAACATTTGGAAATTAAGCAACAAACATTTAAATAACCCACAGGTCATCAAAGAAATAAAAATGGAAATTAGAAAATATTGTGACCCAAGTGAAAATACAGCATATCAAAACCTTGTGGAATGCAGCTAAAGCAGCACTTAAAGGGATATTCATAGAACTAAATGTATATGTTAAACACGCAAATAAATTGGCCGGGCGCAGTGGCTCATGCCTGTAATCCTAGCACTCTGGAAGGCCGAAGCAGGAAGATTGCTTGAGCTCAGGAGTTCTAGACCAGCCTGAGCAAGAGCAAGACCCTGTCTCTACTATAAATAGAAAGAAATTAGCCAAACAACTAAAAATAGAAAAAAAAATTAGCCAGGCATGGTGGCACATGCCTGTAGTCCCAGCTACCTGGGAGGCTGAGGCAAGAGGATTGCTTGAGCCCAGGAGTTTGAGGTTGCTGTGAGCTATGCTGATGCCATGGCACTCTAGCCTGGGCAATAGAGCGGGACTCTATTAAAAAATAAAAGTGCAAATAAATATATTAAATAAATACATATATTTTAGAACTTATAAAAGGTTGAAGATTAATGATATATTTCCATCTCAAGAAACTTGAGAAAACAGTAACAAATTAAATCCAGGGGAAATAAAAAGATAGTTATGATAAAAGTAAACACAGAAATTAATGAAATATAAAATAAACATGCAATGAAGAAAACTCAACAAACACAAATGTTTGGTAGTTTGAGAAGATTAATAAACTCCCAGCAAGACTGATTTTAAAAAAGAGAAAACAAAAGTAACCAATTCCAGAGATGAAAAAGAAGAGCCCCCCCCCACTATACATCCTGCACACGTTAAAGATGCAATAAGAGAATATTATAAAGGACCTTATGACAATAAATTTGAAATTTTAAATGAAATCAACAAATTCCAGAAAAACAATATTCACCAAAATTGACTCAAGAAAAAATTTTAAATTCAAATACTCTTAGTTTTATTAAAGAACTTGAGTTTATAATTTAAAGACATCCACAAAGATAAAACACATACCCAAATGGTTTCATTTGTGAATTCTTATACAAATCTTTCCAGAGAATAGAGAAAGAAGAAACACTTCCCAACTTTTTTTATGAGAAGAAAAACATTGATATCAGAACCTGATATAAAAAAGGAAGATTATAGACGCAAAAATCCTAAGCAAAACATTAATGCATTAAATCCAATAATAAAGCAAAAAGATAACGCATCATGACTAAGGGGGATTTAGTCCAGGAATGTAAAATTAGCTTAACATTATAAATTGTACCACATTACCATAATAAAGGAGAAAATATGCTCATCTTAATAGACACTGACAAAGCATTTGATAAAATTCAACAACTGTTCGAGACTTAAAAAAGAAAAACTCTCTTGCAAACTAGGAATAGCAGAGAAACTCCTAAATCTGATAAAAGATATCTACAAAACTCATCTAACATTCTCCCCTGAGGTTGAGAACAACACAGAAAATACTCTAGTATCTCTTCTATTCAATATCATAGTAGAGCTTCTACCCAGTACAATGAGGCAAGAAAAAGAAACTAAGGTAAAAAACATTTGAAAGGAAAAAGTAAAGCATCATTACTCACAGAAGATATAATTAAGTGTACAGAGAGAATCCAAATGAAACTATAGACTATTAAATTTACTAAGGTAATTTAGCAAGTTTGTTGTATATAAAAAATAACTCCATATTTACTGAAAACAATTAAAATGAAATTTGAAACAATTTGAAAATGAAATTTCAAAAATACCAAATATAATAGCACAAGAATCATAGAATACCTAGGGATAAACCTAACAAGAATGTACAAGGTCTATACACCAAAAACTACAAAGCATTGCTGAGGGAAACTTTGAAAGACTTAAAAAAATTAACGGATAGACCATTTTCATGGATTAGAAGACTCAATATTGTTAGGATGTCAACTATCCTACCCCATGATCCAGAAGTTCCATTCCTGTGCATATTAACATAAGAGACAAGAGTATATGAATGTACTCAAAGATATATACAAGAATATCTTAGCATCTTAATGTAATATATGATAGCCCCAAACTGGAAACAACTCAAATTTCTATCAGCAACAAAATAGCTATATAAATACTGTGGTATAGTCATCATACAATGAAATATTACACAGCAATAAAAAATAAAGTTTGCTGCTATACTCAACAACATGGATAATTCTCACTGACATACTGTAGAGTGAAAACATCAAATCTAAAAGAATACATAGCTTGTAGCTCCATTAATATGAAGCTTAAGAACAGGCAACACTAATCTATAGTGACAGAGTTCGGAATAGAAGTTGCCTTTGGTGAGGATATTCATTTAGAGGGGGCAGGAGGAAACTTTCTGGAGTGCAGGAAATATTGTAAATCTTGATGTGATTGGTGGCTCCATGAGTATCTATATATCAAAACTCTCTCAGTAAGCTACACACTTAAGATTTATGAACTTTACCATACATGAGGTATAAAAAGTCAAAATGAATATCTTGACTATTAGAAATCAAAATGATTAGTTTTCTTTCACAAATTTTTCTCAGTTTTGGCTGGGACCACATTGTGTAGAGTCAAGTGGACACTAGGAAATATGCTATTTACCAAAATCCTTATGGACCATCTCATGTGAAAATTAATGTATCAAATGGAATCTTTTGTCCTTAAAATTTATAGTTGATGAACACTGGTAATACTCATTTCCAGTTCTCCACTTGACTTTCTGTCGTGAAGACGGTCACAGCTTCTGTTTCGCTTTGTCAGAGGAAACCAGTCAAATGGTTTTATGAATTGAAAGTTCAAGAAATTCCCTGACAGCAATGAAAACACTCCTAAACAACTGTTGGACTCCCCTACAGTGGCTTAAACTTTATTATTTGTTCTTTTTATTATTCGTTCATTCTGTAGCTATGTTTCAACATAGCAAGCTTTCCTGCAGACAGAGAGAGGGGGGCAAGGTGTGGTTGTGGTTGTGTCTTGTGAGTGTGTCTGTGTAAACTCATGAAGTTCTGGATAAATTATATATTTCTTTGTAAGAAGACATTGAAAGGTTTCTTTTGCTTCTTTTAGGAACATAGTGAATGTGAAAGGAATATAGCCACATCAATTTTGTCAAAAAGAAACAGATTTTCTATGAAAATATAGGTTCTATATACAACTTGACATTTGAAGACAGATACTTTTGCCAATGAGATGGTAAAAAACAGTCAGGACTGTTTGATTGTGGCTGTCAAATTCTCAGCTAAAAGTAGCTAAAGAAAAATAAAGGGGGGTGATCAGGAAGGTACGGGGGTATTTCGCAGAGTCCACAGATCAGAGCTGAAACTCCGTGTTCATGTCATCTCTCTGCCTGTGTGTGCTATTGGTACCACACTTGCTACCACCCAGGGGCCTTCTGCACTGCAGGGAGTGTGGCCAGAGACAGCTGCGGCTTCACCTTTCTGACCTGAGTGGACAGACACTGCCAAAATCACCTTCTAAGCCCCTGGGCAAGGCTTCTCTCTTCTCCTTGCTTGTGCTGGGCGACCATTCTGCCCCAGTCATCGTGGCTCATGGAGGAAGAGCAGGGCAGATAAAAGCATTAACCCTCCACAACAAATAAATACCCCTCAAAAAGGCTACATGCCCTAATTCAGCTTAAATGTCCCATTTACTCACTTCTCCAGACATCCTAGACCATGTCATCCTCTTCGATTTCTAGAAGGTGTCAGCTTTCCATTTTTCATTCTCTGCCTCTGAGACAGCCCTTCCCACAGTCTGTCAGCACTCTCGGCCCTGATCTCTACAACACATACACAGGAAGGCTTGGAACAATTGAAAAGACTGACAGGTCAAAAGACCATGTAAAACATTTCAAATTTTAAAAATGAGTAGCTTGCAGACGCTTCAGATTTCTTTCAGTTTGATTCACTTCAACATCCATAAACAGCACTGACCAGATCTACATGCACACACACTTGACATGTACACACGTGCTTGCCACTCCCCAAGGCCGAATAATCACTGGCTATCTAAGGTTTGCACGACTTGGAGAATGAAGAGCCACATGGAGTAACTAAGGAAAGCTGTCCAGGTAAGAAATCACAGCACCTAGGAGCCACGAGTGACGAGTTCAAGCCTCACATAACTGATTGGATTATTTTGAGTGATTTGCTTTGCCCATTTGTAAAAAGAGGAAGTTGGACTAGACCAGGGGTTAGCAAACTAAAGCCCACAGGCCAAATCTGGTCCACTGCCTGTTTTTATAAATAAAGTTTTATTGAAACACGGTATTTTCTATGACTGTTTTTATGCTACAATGACATAGCTGAGTGGTTGCAATAGAGACTGCATAGTCTGCAAAGTCTAAAGTATTTACTATCTAGCCCTTTACAGAAAGTCTGCCAACTTCTGATATACATAAGTCCCCACAAAATCATTTTTCCCTTCAAATTCAAGGATAAGTAGTTTTCAGTCTGAATTACCCAGACAATTGCCACATCTGTAATCTTCTTCGCCTGCATTTGCTGTTTGGCCCAAGCCACATGGACCTACACCTGTATAGGCAGAGACCAGCAGGAGACATCAGTCAACTGTGCATGCAGTCAAAATAAGTAAGCAATATTACTTATATTATCCCTCTAGCAACGGCAGCAGTAATATGAAATACCCAAACACTTGTCCACACTTCCCTGTCCATTTCTTTCTGGTCATAGAAACAAATAAGAAAGATTTCGGAAGAAGCAATGTCTATTCAGCTCAAAGTGAAGTGGAATCATAGCCATCGCTGAATTCCACATAGATGACAATATCTGGGGAAACGGACAAGGAAATGTATTTGAGAGCTTGGATTTTCTATGGTGCCTGTCAAAGTAGCCACTGCTGAAATGTCATTCAATTTATATTGTGTATATATAGCAAAAAAAGGCACTAATAAAACACTAGACTCCCATTTTTCAGTTTTCCTTTTTGTTAGTGCATAAAAATTCTGTGAAAGCTATACCTCTCAAAAATTTTCAGTGTAACACCATACTGACATATAGGGAAAAACTAGAAGGGTGTGAGCGGGAGACTCCCTCCATACACACAAGCACACACACACACACACACACATACACACACACATTTCTGATAAAAAAAAAAAAAAGAAACCCAAAAGCAATAACCAACCCCCAAAATGCCAGGAAGCAAGGTTATAAATTTAACACAAACAGCTCCCTCCTCAAACTCCCAGTCCGTTTATCAAATTTTAAAAACGAAATGACAAGTTAAGATTATTAGTCAAAATATATAAATAAATCACCTTACATATGTTCTTCCCAAGGTCTGTGAATGATTTCACAGCGGTTAGTTATAATAAGTGAATACACAGGCAACCTGGGTTTAGGAGCAAAACCAGCCCAGGTAAGGCTGGAAGCCCGCCAGTCCCCAGACAGCACAATTAGCTCAAGGGCACAAGTGAAAGCTGGGACTGCACACAGAGGCCTTTAATAACGCACTGGTGAGCTTTCTTTCCTAAGGCAAAACTGACATCTTAGCCATCGCTTGGTCCCCGATCCCCTACACCCAGTTCCATTGTTTATAGAAAAAACTTTTTTTAGACATCTCCAAATAGCAAGGATTAAGTCAACTCACCATAAATTCCTCCTGCTAGAAACCAACTCATGGAAAAACTTTTTGAAAATATAGTTTGTCAAATGCTTGGGGTTTTAACAAAGTGCCAAGATCTGGGGATCATAAATTATCTGCTGCAACGGGAGGCCTCAGAGAGAGTGAGGAACGCTCCAGTTCTGTGTTCAAGATGAATTGCTGGAAAGTTTTCTACCTTAAAAAAGTAGTCCTGTTTTTTACCCCTGTTAGATTTACACAACATCCGATGTTAACTGCTCTTATGCGGCTGCCGCATGCCAAATGTAAACAGAGGAACAAGAAGAAAAGTTCTTTGAGCAGACTCCCCACCGCTGGCCTGGAGCCAGGGCTGTCATACAAGGCCCCCCTGCCCTCCGGGCATCATTCTGTCGCCGCCCTTCGTAGTATTACAGTGTTGGAACAAAGCCAGCTGTCTTCCTTTTCAAACCAATTTGTCCAATAGCATAGATTATTGTGTTAGGTAATCTGTCACTTCTCAAAAAAAAAAAAACCAAAAAACTTTAATATCTTTTTCTTTCTATATCGCTCTCTGAGCCCTTGAAGACATTTTGGTGAGACTATTCCATAATTTATTCTCCTTAGAATAAGCTACTCTTATTTGGCACCTTCTCAGCTAAACAACAAAGGCATTTTTAAGTTTAGAGCTATACAAACCTAAATTTTTTAAATTAATTATGCAGTACTTGTGAGCATTGAAAGCAAATCTACACCAGCAAAGGGAAATAATCCTTATAACTTGTCTAAAAATCATTTGTGACTCAATCATGTGGATAGCTCCCATGAAGGTGTTTCAGGAAGTCAAGCCTCTCTAAGCAATGTCCTCAGTTCTCTGATTCACTCTGTGAGCATAGACCTAGGAATGAGATTTTTTTTTTT
>VBSM01002217.1:25081822-25130553 GCA_008086735.1 Cheirogaleus medius | reverse complement strand
AAGAAAGAAAGAAAAGAAAAGAAAAGAAAAAGAAGAAGAAGAAAGACATTCACTACTTGGAGTACTGAGTCCTGACCTCATGTTTCTCTCAGACAGTTTCTCCAATTTAAGACATGCACAATGATGTTACCTAAGATTGTGGTAAGAAACAGCAAGATTTCCTGTATACTATGCATGTAACAGAAACTTGACTCTAATCAAAGGGGATTTATTTCTCAAACAGTGCAAGAAGTGCCGAGGTGGCTGGTCCAGGCAGGCATAGCAGATCCATTCAGGAGCCACATCCCAGCCTCCCCCTCCCTCAGCCTCTCCTAGTGCTTCTTACCTAGTGTTCACAAGATGGCAGCCACCTCCACTTCCCCATTCAGACAGAAAGAAAAAGGCAAATGAATAGGTGATGCCAGCCTACGGCAAGAAAAGCAAGATCTTTCCCCCAAATTCCCAGCAAATCTCTACTGCTGTCTCACTGGGGAGGCTGGGACATGTGGTGGTGTAGGTGGGTACATTGCCACCCCAGACAGCATTAGGATTCTCTCAGTAAGGAAAGCATAGATATTGGGAAGGTTTCTAGCAGGGTCCACCGCAGTGCTTAGGAAGTCATATATCTCTCTATCCAGAAGAGAAAGCCGTGCCCAGACTTTAATGAAACAGGCTGTCTTCTCCAAGACCCTGTAAGTACCAGAGGCATTCACCCACTAAGAGGGACAATCTTGACCTGAATTCCTAGGGGGTGAAATTAGGAGTTAACTATCATGCTTACATAAAGTGGGCAATTAAGGGATCAAGATGTAATCACCACTAATGTGGGAAGCAAGTGGCTTCAGGATTGACCATAAAACATGAACCACACACATAGACATCTGAACAAAAAGAACTCTTCACAACACTCTTCACCTCTTCCCCACTGAAATCATCAGCTTGCATTAAACTGTGGAAAGGGACATCTTCCCAGTCCAAGGTATTACAGAAAGTATTCCCTCCTGAAACAAAAGGAAAGGGGTGGGGAGGAGGGTGAAAAATGTCTACTCTATTTATAAAACAGAAAAGTAAGGGGGTGACTAATTAGTCACTCTAACCAATGGGTTTCCCTGATGATGGTTTTTAAAGGCAAGATCCCCCAATAAATTTTATGCAATAGTTGAATTTATATACTTCTTTACAGGAACATGTCTAAGTGCAAAAAGCATGACCTGACACTTGTACTTTGTAAAGATTTGCCACAAGATTGGCAAAATATTAATAATTGTTTCACCAGATGGTGAATACACAGGGGTTCTTTATGGTCTATTTTCTTCTTTTGTTTTGGGTTTGAATTTTACATAATAAATTTTTAAAAATATTTGACACTAGAAAACTAGAATAAAAGCTCCAATTTTCTCTGAAAAATAATAATAATAAAAAGATTAGTATCTCATCTTCTAATTTAATGGGAAGCACGCTTTGTAAAGAACACATCCAGGTTAGTAGGGAAATTCAGAATGGTGACTCATTAATTCATAAAATAAAACCTATTTTCAAATTTAGCAAAGAGTTTTGCTGTGAGAACTGAGCACTCTTTCAAGAAGATTTTAAAAGCATAGATAGGCATGTGTTTCTGTGGTTAGAGACGTTATTTGACATGGGAAAAGAATCTCACTGGAAGTTATGTCTCCAGAGGGCCTCTCTCCCTCCACCTTTCAAAGTCAGTGACAAATGCCATGCTCTTCTTTCTCTCCACCATCCCTTTGTGATAATCAGAAGTGGCGAGAATTTCTCCTCCTGCTTTTCTAGAACTAACTTTTTGGAGGAAGGCTATGGCTTATGCACAGCTGACTTTTGCAAATAAACCATACTTCGTATCTATTACTGTGCACAAGAGCATATTTTATTCTTGGTTTATTAAGGGATTCAACCATGGCTTTTAAAACATTTAGGTACCTCCCAATTATTTCCTGTTATAGGAAATTACCATTACCATTCCTTGGTTACACGTCTATCATTGTGTGAATTCCTGAGATGAGATGACATACATACCGCTTGCCCTGAGATTTCCTCTTATATTGAAGGATTCTTCTACTCACCTCCCTATACTTCCAAAACCTGGATATAACTGTTTCTTCAAGTTCAATTGTTACTTCAGAGGCACATTAAACACTTTTGTATCCATTCACTTAATCATTTGCAATGCAAACCAACTTACCACTTTCCAGATCACACATAGAAAAGTATCTTTCTAAAATAAGCCATACTCTATGCACAAACCATTTCCATTTTCTGTTTTCAAATAGTAGATATGCAGCCAAACAACTAACCGAAGGTTTCTGCAATGAAAAACAAGTGGGTAGCATTTCTAAACTAACTACTATCCTGGAACTAGGGACCAAGATGATCTTAAAGAGTTGCAATTTCTTTTTATTGAAAGTTCTATTTGGAGCACTACAAAAACATTTCAGTTTTATAAGTATTAGTACAAGGCCAAAATTGCATTGACAAATGAAAATAAAGTGTTAGCTTAAAAATAGAGCTTTGTCCATCAAGACAGCTTGCAAGGCAAAACAGACCCACGGGCAGCTACAATCTTTGTACAGATTACCAAATTTGTGGTGGGAAAATGTTATATTGCTTAGTTTGGGTTAACTATTCTTTTCCGTATATGTATGAGATGTAAAGAAAATACATATGGTTAAGACCAATTCTGCTCTTTTGAAGATAAAAGCACCAAAAAAGAAGATGTTGGCAGTTCTCTGTACACCACCAAGGCACTTTAATTTGTGCCATACTTTGTCACGTTAGTGGACATGATGATCCCTGAGGCTATTGTGACCTGTGATAAAGGCGATATTAGGAGAAAGGAAGTGAGGAAAATCTCACCAAACTACCTAAGCTGCTGGTCACCAGGCTGATGCAGTATTGTAAATCCATTAAAAAAACTGTTTCAAAAACAAATTTGCACAACTATAAAACAGAATAGCTCTTATGGCCACAAAAGCTTCCTCTCTTGCAATCCTGCAATTTGAGCAAATTCCCTAGGGCCTTGAGTGAGTGGTAGCCCTGTTTAAAGAATGTCTTCAGTGTTAACAGCCTATTTTTATACTTAATAAAAAAATTTCATTAGATGGCCACCAAAGAGGATTTTGGAGAAAATGCTCTCCTTTTTAAGAATGTCACCCTTTATTAAAAGTTTTATGAGAAAGAAAAGGAGAGATCCACAACAGGGCACATGTAATAGGTATGAAATGCAGAAAGACCCAAGAGAAAGGCCCACATGTTACAACATTCTTGGAAGGAGGACTAGTCTTCGAGAGATGCTAACCAGCATGATGTTAGTACCTCAAGTTTATTACCATCGGGGCACTCTGGCAGAAAAATAAGTGCTTTATACCCTAATGAAGGTTCAGTGCTGTTCTGTTTACAAACCAGATGCACGTGCTGACTTTGTGCCAGCATGGCGTCGACACCTATTTGATGTGTGGGGACACTGGTCAAAACTGGAGCACACTGGAGTGATGTGCTTGAAAACTGGCAGAACAGAGTCCAGAGAATTTCTTTGGGAAATTGTATAGGGGGTGGGTACTGAAATGCTAAGATGGAAAGATCTTATGGAAGCATTTCAGGGAAACCATGCTCTTGGCAGTGCTTACAGACAGTATGGCCAAGCCATTGGTCCAACAAACAATGTGCATCCTGGGAAATCCAGCAGCTGTCAGACTCACAAAACTGGAACGGGCTGGAGAAGGACACATAGTCCATCTCTTACTTCCGCCAGCAGGATGTCAGGAGAGTTGGCACCATTTTTTTAACATCATCTCTTACTCTTTTTGGAACTATGGATAGGTTCATTGCTTTGTTTTGTTTTGTTTTTTCTCCTTCGCATTTGCCTCTAGCCCTCTTTTCATAACATTTGTAAGAGATGGGCACTATGGGTATAGTTCTCCAAAGCTAGCCCAGAAAGAAGCCCTTATGAGATTTCAGAGCTTAGTCTGTTCATCTGCTTCCATAAAAAATATTTGCTGTAATCTTGATGCTCATATAATGATGTTTTTGTGAAGCAACAGAGTATAGTATAAAGGCCATGGAATTTGGAGTTAGAAGAGGGTTTGTTTGAATCCTGAATTTGCTCATTCATAAAGTCGCAGCCACTAAATTCTCTCATCCAGACCCATCTTGCTGTTTCTTTATCACATCACATTAGCAGGTCTCTGTGATTGTTACTTAAGTATCATTGTGCTTAGAAAGAAATTGTTCTCCCAGCTTGCAGACTGCAGGTACTAGAGGAAGCATTTTCTGAGCCTTGCCTTAGTGTCTCCCAGGTGTGAGAATTGGCTCTAAGTCAGTAACAGAAAACCAGTTCACCAAACACTGATTTACTGAAAATCAACTGCTGAGTGATCCATTTATCTAAATGTTCAATTCACTGAATTTTCCAAATTTACTGATTAATTTAAAGCTAATTTCTTTCAACTATTTATAAAATTTACAATAATTTATATTGGGAAAATAGTTTTTAACAGCTATTAAAATAAGATTTCTTCAAAGCTACAACTGTGTTTTGTTTTCTTTTTATATCAGCTATGGAATATTCCATTGGTCAAAAGGAAAGAACTGCAAAGTGGTTTGGTCTTCTTATAAATGTATTTCATGTTAAGAAAATATAGTTCATTGTTATTAATGAAAATTCTATTGTTTTACAAGGTAATTTTTTTAGTTTATTCTGATTTCTTTCTCATATCCTTTTATAAAATTTCCCATCTTATTCCAAGTTCAAATGGAGATTCTGCCACTTAAGTGTCTGGTGGCCCTGGCCAAGTTGCTTCACCTCTCTGTGCTTTATTTCCCACAATTAGAAAATGAGAATAATAATAGCCTCTACTTCATAGAGCTGTTGGGAGGATTAATGTTATTTATTAATATATGTAAAGTGCTTAGAACAGCAAGTAGTATATAGTAAAAACCAAATGAATATATATTATTATTATTGCTTTTCAAAAGTGTTATATTAAAGCATTTCTTCCTAACACTTGGGTCACCTTCAATGGATTTGGAAAACTTATTTTGATTCACTCTGCATTCACCACTGTCAGGAGGAGTCCCTTTCTGCCCTATCTGTGCTGTGATAGCATCTTGACTACACCTGTATGAAATCCTGTGTGTTCATCCACATTCCCTCTCACTATGAGCAGAGACTGCAGTCCGCCCATCTCTGTGTGCCATCATGCCTGCTAGCACCGTGCTTGGGGCATGGTGAGCCTTCCGCAAGCGGTTGCGGAATGAGCAGGTAGCTGACACGAATGTATTCAGCATGTGACTGGTGTCTGGGCTCATGCCTTCTGTGTTGGTTCTCACCAGCTTCTATTTCGAAGGCTGGCCTTTTTGTGAACTCCTACCCTCATTCTGGAATACGTTCTTCTGAGCAAACGGTTCCCATCTCCACTTAGCATCGGCACCCTTCCCTTGGAACTGGGGAATGGTATTACATTAACAGGCATTCCTATTCTCAGAGGTGCCTTCCTGGGATGAGGTGTAAATTAATGCCAGCCTGACCACTCTGGGTCATTAAAGACCAGATGGTAATTTTTGCAAGAGGAGCAACTGAACCCTACTGGCCTGGCCCAAGTCCAACCCGAATAATTGCCTCCTGACTACACAATATCCCCCTCTCTCATTCAGACACAGAAATGATTTTCATTTCATCCTCTGAAAGCTGGCCAGGTGGGGCTGTGCCGGCTTTTCACCCACTCCTTTTGCATGGACACAGGCTAGCAAAGCAGTAATTCCTCTGGGGGGTCTGCAAAGTGCTCTGGGTCAAGTGGTTTTAGTCATATGTTTGGAAAAATAAGATGCTGTCAACTTAAATGAAAACACATCATCTCTCAGTGCATTTTTAAAAATTTTTTAAGGTACAAGAGTGATCAAAATTTTGTTATACCAAAAAAAGGATTTAATTTGGGCATGAATTGTTTTTGTTAGAATCTTAGAAATAATGGCTTATCCCCAGTTTAGGTAGTCCCTGGGGTGGGTCCACTTTTGACATTAAAGCTACATAAAGCAGTGTGGATGGGTTTTTGCTGGAGCCAATCCCATTTCTTATGATTATGGAGGAAGATTGTGGGGTACAGCAAGAACTTCGAATGCCTGCTCAGCATGCAACTGCCTGCATAGGGGAAGAACTGATTGGCAGGACTAATGGAGCAGATCAGTCTGACCGTGAAATGTCCAGGGCCAAATGCCAAGGTCGAGAGCGCCCTGGGTAGATCTGATTGGCACAAAGGTAAACAGACCAAGTACAAGGCATAAGTGAGCAAAGGCTGGTTAGGAACACCATTCCCAGGAGGCCTGCAGGTCCTGACCCTTCTGCATGAAATTATCCAGAGCCTGCTGGACTCACTCATGGAGGGCACAAAGTTCCTAAAGTAGTTTATGATTATGTATTGGCTTGCCACTCTTGGAAAAACCTGCAGCTCAGAATTCTCTATACCTCTTTTTGTGTCACTAGCCAGAGATATGTTTTGTATAGAATGGGCCGAAACATATTTTCTCCACCCAGAAAAATGTCACGAGGCCTCAGAAGACCTGCATAGCTTATTTCAGGAACGTAGGGAAGCACTGACTTGCCCACAAACACATTCTCTTCGCCGGTGGACTTGGCTAAAAGTTGGCTCAGAGAAGCTATGTCTTGACTCAAAGCTAATACTTAGTAATAAAGCTTCCTGGGAAAGTAAGACTGCCAAAGTTTAAGTGGTGGGTTTTTATGACCAGGATTATGGTCCATTAAGGGATGAGGATGAAAACACCAGCTTGTTTCATTTTGATCTCTTCTCTAGGCTGAACCACCATCCCATTTCCAATTAAAGTTCCACGAGAAAAATGCTGACGTTTCTCCTTCAGAAACAACCTTCCTGGCTCTTGCCCAGAAAACCCACCATCGTCTGAAGCCACATGCTCACAGCATTGACATTCTGCAGCTTTGTTTTCTCCAAGAGGATAAATGGCTTGTAAATAAAATGAGCTTTCAATCGAGATTATTTTTTTTTAATGAGAAAAGCGAGCACATGAAATATGTTCGGTCTGAATGGGATGCAGGAACAGCGTGGACTTAGATGACAGAGAGGGAGAGTCTTTCCTAGTGATGATCTTGGCTTTGCACTGAATGCTGGGGGACACTGGCACCTGACTCTGACCGTGAAGCTACTCTGACTGTGAAGTAAAATTCAGCTTCTACCTTTAACTTGCCCCGCGGCTCAGAGAATGAGAATGAACAACCTGCTTCCTCCGTTCTTCTCACACTAGTGAATTCCAGCAATGACTGCAGGCATGGCAAAGGAAGGCCCCCTCCCTTCTAGACATGGTCTGGTCATTTTTTAGAACAAGGTGCACAGACATCTTAAAGGCACTCTCAACAAACCCTAATGGGTAAGAACACTGGCAAGGAAAAATTAAACAACTGAAGAAGGCTCAGATGTATCCCACCCTTTAAAGCAGCAGTCCCCAGTGTTTTTGGCACCAGGGACCATTTTCATGGAAGACAACTTTTCCGCAGACCGGGGAGGATTAGCATGGTTTGGGGATGATTCAAGCACATTACATATATTGTGTACTTTATTTCTATTATTATAACATTTTAATATATAATGAAATTATTATAGAACTCACCATAGGTTGGGGACCCCTGCTTTAAGGGATGTCAATGTAGTAAGCTATTATTTGGACTTTTCCAATAATAAGTTTAAAAATAGCTTTGTACTGTGTACTGAAATAAATTTCAATCTAACCAAAAAGATCTCATATCTATGTAAGGAATCTCTCAAAGTCTATCTGAAATGAAATAGAAAAAATCTTAATAATAAACTATTTTATAAGAAATACTGAAGGCCGGGTGTGGTGGCTCACGCCTGTAATCCTAGCCCTCTGGGAGGCCAAGGCAGGTGGATTGCTCAAGGTCAGGAGTTCGAAACCAGCCTGAGCAAGAGTGAGATCCCATCTCTACTTAAAAATAGAAAGAAATTAATTGGCCAACTAAAAATATATAGAAAAAATTAGCCGGGCATGGTGGCGCATGCCTGTAGTCCCAGCTACTCGGGAGGCTGAGGCAGAAGGATTGCTTGAGCCCAGGAGTTTGAGGTTGCTGTGAGCTAGGCTGATGCCACGGTTCTCTAACCTGGGCAACAGAATGAGACTCTGTCTCAAAAAAAAAAAAAAGAAAAGAAAAGAAATACTGAAAAGTCATATTAAGAAAGAAATCTAATAGGTTATAAAATAAAGTCATCTTCAGGTTAATGCAAGAAGGTTCAACTTTTCCCAAGAAAGTTAGGCAATTTCTCTTTGAGAATGTTTTTGTCAAGCCAGGAGATTTCAAATAAATTCACATTGAAAACAAAACAAAATAGAAGTTCCATCATCACCTAGGTTATGTGTGCTCTGTTAACACTCATTAGATAACACATTCAACTGTTTCTAAACACACAGAAGGAAAATATCCTCCGTGGACACTCAGACCAAATGCTTTTTATGGAAAATTAAGGGCAAATACAAATTTCTGCAACGACTATAACTTGAATCAAATTGGGGTTTTTTTCCCTCCACCTCTTTCCATGGTCTGTTCCAGAATACATTTACCCCAAATGATTGCTTGGCTAAACTCTGTACAAGAAGGCATCTGAGGCGTGGAATTTCCATGGGGAAGATTTTCTCCTTTTATTTAGCCAAGCTTTAAGATTTTGAGAATGGGGGAAGAGGAAAAATGTCTGTGGGCTGTGGGCTTAGGAATGCCCTGGCTGGGAATTATGTGAGGGATTCCTCCTGAGTGGGACCTTCTTCTTCAGAGGGTGTTCAGAGGGGGCAGAGATGGTGCCTTGAGATACACTGAGCCTGGAGGGTTGATGCCATCAAAACTTGAACTTGGAATCTTTCTTTATGTAATTATGTGTGAACAGATAAACTGAAAATGGCCATCAAAAATCTCTTTCAAGCTGCTATACCTTAAGGATAACTAAATGAACTGATGGAATTTTCAGGGAGAATCAATATTTATTAGGAGATGTCTTAGTCTGCTCAGGCTGCCATAGCAAAATACCACAGAATGGAGGGCTTAAACAACAAAAATTTATTTTTTCATAATTCTAGAGGCCAAAAGTCTGAGATCAAGATGCCAGCAGAGTCGGTCTCTGGTGAGGGCTCTCTCCTTGGGTTGCAGGTGGCCACCTTCTCACTGTGTCCTCACGTGGGAGGGAAAGCGAGAGAGAGAAAGAAAGGTTGGAAGAAATGGGGACACTCCGTTGGCTCTTCTAATAAAGGCACTAATTCTATCAGATCAGGTCCCCACTTTCATGACTTCATTTAACCTGAATTACTTTTATAATAGCCTTAACTCTAAATATAGCCACACTGGGTCATTAGTGCTTAAACATATAAATTTGAGGAGTATACACTTGTGTCCATAGTAAAGGGGTAATGTTCAAAATATTTAACCGTTGGGCACAGATGCTTGCCACATCTGCCAGCTAGACTGGTTCATGAAGCAGAATATCAGCTTTACCCTTTGAATCAGGAAAGAAACAAAAGAAGCAGAAGTCTTCCTCTTAGCCTCCTCCTGGAAAAGTCGCCATTGTGTGTTTACGAGATGGCTTCCATTGCATGGTGCATTGCCCCAAAAATGTAAAAATAGCTTTTTATCCATTCCTGTGTGGAAACAGGCATGTTGCTTTATCAATATAAATATGTTTTACTTCATCAGTAGTGTTTATCTGGGGAGAGGGAAATTATAGGAAGCTTTCACTTTAAAAATTATATAATTTTATCACCTGCATATATTATTTTAATCAAAAAGAAAAGACGTTCAACCTATTTTACATTAGTAAATATGCCCACTCTTTAGTCTTTAAAATCCTAAAGGAATGAACTATGCTAGCTGCAGAGTTTTACCTGGGGTTTTTACTATTAGAATTAAACTATTAGCTGGGCAGAGTGGCTTGTGCCTGCAGTCCTACCCACCAGGGAGACTGAGGAAGGGCGATCGCTTAAGCCCAGGAGTTCGAGGCCAGCCTAGACAATGTTGAAAAACCTTGTCTTTAAAAAAGAGAGAGAAAGAAAGAAAGAAGAGAGAGAAAGAGAAAAGAGAGGGAGGGAGGGAGAGAGAGAGAGCGAGGAAGGAAGGAAGGAAGGAAGGAAGGAAGGAAGGAAAGAAGGAAGGAAGGAAGGAAGGAAGGAAGGGAGAAAATTACACTATTGCATGAAGAGTTGGATCTGTGCTAAGCATAAAAACAACTTCTCATTCATTTTAATAGTTTATTTCTTGTTCCAGAGTTAGCGTTTTAAAAAATGACACATTTCTGAATGAGAAATTGAAATGTTTAAGAAGACAATTCTAATGGTATTCGACAGTGGCTGTCAGGAAGGCCCCTGCCACTCTTTAAGCATGGTTACAGTCTCTGTCCCCTAAAAAAATGAAATCACCCCTTCTCTTCCTCAGCATTTCAAGAAAGGAAGCCTTCTTGCCCCAAAAGGAGATGTTATGGTCACAAATATAACAGCCCAGACCTTGTTTCTGCGTGGGTTTCCTGCTTGATGTCTGTATTAGTTTCACAATACCCACACTGCAGGATATTTGGTATCCCATTCACTAAACATGAAAATCACCTCCCAGGCATTGTGCCATTTCCAAATTCTCCCTTGGATGTGGTCCTCCTGAGAACCACTGCATTTACCATGCTAGACTACTCACAGTCTCCAAAATGCTCCATACAATGCAGTACCCTGGATCATTGCATATTCTGCTCCTTGTAACTGCAATGTTCATCTAAACTTTCTTTTTCGTCCATTGAATCACCCTTCCTAACTTTGTAAAGGCTTTCCCCATTCTTCCCACCCCACAATTCCCATACCCACCTTTGCATATTGTATTCCATTAGCCAATGGGTTTGTATACAAATAACTGAAAACCTGAATAACACTGGCTTTAAACCAAAAGACAAATATGAACTCTGGAAGTGGTTCAGTCCAAGACTACTTCTGTAGTTCAATTTTATTATTCAAAAATCATGCCTTTTCCTTCCTTCAGCTCAACCATCTTCAGCATGTTGTATTTTCATTCTCTTGCTAATTGTTTCCTGGTTTTAAGGTGGCTGCCAGAACTCTATCATCATGCCCTCACACCACTGTTCCAGTTAACAACGAAGAAGATAATAAGAAGTCCTTCTCTGAAACATGTTCTTTTTTAATCTGGGACATAAATCTGTACTCACAGACATCCCCTATGTCTCATTAGCCAGAATTGCTCCACAAGAACATTCCCCAAAGAAGTTGAGTGAGAAAGGGAGTCTCTATCAAGGGGTAATAGGATACCATGATTGGCTTGGCTACAAAATATTATCATACTATATGGCTGGTCGTATTCACACATACAAACACACACACACATCAATCAAGGTATCGAAGGCAAGGGAAAAGGGGGAGAATGGCAGTTCAGTGGATATCTAACAGTATCTGCAAACTTGTGAATCTATCTCCATAGGATGTCTGCAAACCAAGACAGCAAAGATTGGGTCTCATTTGCTTTGGATTCCTCAGACTTCAGCACAGAAAGAAAACAAAGGTTTCCTCTGGGAACAGAATTTGGATTGGGCTGCCACACTCAACAAAAGGCTCAGTAGAAGGCCACTGACACACGTGGGGTCAAAGCTGTAATTCCTGCCCTTTCTTTTCCTCTCAAAGTCTACAGCTCAGTATATCTGAGAGGGGCATTATTATAGGAATACCTACTATAATTATTGGTTACGCTTTATTGAATTTTTCTTTCTAATAACAAAAGCAATGCATATTTACTTCATCAAGGCAAAAATTTCCCCCTTTACTTCATTTCAATCCTCTACCCATAGCACCTCCACTAACTAAACTTTAGCATGTAAACTTTTACATTTTTCTCTATACTCATTCAAACTTAGATTGTATTTCTATATATTAGCACCAAGAAATCAGAAATTGAAATTTTAAAAAATAATAGGATAAATAGACAAAGCTGCATTACAGTCAGAGATTTCTATACCTCTTCCTCAATAATTGATAAAACAAGTAGACAGAAAATTATTAAGGATGTAGAAGATTTGATCAACACTATCAATCAATTCAGCCTAATTAACATGTACAGAATACACCACCAACAATGGAATACTCATTTTTAAGTGCATACAAAATATTTACCAAGATAGACCATATTCTAAGCCAGAACACAAGTGTTAATAAATTTAAAACAATTCAAATCATATTATGTTATCTGACCACAATGACATTAAATTATAAATCAATAACAGAAAGACCTCTGAAAAAATCTGAAATATTTGGAAACTGAATAACACACTTTTAAATAACTCATGGGTTAAAGAAGAAATCAAAAGCTAAATTCAAAAGTATTTTGCATTGAATGAAAACAACAACACGATACATCAAAATTAGTAGGATGCTGCTAAAGCAGTACTTAGAGGGAAATTTACAACACTAAATGCCCGCCTGTATTAGGAAACAATAAAGGTCACAAATCAATGACCAAAGTCTTCTTTTTCTACTTTCCACCTTAAGAAACTAGAGAAAGAAGAATAAATTAAAACCAAAGTAAGCAGAAAAAGGAAATACTAAAGATCAGAGCAGAAATCAATGAAGTTGGAAGGAGAAAAACAATAATGTCAATGAAACCAAAGTTTGTTCTTTGAGAAGATCGATAAAATTAATAAATACTTAGCCAGACTAAAGAGGTAAAATAGAGAAAAGACACATCCTAACAGTATCATGAATGAGAGCTGTGACATCACTACAGATTCTATAGATAGTAAAATAATAATAAAGAAATATTTTAATATAAACAACTTTATACCAATAAGTTATACCTTAGATGAAATAGATAAATTCTTGAAAGACACAAACCATCAAAAATAATTCAAGAAGAAATCGCTTGGTAGCATTATATCTACTAAAGAAATTGAATTTGTAGTTAAAAACTTTCTTACGAAGAAAACTCAAGACTCAGATGGCTTCACTGATGAAGTCTACAAATATTTAGGTAAGAAATAGCACCGATTTGATTATACACAAAGTCTACCAGAAAATTGAAGAGGAGAGATTTCTTCCAACTCATTCTCTGAAGCCTTCATTATCTTAATATCAAAACTAGACAAATACATTATAAGGAAAGAAAACTACAGACAAATATCCTTTATGAACACAAATACAAAACTCTAAACAAAAGTTTAGCATATGAAATCTAATAATATATAACATTATATATGTATATGAAATATACATATGTATATCTGAAGTCAGATGCGCTACCATTGTGCCACGAGATCTTTGGTATATGTATACAATGGAATATTACTCAATTATAAGAAACGACAGTGATCTAGTGCCTCTTATATTTTCCTGGATAGAGCTTAAGCCCATTATCCAAAGTGAGGTATCACAAGATCAGAAGAATAGGCTCCACATGTATTCACCATCAAATTGGCACTGACTAATCAACACTATGGTGCTCACAAGGTAGTAATATTCTCCAGGGATTAGGGGGTTGGTGGGGGTAAACTCAAAACTAATGGATGTAGTGAGCAATGTAGAGGGGAAGGGCATGCCTCTAATCCTCGCTTGAGTGAGGCAAAGACATAAAATGTAACCAAAATGTTTTTACCCTCATAATATCCTGAAATAAAAAGAAAAACAGAGGTTCTGAATAATACCTCTTTACAGACCATACTACAGAAAAATGTCCGGAGATAAATGACTTGTTATTTCTTAAAAAATGAAAAAAAGAAAACTCAACTGAAGAGATACAAACAGGCAATAATTCTGGATTTAATGTTCTTATCAACCAACTTTGATAAAAAACAGAATGCATCCTGATTCTTCCTGGGACTGGACACTTTGACCAAGAAATACTTTCTTCTTGGTGACATTCCTATAAACTGCTCTTTGTATTGACATTTCTTTCGCACCATCGAAATAGGACATATTCTTCTTATATAGTCCATTTAAGTGGTAGTGAAAGAGAATGTGATCTTCTCATAGAAAAAGTGGTTTCTGAGAAGTCACTGTCTTTTAGCACAGACAGCAGAATATTCCAAAGCTACTAAACTGTCAAGTGGATTAAATCTCACATCACAGAGAACATTGTTTGTAACATTCATGCTTTTATATACTTACCTTTTAGAGAGAACGTGGTCTCCTGAGGAGTTAATATTTAACTTCCAGGAAACTGAACTATTTTCTTAAATGCCCAGGAGAAGGATGCTCTTTGGAATAACTCTGATAAGTTTTCTTGCAAAAAAAAAAAAAAAGAAATATACATATGTATAAATACATCATGACAAAGTGGGACTTATCCCAGGAATGAAAAATGCTAGTTTAACATTTGAAAATCAATCAGTGTAATTTACTATATTAACAAATTAAGGAAGAAAAACATATGGTCATCCCAGTGGACACAGAAAAAGCATTTGACAAAATCCAACACTCATTTCTGATAAAAACCCTCCAGAATCTAGAAATAGAAGGGAGTTTCCTCAACCTAAAAAAGGACATCTGTGAAAAATCTAGAACTAACAGCATACTTAATGGTAAAAGACTGACTATTTTCCCACTAGGATCAGGAAGATGATAAGAAGGAAGAAGTAAACCTTTTTTTATTAATAGTCTGAGAGTCTATGTAAAAAATCCAATGGAATCTACAAAAAATGCTAATAAAACTAATAAATGAGTTTAGCAAGGTTGTAGAATATAAGATGAATATACAAAAACCTTTATACTAGCTCTATACTAGCATATCTTTATACTAGTTGGTAGCTGAAATTTCTTACAGTTTTATTTTATATATAATTGACACATAATTATACATATTCATAGGGTACAGTGTGATGTTTCAATATATATGTGTGTTGTATAATGATCAAATCAGGATAATTTATATATCCATTACTTTAAATAGTTATCATTTCTTTGGGAAGATAACATTCAAAATCCTCTCTTCTGGCTTGAAATATACATGCAAGTCACAGAAAGATAACTATCAGATGATTTCACTCATATGGAATCTAAAAACATTGACCTCATGGAAGTGGAGAATAGAAGAGTAGTTATCAGAATCTGGAGAGGGAAGAGAGATGAGGGGAGAGGAAGAGGTTGCTCAATGGATACAAAGTTACAGTTAGACAGAAGGAATAAGTCCTGGTGTTCTATTCTTACATAGTAGGGTAACTGTAGCTAATATTAAATAATAATGTATTGGAAGTTAAAATTTTAAAACAATACCATTTATAATAGCATCAAAAACTCAGAAATAGCTAGGAATAAACATGACTTGAAGATGTGCAAGATCTATACACTGAAAACTACAAAACATTGCCAAGAGAAATTTTCAAGATCTAAATAAATAAATGAGTCCGTCCAACAATTCAATATTAATGGGTCCAGCAATTCGATATTGTCAAGATGTCAGTTCTCCCCAAAATGATCTTTGGATTGAACACAATCCTGTTAAGATTCCATCAACCTTTTTTGTTGTTGTTGAAGTTTACAAGTTGATGCTAATATTAAATTTATTTGAAACTGCAAAGAACCTAGAACAGTTAAAACAATTTTGAAAAAGAAAAACAAACTTGGAGGGCAAATGTTATCTGATTTCAAGATTTATTATACAGCTACAATAATCAAGACAATGTGATATTGATGTCGCACAAGACAAATAGATCTCTGGGAAAGGATAAAGAGTTCAGAATTAGACCACACACACATATATAGACTACTGATTTTCAACAAAGATGCAAAGGCAATTCAATGGAAAAATGATAGTCTTCAACAAATGATCCTGGAACAATTAGATATACATGTGCAAGAAAAATGAACTTCAATCTATAATTCACACCATACATAAAAATCAACTCAAAGTGGATTCTAGCCCTCAAAATCTAAAACCATAAAATATGTATATATAATATACATATATATATATGAACATTTCGGGACCTTAAGTTAGGCAAAGATTTCTTAAACTTGATAAGAAAAACATGTTTCATAAAAGAAAAGAGTTGATAAATGGGATTTCATCAAAATTTAAAACTTTTGTTCTTTGAAAGACATATTTAGGAGAATTCAAAGACAAGCCATAGGCACATAGAAAGTATTTGCAAATCATGTATCTAACAAAGGACTTGTATCCATAATACATAAAGAAATTTCAAAATTCAATATAAGAAAATAATTCAATAAATAAATAGGTTAGATATTTTATCCAAAAAAAGATACATAGTTGACAAATGAGCACAAGATGCCCAATACCATTTGTCATTAGGGAAATAAAATTAAACATGAGATACCACTATACACCTATTTGAAGGCTAAAATGTAAAAGATTGGCTATACTAACTGTTGGCAGGATGTGGTACAAATGAAAATCTTATACACACATAGTGGGAAATAAAATGGTATTAATACAAATACTTTGGAAAACAGTTTGGCAATTTCTTAAAAAGCTAAACACATAGCAACTATAAGATCTAACTATACTATTCCACTTCTAGGTATTTACCCAAAAGTAAAGAAAGCATACATCCAGACACAAATTTGTACACAAATGTAATGTTCATAGCAGCTTTATTTATAAAAGTCAAAAATGGAAAATAACCCAAATGTTCATCAACAGGTGAATAGATTAAAAAATTGTGGTAAATTCATGCAAAAGACTAGTACTCAGCAATAAAAAAGGAATGAACTATTGATACATGCAAGAACATGAAGGAATTGCAAATTAATGATGCTGATTCAAAGAAGCTAGACCAAAAAATTACAGTACATATTGTACAACTCCTGTGATGGACTGAATGTTTTTGTCCCCCCAAAATTCCTATGTTGAAGCCCTAACCTCCAGTGTGATGGCATTTGGGACCGTGGAGAGGTGATTAGGTTTAGAAGAAGTCATGAGAGTGGGGCTTCACAATGGGATTATTGCTCTCATAAGATGGGACACCAGAGTGTTGGTTCTCTCTCTCCCCATGAGTGCACAAAGGAAATGTCAAATGAGCACACAGCAAGATGACAGCCTCCTATGAGCCAGGGGAAAAGGCCAAAGATCGAAACCTATCTTAGCCTCAGCCTCCAGAACTAAGAGAAATAATTTCTGTTGTTTTAAGTCACCCAGTCCACGGTATTTTGTCAGCCCGAGCTAACCAAGACAATTTCATTTATATAAAACTGTATAAAATGAGAACAAATCAACATTGACAGAAAGCAGGTCAGTGGTTTCCTGGGGAGGAGGAACTGACAGGAGGGGTGTAGAGAGGGCCATTACCAAGGGGTGAGAGCAAACTTTGGGGGACTATGGATATGCTCATTATTTTTATTTTAGTGATAGTTTCACATACATATGTCAAAACTTATCAAGTGGTACACCTTAAATGTCATACCAATTATACCTCAACAATACTGTTAAATTTCCACAATGAAGGTACTTTAACTGTTACTAGCAACATAGTTTAAAATAGATTAAGTACCACTTAAATCTATTTTAAAATTTAAAATAAAATTTAAAAAAATGAAATCACTCTTTAGCATATAAAGAGCACTTAATGAATATATTTGGAATTAAGAATATCTTGTGATGGAGGGCCCAACATGTGCTGAAACCATTAAGTTTCCTGTCATTCAAAGGTGTGCCCCTGTTATTTGTCCCTCAGGGATACTGGGTCACTCTGTAACTAGATGATGATAATAAAATCACTGTTTATATTTTACATGCCACTTTGCAAAGCCTTTTGTTTAATCCTAACATCTACCCTAAATGTAAATAGTATTATCCCTGTTTTACAGAGAGGAACAGAGAGGTTCAAGGAGGATTAGTCAGTTGTCCAAGTCCCCATTGCTCAGGTAGCAGGTGTGAGGTTTCATGACAGGTCTGTTTCTATCACTCTTCTCCTCATCACCCTTGGGGCTCTCTGAGCTACAAATAAGCAAAATCATGGGCAAGATTCCATGAAATCCCTTACCCTCCCCACCCTACAAGGGATAAGCTCCCTACCATCATCCAAGCACTTACAGAATCAGCCCAGTATTTAAACTGCATAAATGAGACAAGAAATAGTCTTTCTATCCACACTTTACAATGACTGACATATTGCAAGAGAAGATTTCACTTGGACCCAACATAAAGGAATCAATTTATTTTAAAAGGAGAGAAATTATAAGTGTTTGGTTAAGATAATAAAATCCAATGAACATTAAATAAGCTTGCTTCTCGAGAGTCCAAAATGGCTTGGCTCCTAAACTAAACACAAAATCAGACCTAGATGGCTACAGAAAATTTAGCTGCTTCATCAACTAGTTTACGAAATAAATATAAAAAACGAATTCATATATTATTCCAAGTAGAGATAACAGACGTAGGCCCTTTTTAGACTTAAACTTGCATGTCCTATTATTAAGGGCATTAATAGAAATGTTCCCTGAATGTTTACAAGGTGTTTACTCAGTTTCTATACTGAAAATCAGAACATCTTGGTACTGAAAATATTTCATGCCCAACAGTTATACAAAACCACTATTTCTTTGGTTTATAGCCTCTCTTAATCTCTTTGTGGAAATCTCCAGACCTCAACTACATTCCTTGAAATTTTACAGGGCACCAGAGAAACAGAAATCAGCTCAAAATGAATATGTGTATTCAGAAACGCATTGAGATTTTTCCAACTTTTCAGGTGCCTCATACAAATTAATCTTCTTAAGGGCCCTGGTGGTCTCTGAATCACTGCTTCTCTTCCCCACCTCTCAGCATCCCCATTGTATTCTCTTGATAGGAATAACTGCCAGGTCATTAGGGAAGAAAAAGTTTATTGAGTCAAGATCTGGGAGGGCCCCCACAAGGTCAGGAGCAGGTACCACCAGTTTTACATAATTTTTGCATCTTGCAATTTGATTTAAGGCTATAAGTGGAATTTATTGGTGAGCATTGTATTATAAAAAGTGGTTTATACCATATTGTCTCATATTTATTATGATTCAGTCAAAAGT
Organism: Cheirogaleus medius; assembly: GCA_008086735.1. Taxonomy (NCBI): domain Eukaryota; kingdom Metazoa; phylum Chordata; class Mammalia; order Primates; family Cheirogaleidae; genus Cheirogaleus; species Cheirogaleus medius. The sequence continues at coordinate 25,111,542 of VBSM01002217.1, read as the reverse complement.
GAATTGTACGCATGCTGTCTGCAATGAGCTGATACAATGGGGGAAAAAAAATCCTGGCTCTTGGAAAGCACATTTGTTCTCCTTTCCAATGTCGTTAATGGTTTACTTACGGGGAAGAAAAATTGCTTTAATGTTCAAGCCGTCTCTTTTTCTGAGGCACTGATCACCAAATGGAAATTATTAGAACAAAAAGACCAGAAGGAAGTTGAACCTGATGTGTTAGGATAATGATAATAGAGAAAAATAGAATTGTTTGAGCAAAATGTGCAAAATAAAGAAATTATTTAGGATCTCCAAGAAGAAAACAAAGCATAGAAATGCAGAATAAACCATTCCAAAATTTAAATTCTTCTAACAAAAGCAAAAAAAAAAAAAGTTATTACACTTAACATTATCTGCAAGGCTTGTCCCTGTCTCTGGCATCCTTATGAAGAGAAGGGAACAATTGCCTACTACATGCTCTCAATCAGGTCACAGTTGAAATTAACTTAATGGCCCCTGGAAACTTCTCCAGGTCCATTTTTAGAAGGCAAATTGTACATTATTATTTTTTTTTCTATGTCAATCCTGCCATTTCCCAGAAATTTAAAAATCTTTGGTTAATATATCTAAATAACTAAGTGTACCATTCCCAGAGCCAATAACGCACTCTAAGCTCATGGGAACATCAGAATCCCCCCGACACTACAACCAGGTTCCGCATTCTAGCTTATTCCTCCATTGATATGCTCTTTGTCACGGCGGTAATATTACTAGAGCACAAAAGAGCACTTAAAACAAAGTTTACTTCCTAACCAATTGATACCATATAAGAGTTGAAGACTCATGATCGGAGGCATCCCTAGTAGTTGCCTCAGGATCAGGATTTTGAGTAGAGTTTGACCATTTCTCTACCCAATTCTTTTGTAGAGGTCTTGCATAAGCTTATAGGTGCACTAGATGCTTTGGATTAGGTTTGCTTTGGTTTTCTCTGCCTCTTATCATTCACTATGTGGTTCAATAACCTAAATGGTCTTTTTTAATATGTATCGATAAAAATAATGTTATGTCTGGGATTTGCCTCAAAATATTCCAGGAAATAGGGGAAATCAGGGAGCTGCAAATGAAACAAGATTAACCATGAGTTGGTAATTTTTGAAACTGTGGGGCGCAAAGGGAGTTCATTATGCTTTTCTCTCTACATCTGTGTATGTTTAAAATTTCCCCTAATAAAAGTTATTTAAATATCGCTGTTAAGAAGTGTTACCATTCTGGAATTTTGTTTTGTTTTATTTTTTGTTTTGGAGAACTTACATGTAGCTTTTTACAGCCAAGCTTATGGTCTGATCTACTCTGGGTATCTGTAGCAGGGTGGCCCTTTTCAAACAGAGTTGGGTTTGACACCTCATTTTATTCTGAATGGAGACTGCTACTGATCCATGAGCTAGAGCCAATGCTAAGTCCTATAAAACCCACACTCTAGGTTCCCTTAAAAACAGAATTCCATTCAACGCGCTTGGAAGACTGGTTGGAGAGAAGATCGCTGCCCTTGGCTCCCCAATCTCAAACCTGCAAGTGACTCAGCTAGAGGAGGAGAAGGCTTTCAAGTCCATGGAGGGAAGGGGAGAAGAGGGGAGGGACATGGAGACACCTGGCTCCCAAGGGAACCCAGCTCAAGAGCATGAGGCTAAGACCATGCTGGGTGTCAGTCATCAGCCTGGCAAACAATGGGTTAACTAAGGCTGTTTTAATTTAAAACACTGAGAATTGAAGCACTGAGAACTGGAGACCCAAGAAAATGAGACTATTTGGCAAATATATCTTGAATTAAAATGAATCTCACTTTACTCCTTTTCTCTTTTCCCCAACACTTCTCCTGAAAAAACTCTTTAGTTGAAGGGTCTTCAAGGTCTTCTTGATTTTCAAAATTAATCTCTCTCCTAATCTGTTACTAGAATGCAGAGCGTGCAACCATTCCTGAATAATTTGCTTTTCCAGGGCTCTGAAGACTAGAATGTCCCTGTGTTCTCATCGAAGCTCAGCTCTCTGTAGACCAGCCTCAGAAAATACGTTAGATTAGAAAGGAACTGGGTGTCCTTCTGAAGCCTTGTCCCTTTATATCTCTCTAGTGTTGATACTAAAACCTATTCCATTTGTATAATTTTATAAATCAGAGCCATCAACCAACTGTGTCCCTACAAAGCCCAATGTCATGGTTATTAGATGAAAAATGATTCTCATTACCTCAAAGAGAGATCTTCATAATTTTTAAATCATCTACCTCATCAGTGAAAAAAATGTAAGGTACATATACACCTCATATTTTCATATTTATCTGTCTATAAATTATACCTATTAATATAATAGCAAGAGTAGTGTCAAACAAGTATGTAAGAGCGGGCCATGCCCTCTTCTATGTACATTACATAATATTAATGCTTTTAATCTTTACAAGAACCCTATCAGGTGGTTAATATTATTTTTTTCATTTTGCCAATGAAGAAACTAAGGCACACAGAAGGTAAGTGACTTACCCAGGGGAACACAATCAGGAAGTGGAAGCACCAGAATCCAAGCCCTGGCCATCTGGTTCCAAAGTCTGTCTCTTAACCAGTAAGTTAGTACATGAGAGACCAGAAAGAGAAACAAAGGGGCTCAGGGGTAGAATGGAAGGGAAGAGAAGGGAAGGAAAAACAGTGAAAAAAATCACCAAAAGACGAGGTTTTTTAAAAGAAAAGTCGAATTTTCACCATTTTTTTCCAGCCCCACTCCTTCCAGTGTGTATCCCCTTGCATACTCCCAGAGGCGCCTTCCCCTGCCCATACCAGTTTGGAAACCATTAAATGTTGCTCTCTTGGAAGCTGGTAGAAAGCCCTTGGAAAACTTGGGAGCTATGGATTCTGCAGCTTCTCCCTGGTATTCAGTGTAATCAGGGTGATTCAGGACCTGTAATGACATGAATAAGTTTATACGTTACAATTGGCTATCTAGGCATGAACCAATGTTCTCACTGTCTTCTGGCTACATTTCTGGGTACCACTATACTCTGCTTATATTCATATTATCATTTACTCTCTGAAGAGCTTTGCCCTGCACTGTCAGAAAAAAAAAAAAGAGGTGCCGAAACAACAAAGAGGACTAAAGTGACCATTCGCAATATTGTCTTAGAATCACAGGAGATCCACCCAGGAGCTGGATTATGCAAAGCCAAAGAAGAAATGGGCAGCAAATGCAACAACAAACTACTATAAACGCAGTCCCTACTGGCCATCTGGGGAAAAAATTCTTATGGCGTAAGTTCTGCCCTCTCTTTCTCCATCACAATCAAAGTCAGCACCCAGGAGACTCACTGATATTTAAAAGCAGGGATGATCTTTCCAAATGTCCAAACCAAGACAAAACTAAATGTTTGACAGTCTTGGTGAGCTAAGCAAGTCATGTGAGGATGAAGACATCAAAAACGTTCCTGTTGCCATCTCTTGGGAGAAGAGGAAGATAACTAGCATTTTACTAAGCGTATTTCACATTCTTTAAATCCTATCATCTCACAGCTTTGAACAGTGAGAAAAATGGGGGACAGAGTGGACCTCACATCAGGCCTTATATTTTCTGCAAAGCCCTCATGATTGGGGCCCTGGTCGCCCTGTCACCCCTCTCCCTACTACTGTTCCTTAGTGACCACCCGTAGTCACTTCATACCAGCTACGCTGTCCCTCTTGCTGCCCCTCTAGTGCACCAAGCAAGCACCTTCCACAGGGCCTTTGCACATGATGCTCTCTCAGCCAGGAACACATATCCCCAGAAACTCACTCGTTCACTCTCTTGCTTTATTCAGATCTCCGCTTAGGCATCACCTCCTTGAAAACACCTTCCCTGGCCACTGGGTCTATGGCCTAGGCTAGCACTCTATATTCCCCGCTTGCTTTATTTCTCTTCAAAAGCTTTATCTTTACCTAATATCCTATCAGACATAGATATTCGATATATGGATTTGTACCTTCCCAACAAAAAAAGGAAACTCCACGAAGATGGAAACATTCTCTAGCTTGTCCTGCAACATATCCTCAATGCCTAGAATGGTCCCTGGTCCATATAGCGCACTCAGTATCTGTATCTGTCGAATGAATTTAACAAGGAGTGTATTCCAAACTCAATTCCCCCTGGTTCTGAAACTCCCACTCTATTTTTGCCTTCATGGGAACAATCCATGTGACATATTATTATATTATTATGATGCTGTTTGAGAAAGCATGCCCTCCCCACTCCCGCAATTTACATATATCCAGCCACTGTCTGGAAATGCCATGCACAGCCTCAGGGTAAGGCCAAGAGCCATCGACTGGTGCTTACAACACCACTGTCATTCTGCTCTGGTTACTAGTCACCGTTCGGGAAGCCTAAACATTCCCTCTATCTCCTCTCTGCCCCAGCTCTGAATTACAGCTTTTCTTCTCTGAGTTCATCACACAGAACACTGGATTAGCAAACACCCAAGGAAAATGCCAAGAACATTTCGGACATGGTGGAGGCAGATGCGGCCATGTCAGCGTGGAATGTCAGAGACAAAGCCAAGAAAATGAAAAACTGCTCAGTTTCAATAACTCAGAAAATTCCACAAATCAGGTCAAGCCAAAGGTGGCGTTTCAGTGAACATTAAATCAAATCCTCTATTAAGTGCTGTAAGGTTCTTGGAGAAAGAGAGTATACCCACTGTCTCCTATCTGACGATTTGTATACATATCATTATGCTTTCACTTAAAAGCATGAAATGAGATTGAAAAAAATAGTAATATTGACCCTAAAAGTGACTCAAATTGCAGTTTAGTGGTTTGTCTTTGTGATGTTGATGAGCCTAAGGAGACTTCAAAGAGCAAGTTTAAAAAGCAAGGGATGATAAAAGTCAGTTAGGAATAAGTTTCTTCTGAGTAAGGGATTTCATGTGAAATTGTCTCGAGGCAGTCTAAGGCCATCTTCATGCCAGGAGGCTCGGCGTGTGGGTTCTTCTAAAGACAGAACAGGACATCCTCAAGAGCATTTTTCATGAGCCCTGGCAATGGAGCTATATGTTCACTGCCCCTGCAACTATCCATCTGCCGATGAAGGAAGGAGCAAGTGCTCCACAGCCCTCATTCCATCAGTATCATTCCTTCCTGCACACCTGGTTCTTTCTGGAATTCCTGCCAACATCGAGAACTAAGAGGAAACAGAAAGACTTTTTGGCGTGTGAACTTTGATGTCCTGGATGGGACCAGGAAACCAACATGGGTATCCTGGGGCCCCACCAGGCACACATCCTCTTATGTTACAAATTAATAAGTTTAGGAAGATTCAATAGCCTCAGTCATAAATGAGGGTGAAATGCATACATGAATGGATAAACAAAATGTGGTATATCCCGTACAATGAAGTATTATTCAGCCATAAAAAGAAATGAAGTACTGATACACACCGCAATGTGGATGAACCTTGAAAACATTATGCTAAGTGAGAGAAGCCAGTCTCAAAAGACCACCTATTATATGAGTTCATTTATATGACATTTCCATTATAGAACAGGCAAATCTATAGAGACAGAAAATAGATTAATGGTTGCCTGGGGCTGGGGGCCAAAAGGAGGAAGGAATTTGGGGGTGGGAGTGACAGCTAAAGGCTAAGGGGTTTCTTTTTCTTTTTGGGATAATGAAATATTCTAAAATTGACTATAGGATGGTTGAACAGATCTGTGAATATACAAAAAAACCATTGAATTGCAAACTTTCAATGAGTGAATTCTAAGGTATATGAACTATATCTCAATAAAACTACATTTTAGAAAAGCAAAACAAACAAGGTGAAATACCTAGTCTGCACATGCCATCATCAATCCACCTTAAAACTTATCCTGGAATATTGTTTTCAAATTGTGCCTTGGTCATGAAATCAACTTAGTGCATTGTATCGAGCATTTTTAAAAACTAAAACAAAAACAAAATATAATAGAACATAAAATATCAGAATGCATTGCACAGAGTAAAGTATTAGTTTTCAGTTGATGTGTGTATACTGGGTGACAATGTGCTATTCAGAGACATCTGATTTGTTTTATGAAGAGTCCTTAAGCAAGCAATGTACTTTCTTTACCTGTCTGATCAGTCTGGTGCCTCTGTTGCACGACCCTAGACAGTTCAAGGTTTGTCAATTTATTCATCAACGTCCAGAGTCAAAGCTGTCATCTGATTTTGCCTTGTTTTGCCTCCAGAATGATCATACCTTGCTTGTGGATCTGTGAAACAGCAGTCCAGACTCTGCCATTCGTCTTAATGACAGATAGAAACATTTTGGTCTCTCGATCATTCTGCTAGGTGTTCTCCTAGCACGAGGGGGTGTCCACCCTCCCCCACACAAAGTTCATGCTTATGGATAGCGTGGCATTACATGCCGCAGAGCCAAGAAAGCTAGACTCTCAAAACTGAGGTGCTCCTAGGAAGGCCCTTATTTCTATTCAGCCTTTTATCTATTGGTTCGACAAATATCTTTCCACCACCCACTATGTGCCCGGCGCTCTGGGCAGACAGTGGTGAGCAAGACAGGTGTGGCCAGTGCCTGCCAAAGCCTGTTGCCTTGTCAGATGTCAGAGTCCAGTTGTCAGAAGACAGGCACAGTCTCAAGGTTTTTCTGGGGACTGACAAGCACTTGCTCCATGACCTCTGGCAAACTATCCCACCCTGTCACTCAACGCTGGGTTTTCTGGCCCACTGAGAATCTTGAGATCTTAGACCTGGGAAGGCTCTTAAAGAGCAGCTCTCCTATTTCCTGATGAGGACACAGAGCACCCAAGAGGTGACACCCTTTGCCCAGTGACACACAACCCATTAGGAACATGTCTCCCAGCACCTCTTCCCCACCCCCAGCACCCCCCAATAATGAAGCTGAATATGGTCTATTCTTTATGAAGAATTGAGAGACCTTCAAAGAAAATGCCCTACCTCTTGAACTTTTCAGAGAGATAATAGTGCAAAATGTTCAAGCTGGTGTGAAAAAAAACCAAAGCCATATTTGGATCTTACAGAAGGATTTTATGGCAATACAAAGGCACAGAAATGAGAACAGCAGGGGTCCTGGTTACCAGGAACATTCCCTTAAAGCCTCCTATGTGCCTCCTGATAAATTTCCTTTTTCCCTTTTGAAGTTTAAGTGCTCCCTTATTGAGTGGTCTTCTGATGGCCAGGAGTCCAGTGCCTGGCACTCAGGATTTGTTCGGTTTGGTTGGTTGGTTGGTTGGTTGGTTAGATGGTTGATGGGTGGTTTTTCTCCCTCTCTCTATCGTCTTAAAACTCCAGCCAACATACTAGGGACTTTTCGTTCAGCTTCCTCAAATTCCCAGCAGTTTCCCTAAAGTCTGTCTCATTAAACATGAAATCCACAGAACACACACCATGCTACTTTTTCTCTCCCCTAATAAATCAGGTAAATTACTTCCTTTGTTTTTAAGACCATTTCAAGTTCACCTTTAAGATTTTAGTTAATGTATTATTTATGTTGTGATTTACTCGAGATTTAGTCCACTTTTCAGCACACAATCGTATCACAATATCCCTGAAATTTTTGCCCATATTATTAAACTTGAGGGGAAGGGTAACGTTTTCCTCTGACATGACACTGATCATTTCCAGATTACATGTGTGTCTCTCTGGCTTTTTAACCCACCTGAGTTTATAAGGCCTCCTAAAATAAATAATAGTTTGTTCTGCAAAGGACTGGGCTATGTTAATAAATGCATAGGGAGATCTATGTTTATCTCCACTTTCTGAAAACATAAGAGTCTTCTACAAATATGTGTATACACAGCAGAAACCATGTGAATCTCCTGGTAAATGTTTGCCTTCACGCTCGTGGGGTATGTTGTACACCAGATGGTTTGATCAAAACAAAATCACACACACACACACACGTTTGAGCACCATGCCTCCCTGGTTTTGGGGGTTCTTTTTTTGGCATTTTTTTTCTCCTTCCATGCATGAGAAAGAATGTAGAAATACTTAGAATAATGACCAATATGTTCTGTGTTTACTGCTGCCTTCCCTCACTAGAGGTTAACTCATAAAATTTTACTCCAAATTAAACAAACTCAGGCTTTCCTTGCAGCCAGTCAAACCTTATACTGAAGCAAATCTTGACTTCTCTCTCTAAGAGCTTGCATGGACACCCTGCAGAAAGATAGCAGAGGCTCTCTTTTCCTCTCTATGTTCTGTCGGTCCTTGGAGGGGCCAGAATACTTGTCTGGATTCTGGTCCCCATGGCACTTCTTCTGGAATTATAATCGAAACTACAAGGATCACAGATCTATATTTTAGAACATTAACACCTCTCCTGCTGTTTTTTAAAAAATTAGCTGATCGCTCCAGTTACAGTTATTTAGAGAATTCGGACCGTTAAGGATTGTACCAACAAGTGGGCAAGAAAGCACCCTTAACTGTGGCAGAGAACTTCCAAAGATAACTGCATCTAGGATAGATTTAGGAACTCGCTCGCCATCCTATCTTTTCAGCTACAGTTTCTCTGGAACTGATTAGACGTTGTCTTTGAGAAATTCAAATGAAAGAATGTGTATAAAACCACCCAGTTCTTTGCCTTGAGTAAAGTTCTCCATGGATGTTAATTCAGGTGGGATCCCAGGCTTAAGACTGTAATGCAACGATGCACGTAAAAGACCTTGAGAAAAAAAACAAAAGACTCAAGGTCATAACCTCACCAGCCTTTCTGTCTTCCACTCCGCCTGGGTTTCACAGCCTCCAGCCCTACTGAACATTTTTACCTGGAAGAAGCTTAGAGAGGACGTTAATTTTAAAGGGGCATTTATAAAAATCATGTGATGCAAGCCTCCTGCTTCCTACTCCTAAAGCTCTGCTTATTTTCAAAAGTGCCCGCCTGGAGCCATGGGTGTGTTTTTGTGTGGTCCCATTCCCGTTTTATAGATTGTTCCTGTACCCTGGGATCCCTGGGATACTTCAATTACGAAAATTACCAAGTGCTGGGTCCTTTCGGGTTGACAAGACTGCGTTCCTTTCTCTCTAAGCTGGGTTGTGTTTGTTTACATAGGAAATGTACTCCTTCTTAACATTCACTGTTTCAACATCCACTTAGATAGCTCCATAAAAAATAGGTTAAAAAAATTAAGAAGGGAGGCAAGAGAAGGAAAAAGAAAACACATCTTTAGATTCCAACCAAGAATTTGGTTCAGAGCAAACTTGGAAAATCAGAGGATGTTTTTCTTTTCATCGTTGAAACAATGCTGTGCTTGTTCTCGCCAGGCAACAAGGACTAACCCCGTTTGGAGCAGTGGGTCACATTGTGCAAAGTGTTTTTCCTGTTTAAACTCTGTGCTTTCTTAAATGTTATCTTTTCAAAAGAAAATTAGATAACCCTGTGTCCCTAGACTATATCCTATTTGTTTGAATAGGAAATGCTAATATTTTTCTACATGTTTTATATCGGTGTCAGTGGGCACTCAGTTTGGTAATGAAGACAGGCCCCTTTAGGGTCTGGGAATCTCGTTGGCTATCTTCCAAAAGCCGGGAGGCTCATGGTGATCTTGAATAATCAACTCCACTGCTATAGAAATTACCTATATTATTTCTAAAAGAAAGTTAGAGTTACCTTTTCTATATTTAATTCAAACGTGTCATTTCATGAGGGTTTTCCTTCTTAATTTCTCTTCTCTTTACCTCCACCACCACATTACTTATGTCTTCTACCCAGCCAACTACCAAATCAATTACCCAAACTCCCTGAAACCTCTATTTAAAGGCCATGTTTAATTAATCATTACCCCCAAGGATCTCAGCCCCATTCGTCTGTTTCTACATTTCCATTGGTCTAAGCCAACGCCTGTTATGCCAGAGCCCCACCCCAACCGTGACTAGAGGCTCCCCCTTCCCACAAGTCCCCAGTTGTTTTCAGGCCCCTAACTGACATCCTAGGAAGGAGGAATAGCTGCAGGAACACATTACAGAAACAACAGAGTCCCCATTCGAAAAAGCTCTCTGCTAAGCCACATCAACCAAGTCCTTCATAGGCAGCACTGCCCCACCCAAAATTTTTAAAAGTAAAGCTTGTTATTAGCATCCCAATCTCTATTTTTCAGTACCTTCTCTTCAAACACACACGTTTAGGTCCCCAGTGCCATCTTGTTTCCCGCTACGAAAACCTGCTCCTAGAAAATCTAGCATCAGGCATTCATAACTTCATGCAAACTTAAGTTGGTGTGTTCTCTCTCCCAAGGGTACTTAGATTCTGAGCCCCACATCTAACTAAAGAATGAAGATTTGTCCTCTCCTAATCATGTTTCAGTCATCAGTGCTCAGACGGAAGAGGTAATACTTGGGCAATAAGACATACTCCTTGTCATTAAAACATAGCACACAAGTGGTTTGCTGCTCCATTGGAACAAGTAAGTCTTCTTCTAAAAACCCTACAAGTCTGTTTAAACCCAAAGCTTTAAACCAGAGAACCTTCCATGATAAATAACAACACTCCCCTCCTGCTGCTCTTTAATTAAACCAATACCCTTAACTATAATATACACCTGGCAAATACAAGTGAATAGCATTTATGCCCACTGTTAAGTAAAAAACAACAGCGCGCAGAGGCACGTTAATTGTAAGCAATGTAGCATAAGCCTCGGGGCCCTTCCCTTACACAGGTCCTTTCCCAGACCTCAGCAGTCAACCTAACAATTTTGTATTCATAATTTTATATTTTTGTAAAAGAGGGCCCCAGCATTATAAAAGCTTCAGGTCCCACAAAACTTAGATCCACTCTGTTATAGACTGAATTGTGTTCCCCCAAAATTCATATGTCGAAGCCCTAACTCCCAATGTGACTATATTTGGAAATAGCGCCTTTAAAGAGGTAATTAAGGTTAAATGAGGTCATAAGGGTGAGACCTTGATCCAATATAACTGTAAGAGACACCAGGGATGCACGCACACAGACAGAAGGCCATTTGAGGACATAAAGAGAAAGCCTCCATCTGCAAGCCAAGAAATGAGGTTTCAAAAGAAACCAAACCTGACTACACCTTGATCTTGGACTCCTAGCATCAGAACCAGGAAACAATAAATTTCTATTGTTTAAGCCACCCAGTCTGTGGGATTCTCTTATGACAATCCAAGCAGACTAATGAGATACCAATTTTTAACTTTTCACTAGCAAATTTTGTAAATAACAACATTCACTGTTAACTGGAGTATAGTGAAACAGGAAATCTCATACATAGTCAAACATACATTGCTGATAGAACATGATTCCACACAACTTTTTGGAAAGCAAGTTTAAAATAAGTATTAAGAGGCATAAAAATACTCATTTAATTACCCAGGAATTCTTCTGGCACTCTGTCTTGAACAAATAACTCAAAATATTTTAAGAACTATATACACAGTACAGTTCATTGAAATATTATTTATAATTCTTGCCTGTAACTGGACACACCCCCTCCCACGAATTACAAGTTGTGGGGCCCTGGGGTTTCCAGGGGAATCTACCCGAGGCTTATGCAGAGTCTCAAATTTGACCACACATCTATATATGAAATTGTATTAGTTTATTTGCACAAATGGCTGCAATAGTTCTTTCCATTCCTGCATATATGCCCCTTTGCCACGTGGTATTTCTCCTCCACCCCTCAAGAGGTAGAGTCTATTTCCCTATTCCTTGATCTGAGTTTGGCCACATGACTTGGCTTTGGCCTATGGAACATTAGCAAATATTATGCACACAAAAAATAGGATGCAAGCAAAGAATGCTGGAAAAATATTTGTGCATGAATATTGCTTTCTCTTCCTCCACTTGAAACCATGACACCACCAGGCAAATGAGCCCAGTCTAGCCTGGTAGAGGAGTCACATGCTGAAAAACCAAGGCACTCTGGCCACCAGCCTGCCAAGCCAGCTATGTGATCGAATCCGTCCTAGACCTTCCAGCTCCAGACAAGTTGGCCCAAGCCAGAACTCTCCCAGCTATCTCAGCCAGGCACAGAATCATGAGCTAAATAATAAATGTTTATGGTTTTAAGCCTCTGAAATTTGGATGGTTTGTTATGCAGCAAAAATTAACTAATACAATAATTTCCCCTATAAAATGCATAGGGGACAAATAGAGAATAGACAAACTATGTTAATATCTTGATATTGAGCCATCAGTTCATGGACTAGTTGGCTGGCTCCTGGACTCCAACCTTGTCACTCAGATTCCCCAAATGCTTCATTATAGTCAGTAATTACCACATGCCATGGACCTTCAGAATGCTTGAGAATACCTAAAATCTTGAATGATAAATCTGCAAATGTCTGTGGTCTGGTTTAGTTTAAAACTGGAAGTGAGCAGAACGTTCTACATTATATGCTTCCTTCCATTAAGCCACTTAAAATTATGGCTGTGAAGACAATGTAGAATAGAAACATGGGAAATGTTTTCATGCAATATTAAATAAAAAGAACAAGATACAGAATTGTCCTTAAATTATGACTACAAATATATAAAGAAAAATAGCTAAATAGTTACACTGAGGAAAAAGACTATAAAGAATTATGCCAAAATACATTAGTAGCTGCCTTAGGGTATTAGATTATGGGTAATTTTTTTCTTTTCAATATTTTTTGTAAGATTATCTTCATAATTAATTCTATTCATAACTTTAAAAAATTAATATATAATAATTTTAAAAATTGAAACCTGGTTATGGATAGAACCAATTGGTTTGCTTTGTAATTTTTAACCACAAAGATTCTCTCTGCTAGTTTATAACCATAATTTCCCAGAAGATGAAAATGACTGTAGTCCTGATTTATTTGGATCTTCCTAATAGTGCACTGGAGTTTTGCATAAATCTGTTTAAAACCAATTTAAACCACCTTATGAGACCAGGACAAGTCCAATTTCACTAAATTAAAAATTGTTAAAGCCTTGTGGGTGAAACCCGCTCTGCTTCAGACCTTAGCTACGTGCAGAGGCAAAAATCACATTGTCGCCTTTTTAGGCCTTAACTATCCTAAAAAGTGGCCCTAGACCAGTTACCCAACTTGGAATGAGCAGACCTTAGTTACTCCCCAGAGAAAATATCGTATAAGCCTGAAACTTCTGCTAATGAGTATGTATTTATACCCACGGCCAGGAAGGCATTGAGAGAGAAAACGATAATAAAATCAGACTGTTTAAGTGCTTTTTTTGTGGCTCCCCCTTGGATAATCTCTTTAAAAACAGCAATTCCTTTGACTTTTGACCTCTGCAAGCCCCTATTTCTGAGCCAGTCTTCCTTCATCTCACATCTACCATTGCACGATATGCCCAAATGAGTGAAAACGTGGATTTCATCTCCAAGAAATTTTCTTGTAAAACTGAAACGGAAAGGACTCTAGTCAGTATGGGCTCCAGCCTCCCCTAAACTATCACCATAGATTTCCCACATCACTGCAGTCAGCTTAACATAAATTCTTAGGAGAACCGTGTCAGTCTCTGTTAATAAACATGTTCCAGCATACAAATTCAATCACATTATGAAATCTAATATGTCAAATAGCAAAACCATAACACAGAAAGTTCATGTAATTAGAATATTAAACAACTGCCAGTCAGTTGTAATACTTTCAATCCTACAACAGGCAACAGCCAGTTAATATGTAAAGGGGCAGGATTCAGCTGGCTTTATGGCTTTGTCTGCCAGGGCATCCCTATCACCCACTCACCAACCACCACGCCAAGGTGATTCTAAGAGCTGAACTCTATTCCAGGAAAAGATCTGCCCTGAGAAAAAAGGGAAAGACACTAAACTCTAAATATAAAATTTCAAGCCAGGGCCAAGTGCAGTGACTCACGCCTATAAGTAATCCCAGCACTTTGGGAGGCTGAGGCAGGAGGATTGCTTGAAGCCAAGAGTTCAAGACCAACCTGAGCAACATAGCAAGACCCCATCTCTACAAAAAATTTTAAAAATTAGTTGGATGTGGTGGTGCGCACCTGTAGTCCTAGCTAATCAGGAGGCCCAGGCAGGGATATCTCTTGAGCCTGGGAGTTTAAGGTTGCAGTGAGCTATGACAATGCCACTGTACTGTAGCCTGGGCAATAGAGTGAGACCTTGTCTTAAAAAAGAAAAAAAAATTCAAGCCTGAACTTTAACCATTTGCCAATTGCCCTTTTTTACTCACCAGATACTGTACCTCTGTCCAGCTGAGTGCCAGACCTTTAAGGCTTCAGAGGTGGACAGTAACCCTCCAAAAAAGGCTTGGCTTGTACAGCAAAGTTCAAGCAGCATTATTAGCAGGTGAAAACAACCCAAGTGTCCATTACAGACAAATGGATAAACAAAATGTGGTATATACATACTATGGAATACTATTCAGCCTTAAAAAGGAATGAAGTTCTAATTTATCTGAATTCTAGTAATATTGCACCAGAGTTTGGCGTAAATCTGTTTAAACCCAACTTAACCCACCTTATGAAACCGAGACAAGTCTAACCTCACTAAATTAGAAATTGTTGAAACCTCCCGGGTGACGCTCAGTTTGATTCACATTCAAGCTAAGTACAGAGGCAAAAAGCATACTGCTCCCGTTTTAGGTGTGACAACATGGATTAACCTTGGAAATATCAGGTGAAGAGAAATAAACAAGACACAAAAAGACAATATTATATGATTCCACTTCTATGAGATACCTAGAATAAGTAAATTCATAGAGACAGAAAGTAGAATAGAAGCTACCAAGGGCCAAGGGCAGGGGAGAATGCGGAGTTTATATTAATAGGTACAGAGTTTCTGTTTAAGATGATGAAAAAGTTCTGGTAATTGATAGTGCTGATGGTTGCACAACATTGTGAATGTACTTAATGCTACCTAATTATACACTTCAAAATGGTTAAAATAGCTAATTTTATGTTATATATACATTTACAACAAAAAATTGAAAAATAAGGCTTGAAACATTATATATTTGGGATAAAAAGAATTGAATACAACTTAAACTATACCATGTGGCACAGTTCTGTCCTGCAACACTTCCCTCATCTTTTCAGTCTTCATTAGCAGAACTTCTTCATCGCTTCACACAGTATCACTTATTTTGCAGATAAGAAGGCTAAAGACTAATAGCTGGAGACAAACAATAAATTGCCCAAGTGCATCCCCAAGTTGGGCACTAGATTGAAGACACCCTTGTTTCCATCCTATCTTTTAGCCAATGATCTTGTATCTCATAACTTCAAGGTTATGAGGCACTTACCTTATGTTATAAAGAATATGCATTCCTAATTTAAATTTTATTTCTCTGCTTTCCACATAGCCAAAGCCCACAAATGAAGAAGGCACCCTGCCATGCACACATCACATGCTCAGTAAGCAATTTTTTTGTCATCATTAAAAACAATGTATTACTCACAAATCTGATACCAAGAAAGACAATGGTCATCCAGAAAGAGACATAAAAACAACCAGATGGAGATTCTTAATTTTATTATTTAAAGAAATACATAGCAAATGATAATTCCTTAGCAACAGATTATTTGAAAGAAGAAGATAAAGATGCTTGGGGGCAGAGATGATAACTAAAAAGATCACTGATGGTCCACAAGGATCAGAAAGCATGTGAACTTAAGGATTGTTTTCCAAATCTACGTTTGACAGCTCATTAGGGCTGAAGACGTGTGAACTAATAAAAGGGGACTGCACTCACTCATGTGGGAAGATTTTAATGTCTGCTTCTCACTCACTGAAACATGAGTTTCAAGACTCCATATATTCCATTTGCCCAGACTTCCAAAGAAATGTCTTTTCTAAGATCAATTCTAACACCTCGAAATGGATCAGAGCACTTTCCCAAAGTGTTATCCAGGGAATTTGAATGCTAAAAGATGTACCCCAAGGAAAGTGTTCGGTGGTCAATTAATTTGAAAAATTCTGCTAAATAAAATCTCCCACTTGAAGATTTACTTTGCACTTGATCATTTTAACATTTCCCTTTCCTGTAAAAATATTAGCCACTCCTCACTTCTGCTATGCTTCCACGTGGGAGGAGTGTACTGCCTGGACCCACTGGGAAGATTGACCATGGGCCTCGCCTTAGCCAATGGGGTGTGAACAAATAGTATGTACACCACACCTAAGCAGAAGCTTTAAATGTGCTCGAAAGGTATGGGTCAACCTCTTTCTTCCTGCCCTCTGCATAAGAAGAGTGTTCCAAATAGGGGCTGCTCCTTCAGCCTACATCCTGGAATGGAAAAAAGTGCGGGAGCCCAGCAGAGCCTGGCAGGCCCAAAGCAAGCCAGAGTTGACCTGCAGATCTGGAAGCAAGAAGTAATGTTAGGAGAAGCTTTCAGGCCTGGAAGATAATGAAATACCTGCTATTCCTGGAGGATGAGACATGTTCAACCATGAGACGACTGGGGGAACTTTGGCAAAAGGACTGATGGTATCTAATATGTTAATATATAATTGTAGAGTTAGGATTAAAACAAGGACAAAGACATGAATAAGTATGTAAATAGTATAGTTATGACATAGTAAATAAGTTGGCATTCTTGGGAGCCAGGATTCTAACTGTAAAGAAAAGAAATACAAAAACAGAGTGGGGACAGCAAGGAAGAACCTTATGGAGTTGGATTGGAATGTGAAATGTCAATATAAACTCATGATGTCATTAAAATTTTTAAATTATTTTTAAATCCTGAAAGCAATCACACTCCATTTAGGTGTGAACACACCTAGCACCCTAGTCTTGGTTTCTAAATACCATTGCTAACTAAAAGGAGTCAGGGCTCCTTGGAGAAATGATTAATTCCAGGGTTGGGATGGGGAAGGTAAAGATGAGTCTGTAACATTTTTTCATGCTAGAAAGTAAGGAAGTACTCACAGAAATGTTAGCAATATGACAAAAGAACACAGGAGCCAATTTGAAAGGGTTCCTACTGGCCAAATCTGGGGAAATTTAAGCATCAAAACAAATGGATTTAAATCTATTTAACAAAATAGGAATGTATGAGTAAAAGATTAAAGAAAGAGAGGAAAAGAGAAAACCCTTCCTTAAAGTAGAATGCAGACTAATAAATGTGAAAGGGGTGGGCCCACTCTGGATCTAAGCCTCCACTTGCCCCTTTTGCCCGGGGCCACCTTGTCCAGGTCACAATCTGTACACTTGTATGCACTGGCCCTGGGAAGCAGAAAAGAGCGCCTCATCAACCAGAAGTGTCTAAAAAAGATAGACTGCACAAGAGAGGTTTTTATAATTAGAGGAGCCAAAAATAAATAAACATACAAAGAAAGAAAAATAGAGCAATGGGGCAACAGAGTAAGAAGTGATGAAAAGTCCCAGTGCAGGGAACATTGGGTCCCAGAACTACTGACAACAGAGAAGGGAGGTGATGACCAAGAAGCAGAAGACCACCCAGCAATTCCACAGGCCTTGAACCCACAAGAATAACAACCTTGCAACATGAGCTGCCATCGCTTTGCCTCTTGAATCATCACAGATATATCAGTCATTGGTCATGGAGCATTTTCCTACTGCTCCTGGATGCATCTTCAGAATCTTTCTCAACACAACACCCCACTGGTTTTTCATCCAAGGAAAAGGACATCTCCTCTCTGCGTGTGAGAGCTTTATGAGGTTGAGGGGTAGGGAATGGAAGAGGTCAAGGAAGGGGAGCCTCTAGTACTGGTTCTCAGTTCAGTGTCTGTGTCAGTGACAGACCTAAACCAGGGACTTTTATAGTAAAAGAGTACAGAACATTTTAGAGTTTTCCACCCACACAAGTATGATAATTTTAACAATTATAGCAATCTGATGCTTTAAAGGTTGATTTCTTCACAGCTCTAAAGAATTCATTCTCTAAGCATTGAATTCAGAAAGCTTGAGTTTAACTATGAAATGTGAAAATGAGCATGCCTAACTTTTACGAAATCTGCCTGTGGCACTGGGAATTTATAGTCGTATCAAAACCAAATGCCGATCAAAAGCTGGTGTTCAACTTTTACACTTCCATTTAAGAATCAGCAGTTTAGACTGTGAAGGCTCCAAGGGAAATAAAATTCCACCAGTTTTCCCATGATCCCTAACGTCACAGAAGGCTGGAACTGTTAGCTAAGAGCACTAGTATCTTAGGGAAATAGAATGAGAATGACGCAGATGAGTTTTAGAGTTTTCACACTAAGGCTAGGCTGTAGTCCTGTTTTTCCCAAGCCCAGCTTTCTGGGCATCAAAGCCCACACTTACTCGCATGTCTTCTCTAAGATTACAGAATCTCCTACAAAAAGCTCAATTTGGTGACTTAAGATGAAAATTGACCTGGGGACTCATGCATTAAGCTAGAGGAGGGGTTGGCAATCTTGTTCTGCAAAGGGCCAGATAGTAGACATTGTCACCTTTGCAGGCCACGGTCTCTGTCCAACTACTCAACTCTGCTGTTGTAGAGGGAAAGCAGCCATAGACGATCTGTAAACAAATGGGCATGGCTGTGTGCCAGTAAAACTTTATTTACAACAGCAGGCCTGGAGCTGGATTGGGGCCACGGCCACAGTTTGCTGAGCCCTGGTCCCAGTTTGCTGAGCATAGCGTGCAGTTGAGTTGCAAAGTGGTTTTCCACGTGCAGCTGCCAACTTCCACCACACCCTTGGTATGAAACCTTTCCTTCTGGTAGTTCCTAACACGCCTTTGTTTTAAAATCCAGAGGGATGTTTATGTGCTAATGGATACATCACTGCCTCCTGATTTCTTATTTACAAAGTATTATAGGAACTACTGGGATTTAGCCTCCCAGCAACCTCTCAGCACAAGCAGAGCCTGGAGGCTCTACTGAAAAGGCTCCTAATGCACAATTAAAATGTCATCACTGGAGATGCTTTTTTACACCCTGCACTTGAGTTTGCTAGAAAAGTTCATATTTGCCTTTTCATTCCTCGCCCTGCATTCTGATGGCTTCAGGCCTTTAGCCTGGGCCATATTTAAATTGTCAAGAGATGTCAACAAGCTGTGAGGGACAGCCTCACACTGGCAGCAATTACTAGAGGGCAGTGATCAATGGGAGTCTTTTGTTAGCATTGCAGGATCACCACTGGCTCAGGAAGTAAGTGTCCCAGTGGTTTAGGTGAAAGCTGAAATGGACAAGCAGCTTCACCCTTGCTGCTCAAAAGCCACAAACCTACACTTGCCCCATTAATTATTCCTGCCCAAAAGACAAGGGCTGTTACTGCCATCAGCTGAGGAGAGGGGGTGGCCAGAGACTCACAGAGGTTCTATTTACAGTGCCAGGAAATGCATCCTTCTTGCTTTCCCGGAGTGAGTGATTGCTTTATTCCACTGTGATTCCGTCTGTAAACAGGTAAAGGCCGTATAGCTGCCATTTGGAAATGGAGGGTTTTGAAACGTTGGTCATGTTTTTTGACTTCAGAGATTATATCTAGCTGGCACAATGACCTGATGAATGACTGCAATGTGGAAGATATGGTGCCCTTTAAGATCCACAACACCTATGTGGCCTTGCTCTTCTGCCTTGCATTTTTTATTTTTACACTTTCTTGCTTTAAAGTCATGTGCCTTGCACAAAAGAATCTAGAGCTGGAAGTTGAAAGTAAGGTCCACTCAGGTCATCCTTCCACCCTAATTTCCATAAAGATTACATGTACCTAGAGTTATTCTTTCAAGGAAGATGAAGTCAAAATCCTTTTTTCGCTTGATATCATTTTTTCTGTATTTGCCCACACTATTCTCCCAGTTAAATGCCACCTCCTCCAGGAAGCCTTGTCCCATGTAAAAAGCTGGAAGTGATTTCTCTTGACTCTGACTTTCCATAGGAATTACCTACACTTCTCCAACACACCATCTGCAGGCAGGCATGCCTCAGTGTGCACAGCCTCGCCTTCATCACCTTCTCTCCACCCCTTGGGAGCAGGATGTAGGTCCCATTCCTCTGTACCATCTCCACAGTGCCCAGGACAGTGCCTCAAATGAAGTAGGGGCTCAATAATGCAACACGTGTCTGCTGCTGTCTCTGAGATTCAGGGGACCATCATAAGCACAAATATTTGGCATTATCAGTCACCATGTTCTTGCATTTGACTGCCCCTCCAATTAAGATTAGAAGAACACAAAAGTCCTTTGCTTCCTTGATAAAAAGAAAAATTCAGACAAAAATCAATGTCCGACTTTTCTATGGGGAGATGAAGAACAGTGAACACAAGGAAAGCTTTATGAACTACATCCCAGAGAGACACAGTGCTATTGCAGAAAGGAAAACGGAATGCCATTTGCACAAATGATCTTGAATTATCATCTTGCTTGTACACAACAGGGTCCTACACTCAGAATAGCACTGGGCTCTATAGTCAGCTGGAAGATACGCACGAGAAGCCAAAGTGAGTTGGCTACACCAGGATCCCCTCTGATCACCTCCTTGGTGGCTCCAGCAGAGGGTCCCCTGCACACTGGGTCAGTTTCTCACCCACTAGAACATTCTCTTAGAGGAGAATTCCCACCAAATTCCATAGGCTGGAAAGCTGGCATGCTGCTTAGGGATGAGAACAGGTAATGATGGATGAGGCTGGTTTCCAGTGAGACTTTCATGGAGGAAGTTTGCTTCTGAGCACCGACACTTCCCTCCCGGATCTTTGAGTAGCGCTATTCCACGGGGCATCCCCAAAATGGAAAGAACATCCAGCCAAAGGAATGTTTCCCATTTAAGAATTGGCTTTGTGGAGAGGTAATTATGTCCTAAGGTAAATTTTTAATATAAGAAAGGACAGCCATTTCCATACATGAAATGACACCATTTAACTTTATAGCCATATCTTTCCTCAAGCAGTTAAGTTAATTTTTAGATGAAGGGCTTGACTGTCTATTTTTACTGCCTATAATCTGGTATTCTGTAACTTTCACAGCTATGGCTCTTCATTTCTATGTGAAAAACATCATGGAGATTATCAGGAGTGTAGCTGCTAACCTGCAAAATGGAAATAACAATGTTTACTTACAAGAAAAGCTATAGTTTATAGGTGAAATTTTTTATCTTATAATGGTGAAATGAAACTAAATGATAAAAAGGTGTGCTATTGCCATAATAGCCAAAACACCATCAGAATGCAAGATGCAGGGAAACAGGCTTTGTTTATAGAGAAAAGAGATAATTATGCCTCCATGAATTTTATTCAGAGGGAAACAAAAACAGTGGAAAGAGTGAAAAAAAATGGGTTTTTTTTAGCTAATAGATGATAGAAGAAAAACAGCAGTGACATAAACCTTGGCAAATTTTCGGCTTCCTGTGGACCTGGGGACCACTGGAGTTTCATCAGACTGGTCAACTTCACCAATCACATGTCTTCATCTTCCACTTCTGACAAAGTCAGTTTGATCCTGGGAAAGATTTATTCTCCGGTGGCTCTATCTATCAAAGACAGCGATTCTCAACCTATTTGGTTTAAAGTTTCCTCTGCAAACCTGGTAAAAATCTATGGCTCCTATACCCAGTTAAAATTCATTTAGGCATATCATCATAACAACAGCAACCATTATAATAATAACATCTAATACTGAGAGAGCACTTTGGGGCAAGGCCTTGAGTGAAATGCTTGATACACATTTTCTCATTTAATCTTCACACTAACCCAATGCAGCAGATATTGTTCCCCCCATCTTATACATGACTGAAAAATCTTGGAGAAGATAAGGAACTTAGCCCCCCATGCAAAAATGTACTTACAATTGAGTAAATTTGTTGAAGCTTTCCATGGATCACCACGTACACACCCCAGGTTAGGAACCCGGCCCTCTGCACGCAGAATAGGGGCAAACAAGATGTCCTAAATTCAGAGCTCATTACGAAACATCAAAAAATGATATACCGATATATGTGCGTGTGTATGTGCATATATGTATGAATCACCATGTCTGCAAATCAACTACCACTTTCATTTCTGATGCAGCTCTCTAAAGTTGCTTCAGACCGGTGAACTGTTTCATCTTTATCCAGCTCCGCTACCCGATAAGATACTAACATCATATGTTTACACCACACCTCCACTCATCAAATAAAAACTGCACTCCGTCGCTATGAGCTTCTGCAATGACCCTGGGGAGATGTCATATAAAGTGCTACCAACCAGCAGACAGGTTCACAGTCCCTCAACTGACATTGGTAATGAATAACATATTACCTGGGGCCTTGAAACCCCTCTCAGATCCATTACTGATGACCCTTTCTGTCACTGGGCTGATCTCAGGCTGGTGTTTAATCATAGGCCTGCAATGACAACAGAGGCCTGGAGCTGGACTTTGCAGAAGGATCTGGGGAGAGGTAATTAACGTTAAGTGCTGCAGAGGAATCCTGACAGAAATTGCCAGGCAGCTAGGCCTTTCGGCAGCCAACATCCAGGTGAGGTGGTATTGATCCTGGCGGCAGGTGGCGCTGGAGAGGCTCCCCAGGCTGCCCTAAGCCAGCCGTCCCCAACCTTTTTTGCACCAGGGACTGGTTTCATGGAAGACAATATTTCCATGGATGGGGCTGGGAGGGACTGTGTGTCATGATGACTCAAGCACATTACATTTATTGTGCACTTTATTTCTATTATCATTACATTGTCACTTGCCACTCACTGATAGGGTTTTGATATGAGTCTGCAAGCAATTGATTTATTATGGTCTCTGTGCAGTTAAACCGCTCTGCTAATGATAATCTGTATTTGCAGCCACTCCCCAGCGCTAGCATCACCCCCTCAGCTCTACGTCAGACCATCAGGCATTAGATTCTCATAAGTAGCCGCAACCTAGGTCCCTCACTTGCTCAGTTTACAGTAGAGCTCCCACGGCTCACCTCCTGCTGAGCGACCCAGTTCCTAACAGGCCACAGACCACTACCTGTCTGCAGCCTGGGGTTTGGGGGCCACAGCTGAAGCCATCCCATCCCCACAGGCTTGCTGAAGAGAAGGTCAGCACCTCATCAGTCTTCCAAAGGCAAGTTCAACCTGAAGAAGTCGGCCTTCCCTTTAGGCTTCCAGGGCCTCTGCGCAATGGCAAAGCAGCTTTAGAAGTAGGATGCCACCTATCAGGATGTGTTCCTCCCTCCTCCTTCCCGACAACAGACCTTGAAGTCCAGGTGGTAAACTACGAACCCCCTCTGATCAGGAGAAATTGCCAGGGGAAGTTATCCAGTCCCTTGATTGTGGGAATCTGTAATGAGCTGGCTACAGCCCTCCAAAGATGAGCTTTCCAGCTAACACAGAGCTGAGTTCTGTGTCACACACGTGTGCTCATTCCCTACCCAAATTTAGTGACCTGACACCTGGCCAAGAAAAAAAAAAAAGTGAATGTAAAAAAAAAAAAAAAAAACTCAGAAAATATCAGAGAGATGTAGCATGATAGAGTTTCTTTAAACTATAGTGAATGAAAGAAGTTAACCATGATCAGCCATTTCATCCAGCATGAAAAATAAATTACCCATGGAAATCCAAGACACTTTTTCAAAACACCATCCTGGAGTTATTTACCATCATCCAATTTTCCAAACAAATCAGCTGTTGATTTGTTTATTTGTTACACAACCAGACCACATATGGCTGATGAAAGCAGTCAGATGGTGGCGGAGTGAAAAGAGTATTCAAAAATAAATCTAACCAAAGAGAAAACATACTGCAAAAAGAGCAGGACTCAGGCACACCTTCAAAGTCGTGTTATTCTATGCTATTCATACCACTTTCCTTATTTATGTAAAACAATTTTTGTTTTCTTTTCCAGAAAGAATGCTGCCAATCGCCAGAGGCAGACATGTTTATCAAGCTGTGTATCTTGAAGTCTGACATAAAATCTGTGGCCTTTGGTACAGCTGAAAAACACTCTGTCAACACCATGGAGAGAGCAAGCCCGTGGCGCTGGCCTCAGCCCAAGGAGTGCAGGGGAATGGACAAAACTTTGACTCGAGGCCAAAAATTACAAGATGAGGGAAAGTCAGACTTGAGGCGAACAAACCTTTTCCACTGAGTCTGTTTAATATCTCGTGTAAGCATCCAAACCACAAATCGGTCAGTGCTTAGGTGAAAAGACGAGTTTTTCTCCCTTTTGAAAAGCTATTTTGCTTAAGCTCCTATGAATACATCAATTATATTAGCCCTGAGAGTGGCTGTCAGTGCAATGTTAAAAAGTCCACTATTTTTCATACTGTCCACGTCAGAAACAAAATACCCTTCAAACTCCCTGCCCTAAATTGCTTGGGCCAAAGGGAGCTCAAGAGAAAAAAAGCATAAACTCTGCATGATTGAGAGAGAGAAGAGCCACCAGCTTTAAGTAAACTTGTATTCCTATTTACTAGCTTAATAAAATCCCCCCAGCACATGTGTACTTTCCTTCAAGGAAAATGGCTCTTCTTTTTTTTTTTTTTTTTTTTTTTTGAGAAGTCTCACTCCTTTGCCCCAGCCTAGCTCATTTCAACCTCAAACTCCTGGGCTCAAGGGATCCTCCTGCCTCAGCCTCCCGAGTAGCTGGGACTACAGGCATGCACCACCATGCTTGGCTAATTTTTTCTATTTTTAGTTGTTTGGCTAATTTCTTTCTATTTATAGTAGAGGCAGGGTCTCGCCTTGCTCAGGC
The DNA here is from genome assembly GCA_008086735.1 of Cheirogaleus medius. Classification (NCBI taxonomy): domain Eukaryota; kingdom Metazoa; phylum Chordata; class Mammalia; order Primates; family Cheirogaleidae; genus Cheirogaleus; species Cheirogaleus medius. The sequence continues at coordinate 25,086,967 of VBSM01002217.1, read as the reverse complement.
TGGTCTCTAACTCCTGACCTCAAGCAATCCCCTCTCCTCGGCCTCCCAGAGAGCCACCAAGCCTGTCTGAAAATGGCTCTTTTCTGACAGAATGTATCAGAGAGCCCCTTTGCCCTCCCGGCCAACTGTGCTCAGAGCTTTGGGAAGCCAAGCTTAGTAAGAGAATAGGCCTGTCACAGAAGTTCTCCGTCCTCAACTTTTCCTTCAGGACCAGGTCTCTGGATTCCCGGATGAGCGATATGCTGGCACCACACTGACTCAGGTTGGGGTAAAGAGAAGCAAACTGAGGCTGGAGATAGCCCACAGGCCTTTCCACACCATAGAAAGAGATAATCAAAACAGTTCATAGTTGCGAAGCTTCCAGGGAACTCTATTGTTAATAATCATCAGTCATTCACCATTCCCCTCAACCTTAAAGCTGTCGTTCGCATCCATCGCATGTTCTTTCCAGAGTCCCTCTACCTCCCCGCCTTATCTTTCCCCAATCTCCACCACCCTCGGTTGCTTACATTGGCCAACCAGCCTGAAATGAGAGAGTCTGAATCTTTCATGCTATGTGCATAGCCAACATTCCACAAGATTTATGTCACTAAAGCCTGTGAAAATGACAAATGGTGGGAAAGAGGGCCAAAAAGGGAAGCAAAAATAAATCCAACTATGACTTAAGCAAGGGTGGCCCAGTACCTGTACCTAGAGGGTGCTGTGAGAGCTCAGAGGGCATAGATTTAACAAGAGAAATAAAACACTGTAGGAGGACCTTTAAAATGCTCTTGTTTTCTATTCTAAATCTCTTTAGAAAAGTTTGCTTTTTACCCTTAAGTCATAATCCAAATGTGTCAATGTGGTAACCAGACATGTGTATTGATTGGGTGGGTGACTGGGTGGGAAGGATGGGGGGTTCTTTTCTAAGATATTTTCTCTAAAAAGTAAGCATAAGTGTAGAAACGGTCCTGGTTCCCAGTGAGACTGCAGTCAGGGAAGGAAGAAAAGCCCCCGATATGCAGTATGAGGATGGCCACGCTGTAGGGTAACTTCTCCATAAAATACCCTTTTGTCCTGGTTGCCATTTAGTGAGCTTCCTGCAACCCCTCCCCTACCAAAAGTCACCAACTCCAGTAAACTGTGGCTTACCTATATGGTGAAATACCATCCAGACACTAAAAATGTGCTTACTTTTAACAACAAATAGAAATGTCTGTGATATAAAGTTAAAGGAAGAAAAGCAAGATATACAAGGGCATTTTCAGTATAACTGCAACTCTGAAACCAATCTGCATATGAGGACAGCAGTACCCCAAAACCTGGAATGGTGGTTATCTGTAGGTAGTTGGATTACAGATGATTTTTATTATTTTCTATACTTCGTATCGCCTTAAGTGTTCTATAATGAGTATAGATTGATTCGTTTTTATGAATTCACATGTTAAATTTTTATAAATCCATAATATATACAAATTATATGTGTTTTAAAATAGAATAAAAATCACTAAAAGGTATCGGCTACTTCTTTCAAACACTAGATATTCCTTAATTCAAGGCTTAGGGCCTCAGAGCTAAAATGACACTATTAAAAATATATTTCTGTTTTAGAATCTATTTTCCTCAATCTCTTCTCTGATACTTAAGAGTTCTATTGACCTCGATGGAAATGTGGGAAGAAATCTGTTAGTAACTTTGTACGCACAACTTGCCCATCTAGAACTGGTACTATCTGGAACTGCACTATCCAATACGGTAGCCAGTGGCACAGCAGCTACTGAGCACTTAAGATGTGGCTTGTCCAAATTGAGATGGGCTCTCACTGTAAAATACACACCAGGGCCAGATGCAGTGGCGCAGTGGCTCACTCATTTTGGGAGGCCAAGGTGAGAGGATTGCTTGAGGCCAGGAGTTTGAGATCAGCCTGAGCAACATAGTGAGATCCTGTCTCTACAAAAAATTTTAAAAGTAGCTGGGCATGGTAGCACACACACACACCCCTGTAGTCTCAATTACTCTGGAGGCTGAGGCAGGAGGATCTCTTGAACCCAGGAGTTTGAGGTTGCAGTGAGCTATGATGATGCCACTGCACTCTAGCCCCAGTAACAGAGCAAAACCTTGTCTCAAAAAATAAAATAAAATAAAATACACACCAGCTATTGAAGACATGGGAAAGAAAAAAGAATGTAAAATACAGTATTAATAACATTATATTGATTATACATTGAAATGATATTTTGGAGATATTGCATTAAATAAAAAATGTTACTAAATTGTTTCAACTATTTCTTTTCACTTCTTTAAACATGGCCTCTAGAAAATGTAAAATTAGCTATATAGTTCATATTATAGTTCTATTGAACTGAAATGCCCTAGGAAAAAAATCTGCAAAATTGTGATTCAATATTCTATCTATCGTCTTTTAGAAAGATAGGATCCAAATATGGACTGCTTCCCCAAGCCATATCTACCACACCAATAAGGTGTATTCTCCTGCCCTTGTTCCAAATTGGATTATACTTCCAGTGGTCAGATGATTTCAGTTATTTCCAAACGTGAATGAACTGAAGCCAACTCAAAAGCAATAGCACTTACAAGCTGCACCTAAAGGTAATCTTGCCTTTCTTTAAACTGACACGGCCCACATAGCTCAGAATTCTCTAACTCCCTAACATCTGCCTGTGTTCCCAGTGATTCGCTCACACATCTGTGTAACACTTCATTCAGAAGACGCAGTCCCCATTTGGGACAGCCTCAAATATTCACAGCTCCCAAAAGGCCTTGCCAAAGGGCCTTCCTCCATGTAGCTGTAGGCCATCGCTCAAAGTGCCCCCAGGGTAAGGGGACTGAAAATTATTGCTCTTCAAAAGGACAGAGGAAAATGAAAGGAAGGATTATATCTGCCTGAACTGCCAAACCAAACTCCGAGAAGCAGGTCTTCCAGAGAGTGACTCAGGTTCACATGATGTTTTTCAGGGCCGATGTTTTCACAGGGAGGTGAAGTGTGCCTTCGTCTGGCTATCTGGCTAGAGACTACTCCCGCTTTAGTGACCAGCCTACCCCACAGCAATCGTGTACCTAGGGTTCCTTTTTGTCCCTGCTCAGAGCTGCATTCTGTCTCTGCAGCAGCATTTGAATAAATAAAACCCTTAAAATCAACATGTGAGGCGGAGGATATATTTTTGCAATGCAGGCAAGGTCAAGGGTCATTAAAAAAAGAAAAGACAAGGGAAGCCATGGACTCCACAGTTACTGTGACAAGGCTCATGAGGTCAAACTGAGTTTATAATTCCTGATTATTCCTTTAAAAATGACTAACATACAGACCTATTCTGGCAGTTTTCATATTTTAATAATCTTCCAGAGTTCCCTTTAATTTATTCAACCTCGACAGATGTAAACTCTTCCTAAAAATACAGTCTTTTTCATCACAGAGGGGTGACTTCAAGTTTTTCTTCAGGGATGAGAATCCGAAATCTGGACCCTGCATGCCACATTACTGAGCTGTCTTTATTTATCTCTCTGACATTTTTTGGCATGGCTTACAACTAAAACATTAAAGGAAATAAAATTTTAAACATAAAAGAACAATACAAATCATGATTTATTTGATTTTTACATTCTTATTACTAAAACAGAGTTTAGGAAGCAAAAATTACACTTTATTATTTAAAGATATACCCCCAAAAACGCAACATTAAAGGGTGTCATAAAGGGTGGCATTGTAAGAATATTTAATTGACCTGATTTTGGGGGGGCTGGCAGCACACAAAGAAGAATCAAATTTGAAAGAGAATTTGATTAATTTTAAAATGTTACCCAAGTAATTACAGTCATTATACCTCCCTGCGGCGCAGCAAAGAAGTAAAAATACCAAGCTCTCTCGCAAATTTTCCAATATATATATGCTGTTAAAACATACACATGTGCAGGCGAACACATTCAGTGAAACCAGATTTTGGAGTTTAGCTATTGCTTGCCAAGGTTCACCCCAGAGCAAATATTTACTGCGGAGTTACAAAGTTTTCCTAAAGGAGAACCAAAATGGAAGCGTTTACATACGCTGCGAGTACTTTATGTGCGCAGGGGCCACAAGAAAGGTATAGTTTAATAAAAACATTTATGGATTTTGAAAGCAAACACAATCCAAGAGCCTTGCACATGTGGGAAAAGATGATATTTCAGCCTAACACATTTTCTCTTGAAGATCCTTTGGCTGTTCACAGTGAACAAACCCCAGTTTCCTCCAGGGCCCCGCTAATCCATATTGTAAAGCATTCTCGGGGAAACAAATAAAAGAACAATCCGACCCTGCCGTGGTTGTGGTCGGAGACAGCAGCAGGGATGTGGCTCTGTTCTTTCATACACAGACAGATACTTCCCAGGATGGGCAAAGGTCGCTGCTAGAGTGAGAACTTTGGTTCTCCAACCTAAACCTTGCCCACCTCCGCTCCGGTCATGACAATCGCGGTCTTCACTGCGGTCCTCTGCATTCCCCACCCACCAGGCTACCTCCCATGCACATCGCCAAATGAACCGGATATTTGCATAACTTAGGAAATGCACTCCTGGGCGTCCCGCTGTTTCGATCCCTTTTGGGCCTTGTCTCCACTGCTCTCTCCCATGGCCCGAGAACCCCCTTAGCGTCCATGGCCTCAGAACCAAAGTGTTGCGTTTAAAGTTCGCCTTTTGCACGTTCGCCCCATTTTGCTCTGTCACTGGGCCCTGGGGGTGCGTTAGCCTGCTCGTCATGAGTGCTTTATGCTTCATTCCCTATGAACCGTAGGCTGCATCCATTTACCTTAGCGCTAATGAGCAAATGGGGGATCTGAAAATGAACCACCCTGCGCCGTTTACAAATCACACAATCTCGAAAAAGGAATTAACACCGAGTTTGACAAAGTTTTGGAAGGGCCTTGCGGAGCCTTGCTGCTCTATCCTTGGCCTCTGCCGCCCCCTGGTGGCTTCTCCAAAACAAACAGGCCAGAGCGGAGCCCCTCAAAGGTTCGGGTGTCGGGCCCTGGCGCGCCGGAGCTGCTCCAGGGGACGCAACCGGGAGAACCGGGGCGTGGGGAGGGACGGGGCTCGGGGGACGAAAATAAACGTGGAAGAAAAGGGAATTTGCAGAAATTCATCCGGCAAAAAGGGTTCATGTTTCTCCACCCC